>CM060702.1:52295905-53541422 GCA_030686995.1 Artemisia argyi
AAATTGGATCTTGATTCGTTTAGTTACATGTTTTTTAGGGTTTATTTGTTAGAATCCCTAACCCTAATTTTTTTTGGGTCGAATGACCTTAAAGGGTTTTTAGGGTTTAAGGTTTTTAATTTTAATTTGATTTGAAACCCTAGGATGTCATGTAATTGTTATGCGTTTTAGTAAACGATCTTGGTGCAATATGTTAATTGTTAAGCTAAATCCATGAAAAAGTGCATATTTGCATGGATTTTATTGTGTTATAATTTAAATTGTTTAAATTATTTATATGAATTAATGGTTAAGTTATATTAAAACATGTAAATTTTAATAGATGTCGAATTGGGGAAGACTCCAATATTAAGTAATCAATTATGTGCTATGTGGTATTTATTTAATTTTGGCTTCGCAATCGATTTATCGATGTATGTGGCTCTTTTTCCTAGAAAAAGAAAGCCCTAATTGAATTAATACGTAATACACCTAGATTTGATTATTAATAGGACTTTTGAATAAGATTTGCATGTGGCTACATGTTTCATACATATTTAATTGTTATGATTATGTATATTTGTTTATTTAGTTGTTTTATTTTTTATTGTACATTACTTGTTTTTGTTTATTTATTGTGTTAGACATGTTTATAAACGAAAAGGGTAATTTTTGAATAGAAAAATAATACGGACTAAATAATGGCGTAATTGTTTTGGTTTTTAAGAGTTTAAATTTCAAAGAATTGGTTGATTGATGTTTTTGTACGTAATGGTTAAATAGGCTCGACCGAAGTTTACACACTATAAGATGGGTATAAGGATGGCAACGCATTAAATTGTGGCCTTAGAGAGACAACATTCTGTCTTAACGCTCGTTTGTGTGTAAATTAGACTTACCGAACAACCATTACATGTACATTGTCATCTTAAGGGTGAATAATCCACAATTCCACAATGATTATCCGAAACACTAAGCTTTCGGGCTTGTGCAAAAGTACGATATAGTGGATGATAATTGATGTTATTCTTTAATTGGTGAATCCGATACCTCAATCAAAACTTTGTTATTTTACTCTTAGCTAATTGGTAATAAAAATGTTTTGTAAAACCAATGTTATGAAGTTGTATGCATGCTTCTTCATACATTATTTTGATCACATCAAAATATTAATACCCTAATAAATTAAGTTGAATGCCATCTAATTAAGAACACTTGAAGTTGTAATTTACGTCATGTGAGAACTTGGCGAGATTGCAATGGAGAGGTAAATTTCATAAATTCATTGCTAGCAGATCAACTAATGTGATGGATTTGTGAGTTTGCAGTTTTTAAGTTAGACGACTTAAATTGAGTAGTAAGTGAGATCTTGGACTCAAGGCATTAAGATGGGGACTAAACATGCTTACAATACAAATGTTTTGTGATTGTAAATCCCATATATCTAGGAATTGGACAAATGTTATGCCAATTACTTGTACGGCAAGTTACCTCATATTGTACTTTTATTACTAGCAGATCAACTGATGTGATGAAACTATGTTTATGGAGGATCCTAGTTTTCAAGATTATTCTATGGATATTATTTCCTTGGGTATTTTAATTTTCTTGAAAAATTGTATTATCAAAAATACTAATGTTTTGAACTTTCTTTATCTGTAGAAATGGCTCAAACTGATAACACCAACTTTCGTTCTGTGTTTAAAACTTATTTTGAACGAGAAAAATTGACTGGCTCAGAAAATTTCAATGATTGGTATCGTTCACTAAGGATTGTCCTGCGAGTGACTAGTCAACTTGAAATCTTGAAAACGCCTTGTCCTGATGAACCTGTTGGCGAGGCAGCTACTGATGCTGCTAAGGCCAAATGGAATCTTGATTGCAAGGAACATATTGATGTGGCCGCAATGATGTTAGGGGCGATGTCCACACCTCTTCAAAGGCAGTTTGAGGAGTATTTCCCCATGAACATGATTGATGAACTCAAGAAAGTATATGAGAAACCATCAAATGTAGAGATTTACGATTTGATGGAGGCTCTACATGGTTGTAAGCAGGGTGATGGTGAACCTGTGAGTGCTCATGTGTTGAAGATGAAAAGTTTCATGGATCAACTACAAACACTTAAGAAACCCTATGACAATGATATGGCTGTGAACTTAATCAATAGGTCCCTTAACAAGGATTTTAATGGTTTTGTAAGGAACTTCAATATGCATTGCGTGGGGAAGACAGTAAGTGAATTGCACGCACTGCTCATTGATTATGAGAAAGGGTTGACACCAAAGGCTCCTACGCCCCAAGTTCTTGCTATACAAGGGGGTATAATTAACAAGCCAAATGCGAACAAGAAGAAGGGTAAAGGAAAGAAGAAGGCTGATAAGAATAAGCAGGTTATGGCTTATCAACCACCTCAACCTAAGAAGAACCCTACTGTCAAGAATAATCCAAAGAAGGATCAAGGTTGCCATTACTGCAAGGTGATTGGCCATTGGAAAAGGAATTGTCCTCTTTATCTCGATGACTTGCGAAACAATAAGGTTAAGAAGACTGGGCACATGGGCGCCAGCACTTCAGGTAACTTATTTGTCATTGAATTATTTACTTTATCTCGTAAATTAAATTCCTGGGTATATGATACTGGATGTGGTATTAATATTTGTAATACACTACAGGGGTTTAGAGAGGAAAGGAGACTAGCTTATGGGGAGTAATTTCTGCATGTGGGAAATGGAGCACAAGCAGCAGTTGAAGCCATAGGAATGTTTGATTTAGTTTTACCTTCGGGTTTAGTACTTTGTTTAAACAATTGTCATTATGCACCTTCTATAATTAGAGGTGTTGTTTCCTTTTCATGTTTGTTGGATCTTGGTTTTTCTCATACTATTGATGGCAATAAAATTTCTGTTTCTTTAAATGGTGTATTTTATTTTAATGCTATTGCTGTGAATGGTGTATTTGAAATTGATATGAATAATTGTGTGACTTCCAACAATAATAATAATTCGATGTACAACATAAGTAAGAGAATGAAGTATGACTTGAATTCGTCTTACCTTTGGCACTGTAGACTTGCCCATATAGGCAAGACTCGCATGCAAAAGCTGCAACGTGAAGGGCTTTTGAATAATATCAATGATGAGTCGTTTGATAAATGCGAATCTTGTATTTCTGGGAAGATGACGAAGAAACCTTTTCATAATAATATGGAAAGAGCTTCAGATCTACTTGGTTTGATACATACGGATGTATGTGGACCACTTAGACATGTGTCAAGGAGAGGTGATGTTTACTTCTTAACTTTTACGGATGATTTCAGCCGTTATGGTTATGTTTATTTACTTAAGCATAAACATGAGGTGTTTGAAACATTTAAAGTTTTCAAAGCAGAAGTAGAATTGCAATTGGGAAAGAAGATTAAAGCTCTTCGTTTTGATCGAGGTGGTGAATACCTTAGTCAAGATTTTAAAGATTTCTTAACTGAGAATGGAATTGTCCAGAATCTCACATCTCCATATACTCCACAACAAAATGGTGTATCTGAGAGAAGGAATCGTACATTGTTGGACATGGTTCGATCAATGTATAATCTTACTAATCTTCCTTTGTCTTTTTGGGATTATGCTTTTGAATCAGCTGTTCGTATTTTGAATATGGTTCCCACCAAGAAGGTTGATAAGACACTATATGTGATATGGACTGGAAAAGCCCCGAACTTTTCTTATTTAAAGGTCTGGGGTTGTGAGGCGTATGTTAAACGTGACTCACAAGATAAACTCCAACAAAGATCTGTAAAATGCATTTTTGTAGGATACCCTAAGGAAACTATGGGTTACTACTTTTACTACCCACCTGAGAACAAAGTGTTTGTTGCAAGATATGGTGATTTTCTTGAAAGTGATTTTGTGATTCAAGAAATCAGTGGGAGATTATATGATTTAGAAGATGATCCAAATAATGCATTGCCTTCAGAAAACACTAGCACACTTCCTATAGAACCGGAAAGTCTGGGTCCTCCACCGGAAGTTGAAGTAGTTCCCATTCGCAGATCATCAAGATCTGTGAAAGCTCCTGATCGTCTATGTCTTAATGTAGAGGTCGATGAGCATACACTAGGGGATCTTAATGAACCTACTAGTTATAGAGCTGCCATTAATAGCCCTCAAAAAGCTAAGTGGAAAGCTGCTATGGATGGGGAAATACAATCCATGCATGATAATGAAGTCTGGGAAGAAGTTGACTTACCTCCTGGTGCCAAGGTAGTTGGGAGTAAGTGGCTCTACAAAATTAAGACTGACATGGATGGATATGCACACATTTATAAGGCTCGTCTAGTTGCTAAAGGTTTTACTCAAACTTTTGGAGTTGATTACGAGGAGACGTTTTCTCCTGTAGCAGACATAAGAGCTATAAGAATTCTCATAGCTATAGCAGCGTACTATGACTATGAGATTTGGCAAATGGATGTGAAAACCGCTTTCTTAAATGGTCATCTAGATGAAGACATCTATATGGCACAACCAGAAGGGTTTGAAAATCCAGAATTTCCAAATCGTGTATGCAAGCTTAAAAGATCCATTTATGGATTAAAGCAAGCATCACGACAATGGAACAAGAGATTTGATGCTGAGATCAAAAAGTTTGGATTCACTCAAAATCTTGATGAGCCATGTGTGTATCACAAAGCTAGTGGGAGTGATGATGTAATTTTCCTAATTCTTTATGTTGATGACATATTGATCATGGGAAAAGACATTCCAAGTTTGCAAAAGGTTAAGGCATATCTTGGAAAGTGCTTTTCTATGAAAGATTTAGTAGAAGCTGCATACATTTTGGGAATCAAAATCTATAAAGATAGATCAAGGCGGTTAATTGGATTAAGTCAAAGTGCTTACATTGACAAAATATTGAAAAGATTCAATATGCAAAATTTCAAGAAAGGATATTTGCCGATGGAAGTAAAACATGGCTTATGTAATGAGTTTTGTGCTTCAACACCTGCTGAGGTGGCTCGCATGAGTAAAGTTCCTTATGCTTCGGCTGTAGGATCTATTATGTATGCGGTTAAGTGCACAAGGCCAGATGTGGCGTTTGCTCAAAATATTACCAGTCAATTTCAACAGAATCTAGGTGATAAACATTGGATTGTTGTTAAACATATTCTTAAGTATTTGAGGAATACAAAAGATATGTTTTTGGTATATGGTGGAAATCCAGCTGCAGAACTTTGTGTTACAGGTTTCTGTGATGCATCCTTTCAAAGTAATAAAGATGATTCGAAGTCTCAGACGGGTTATGACTTTGTTATCAATGGATGAGCTGTAGACTGGAGGAGCAAGAAGCAGAGTACAATTGCGATGTCTGCAACAGAAGCTGAATACATTGCTGCTTCAGAAGCTGCTATGGAGGCTGTTTGGATTAGGAAATTCATTTCTGGGCTTGGTGTTATGCCTTCAATTGAATTACCTATTAATATGTATTGTGACAATTCTGCTGCAATCATATTTGCCAATGAACCTGGAGTCATGAGAGGCACCAGACATTTTCTACGGAAGTATCACTTTGTTCGTGAAAAGGTTGACGAAGGTGAAATAAATCTGTTGAAGGTTCACACAGATGAAAACTTAGCTGATCCGTTCACTAAGGCTTTGGCGAAAGAGAAGCTTAATGAATTAGCCAATGGAATTGGACTTAAATTAGCTAGTAGTTTCATGCATAACTGTGATTAGTATTTGGATAAAGGATATTGTAAACAATTATTATTTTAATGAAATAAATATGTTGGTATGTTTATTTCTATTGTTAATTATTGTTGTCCTAATTTTGCATGTTTAAATCCATGAATAAAGGTTATTCTAAATTGTCCGTTGTCAGTTAATAATATGGGAATATTATTAAATTAAGACAAATCTGAAGTTGGTATAATATACTTAAAGTATATTGATGCGTAGACATGCCATTTCAGACGATATTCGATGATACTGAATATAGGACTTATCCCAACTATATGATGTTACTTTATGGATCTTGTCATTAAGTAAATCATAAGAAGTTATCCTTAGACTTGAGATACAAGATAACGGTCATGAATGTAGTACATTTTTGTGGAACAACTTAACGCTATACGTAACTGGTAGTCATAAGGGTTGTTTTCGGAAGTGTTACAAAGTTTGTGTGTTTTGCTTGTAATCAATAAAGAATTTGTTCCTTCAAATTAATTTTTGGAGTTTAATACTGCTGGGCCCCTCATAGGGTTGTCAAGGTGTTTGCGTGGCCACGCCCAAGGTCTTTCTTGAAAGGTTTAAAAGATTTGGTAATCTTGTCAATTTTTAACAACGAGAAACAGAATGGTTAATTAAGGAATGACCTAGATCCATATCTTTATTTAACACGGTATTAGTAACAAAGGGATAATAATAATGAGAAATCATTAAAAGGTTTTCCAGGAGCCTTACTCAAGTTGTACTAGAGGCATCGGCGTGTTGCAAGACGCTAACCGATGTGATCACACTATTATGATATGTCTAAGTGGGAGCTGTTGGTTTTATAGACAAAATAATAATAGTCGCGTGTTAGGATCGAACTTGAGATCACGGGATTGCACACAATACGTATGAAGAGAAAAAGTAATAATTATTTATAAAATGTTATAATTAATTATTAAACACAAAATAAATAATAATAATTAGTATTATTGATTAATGACTAATTATTTATTAAACGAAGATTAGGAAAGTAAATACTAGACAAAACATGGAAACAAGAGAAGGTTCCGGAAACCCTATGTGGGTTCCAAAACCGATCGGCCTAAGGGGGTTCCCACCTCCTTATGTGCCTTGAGCTCCAAGTTTTGTGTAGTATATAAGCAAACCCAAGATGTAGGTTTTTCTCATAACTTGTACACACACATCTTGGTGTTTTCTCTCCTCTTTTCTCTCCTTGGTCGATTCTTATCAAACAACCCTTAAGGGTTTCGATTTTCATAATATCCAAAAAGATTTTGTGTTTATTACTTGCAAATACTTTTCTTGAATTAATACGTGTGTACAAGAACGTGAATCAAACACACTATTGTTTGATTCTTGGATTGAATTACAAAAAGGTAAGGGGTAATTCTTATAATCCTTATAAACCCTAATTAGGGTTCTTGGTTCCGGAAGATTGCATTGATTTTTGTTCGGGCTAGAATCACAAAGGTATGTTTACTATTTAAATTAATGATTAATTAATTACATGTTATTCGATCTATTATAATTGCTTCCGCTCATGCTCACTTTGATGTACTTGGTTTATTAATATGAATGCCATGATATAATAATTCCAACAGCTTTATCCGCAAATATGGAAGCAAATTACACATTTTGGTGGTAAACGTTGCGAAGGTTTTCATTTAAGAAGGTCAGGGTATGTGTTTGTAGTTTGTACCAGTTACTACGTAAGTACGTAGTATACTTTTTACAGAATCAGAATATTCGAGTTTACAAGTAAATATGTGGGGGTGAGCTAGGGATTAGGGTGGTGGGTGGGTGGGTGAGGTGAATGAGGAAGCATACCAGACAAAATGTAAACGTGAATCCATTTGTTGATTTTTTTGGTGTTATAAACACTACTACTAGTTTTCATGGTGCTAAATTATTTTACTAGATTCGACAAAGTATACAAGTTGCATTTAGATATGTTTAGGATAAATTTTCTGAAGTATTATATATCGGCAGTATATTCAGGATGGATATGAAAACAATCGTTTGTACGTAGGAATGACGGTGGATCAGCTATGGATCAGTGAAGCCGTATCTGTATTAATATCCATATCCATTTAACTTTACGCTATCCATATTCATTTAACTTTGAGTCATCCACTATTTCCATATCCAACGGATTACGGCTGTATCCACGGGATATAAAAATAACTCGCTCTACTAAACATTCTCGATTTTATTCGGAATAAAACATCTATTGGTTTGTAAGCAAATAAAACGTCATTAGGGGTGAGTAAAACCGACCGACGACCAAAAACGACACAAACCGACCGAAAACGACCCCAACCGACACAAACCGAGCTATACTCGGGTCGGGACTCGGGTTGGGATTTCCAAGAAGTCGGGACTCGGTTCGGGTCGGGACTCTGGATAAACCGACAAAACATAAAGAAAACCACACAAGTCGGGACTCAGGATATATTTGAGTCGGGATTCGGTTAGGGATTTCCAGCTTGTCGGTTTCGGGATGGATCGGACTCCGGTCGTTTTCGGCCCGACGCTCTCCCCTAAACGTCATGTTCACTCTTGTATCAAAAACTTACTTAGAACTCTAGATCACTTAAACAAAGTTTATATATAGTAATTTTATAACGCAAACTAAGTTTTGTAAGAAGAAAGAATAAACTAAAAATAATAATGGCCTTGCATTTCATGAAAATCTTATGGCGAGCTAATCACATTATGTATGAGTGATATAAATTGAGCTTTAAAAAAATATGTGAATATGTATCTTATTACGGGTGATCCATGGATGATAAAGTATCATTCATACCCGATTCACTAATAATTTTGCACATCCATATTAATATCCATATCATTACTTACATATTTGGTTCATCCATATCCATTATAAATAGATTGGACCGGGCGAATATCTATAGAATCGTATATCAATTCTCATCCCTATTTGTAGTGTTTATTATTCATTTGTAAGTAGAGCTTATCATCAGTCGAAGACCGGATCGGACCAAACTGGACCGACCAAGACCGAGATTGAAATTGCCCAAAAACCAAGACTAAGACCGAATGTGTTCGGTCCGGTCCGGTCGGTGTCAGTTCGGTCTGGTCCTTCGGTCGATCCGGTTCAAGAAGGCAAATGGTCGGTTTTTAAACTGGATTGGACTGAGACCGAAATAAGAAAAAACTCGAGACCGAGACCGAGACCGAGACCGAGACCGTACCGTTAGTCCTTTGGTCCGGTCGGTCGGTATGGTCGAAACGGTCAATTTGCTCAGCCCTATTTGTAAGTACTTAGTCAACTCGGACGTAAATTGTATTAACAAATAAGAATATACTACGTAACATTTATCTACAGTTAAATCCATTAAATACATCTATCCAATTTATCAAAAGATTTACTAAAACAATTAAGTTTTGACTGTTACTGGCTACTAGAAAGGCTAGATTTTCTAATTAAGCTCTCTTATTAACTAAAAAAATTGATCGTCACAAAACATTTTTCTTAGTTATATATAAATAATGACTAAAATGATTTTCCTTGATTACGTGTTTAACCAAAGTGAATACGTATATGTGTTTATATTCTATTTTTATTTTGCAAAAATGAACATTCCATCCAGGCTGATATTTTCATTATATAGATTCATATAATATGTATTTGATATATAAGAATTTGTAAATTTGTATAATATTACAACAACTATTAAGAAAAATGACATTATAATGAGATTTTAACACCCCATTATGGTGTTGCAATTTGATTTTGTAAAGACAAAAACGATCGTAAATAGGTTTTCGATATTGAAAACCTTATTTTTGAGAGAATAAACTATGATTAAAGTTGAGGAACCATGGTTGTCAGGATCGGGATCCTGATCTTAGGATCTTACGATTTTACGACACTGCAAAGCAAAAACGATCAAGATCTTACATAGGATTTTTGAAAGTTTAAGTTCTTATAGGATCCTGATCTTGACCATATGATCTTAAGATCTAATCCTACTTTTCTCGGATAACAAACTAAAAAATTTCAAATTCTAGATTATTTTTTGTAGAATTTAAAAAACAACATGTTAATCTTATTAAACATTTCATAATCATAATTTAGGATAACATTTCGATGGACCAGTCATATAATTTTGTGTTTATGATATATATTAATTTGTAAATTTGTATAATATTACAAAGACTATTAAGAAAATGACATTATAGTAGGATTTTAAGATCCTAATCCGATCTTACGATCACGATCTTGCAAATACGAAAATGATTCTGGGTATGATCCCGATCTTGAAAACTTTGGAGGAAACCATTGAGAAAAAAAAATGGTGTAAAGGTGTAAACATTTTAAGAAAAGGAAAATAAATAGAGAAAGTGGAAAACCACAAAAACCCTGTTATTGCTTTTGTCAAAGAAAGAAAAACCCTCGTGACCGTTTTTAAATCCCTCTCCTTTTCGACCTCTAACTCTGGTATTGTTGGGCTTACTTTCATCTGATTTCCATCTCGTTTCAATTGTCTTGTTTCACGTTCATAACTGTTTTCTTGTATTTATCATGATCATGTAGAGATTGTAGACACCCACCATCTGTTTGTGAAAATGTCTCAACCCAAAAACATACATAACACATTTTAAGAAGTAGTTAACTTTTCCTTTCGGTAATCACGGTTTCCGGCTTTTGGAACGATTACTTTACGAGCTTTGAGCCCACCACACCTAGCAGGAATTGGACTTGAGATCGACATTTTAGTGAAGATAGTCACGAGCATTTTACAACTAGGCCACTCTTAATTCGCTTATTGATGTAACGAGTGTTTCGTTTGAGTGAACCTTGATTATATGCTAGTCATCTTATGATCGGAACTATTACATATTAGAAAGAAAGATAGAATCTGATGATTTTGACTAACTTATCGTTAATTTCTGTTGCTTCAATCTTAACTGTTATAGCTTACTTAGTGCTAACTTGGACTTGGAAACAAAAATGGTATCAAATCGTTCTGCTTTCACGTTTAACAGAAATGACTTTCGGAATTTTTTACAGAAACCTCTTTAACAAATAACAAAGAGCTATTTCAAACGATTAGTTAGTCTATTCTTTCTTCTTTTTGTATATGCTCTATTCATAGGGTTCATTTTCTTATTTCATAAATGACTCGGTTTGGAATTTGATGTTCATATGTTTTTGTAGGTCTGTACTTGTCTGACGATTTGGTGCAGTGAAAGCCGGTAGTGCACATAGTTCCAGGCGTTGAAGAACCAGAGTTTCAGCTAAATATGTCTCTTTGATCAAAACTTTAGAAAGGTAATATAACTTGTTAAATAATTGATACTACATTAGGGGTGTTTGGGATTGTTTTAAAAACTGCTTATTAGGTTTTGGTATAACGAATATGCAATTTTAAAGATGTTCAGGATTTGGTTATCCGAACTACTTGTCTTATTTAAAATTGATTCATTCAGTAAGGCATAAATCCAAACATCTGCTTGTATCAGTTTTTGCTACAGTTATTTTGAATGTTACCATGATAGTTATTTAATCAGCATCACTGTAAAATTTTGTAGGTACCAAATGTCTTGAATTTGTGTAAACAAACTGTAGAAAGTACAAGTTTTATGAATTAAAATGCTTCACTTTGCAAGATTACTAGTTGCAAAAAGGATCACTGCTAAATCCTCCAATCACACTGATTTCAGAACCCTAAAAACTGTGGTGACTGATCACTTGAGTAATGGCAGCACTTATGGAAGTGGAGGGAGAGAAGGAACAAATGATGACTATTTTGCCACAATTCATCATATTTCCAATATCGTCCGTTGTGATATATACTTAGAGAGAACTTTAAATAAGATGTGCATTTCCCGTATTGTTAACTCAGAGCTTGTTTACCGTGTGCTACGTAGCTGTTGCAATTCAGGTATTGAGTCTTTTCGTTTTTTCAATTGGGTACGTACCCAGCATCCACAATATGAACCTACAACCGTTGAATTCGAAGAGCTTCTCAAGATTTTAGCGAAAACACGTCATTGGGAAACCATGTGGAAGGTTGCACACCAGATGAAAACACAAAAGCTACCAATTTCCGCTTCTGTTGTTTCATTCATCATTGAGCATTATGGTAAAAATGGTCTGATTGATCAAGCAGTTGAGTTATTTAATAAGTGCAAGACTTTTAATTGCTCACAGACTACTGAAATATACAACTCGCTACTGTTTGCCCTTTGTGAGGTTAAAAACTTCCAAGGAGCTTATGCTTTGGTAAGACGAATGGTTCGTAAAGGAATAGTTCCAGATAAGAAAACTTACTCGGTTTTAGTCAATGGGTGGTGCTCTGCTGGCAAGATGAAAGAAGCTCAAAGTTTTCTGGAAGAGATGAGCCAAAAGGGGTTTAATCCACCCGTTCGTGGGAGAGATCTCTTAATTGATGGGCTGTTGAATGCAGGCTATCTTGAATCAGCCAAAGGGTTGGTGCGAAAAATGACTAAAGAGGGATTTGTGCCTGATGTGAGTACATTTAATTCGTTGGCAGAGGCTATTTGTCAATCTGGTGAGATTGATTTCTGTATTGATCTTTACCATAATGTTTGTAGATTGGGGCTATGTCCTGATATCGAGACTTACAAGATCATGATTGGTGCAGCATCGAAAACTGGAAAAATCGATGAGGCGTTTAGTATTTTATATAGATCGATTGAGGATGGAAATAAACCATTCCCGAGCTTGTATGCCCCAATTTTGAAGGGACTTTGTAGGAATGGAATGTTTGATGACGCATTTAGCTTTTTTAGTGATATGAAGGTGAAGGGGCATCCGCCAAACAGACCGGTTTATACTATGCTTTTAAAGATGTGTGCACGTGGAGGTAAGTACGTTGAAGCTGCTAATTATTTGATGGAGATGACTGAGTTCAGTTTATCACCTATGTCACGGCATTTCGATATGGTAACTGATGGATTGAAGAACTGTGGAAAGCATGATATGGCTAAGAGGATAGAGCAGCTGGAAATATCTCTTCGAGGGATGTGAGCTATATCAATAGTCTTTTAATGAATTATACGACCGAGTCTTGGAAGAGGCGTAATCATTACTCCACAATAGATGTTCACATGATGCTGAGTGGGTAAGTCTTGTTTTCAAGTTAAGCCTCTTAGTTTTTTAGTTAAGATTTATTTTCCATTCACCTTAGTCCTTTTTTTATGAGGGTAATAGATATTCATTTGTTATATATGAAAAATGATATGAATGTTGAAAACAACTCGAAGAAAGCTGAAGTAGAAGTCTATAAGGTATTCTTCCCAATATTATTTTGACAATATTGACACAATAGGCTGTTTTATGTTATTCTTGCAATAAGAAAGATGTTGAATGAAAGGTTCTAGTTGTCACTGAAGCTGTTGTGATGAATTGTGGTGTTCTGCCAAGATTCAACAATTGCTAATAAAATAAATGAGTTAAATGCCATATAAGTTACTTTCTTATTGTCAATATTTATTAATAAAATGTGTTCCTCAAATACACAACTTTAATTTTACAGTCTTTTTAGGTGAAGTATAATCGTGTGCAGCTGGGGGAAGTATTAGAGGCCTTTCAGTATTAAATGTTGTTTTTAAGTATTGTAGTATGCTCTCAACACTTGTTAGTGGGTTTTTACAAGTGCATACATAATATATTTGTTCCCCCACTTTCAATTGCTTATTTTTTTGTTGTAGACTGAACTAATTAGGTTGTTGCTCTTACGTTGATGATGCTACGAATGAGTACAATAAAGAAAAAGCTGAAGATAAACCCAAATGTGGTAGATCGACTAAGGCACCCAGGTTCATTTATTTCCCTACTAGTTTATAACCAATAATGAATGTAAAAATGCACCATGATGGGCAAAAATAGTTTAATAAACTATTTGATTTTTTTTTATTATTATTTTTTTAATTGTTATGCTTAGAAGTTACTGCAGTAAGTTGATTTTGAGGCCGATTTACTTAAACCGTGTTCTCGAGTTGAGTAAAAGGGAGGAAGTAAAGTGAAAGTGAAAAAGTTTGTGTTCTCTAGTTTTTTTTTAGAAAGTAAAATAAAGTAAAGTGGTTATATTTTATTTATAAAACTTCACTCCACTTTTGGGGTGAAAGTCACTTTGCTTCCTCTCTCTTACTTTACTTTCTCTTTCATTCACTTTCATTCATTTTTTTTTTCTCTAGAACGCAGCGTAACGAGTGTACATATATATGGTTTAGGTCCAGATTGACGCTATGTGAATACTTGGACTTGGATGCTTGGAGGATTAAACTATAAAGATCATAAAATTATTTCATTGGATTTGCATAGGATTAAAATTTTTTGAGACCCGTAGATGGGTCTAGAGCGTGTTGAGGATCCCTAGAAGTAAAGTTAGCGAGTCTACCTATCTCCTGGAGGGGGAGGGGGGGGGGGGGGGGGGGGGCTCTAAATGGCTCGTTTCTTCTCTGATGACTTGTCTTACCACAATTTTGAGTCAACATCCATTGTAGGGTTGTCTTTCTTCTTTGGTTAAGGCAAAATTTTACAATTAATTTATTTGTGCTTTTCCTTAAATTAAGATTTCATGGCACATTCTTCCATGATACTCGAGGGGCCTTGGATAGTATGTTCTCCTGAGCAGTTTTAAGCATATGATGCAACTCTGAAATAGATGTCTCATCCTTGTGTATTGAGATGCATAACAAACATCTCATATGACTTGTACAATGACTTGGAAATCAAGCTCATAAATTAGTCATACCCATTCGCATGGCACTAGCAAGCCTATGTAGCCGATCGATCTAGCTCATTAATTCATTATCTTCAAGACATAAGAGCTAACTGAATGACATTCCTCCATTTCAAATGCATGGAGTGATTTGATAGTTTCAAATAGCTCTTGCTTGGTGTTGATACAAAAGTTTGGCGTTCCTTGTTTGGTTCCTGTTCTTGTACCAATCAGATCTTAATGCTTGAGACCGGCGCACTAAGAAAGCAAACAAACACCGTTAGGCTTATCGTGGGATTGTCTCCCACGATTATCCTCCGGCGTGAGAGTAAGTAATCGGTTTTTAGGGTTGTATAGAAGAGTTAGGGTTATGTATCGTACCTTTAATGAGAATTATGATATTCTTTATATAGGCACGAAATCCTTGTAGATTTCGTGTTCCTTACTCTTCGGCGTATCACGCCTATCCAGTCCATGGATCTTTATCCCATAAATAAGAGATCCTTATCTAGACCATAAATAATGTATTTGGGCTTGGGCCTTCGTGAGCCCAAACCGTTAGCATGGTAGCCCAAATCATTGTTATGATAGCCCACTCGTGATGGGCTTGGGCATTAGTAATGTCCATTTTAATCGGGTTCGTGACCCGAGTATGGACTATACGTCATCATGTCCCCCAATCTAGTATGCACAGGTTTTAACCGCGGATGCTAAACTAGTAATGTCAGCGGTAAGCGTGGCGGGGAAACTTCTAGTATTTCCCGCCAAAAAAGGATATACGGTGCATGTAGGCTTAAAACGTCCCACGTATTCCTTGAAGGACGTGAAAGAGTGTTGTACCTGTTGGTATTCTAGCCACACGATTAAGGTAGTGGGATCCACGTGGCGTTCATCCAAGGCGAGGGGAAACCCTATATAAAGGGTTCCCATTTCCACTATTTTTATCACAGTAAAAAAAAAAAAAAAAAAAAAAAAAAAAAAAAAAAAAAAAAAAACGCCATTTTCTCCCTTTTATGAGTCATCAATCAAGAAAAATTAGTGTCTGTTAAGGTAATTGCGCGTGCGCTCCTTAGTCAAGTCTTGTTTAGAAGATGGTTCGTCAATTAACTGAGTTCGTGTCTGAGATTGACGAGGATGAACTCCGTCAGTTCACCTCCGACTATTTCATCCCCCTCGCGGTGCACCCGGAAGTACCGGAGGCAGACGCATGTGTAGAAGCCAAGAATCACCTTCTGGAGGACGAGGTTGATCAAAATATGCCATGTTTCTAGAAAGAGAAAGTAGAGAGAAGGTGAGGTGAAACAAAGATGTTTTTATTATGATAAATTATGTTGCACACCCACACCCCTCAAATGAAGCCTTGAGAGGTATTTATAGGCCTTACATAAGACAACTTTTACAATATTACATTAATAGTCCCTGCACTTTATGCATTCTAGTTGTCTACTCCAATTACGTAAATATCGCTCAGCTTCATTTCTAACAATCTCCCTCCAGCTGGAGATATACGTGAATTGGTTACAGTGATTCCTAACAAGTAAAATAAAACAATCAAAGTAAGCTCAACAATGCTGAGGAAGACTTCATAGCTCTTTTCTTCATAAATATCCCCAGCAATCTTTGTTTACTTGTAGACGAATCACTTGCTAATCTAATTGGGTTACTACTCCCTCCCAATTAGTAAACCATTTTCATTTACATGCTCCCTCCCAAATGGACAACCCGTTTGATATAACCTTGATGCTTGTTGAAGAAGTATCTTTGAATTCTACCCATATAATTCGTGGTGTGAGTTTGGTGAAGTATGAAATTCAATCTCGTTGATTCGTAGTGATTTCAGATTTTCCCTCCAAAAATATAATTGGAAAAATTTCTCCCTCAAAATTTGGAAATCACTATGAAATACAATACAAAGGTTACCTGAAAAATTTGAGTATTAAAAATTTTTACGCAAAATTTCACCGAAAAAATTTGAATTTTGGCCTAAAAATTTGAATTTCGGGCCAAAATTTTCAACGTTATACCAAACTTTGAATCTCGCGTAAAAATTGAACGTTTAGTCTCCTCTCAAGAATAAATTTTACTCAAATTTTCCCGCCAAAAACATTCCTAACTCGATAAACATCATCCCAACTCGATAACATCATCCTAACTCGATAAACATTCCTAACTCGGTAACCTTGGTGTACTCGATAATCTCCTTAACTCGGTAACCTTGCTAACTCGATAACCATTCCCTAACTCGCAACTTTCTCCTTCTTCAAACTCGGTAACCTTTCAAACTCGGTAAGATATGTCAAACTCGGTAACCATTTCAAACTCGGTAACCCTATTGTAACTCGGTAAGATCTTGAAACTCGATAAGTTCTTTTGTAACTCGATAAGCTCAGAAAAATTTGGCAAAGTTTCGTTTAGGTATTAGCCACAAAGAACCTTACTCGATGAACGATAAGGTAAAAGGCTGTCACAACTCGTAAATTCTGGTCTTTTCCCGAAACTTTCACATTTACTATTCATCGGTTACTATTCATCGATCACTATTCATCATTTTACTATTCATCTTTTTCGGAGTCAGTTTGTGATTCTGAGAAGCGTTTTAAAATTTTACTATTCATAAAACACTATTCACCTCCGGAGAAAATTTGTCATTTTTACGTGAGTTGCGTCATTTCTGTACACGTACGATTATCTACTTAATAAACGTTATCTTATGAACTATTATTTTGAATAATTGATCCGACAATCCCAACTATGGTCCTAACACATTTTTATACTCATAATAATAATATAAAAATTATATTATTAATTTACCCGGTATTTTGGGAATTTATTTAATTAATGTCGTACGTTTAATATAATTACGACGGTTTTCGTAAAAACTAAACAATAATCACCCGAACACTCAATATTTATACCCAACATATTTTCACAATTTTTATAACTTTATTATGTCCCAATTAACTTCATCATATTTTACTTCAACTCGTCACGGTTTATTTTTAGTTAACTCGGTACCCGGTATTACCTAAAACTAATAATATCTATCTAAACTACACCAAAGTCCACCAAAGTCTTACACACTCCAACCCCCCCCCCCCCCTCCATTTTCAGCCCCCCCCCCCCCTAATCCTCCTTAATATGTGGATCTTGTCTACTACACCAATAATACAAATAATATACATACAAGAAAACTAGATATTTTATCTCATTTTGCAACTAACCAAGAAAACTTCTCATCTCTTTTCTCTCTATATGGTACACGACCAAGAACAACATCAAACAAGGATCCATCATTTTTCCAAGATCAAGTGTTTATCAAGTTCCTTTTGTTGTCCTTGTTTGGGTTTTGTAATAAAAAAAAAAAACTCAAGGTTTCTTTGGTTATACTCATCCAAGCTCTATAATCTTTCTTGTAAGTTGTCAAACTCTTTTTCCATAATTTCTTCATGTTATTTTTATGGTCATATGATTTCCATTCAAGATCTACATGCATATGTTAGTATATACCACTCATTTATATATATATGTAACTTTTGATCCCTAGAAATGGATTATAGTTAGATCCTTGTTAGATCCACTTGGTTTATGATGTTTAGGAACCCATGACACCCTAAGAAGGTGTATGGTAGGATTAGACTAGTTTTGTGGTGATTGAAAGTGGTTTGGTTGGATTAGAAACTAGATTGGAACACTAGAAATGATTTTTGAAACTATATTTGTACCTACTGTCCTTATTTTGAAATCGTGGGAAAAGCAGTAGATGGTGGGTAATTTTTGACCAAAGATTTAGAAAATACTTTCAAAAACGAAGCCATGGGCGAAAGAACGGATTAAAACGAGTTAATAACGAAGGAGATATGATTTTCCGAATTTAGCGACAAAAACTAGTTTTCTGAAAAACTGCTTGCTGATGAACAGTTGTCACGGGCTGTTTTGGGCATAAAACTTGATCTAGCCGTCCCGACTTATCAAAAATATGTTAGTATGTTTTCCCACGATTCCGGGAATGTAAAGAACGTAGAAAACGAGCTTAAAACGACCAAGATATACACTTTTGAAACTAGGCGAACTATATATATATTTGACAACCTCTAATAGCACATATTCTCTTAAGTTATGGAAACACTATAAATCAACGCCAACACTTATTTTCAAACTACGAGTGGTATAGGCTTCATGTGCATGTACATTCATCGCATCCCCTCATAATTTAAGTAGATCGTATCATTCGTTCATTATAGGTCGCGGTTAGAGATCGAACCTCATTTCTGTGTAACCACTTTTGTCTTCGTAGCTATTCGCACCAGGTGAGTCATAGCCCCTACTCTTTTAAATTGTTTTGTCAACTTTTGGGGGAGAATACATGCTCGTTTTTACTTGAACTATTACTTGACTCTTTAAACATGGTTTTGACTTGAACTTTATTATGAATTTATGACTTGTCTTGACCTTTTGAACTGGACTTAAACTTTTGAACTTATGTACCGTACGTACTTTGACTTAAAGTCTCCCTTGTTCGGAGCAACACTATGAAGTCTCCCTTGTTCGGAGCAGCATTATAAAGTCTCCCCTGTCGACGGAGCAGCATCCTAATACGACGGTATTGGAAGGCCATTAATTTGGATACATCCTAATACTACGGTATTGGAAGGCCATTAATTTGGATGCATCCCAACCGTAAGTTGTTGGAAGACCCTAGAGGTGTGTTGTGCATCCTGACTGTATGTCGGAAGACCCTTGTGGTGACGTTTACACTTTTAACTATTATGATACACGTACATATGATTGACAATTTGACATATTATATTGACCACTTGTGCTTGACAACTAGACATAAACTATTTAGCAGTGGGTTGTAAACACACAGGTTACAAGTCTCTTATGGCGGGACTTGTAACTGAGTGGATTTACGATGCCTTTGCTGTGTGATCACTTTTCTATAAACTTTATTTGTTAAACAAACTCTATGAACTCACCAACCTCGTGTTGACACTTTAGCATGTATTTTCAGGTTTTAACCTATGGCACGCTACAGGAGGTTTTGGCAGGGCATGGCATGGTCATAGAAGACTCTGATTATTTATATGGGGACCGTTTTAAACTATTTTAAGGGCCTACTTCCGCACTACTTTTAACAATGTAAATTTAACATTTTTGATTAAACTATTTTATTCTAAATAATTCAAGTGAAAACCATTTTTGAACTTGTGTTGTAATACCAATTGAGTTACACCCCAGCTACACGTATGCTTCCGCTGGACCCGATCTTGGGGGTGTGACAGATTGGTATCAGAGCTTTGGCTATAGCGAACTAAGTGTTTTTAAAACCTAGACTATAGCTACTTTTACGAAAAACTTAACCCTATGACCGTCACGTGCCTGCCTGCCAAGATGATGCCTCACTTGTGGTTTGTTGCTGACTTAGGTGATGAGATTTGTGTCTCATTATCTGGTATATTATGTTCATCTATTCTAGTTGATTTCTATCATTGTCTTTCATATAAGCATGTTCACGTATCGTATATGTCACCCTATTATGTTTCTCCTTGCATAGTTTCATCATTTGACCTCGAGTTTGGTCACCTGCCTTAGTCTTTCTGAACGTCTTGGTATTTGTGAAGGACATAGTCTTAGTATAACTGAGCTGAGTATTTCAAAATTCATAGAACCTCGGTGGAATACAGACTAGTCACCTATATTCAACCCGGGATAGTGGGACATAGGCTGACTACCTATATCCGACTCAGAAATGAATTTTGCAACACTGAGAATGGTTATAATAAAATTTTGTCTGGATTGAATCCTCTACTCAATTTCCAAATGCTTCATTTATGTGTGTGTATACCCTCGTTGTCAGAACGCTTATACTTTTCATCACCTCGTGAACCGCCGCCTAGAAGCACGTCAACTTGTCATTTCATCTCATGAATCTTCACCTTTATAACACTTCGGAGACCTACGTTAACTGAACTTCGGGACGAAGTTCCTTAAGGGGTAGAGACTGTCACAACTCGTAAATTCTGGTCTTTTCCCGAAACTTTCACATTTACTATTCATCGGTTACTATTCATCGATCACTATTCATCATTTTACTATTCATCTTTTTCGGAGTCAGTTTGTGATTCTGAGAAGCGTTTTAAAATTTTACTATTCATAAAACACTATTCACCTCCGGAGAAAATTTGTCATTTTTACGTGAGTTGCGTCATTTCTGTACACGTACGATTATCTACTTAATAAACGTTATCTTATGAACTATTATTTTGAATAATTGATCCGACAATCCCAACTATGGTCCTAACACATTTTTATACTCATAATAATAATATAAAAATTATATTATTAATTTACCCGGTATTTTGGGAATTTATTTAATTAATGTCGTACGTTTAATATAATTACGACGGTTTTCGTAAAAACTAAACAATAATCACCCGAACACTCAATATTTATACCCAACATATTTTCACAATTTTTATAACTTTATTATGTCCCAATTAACTTCATCATATTTTACTTCAACTCGTCACGGTTTATTTTTAGTTAACTCGGTACCCGGTATTACCTAAAACTAATAATATCTATCTAAACTACACCAAAGTCCACCAAAGTCTTACACACTCCAACCCCCCCCCCCCCTCCATTTTCAGCCCCCCCCCCCCCCCCCCCCCCCCTAATCCTCCTTAATATGTGGATCTTGTCTACTACACCAATAATACAAATAATATACATACAAGAAAACTAGATATTTTATCTCATTTTGCAACTAACCAAGAAAACTTCTCATCTCTTTTCTCTCTATATGGTACACGACCAAGAACAACATCAAACAAGGATCCATCATTTTTCCAAGATCAAGTGTTTATCAAGTTCCTTTTGTTGTCCTTGTTTGGGTTTTGTAATAAAAAAAAAAACTCAAGGTTTCTTTGGTTATACTCATCCAAGCTCTATAATCTTTCTTGTAAGTTGTCAAACTCTTTTTCCATAATTTCTTCATGTTATTTTTATGGTCATATGATTTCCATTCAAGATCTACATGCATATGTTAGTATATACCACTCATTTATATATATATGTAACTTTTGATCCCTAGAAATGGATTATAGTTAGATCCTTGTTAGATCCACTTGGTTTATGATGTTTAGGAACCCATGACACCCTAAGAAGGTGTATGGTAGGATTAGACTAGTTTTGTGGTGATTGAAAGTGGTTTGGTTGGATTAGAAACTAGATTGGAACACTAGAAATGATTTTTGAAACTATATTTGTACCTACTGTCCTTATTTTGAAATCGTGGGAAAATCAGTAGATGGTGGGTAATTTTTGACCAAAGATTTAGAAAATACTTTCAAAAATGAAGCCATGGGCGAAAGAACGGATTAAAACGAGTTAATAACGAAGGAGATATGATTTTCCGAATTTAGCGACGAAAACTAGTTTTCTGAAAAACTGCTTGCTGATGAACAGTTGTCACGGGCTGTTTTGGGCATAAAACTTGATCTAGCCGTCCCGACTTATCAAAAATATGTTAGTATGTTTTCCCACGATTCCGGGAATGTAAAGAACGTAGAAAACGAGCTTAAAACGACCAAGATATACACTTTTGAAACTAGGCGAACTATATATATATTTGACAACCTCTAATAGCACATATTCTCTTAAGTTATGGAAACACTATAAATCAACGCCAACACTTATTTTCAAACTACGAGTGGTATAGGCTTCATGTGCATGTACATTCATCGCATCCCCTCATAATTTAAGTAGATCGTATCATTCGTTCATTATAGGTCGCGGTTAGAGATCGAACCTCATTTCTGTGTAACCACTTTTGTCTTCGTAGCTATTCGCACCAGGTGAGTCATAGCCCCTACTCTTTTAAATTGTTTTGTCAACTTTTGGGGGAGAATACATGCTCGTTTTTACTTGAACTATTACTTGACTCTTTAAACATGGTTTTGACTTGAACTTTATTATGAATTTATGACTTGTCTTGACCTTTTGAACTGGACTTAAACTTTTGAACTTATGTATCGTACGTACTTTGACTTAAAGTCTCCCTTGTTCGGAGCAACACTATGAAGTCTCCCTTGTTCGGAGCAGCATTATAAAGTCTCCCCTGTCGACGGAGCAGCATCCTAATACGACGGTATTGGAAGGCCATTAATTTGGATACATCCTAATACTACGGTATTGGAAGGCCATTAATTTGGATGCATCCCAACCGTAAGTTGTTGGAAGACCCTAGAGGTGTGTTGTGCATCCTGACTGTATGTCGGAAGACCCTTGTGGTGACGTTTACACTTTTAACTATTATGATACACGTACATATGATTGACAATTTGACATATTATATTGACCACTTGTGCTTGACAACTAGACATAAACTATTTAGCAGTGGGTTGTAAACACACAGGTTACAAGTCTCTTATGGCGGGACTTGTAACTGAGTGGATTTACGATGCCTTTGCTGTGTGATCACTTTTCTATAAACTTTATTTGTTAAACAAACTCTATGAACTCACCAACCTCGTGTTGACACTTTAGCATGTATTTTCAGGTTTTAACCTATGGCACGCTACAGGAGGTTTTGGCAGGGCATGGCATGGTCATAGAAGACTCTGATTATTTATATGGGGACCGTTTTAAACTATTTTAAGGGCCTACTTCCGCACTACTTTTAACAATGTAAATTTAACATTTTTGATTAAACTATTTTATTCTAAATGATTCAAGTGAAAACCATTTTTGAACTTGTGTTGTAATACCAATTGAGTTACACCCCAGCTACACGTATGCTTCCGCTGGACCCGATCTTGGGGGTGTGACAAAGGCTAACTCGCCAAACTTGAGTCCAAACTCGGTAAGTCTTAAATATCCTAACTCGATAAGACTTATTATCCTAACTCGACAGAAACACCCTAACTCGATAGAATACTCTAACTCGCTAGGATCCAAACTCGGTAAGACAAGTTTCAAACTCGATATCCTAACTCGATAGAAACACCCAAACTCGATAATCATCTGATGAACAGTACCAGATCCGATTTTTTTCACCCAAAAACACGATTTTTCACCACAAAAACACCACGATTCGCCCCCGGTTTGCTCTGATGCCAATTGTAGAAGCCAAGAATCACCTTCTGGAGGACGAGGTTGATCAAAATATGCCATGTTTCTAGAGAGAGAAAGTAGAGAGAAGGTGAGGTGAAACAAAGATGTTTTTATTATGATAAATTATGTTGCACACCCACACCCCTCAAGTGAAGCCTTGAGGGGTATTTATAGGCCTTACATAAGACAACTTTTACAATATTACATTAATAGTCCCTGCACTTTATGCATTCTAGTTGTCTACTCCAATTCACGTAAATATCGCTCAGCTTCATTTCTAACAGCATGTATCGCAGACTTTCCTGAGGGGAAGATAGGGGTATACACGCGCTTTTTCGAGTTTGCGAATCAGCGCTTGCCCATATCCCTATTCTTGAGCGACGTGCTCAACTTCTATCGTCTGCATATATCTCAGCTGCACTGTATAGGTGCGGCGAAGATAACAAATTTTGAAGTAAACTGTCGTTTACTTGCTATAAACCCTACCATCAATCTTTTCCGCGCGTTTTACCACACAACGTGGTCAAACGGGTGGGTATCTTTTTCTAAGCGCCCAGGGCGCTATCAGTGTTATACTGAGAAAGTAGACGCCCTTAGGAGTTGGAGGGAAAGGTTTTTCTGGGTAGATGATACGGTGTTCCCTTCGCTCTTTGAGTTTTATACTCAAGGGACGCTGCTAAAAGATGAGCGCCCAGGTCCCGGTACGTATAACACGGAGGATGCGGAAACCATTAATGCTAACCGCATCCCCATCAACTCCTATCCTGAGGAGTTTTTGGTTCATATGGGAATTAGTCGCAACTATTTTCATGGTTTTGACGAGGTGCCAACATTTTGGATGAAAGCGGCCGGGGTGGGTGCTTGTCCTTTCTTTCCTTCACATCTGTAGTGTAAGCGCCCTTTTATATTGTGATTTTAATAACTAAATTGTTCTTTGTTGTTTGTTCATGTGTTTGCGCAAAGATGGACTTGTTTGGCGTAGTGAAGTTGACAAAGCCCTCACAAGTGACTGTGGGTGTGCGCCCACTGAGGGAAGGTGAGATACCCATTTTGGAAGCTACAGCCGGATGTCTTCTGGAGCCTGTGCAAGAGGAATCATCTGATGTTGCTCAGCCCTTACTGAATGCTACTCCTATGCAAACTGTTCCTGCGGAGGGAGTGTCGACTCTTGAGCCTTCGCGCACTAAGTCGTCTGAAGGTGCTGGGATCCTCAAGGTTGATACCGATTCTGAAGAGGAGCACCAGGGTGCCAAGCGCAAGGCCTCTGATGATGGTGGTGAGGGTACTTCTAAGCGCAGGTGCCATGTTATCACTGTGTATGAGTCCACAGATGAAGAGGCGTCACTATCCTTGGTTGCGCATGATACTGCTGAGACCTCCTCTCCTATGTAAGTAACAATGGTTTTGTTATCTGTTTACTTTCTCTTTATTTGCTATACAATGCCTTGACTCCTTGTTGTTTGCACGTAGTGACAAAGCTGCAGGGGGTGATGCAGCGTTCGTTGAGCAGTCGCCACCGAAGGTGAGTCATCCTCGTGAGGAAGAGTCTTCTAAGGCTGGTGAGGAGTTGTCTATGGAAGGTCTGATAGAAGAGTTGGGTCTGGCGGTTGCGCGCCAGGCCGCTCTGGTTGATCAACTGAAGGCTCGGTACGCTGGGGAGGGTAGCAGCAGCGCACAAAAAGATGAGGAGATTGCACTGTTGAGGGCACAGTTGGTGAGTGCACAAGTGGAAGTAGTGTCAACCACTACGTACTCCAGGAGGCTTGCGGATGAGAGATTGGCCTTGATGGCTGAAGTGAAGTGTGAGCGTGCTGCCGCTGACCAGTACAGATCTAACTGCGCATGGGGGCTGAAGTACTTGCAAGAGAATAGAAGCAAGCACTTCGCCCAGCTTGATGAGTTCCGCAAGTTTGTGGAGACTGCTCTGGAGACGCAGGAAAGCAAGCTGCGCAAGTTGAGCATTGAGTATGATGAGGAGCTGTACCCTTATCTAGTGTCTGCTGCTGCTGAGTGCAGGTAGTTATTTTCTTTTTGATTTCCTTTTTTTCCAGTTGTTTGCGCTAATGCCTTTGAAGTTGTTATCTTCTAACGCGTGTGTTGTTGCATTGTTAGGTGGTTGATCAGTCACGGTCTTCGCTTGGCTGCCATAGGTACGCTGGAGTCTCCAGAGGTCCTTGAGGCTTTTGGGGATGTTGTAAAGTGTGCCTTGGCGCGTGGCAAAGCCGAAGCTGTGGAAGAGCTTCACAAGGGGAAGATGCTGACCGCATATCCCGCGGAGGTGCCAGGGTATGTTGGGGATGGCTATGCAGAACTGGTTGCAGCTATGGAGAAGATGAAGGTCTTCGATTTCCCCCATATCGCCCAGCTAGAGCGTGATCAAGATTATCCTATCAGCGTGATCATGCAGGGGCTGACTCTGGCGAGGCACATAGCGGAAGACGCGGAGGCGCAGCCTGACTTCTTTTTGAAGCCAGATGAGTCGCAGCTGCAAGTGCCCATTTTTGCTCGCCCCCGCGACATGCTGAATCCCTTCGCCCTTGAGAAGGAAATATATCTGAAGAAGTCCTTGGATAAGAAGGGCGTGAAAGGGAAGACTATTTTATGCGGTGTTGGTGCGGCCCATCTTCCCAGGTCTAATGGGATTCCCGTCAGCGTACCGACGATGTTGCAGGAGGATAGCAGCCTGTTGAGGAGGCTGGATGAGGTTGGGCATTTGGCGTCTACGGCTAGTAGCTCAGGGCATAGACGCGCTCGCAGCATGTAGATTTCTATGGATTCACCTTTTTGTTGTATATATTGAATCTGTAACTCGTGGTTAATGAATAATAATGATATTATTTTTGGTACGCATGTTTGTATTATCTTGTACATAGATTTATTTGCCTTTTCGTGAAAGACTTTCTAAAAGTCAAGTTGTGACCAAACGTGCTTAGGAAAAATTGTATTAAGTCCATAACTTAATAAATGTATGTGAGTAAAAACTCATAAATGTATGGATTAAATTGCAGCGTGCTGCAAATACCATATCAAAGAATCAAGAGTCTTGGCTTCTAAATTGCTAAACGTGCACATTGTGCGTTGTTGCGTATCCTTCGTGGGATGCGCATCAAACTTACTTCAACGTCTTGGTAGTAAGGTGTTCAGCAAGGATACATGATCCTATGTTGATAGGTTTGCAACCCTCTTACTCAACGAGTTATTTATTAGGTTTACTCATCCTGTCTGCCATCGTGGGTCTTAATAAGTGCATGCACGCCATGTAGGCAAAAATATAAAGTAACAATATTGAGACATAAATAAAAATGTAAGCAATAAAGTTAAATGTGTTGTGGAGTTAGCTAGAAACCACAACGTTTTATTGATTCTTGCAAGTTTTTGAAGATAAAGGACAATTTCCTAAAAAAGAAAATGTAAATACACGGACATTTATTAGGCACTTTACTAAAGTGCAGAGGTGTCGGTGTGTGGGCCGTAGCCTTTCCTAAAGATAACATCTCTTGAGATTGCAAATATTCCAAGTGCGTGCTAGCTCATGGCCTTCCATATCACGCAGCTTGTATGCGCCGTTGGCTAATGCTTCTGTGACCTCACAGGGTCCTTCCCATTTGGGTCCAAGCTTGCCCGTGTCTTCTGCGTGGCTTGCATCATTGGCGCGGTATACGAAGTCTCCTGGCCTGAAAGAAGTGTTTCTGACTTTTGCATCATAATACTTCTTCATTTTTGACTTAGCCTTTGCCTCCCGTATAGCTGCCCGTTCGCGCCTTTCTTCCAACAAATCTAAGTCTATGAGTCGCTTGTCGTCATTTGTTGTAACATTGACTTCCGCCGTACGGATAGTTGGCATTCCAATCTCGGCTGGTATAACAGCTTCTGTCTCATAGACAAGAGAGAATGGTGTATCTCCAATGTTGACTTTGATTGTCGTGCGGTGCGCCCATAAAACATGCGACAATTCATCCAGCCATCTTCCTTTATGTTTGTCAAAACGCGCTTTAATTCCTTCACCAAGACTACGATTCGCGCGTTCAACCAAACCATTGGTTTGTGGGTGTTTAACTGACGCGAACTGTTATGTAATATTTAATTGCGCGCACCAGTCTTTGAACGGGTTATCACATAATTGTTTTCCGCTATCCGAAATTATTTCTCCAGGTAGGCTAAAGCGGCATACAATGTTGTCCCAAACGAAGCGTTTGACCTGGTTGCCTGTGATACTTGCCACTGCTTTTGCCTCAATCCATTTAGTGAAATAATCTATGGCCACTATAAGGAATTTTAGTCCCCCTGCTGCCTGGAAAGGGGCCTGCAATATCAATGCCCCATTTATAGAATGGCCATGGTGAGGTGATGGGTGTCAGTTCTTGTTGTGGTCGGCGCGGGATGGGTCTGTGAACTTGGCAGTCGCTGCATCTCTTTATCATGTCCCGCGCATCACGATGCATGGTAGGCTAATAGTATCCTGAGTCCTGACCGCAAGGCTCGTGCCACAACGGACCGTGGTCCTGAGTGCATGCTGCATGAACCAGCGTGGATCTCTCGGAGTACGTAGTCTGCCTGAAGAGGTCCAACACACCAAAGCCATGGTTGTAGGAATGAGCGTCGATATAGGATACCGTCTCGAAGTTCGAACCTCTTCGCTATGTGCCGTATCCGTCGAGCGTCTTTCTGTTCTTGGGGTAATATCCCCTTGCTTATGAATTCTATGATAGGTGTCATCCAAGTAGGATTCTCTTCTTCTATCACTGTGGATATCTCCATCACAGAGATGGATTTGCTCTTCAAGGTCTCCACCAGTACCTGTTTTGACAGGTGTGCAAAGCTTGTAGATGCGATCTTACTCAGCGCATCTGCTTTTCTGTTTTCTCCTCTAGGAACTTGTTTGATGGTGAACCTGTCGAAATTCTGGATTAGGGACTTGGTCTTGTTGAGGTATTCGATCATGTTTTCCTCCTTAGCCACATATTCGCCTAATACGTGATTGACCACTAATCGGGAATCGACATTTGCCTTTAGGCTGCGTACATCCATTTGAGTTGCTATGCGTAATCCAGCAAGTAGGACCTCATATTCTGGCTCATTGTTTGTGGCTGTGAATTCAAAACGCAGTGCGTAAGCGAATTCCGTTTCATCTGGGCTAGTGAGGATAAGGCCTGCGCCTGACCCATCCACGCACGAAGATCCGTCCGTGAATAGAACCCATGGTTCTTGTAGCGTTACCTCGCTCTTTGAAGGTGGAGTATCGGTATCTGGCTTCTCAATGATGAAGTCCGCCAATATCTGTCCTTTAATCGCAGTGCGTGGTCTATAAGAGATGTTATGCTCGCTCAATAACACACACTATTTTTGTAGCCGTCCCGATGCGTTAGGTTTAGAGATAACTTGCTTGATAGGTTGGTCCGTAATTACAGCTATTGGGTGTGCTTGAAAGTATCTGCGCAGTCTCTTAGCTGCGAATACTAAAGCTAGGACCAGCTTTTCCATGGCAGTATAGTTAGTCTCTTTCTTCTTGAGTGCTTTGCTTACAAAGTATATTTGTGTTTGAACGGAGTTCCTATCTGTCAATAGCACCGCGCTGACTGCTCCATGAGTTGCAGACAGATACATGATCAATTCTTCCCCTGGTCGGGGTGCGACAAGCTTGGGAAGTGCTGTTATATGTTGCTTGTGCTGTTGAAAAGCTTCTTCCGCTTTCGCAGTCCAACGAAAGTCTCCCTTTTTTGTGCACTTCGTGAGTGTCTTAAAGAGAGGGAGTGACTTATCTGCTGATTTGGACAAGAATCGATTTAGCCCAGCTAATTTTCCGTTTAATGACTGGACTTCTTTCGGTGTGCGTGGTGAAGGGAGTTCGATGACAGCTTTTGTTTTCTCTGGGCAGGGCTTAATGCCATAAGGTTCTATCAAATACCCAAGAAACATGCCTTCTGTAGCGTCAAAAGTACATTCTTGGGATTTAACTTCATGTTGATCCTTCCCAATGTTTTGAATGTTTCCTCGATGTCACGCACCAATTCTTCTTCAGTATGGCTCTTTATGACAAGGTCATCAACATAAACCTCCAAGTTGCGACCTACTTGCTTCTCAAACGCATTGTCCACCAACCACTGGTATGTTGCTCCCGCATTCTTTAGGCTAAAGGGCATTTTTATGTAACAGTAGACCCCTTGACTTGTGTGGAAGGCTGTTTTTTCTTCGTCTTCCTCAGCCATGGATTTGGTGGTACCCTTTGTATGCGTCTAGGAAGTATTTAAAGGGGTATCCGCACAAAGATTCCACCTTCCAGTCTATCTCTGGTAGCGGGTAACAGTCTTGTGGACATGCTTTGTTAAGGTTAGTGAAATCCACGCACATTCTCCAGCTGCCATCGCTCTTCTTTACCATCACTGGATTGGAAAGCCAGTCATGGTAATAGACTTCCCGCATGATGCCTGCGTCTACAAGCTTGTGTACTTCCACTAGGATGGCTTTTGCGCGATCTGGGGCCTGGCCGTGCTTTTTCTGCGGTATTGGAGGATATCCTTGTCGGATTTTTAGCTTGTGCTCTGTGATAGATCGTGGTACTCCAGTCTTGTGCTTTGGTTCCCACACAAAGATATCTAGGTTCCTTTGCAATAGTGCGCACACAGTCGCTCTGCCTTTATCAGACAGCGACCCTCCAATTCATATTTCTTGATCTGGGTAGTCAGGGTGAATTGCGACCTTCAGGTTTGCCACTTTAGCTGTGTGCTGCTCTGGAGCGCGCGGGGTCTCATTTGTCACTGTGTTGCATTCTTTAGGTGGTACAGTGGCATTGTAGAGGGTGACAATGCCTCCTTCTACTGGGAATTTGAGCATCTCGTGTGCTTTCAATGGTACCGCGCGCATGGCTGATATCCCTAGTCTTCCAATAATGCCATTGTATGGCGAAGGAGACCTGATTACCATGAAGTTCATCCAGGCTGCTGTAGAGTGGTACTTATTACCAACGACCACAAGTAGGCGTAATTGCCCCATGGGCCATATCTTCTCTCCTGCGAAGCCAGTCAGCGACGTCGTGGCCGGAATTAACTGACTCTGTATCTCAGGTCACAGCCTCTTGAAACAATGTTCGTATATAATATCTGCGGATGCTCCTCCATCAACATACATGCGGTGGATATCGTGACCCCCCGTATGTATTTCGATAGTGAGCAGTTCCACTACTGGGTTGTCTGCAGTCAGAGTGGGGAAAGAGATTTCGCTCCCATAGGAAAACTTTTGGCTGACTTTTTGTCTCATCTTTCGCTGCCATGATTGTATCATGTAGATTGTGTCCGCCTTGTCTTTGGGTGTCTCTTTTTTGCCCCCATTCTTTTGTTTGTCCTTCCCCTCTTTGATGTTTTTAACGAGGTGATCCATTTTACATTCTTTCACTAATTTGTCGATTAGTTGGCGCAACTGGACACATTCGTTGGTAGTGTGACCCTTTTGTCCATGGTATTTGCAGTATCCGCTTCCTACGCGCCTATCTTTTGGGGTGCGCATTGGTGGAGGTTTCGGGAAGTTTGCTCCTTCTGTCGCAAATATCTCCCTTGGGGTCTTCGTGAGTGGAGTGTATTTGTTGTTATCCCGTCCACTTCCTTGATTGCGGTAGTTCTTGCTGCGGCTGCTACTCTGGTCATTGGATTGTCTCCTAGGCTGTTCTTGTGGCCTATAGGTTGAGTAACCTTTTTTGCTATCCGCAGCAGCTGCTTCCCCTTGGATAAAGGATCTGGTGCGCTTCATCAGTTCATCAAAGGTTTGGGGAACCTTATCATTTAATCTCCTTATCAGCTCTGGGTTATTGATCCCATTCATGAACCCTGAGATCTTTAGCACTTCGGGGCACGCCTTGACGTGTATGCATTCATTCTAATAGCGCTCCACATAGGCGCTTGTGGATTCCCTTGATGCTGTTTTACTCTGGCTAGTTCAACAGGGTTCTTGGCGCACTTCTTTCTTTGAGTGAAGTTCAAACGGAATGCTTTTCGTAACTCTTCAAACCCGTTTATACTTCTTCGTGGATGCTTGCTAAACCAAGTTCGCGCATTGCCTACTAATGTTGAGTTAAACATATGGCACCACACAGGTTGTGGCCAATTTTCGATAGTAGCAGCTGATTCGAAAATTTTTAGGTGGTCATTAGGATCACCCGTTGCATCATATGTTTTAACATGGGCGGGCATGCGCCTTCTCTTATCATCCGAATAATCGCTGACGCGCCGCGTGAATGCGTCAACCTTTTGGTGGCGCCAAGGAAGAGATATATCTTCGTCTTCTTCCTCGCGATGTCTTCCCCTGGACTTCCAGTGTCCTGTCTCTTTGTCCTCGTTGTCCGAGGAGTCGCTTGACGATGAGTTGCCCTTTTTTGCGGCGCTTGCGCCGTTTTTCCTCGGAGTCCGAGATTGGGGGGCTTTCACTTGGGGAAGTTCGTCTTCCCAGTCTATCATGAATTCTTCTACTTCAAGACCTTGAAGAGCTCTCGCTTGGTGAGCGTTGCTGTCCAAGTCTATCTTGCATCCTACGATTACCAAGTCTAGCGTGGACATTGGTACGCCTTCCATTGTCTTCATACTCCTCCGAGTATTGTGAATCAGATGCTGTACCATCTATAGCTGTCCTTCCAACTCTAGCGAATACTGGAAGTCTGCGGCTATCTTTTTCGCGCCCCTCCTTCCGGTAGCGCGATGGGGATGTTTAGTATTCTAGGCCAAAGTTTAGCCGGGCTTGCAGGCTCTGACTTGACCTTCTTCTTGCCTCCTCTTGCGTGAGGGTAGTTAAAGTTTCGTAATTTTGGGACACAAAGTTACTTAGCGTTAACTCAGGCGCATCCTCTTCCAGTGCGAGGATATCTGTCTCCACATTAGGTCCCCTATCTCGATTAGGCGCGCATGGCGGCACAGTGTTGTCCACAGTGGGTGCCGTTTGATGGGGAGTAGTGAAGAGAGTGCGCTGAAGATCTTCAGCGCTTGGGGCCACCGTGGTGGCCTGGGTAGTCCCTGTGGGCAATTCCATCGTTGGGAGAATTAGAGTCGGGCCTGATTCTTGGTGACCAGGCGCACTTGTTGTCCCAGAGGCCTGCCTAGAGGTCGAATCTTGATGTTTCCTCCTCTGGGGGTCATCATGTGTTTTTTCCAACCGCGGAGTCCGCTGGCTTGAGTTTTTGTGCTTCGTCATTCTAGTTCTTAGTGTAGGGTCCCACGGATGGCGCCACTTGTTGATACAAAAGTTGGGCGTTCCTTGTTTGGGTTCGTGTTCTCGTACCAATCAGATCTTAATGCTTGAGACTTGCGCACTAAGAAAGCAAATAAACACCGTTAGGCTTATCGTGAGATTGTCTCCCACGATTATCCTCCGGCGTGAGAGTAAGTAATCGGTTTTTAGGGTTGTATAGAAGAGTTAGGGTTATGTATCGTACCTTTAATGAGAATTATGATATTCTTTATATAGGCACGAAATCCTTGTAGATTTCGTGTTCCTTACTCTTCGGCGTATCACGCCTATCCGGTCCATGGATCTTTATCCCATAAATAAGAGATCCTTATCTAGACCATAAATAATGTATTTGGGCTTGGGCCTTCGTGAGCCCAAACCGTTAGCATGATAGCCCAAATCATTGTTATGATAGCCCACTCGTGATGGGCTTGGGCATTAGTAATGTCCATTTTAATCGGGTTCGTGACCCGAGTATGGACTATACGTCATCACTTGGTTTGTTGAAACGTGTTCTTAAGCTCCTCAAGCATCTTATATGCATCAAGAAGTTGAGGTCAAGGACTATACTTTCAAAATAAGACATGCGACCTCACTTTGCTCATCCCATTCCTTTGCTAAAAGCTACGAGCAGAAAACGACAGTAGTAGTACAGTTATCCGGTCTCGGCAGGTTGTTTAGGAAAGACAACATTAAGTACGTGCAACTTTTCATGCTTAAGAACAATCCTCAAGTTATGATACATGTCTAAAAAGTTAGTACCACTCAATTTCTCCTCCGATAGAGGACATAGTGACAGGGTATTTATGGATGTTGCGGTGTTGACCATATACAAAATAACACAAAGTTCTTTTAGTATCCTTAGTTTAATCTTCTCTAAGTTAACTACCCAAGTTGATAAAAACATTAGTCTTATAAAGGCTAAGATCCACTTCGAATATACCAATGGGACTTTTGCCTAGTGGTAATCGTAAGAGTGCGAATGCTCTCTATCCGAGCGGGAGTGGGGTGGGACAAGTGTTAAGTGCGTATCTAGTGTGGTGCATTTAAGTTTTGCCTTTATAAAAAAAATAATAATAAATTAAATTGGTTGTACGTGGCTAAGTTACACGGGGATGAAAACGTGAACGGGGACGGGTACGGGTACCGGGAAACAACAACATCCTAAAATTCAAGAAACGGGTACAACGGGGAAACGTCTATGTGTTTTATAATATTTTAGTTTATGGCAAATTGTCTTAAAAAACACAACATTCAAAAATCCGAACAAATATTACTCATAATCATCAATTAAAAACTCTTAACCATCAAATTGTCTTCCCGAAAAACATTTTAGTAAAAAAACATCAAATACTTGTGGTATCCTCGGAGAAAAAAACACTCCAATTCTGGCTCATCAAGTGAGAGGCTTGCAAACTCTAAAACCCTTTATCCTCCACTGTACCAAAGTCCTCTCCACCAGTATCCCACATCATGGTTTTCTCTTCATTATATTGATAGTGACAAAAGACGTAAATTATTGTGCATAAATACCAAATCCTCAGCACGCTTAGGAGTCAACTTGTTTCTTCTCAATGAGTGAATAAAAGAGTAAGTGCTTCGATTGCGTTCACAACAAGATGACGATGTTGGCTAACCAAGAACTCTAAAAGCCAATGACTGAAGCAAAGGTGTTTTTGCTCCAAAATTAGCCCACCAGCGTTTAGCATCTGTAGTTCCCCACTTAAAAAGAGAGTTAACATCGAAAAAGGCCCTGGCTTAAGCGAGAAATAAGCAAAATTGTATAAAACTATATCATAATCATCATCATTTGGGTAGAGTCTTCAAAAACATTTCATTCTTTCATAGGAGATTTCCCCATTTGTATAGGGATCGACTCTAATGGATCCTTACCAAGCCAATCATCACTATGAAACCTATAAGAAACATATAAACAAAAAAAGCATTATGAACAGAAAAAGAAACTATATTTTATGAATGAATGTCAAATCAAACAAGAAATATCTCGGGTTCAAAGAATGAGCTAAACAATGAAGTGGTGTTGAACTCTTTGCCCATTGAGCCATAAGAATATCATACACCACGTCATAGAAGAACTGAACATCTTAAGAGATTTGTCTTCGTGCTTGTAAATTGCAACCTTCACTCTCTCAACCATGGAATCCTACATTTCATAAACCAAATGAAGGCACGATCTATCGGTATCACAAGCTCGTACCATATTATATATAGGTGTGGTAAAATTAAGAATGTAAATCACTTGATCCCACCAATATTCATTTAACACATTCACTGACAAATCGAGCTTTTTCTTGGTCCTCTTCTTGATAAGATTCCCACTCTTCACTCATCACCATAGCCTCTAGTGCACGTCTAATGAGCTTAAACCTCTTCAGCATCACAATAGTCGAAGCATCTCTGTAGACTCTGGTGATCTAGTGACATTCATCATACACTTCATAATGAAACCTCTTCAGCATCACAAGAGAATTGAACGCGTTATACATGGATAATCTCATGGTATGATTCATAATGATTTTTCTGTGCATCGCATCTCTGTAGACTCTGGTGATCTAGTGACATTCATCATACACTTCAGAATTATTTTCGGTACTTTTAGCGGCACAAATATTTTTAAGGGCAAGATTGTGAGTATGAACCACACATGTTGTCTAATAGATTTCTGGGTAAAGACCTTCAATTATTATCAGTAATGATTTGAACCACGTTTTGATGTCCAATCTCATCTATGACTTCTTTCATTAAATTAGCAATGAATTCCTTGCTTTTGACTTCCCCATGCAGTTGACCGCTTTAATAAACATAGGACCATTTTCAGATGTTGTCATAAAATTTATGATTGGTCTTCTCTGTGGGTCGCTCCATCCATCTGTCACAAACATGACCCCTTCTGAAAATGGTCCTATGTTTATTAAAGCGGTCAATTGCATGGGGAAGTCAAAAACAAGGAATTCGTTGCTAATTTAATGAAACAAGTCATAGATGAGATTGGACATCAAAACGTGGCTCAAATCATTACGATAATGCAGCGAACTGTAAAGTTGCTAGGAAATAATTGGTCTTTACCCAGAAATCTATTGGACACCATTTGTGGTTCATACCCTCAATCTTTGCCTTAAAAATATTTTGTGCCGCTAAAAATACTGCATATAATTTTGAAGTGTATGATGAATGTTTGTCGATCATCGGAGTCTATGGAGATGCGATGCACATAAAAAATTTCATTATGAATCATACCATGAGATTATCCATGTATAACACGTTCAGTTCTCTTAAGTTACTTTGTGTGGTGGACACTGTCTTTGCTTCGACTATTGACGTGCACTAGAGGCTATGGTGAAGGGTGGGGCATCTTATCAAAAAGACGACCAAGAAAAAGCTAAATTTGTCAGTGATAACGTGTTAAATGAATATTGGTGGGATCAAGTGATTCACATTCTTAATTTTACCGCACCTATATATGATATGGTACGTGCTTGTGATACCGATAGACTGTGCCTTCATTTGGTTTATGAAATGTGGGATTCTATGGTTGGGAAAGTGAAGGTTGCAATTTACAAGCACGAAGACAAATCTCTTGAGATGTTCAGTTGTTTCTATGACGTGGTGTATGATTTTCTTATGGCTCGATGGGCAAAAAGTTCGACAACACTTCATTGTTTAGCTCATTCTTTTAACCCGAGGTATTTCTTGTTTGATTTGACATTCATTCATAATATAGTTTCTTTTTCTGTTCATAATGCTTTTTTTGTTTATATGTTTCTTATAGGTTTTATAGTGATGATTGGCTTAGTGAGGATCCTGCTAGAGTTGCTCCTCATACATATGGGGAACTCCCATGAAAGGAATGAAATGTTTTCGAAGACTGTACGCAAATGATGATGATTATGATAAAGTTGTATATGATTTGCTGATTTCTCGCTTAAGTCATGGTCTTTTTTCAATGTTAACTCTCTTTTTAAGAGGGGAACTACAAATGCTAAACGTTGGTAGCCAATTTTGGAGCAAAAACACCTTTGCTTCAATCATTGGCTTTTAGAGTTCTTGGTCAGCCAACATCGTCATCTTGTTGTGAACGCAATTGGAGCACTTACTCTTTTATTCTCTCATTGACAAGAAACAAGTTGACGCCTAAGCGTGTTGAGGATTTTGTATTTATCCACAATAATTTACATCTTTTGTCATGAGCACCGATCAATTTTGGAGCAAAAACACCTTTGCTTCAGTCATTGGCTTTTCGAGTTCTTGGTCAGCCAACATCGTCATCTTGTTGGGAACACAATTGAAGCACTTACTCTTTTATTCTCTCATTGAGAAGAAGCAAGTTGACTTCTAAGCGTGTTGAGGATTTGGTATTTATCCACAATAATTTACGTCTTTTGTCACGGAGCACTGATCAATATAATGAAGAGAAAACCATGATGTGGGATGTTGGTGGAGACGACTTTAGTACATTGGAGGATACAGGGTTTTTAGAGTTTGCGAGCCTCTCACTTGATGAGCCAGAATTGGAGAGTGTTTTTTTTCTCCGAGGATACCACAACTAATTGATGTTTTTTTTACTTAAATGTTTTTTGGGAAGACAATTTGATGGTTAAGAGTCTTTAATTGATGATTATGAGTAATATTTGTTTGGATTTTTGAATGTTGTGTAATTTTTTTTGAAGACAATTTGCCATATACTAAAATATTATAAAACACATTGATGTTTCCCCGCCGTACCTGTTTCTTGAATTTTAGGATGTTGCCGTTTCCCAGTACCCGTCCCCGTTCCTATTTACGTCCCCGTGCAACTTAGGTACTAATTATGAGGGAAAGAGGTTAACAAACCACGATCTAAGGGAAAAAGGCAAAAGAATTGTTGTGAGCCATGAGCTCCTAGTAATACTAGAAGTATTATTTCCTGCTTAGACAGATAGTAGCTTTAAACCTAGTTTCACTGATTATGGCATTTTAATTCACAAGACTTGTTTATTTTAATTTTTGAATGTTATAATTATCTTCTAGTTTATGTAGATATAAAGTATATATGGCTTAAAGAATTTGCAGGTGCAACATCTATCGCATTGGACAAGAAACTGAAGGAACACATACATGAATTAATGTATAACATATTGTAAGGTTATGCAAACTATGCTATTAAATGATGCCAACAAAATATAGGAGCAATTGAAAAGGGGTCTGCATTTCTTATTCGTTTTGGCAAATAACCTTATGATGCGTGAATACTCTTTTTTCAACTGTTTGCTATTTTTACTGGCACCATATAATAACTTTTAGGAATGACCTTTCAATGTGCAAGAGAGACCTGTATGTGTTTGTATAGGTTTCTTGTCCAAAGAAATAGTCACGCCTACAAACCCTTGAAGCCATTTATGTATAATTTGTTAATAGGTGATAGTTCAAACAGCTAAAAAGTATGGTCTCTAACAAAGTAATTACTTAAATCATTTTTTTTAAACACGATTTAGTCATTTGCCGTAAATTGATGAGAAATAGGCTGTAAGGTTAGAGATGTGTGTAACTAAATAAATTTGGAACAAGCACATATATCTATTGATGAGCTCAGTGCCGGAACCGGACCAAACCGGACGGTACCGGACCTCCCGGATTGGTACCGAGTACAAACCGGGGAAGGGCTGGTTCTGTACCGGTCCGGCTCGGAGCTGGTTTGAATCGCTTCCGTATCAGCTAGACCAGGTTTTTTATTAGTAAAAAATAATCAGTTCTAGCCGTGCTGTAGGATGTAGCAGCTACTTATTTCATAAAAAAAATCAGTTCAACCAGAGCTGGAATAGTCGCTGCCACAGCGCTGTTGGTGGGCGAAAGTTTCTTATTAATAAAAAACCAACACTAAGCCGGTCCTTCCCTGGTCCGGGACTCGGCACCAACCCGAGTCGATGTCCGGTACCAACCGGTGGTTCTGACACCGACACTGAGCTCATCCCTACATCCACGTCTGTATTAGCATCAATATTCTGTATTGGTAAGAGGATAATCATTATCACACTTCTGTCTTCCATGTACAACATTTATTTACATATGAATCATATAAAATACAGAACTTCACATAAAAAGAATATATAGACTCTAGAGTGTTACTAATAAGAACGGAAGGTGAGGACTATTTTATCGAGATTAAGTAGTCGGTTTGAAATATCTTCTTGGTTGTTCAATAGTCATTTCATACATCATAAAACGTCAAACATTTTTAATGGTCTTGGTGGTAGAAGTGGTTATAGATGCTTTTCTAAGTGCCAGATTCTCTTTGACCACATCTTATAATGCAGCAATACGGAAATGTGTCAAAATGAGGGGTCGCGGGTCAGAACGTGTTGGGCTGGCTCATCAACACCTATATTTTTTGTTTCCATTTTTTGGAATTTATAAATAATTTAATGTATAACGCTTATTTTTGAAAGGCAAATTACTGTATAATTTAAGATATATAAGCATATATTGTTTTCATAAAAATCAATTTTTTGTTCATAAATTAAATACACCGAGGTCTCAAACAACTGAGAATACTTTGGGAGACTTCTGACTTGCTTGACCTGTTTCTGTTTTAGGCAAGTTTAAATTTTTTTTACCAGTTTGACCTGTTAGCAATCAAATACAATCAAAATTGACCCATTTGGAAATAAGTGGGCCGAAATACTACCTCTAATGATATGTTACACTGCGATTATTCATCCTAATTTCTAATGTATGGACCTGTCTTTTGTTCATCATCATGGGTATCAGTTAAAGATTAGAAGAATTTTGTAGAGCGTTTCCTTTCTTTAAATCATGTCTTGAGAACATACTGACTAGATACTTTAGTCTAGTTATTTTTAGATTATTGGCAAAATAAGAAGGTTTATGTAGCTTTTTATGTTTTTCCCCTTGGTGTTGAGCATAGTTCTTCTGACCATGACCCTGATCACACACTTTTAACATGTATATTTTGTGTTCAAATATATTTTACGTTTGTAAATAGCTTGTGTTAATGAGTGTTCAATTTGCAGGAGTGTTGAGCATGCTTTAGTGAAAGGGTCTATTGGTGGTCATGGTAATAGATCCTCATGTTTGTTTTGAAGGTTAGTTTGGTCATTTTTGAGGTAATGTTGCTTGAAATATGTCTGGTAGTGGTTATTTGATGTGAATTAATTTCCAAGATTCAGTGAACATATGCTTAGCAAATTAGGCCTGTTCGTATAGCAGAATTTGATTCCTAGATTCATTGAATTCAAAACTAATCCGGAAAGATTTACTTGCCTGATTCTTTTAACGATACCTTCATCTTTATTATATTGATGTTCCAAATATCTATGTTAGTGTTTTATTTGAATTAGTTTATATGCTGATGCCCTGCAGTATTGGATTCTGTTTCTAGTGAATTATGAAAAATGTTCCTGTTTCCACTTTGACATAAACAATATTATTTTTGGTGCTTTTAAGTCTAATCGGTTTGACCAGAATTAGTATTACTGGAATAATATCTTTTTAAGGCAAAAGTATTGTACCATCTATTAATTTTCAAGTGTTAAAGGAAGCCAAACAAATAATTTTGCTTCTTCTCAAATCATAAACTGTAGTGGAAGCATGTTATCATGATTTCTACATTGTATAATAAGTAGTACCGAGCATTGAACTTGATCAACTTCAGTTACCATTCAATTTAAAGATCATGAATATGCTTACAGAGATTGTGTAAACTGGTCCTTATAAACAAGTTCAATTTGAACCTGTGGAAACACGTCTTTTATTGGCCATAGATTATGTACATGGTCTGAAATATTCGTTAATTACGACCATGTGTTTAGTCCCACAATTGACCAAAATTTCCAATGATATCTGATAAAGTAGGCTTGCATCCCCACTATTGATTTGGTACCAAAACAAGACACGGATCTTACAATCTAACAAAGTCTCCATTTCCCTCATCTTATTAGTCTCACCATTACCGTTATATCCGTCTGATTAGCTTGTTTAAAAGAGTTTGTATTTATTGGCTTATCGGCATATGAATTAAATACACTTCTTTAGACAAGTTCCTTCATCATTGATTCTATATAACAACTTATTTGGCACAAATAAGTTGAGCAATAAGCTGTATGGCTGCTCAAAACGAAACAATATACTGTATTTGGAAAAGAAAACTAACCTAATAAGTTGCTCAAATAAGCTTTACACAAATACACTCCAATAATATTTGTTAGGGAGGTGATTTGCACACTTTTTATTTTGATTGGGACACTCACAGTACAACTATATAAAGCACACTGTAAACACTGTACAACTAAGTTATGCATAATTTTGAATGTCCCAATAAAAAACTTGAGTGTGCAAATCAATTCCCTATTTGTTAGGGTGTAAATGTTTGTGGCCTTCCTCTACCTTCTTTCTCTTTTCTATTTTTCCTCTCAAACAAACCTATATAGCTCAAAAGTTGCGTTAAATGTGCAGTTTGGGTAAGTGCAACTACATACTAATTACTATGTTCACTTTGGAATTTTGAGGGGCTTATTTATTTATTTATTTATTTATTTATTTATTTTTGTTGTTGTTGTTGTTGTTGTGGTAAATTCAATATGAAATGAAGGAGTAGTTGAAAAATTTTCCGATCCTTTAAAGTTAAGATAAAATTACCTTTATTTATGAAAGTATACTAATGACAAACCATGGTGTAAAAAAAAGTCCTACTTTGACTTTGTGTATGAAAGAAAGAACGTCAAAAGGGAAATGTGAAACTGAACAATAAAAAGATCCGAAAAGGTACACTATTCGGGTTATTTGCAATGTGGGCTCCAAAAAATATATCCGTTAATTTATAAAAAAATTAAAAAAATAAAATAAATAAATCAATACCCTATTTTTTTTTTACCTATAAATACCCCATAACATTTCATCATTTTTAAACACAAATTCGCCATTATTTTCTTATCTCTTTTATTTAATACATCCCTACTCAGACAAAACTTATTATGGAAGATATAAATTCACAAACAATAATGCTCGACGAAGAGGGAGAACAAGAAGTTATTAGTCGATAACAAGAAGTTATTTAGTCAAGGCTTATTCTAGTGTGAATCCGATTTTTTCCAAAGCAACTTTCAAGGACAAGTTTCGAATGAGTCAAAGGCTATTCACATGGATAGTTGAAGAAATATGTCTTCATAATCCATTATTTGTTAAAACCACTGACGCCGTCGGAAGACCAAGCATTTCCCCGTTAATAAAGTGCACCTCCGTAATTCGTCAATTGGCATATGATACCGTTCTTGACGCCTTGATGAATATTTGCAAATGGGCCAAGAAACTTCTCGTCAATGCCTTGAAAATTTTTGTATGCCTTTTATGGAAATTTTTGCGCCAGAGTTTTTGCGGAAACCTACTATCACCGATGTTGAAAAGCTATACGCATTTCATGAACAAAAAAAACACGGGTTTCCGGGAATGTTAGTAAGCCTTGATTGTATAGATTGGCCGTGGCATGGTTGTCTGATTGTACATAAGGGGCAATTTGTTAGACACGATCATGGTTTGACTCCAATTCATTTTTCTAGAAGCTGTTGCGTCACAAGACTTATGGATATGGCACGATTTCTTTGGTGTTTCTGGGGCAAACAACGACATCAACGTTATATATTAATCACTTATATTCAACGATGTGAAAGAATGAAAAGCGCTAGAGATTTCGTTTGTTGTTAACGCCGTAACATACCAATTCAAATACTATTTTACTGACGGGATATATTCGGAATGGGCATATTTGGTTAAGACAATTACAGAACTAGGCGCCGATGAAATCAAGCGACTCCGGTATAAGCAAATGCAAGAATCGACAACAAAAGATGTCGAATGGCCATTTGTTGTTCTAAAGATGAAACGGGCTATATTATCTAATCCCGCAAGACCGCTTCGCCAAGACAAAATAAGGAATATGATGTATACATGCATCATATTATATAATATGAATATAAAAGATCAAGGTACGGCGATATCTCCTAATTGGTATCTGGATGAAGCATATCAACCGGATGACCTCATACGATCCCAAGAAGATAGGCGTAGAACTATCCGATATATCATATCGTCACAAGTGCATCAAAGCCTTCGTTTCGATATGACCGAACACCTTTCTCGTAATGTTTAGTTTTAGGTTTTAATATTTATGATGTTTTTATTTTTAATGTAATGTTTTTATTAATTTAATGAATAAAAGTTTTAGTTTTAAATAAACACTGTAAAAAATGTGTTGAAAAGTGAGTGATGTGAGATGATTGGAAGTGAAAAGTGAGATGGTGGTGAAGGAAAGAGAAAGCTGATGTGCCCTGACATGAAAGGTGAATTGATGCGAAGGTTGGGAGTTCCTAAAATAACGCAGATAGTTTCAATAAAAAGCATAGAGATACCAGACTAATAAACTTTATTAATTTGTGATTAGTGATTAGTGACTAGTGATTAGTGAACAATATATAGGGTCATAGGATTAGCTAATTAGTGCAACCTAGTGTTTATTAAGGTTAGCCGGTGCCATTTACGTGTACGTTAGTAGTTGATTTTAAGGGGGTGTTTCTTTTCTTTTTAGTGGGGAAGAAAAGTGGGCCCAAACCCTTAATGCCTCTTAATTGAGAGGGGCATTAAAACTTCACTCTCCTAATTAAGTAGCTAAGTAAGTGGTTCATATGGAACCACTTAATTTCGTAAAAACCCCCTAAGTTAGATATAATAGCTTCAAGTCGCTTCTATTCAAATAATTCATTTCATACTCGATAAATTAATAGCTTCGATAAAATTAATAATTTATTCAGTTTCAACTTGAGACCCGTACAAATTTAGACACCAATTAATAAAATAGTAAGATAATATTTTTTTTGAAACTCCAATTTATATATGCTGGTCCCAACGAAACTATAAATTAATAACTACTAAACAATTCTTACAATTTCTTCGATGCCTTAAATCTCGAAACATTCATTAGGATACATTCAATAATTTCTTCAATGATTTTAATTCATAAATTGTTAATTGGAACTTGTTTTTTGACAAAAACACACCGTTGGTCCCTAAACTTTTCAAAAAGCATCGCCAGGGCCCCGAACTTGGGAAAATCATCGCCATGAGTCCAAAACTCAAGTTTTTTAGGCTGATTGCGTCCCTCGCCCCGTAATGGTCAGCTCAACGTCCCGTTATATGTCCTAAAATCTCGTTATCCATTTCGTTTGGAGGGTATACTCGTCTTTTTACCGAGATACATTTTCTCTCTCTCTCGATTTATATCCAGTAGACGTCTAATCCATTTTCCCACCATTATGTCTAATGTAAGTAGGTTGTGTACTCATTGCTCATGCCCAAACTTGTTTTGGAAGCCTACCCAAAAAACTCTAATTCAATGTCACTCATCAAATCTAATAATCTAAGTAAGAAATTAACAAGCACCAACCTTGGATTTACTTTATGGAAAATCAGAGAAGAGCCTTTCTCTGTTGACCATGAGACAGAGCAAATGTGTGCAATCAGGAGATATGGTAAGTGTTTTGGTGATAATCGTTTACACTGATATGTATTTTAAATTGTTTTATGGTATTTCCATTTTAGGTAAGATAATCGTAACAGTGTTTTGTTATGTGTTTCAACAGCTGGTTGATCTGGTTCGTTTAGCATGAGGTTTCATCACAATGGCATATTCAAAAACTGGCCACGGAGGATCTACGAAGGAGTTAAGGAATGTCAGGTTGATTTTGTTGAAATGAATGAGGTATCGGTTGAAGAAATGGATGCTCTCATGACCGAAATCAGTTATGCAGATGGAGAAACCAATTACTACTATTTTGTTAAGCCTGGTCGTACATTGGATGATGGCTTATTTAGTTTTTGTGAAGCTGGCAATCTTGACTTGTTGAAAGACATTGTCAAAGACCATAAGTTGATAGATGTGTATGTTGAAATAGGTAAAACAATGTTAGAGTTGTCTGAAATGTCCCCACAATCTATTAAGACTGTATTTTGGGAGATGGATGAACCAAGTAGAAAAGTAGCTAGTGATGCTATCCAATCGTGTTGTAGACGTTTGGTTTTAGATGACCTTGATAATGAGCCCGTCTTTCAGCTATTTATACAACTTACACAAGTACCTATGGACGTCGATTATCTTGGGGAATCTAGTCAGTTGCCATACATTGATCCTGTATTTTCAACTCTTGACATGTCCTTTGCCGGCCAACCTGTTGATAACAGTGAGGGTGCATTAGTACTTATTGATAAGGACAATAGTTTTCAAGACCGTGATAATTTTGAGGTCAATCTGTTCTGAGTGACTCACGATAAGACGTTAGAGAAAGTAGGAAGAGAACTTGTTGATGCCAATAACAGCTTTGAGGAACCTGATGTGGATGTCACTCTATTCCAAGTGACTCAGGATAAGCAGTTAGATAAAGTAGGAGGAGCAATTGTGGGTGGCAATAACATGGAAGAGGAGTCTGATGTTGATATCACTATGTTCCAAGTGAGTCAGACTAGTCACTTAGGCAATGTAGGTGATGACACAATTCTGGCTAATGAAAAGAATATTTGTAAGGAGAATGATGTACAACTTGCTTTGGTCCAAAGGAGTCAGAGACCTGAGATAGGCAACGCAGGAACATCTACTAATATAAGTGATGACCATGAATTTGGAAACTGAGTTACCTGTGATGGATGATGATTCCTTTTACACTGCTTATGCTTTTGACTCAGACATAGGTAACTCTAGGGAGCCAAGGGTTAGGTCAGAGTCTGTTCATAATGGTGTTTATGTCGCATTCTTTTACTGTGGTCAAGGCTTTGATAGTGCAAAACATGTCAAAGAGAAGTTAAGAGAGCATTCCATAGAAACAAGAAGGGAGGTGTTTTTTTAAAAGAATGACAAAAGAATAATAAGGGTCAGATGTGTGGGTTGTGTTCCACTATCAGGCCCAAGTGAAAGTGTTGGACTCAGTACAGGCCTAGTTAGAGGTCCATTAACCAGAAAGGGTTTAGATGCTTTAATTGCAGGAAAAAATGACCCTTCCCAAATACTCTGCACATGCCTGTTGGTTGTCGGCAGGGATGGTGAAAAAGGTCCTTGGACAGTCAGAAAATATAATGATCAAAACACATGTTTGCAATCAAAGGCGCTCAAACATTTTAACCTTAACTTTATCTCAAAGCAAATAACAGAACAAAGTCAAACTAATCCACAGATTCTAGTGAAGTCTGTTCATAATTAACTTACCAACCAATTTGAGCTTGAAGTGTCAATGCAGAAGGTTTTAAGGGCCAAAGAATAGCAGTAAGAGGCATTAGGTGGGAATTCAAGCTACAATTCACCATGTTGAGAGACTATATTCAAGAGTTGCAGAAGAGGAACCCTAATACAACAGTTTTGATGAATGTGGAACGGATTGCAGAGGATACTCTTCCAACAAGAGAATTCAAGAGAATGAATGTTTGTTTTGGTGCTATGAAGGAAGGATTTAAAGCCTGTCAAAGACAGTTGTTGGGGATAGATGCTTTTCTAATTGATGGTCCTTTGAAGGGTCAAATTCTAACAGCTGTGGCAATTGATAGCAACAATGGTATATACGCTGCATCAACTGCCTGTAGGAAATACTAAAGTGCACGTCAGGGGTTAATACGCCGCATCCACTAAAAGTGCATACACCGTATTGACCAACTGATAGAAATACGAAAATGAAAATAAACTAAAAACAAAATAAAAGATAAGCATGGTTTGCCTCCCACGAAGTGTTTGTTTTTGTTCGAGTCACGAGCCTGACTCCACCCTTATTTACTAGGCAATAGGGTGTACGTCCCCCACTTGGAATCAAGTGCGGGTGATAATAGCAATAAACACTATAAGAGTGTAAACTTGCTATAGTAAGAAGAAACGAGAAGTAAAAATGGTACCTTTGTGGGTAGGGATCTCCACTCATTACCTTTCCTGATTTTGGTTGATGAATTAGATGTCTTGAACATTCCATGTGAGAGACCAATATGTCGAGGGTGCATTGATTGCCCTTCATTTATCTTGTTGGCGATTAGGCGTCTCTCAACTTCCAAGCAAGATGAAAAAGAGTCTATGGCGAATATCATTTCGAGCCCCTCTTCTTTCCATGTCGGCTCCAAAGTAGCTTGCTCTGCAGCCATGGTGTTATTGATGCGTGGGATTGAGCCCTCGCAAAAGGTTTTACCTCTCAAGGGATCTCAAGAGGCTTGCAATCCCCACCAGGCAGTATACCTGACCGATGTAGTATAGTGTAGTGGCAAGTACCGGGGGATTGATCGTTCTCTCGGGGAATAGTGTTGTTAGGATCAAAACTTAATTAAACTAGGTCTAGAGGTGAGGGATGATTCTTTTTGTATTTTTTTAGTTTTATGGAAAGCAAGTAAAATCTCGGGTATTGGAAGAGCGGGCGGAATTAGTTGCTAGTCAACTAACCCAAATAACTACAAATGCAATAAAAATAAAATAACACGAAAGTAAATATTTAGAAAAACAATAATAAGAGAAACGTGTTTACTTAGATTTCACTACTCCATATCTATCTTTCATTAGTTGAATAGTTTGTTACAATTGCATGGATGACGGGTTATATTCCTTAATACCATTCGTGGGGCCGTGTACGATCTTTCCCAACTCTATAAGTTTCTACCTCTTCCTATGTCGAGCCGACAACTAGCTCCTAACATGGCCTCCTTAGTAGTCACTCATGCATTAAATACAACCATTAAAATGTTAGTACACATCCGATTCATGTTTCTTAAGACATTCAAGCATGTTACCAATTGGAAGTCTGCCAGTTTTCTTAAGCCTAACATCGATATCTTTCATCCAATACAATTAATAACAAACAATCAACCAACAATCAATAGCTAGGTTTCATTACATCTAAGCAAACACAAACAAACCTAGCCTAGCATGTTAAAGTAAAGACAAGCATAAGATAGAATCAAACACATAGAAATATTGAATGATTATTGGAAGACTTATCTTTATTGAAACATGGATGAAAGAAGGGTTTGAAACCCCTACAATATGATGAAAATTCGACCTAGGGTTTGTGGTAAAGTTCCTCCAAAAGTTCTCTCCCTAATGAATGAAAATTAGAAAACCATATATAGAGAATACACGTCTGACGGCGTCACATTATAATCCTGACGCCGTCAACTTGCCGCAAATGCTTTCCTCGGATTGCCTCGATCCAGATCTGACGCCGTCATGTGTAAATTTGCTCTTGGCCGTCACGTGTAATTTTGCTCTTTACGGCCTTGGTGACACCGTCACTCTTTAACTCCCAAAAACGTTCTGGCGCATCTCGTGTAACTTTTTATCCACCTCTTTGCCAATATGTGACGCCGTCACCTCCAAAGCGTGACACCGTCAGGTACTATTTCCAACTTGATTTGGAGACTTTTCCGTTTTCTTAACTTTTCGCTCCAAAAACGTCCAAAATGCTTCCTTTTCCAGATTTCTTCTCCAAAGTACCTAAAATGACAAAAGAAATTATTTGAGGCAATATTTGATCAAATAATCACGACTTAGGGCTTAAATGACCCCCTAAAAGCGTAACACTTTTCGTCTCATCAAATACCCTTACACTTGAGATTTGCTTGTCCTCAAGAAAATGCGCTTTTATTCTAATCAAAATACAAGCTAGGGGTCATTTAACACTAATATAAAAGTAATTGCAACAAATAATCGTTCCACTTCAACTAAAACAAGCACATAAATTATACACTAGCACCTCACAAATAGTGTTTAGATACTCACATCTCTCGGATGTACTAAAAGTATATATATCATAATATGAAAATGGAATATATCTCTCACTACTTGTCATAGCACATAGATTACCATAGGCTTGGGAAAGGATCAAATCTCCATCACTTGGCGTAAGCACCTAGGATAAACTATCAAAGAGGTCTTTTAAAAGGGTTATAACGTGAGGTGTAGGGATATGATAAACACGGTATTATTGGATAAAGGCAATCTTTACTGGTGACAAGTTAATCATCTTGGTCAATTACATGTACAATGTGGCGTTGCTAAGCCAAGACTCGACTCGACTTAAGCTAATCATAAACTAACAAAAACATAAAAGGAAACGGGATGGTAGTCCGTATGTCTTTTCTCTTTTTCTTTTTCTTGATTTTTTAGATTTTTTTTCTCATACACTCTTGCCCTACCATCCAAAATAATACATCGTATGGAATTTGCATTCCCCTTACACTTGAACTTTTACATACTTTACAATCAACTATTCTAATGACTCGAATTAAGATAATCAAAATACTTTGATTATTTTTTAAATATTAGCGTACATATGAGGGTAATAATTGACGTCTTCCCCAATACTCCATAACAATAGTACTTTACCCATGAGTCCCAATCGTCCCAAAACAATATGTACAAGATATGACTCGACTTAGCAACCATGTAATCAATTAGAAAATTAACTAAGGGTTTAAACATGTAACAATAATACACTAAAGATGAGTGCATACAAGGAAGGCTAAGGCGATTTGGGTGTACATTTGGGGTGGATTGTAAACAAATTCTTCCTTTAAGTAAAATGGTTAAAGTTAGAAACGAAAACGATAGGCTCTGAGGGGTGTACTAGGGGTATCGTGTACTAAAAATGAGTACATCACAAGGGTGTGGGAAAACTTATTGACTTTATTAGTCAAGTAGTTTGACTTTATTGGTCAAGTAATTATGATACGGGTTTAACACAAGGATGATCCTAATGCCTCTTATCATGTAGTAAATCCTACTACACGAATGTAGTCTCACTAGTGGTCTTGGGATGCATCACTATCACAAGTTCTAGAATCTAAGTACTACCGGTACACTCATAAGCATCTTTTCCTAACAAATCTAGGGGCGAACCTCACATATTTGGGGTGTAAAATTTTGAGTGGTACGGTTTTTCTTGCTAGTCATACAACTCCTATCCATGAGACACTCATTAAGGCTAAAGCTTCACTCCTATATGTTGTAAAAAATTTTAAATTTGGCACTAAAATTACCCTAACAAGTGTTTCTCTTAGTTTTATTACACACCTACTATTGAACAAACAAAATCAAGTGCAATTGCATTCTCTAAAGTATCATCATTTACCCTCCCCTTACACTTAGGTTGAACATTGTCCCCAATGCGCAATAAAAAGGATGTAAAAGTAACGAAGGTAAAAGAATGAAACAAATACTCCCCCTGATTCGTTCGGTGTGGATAATGTGATAACATGGTTAGATCCTCCTCCAAGAAAATGAACGTTGAAAGCTTCCCTCTAGAAATATAAATCATCTTCTTGTCCAATATAACCTGTTAAACATGAGAAAACAATTATAGCAAACCTCGCGTAAAATCGACAGCAAACTCTATATATACTAAAATCCTAGAAAGCAAATTAAGATATAATGCTTGTGGAATGAATGTTTGCAGATTTTTTGGAGTTTATAAAACTAAAGATTTAACAAAAACTTTAAGACTCCAGCAGAAAAACAAAACTTGCAAAATTTCCAGAATTTTACACTTGACGTTGTTAGGTTATAACCCTGACGCTGTCAGAAGTGACCTGCAGAAATTTTATGTTAAGTTTTCAAAAAATTTCTGGAAAAACTCACGCCTTAATTCCTAGAAATCCTGCAAAACATCATTATGACTCAATACAAGCATTTGACTCAAACAAATACTAATATGCACATTCGTTTAATATCGTTGTGATTCATGCTCAATCTCGTTCTTAGAAACAAATTTAGATTTCCCTTACACTTATCTTTTGCAAAATACCTTTATATGTAATCAAGAGGAAGTTAAAGACAAAATAAATCATTTTCACAATTTATCTTGAAACATGAGCCACAAACAATAAAAATAAAACATGCATACGGAAACAAATAAAATCAAATAAACAAACAAACAAACAAATAAAGGTTGGGTTGCCTCCCAAGAAGCACTTTTCTTTATTTACGAGTCTTGTAGCTAGACTCAAAGTCACGGGCTATCACGTGACCTCGTCATTAGTCACGGTTTCTAGGTCATCCTCGGGTTCGGTTTTATATTCCGAACCTAGTTGCAAGCATTCTTTGTAGAAGCCAAGTATTTTTCTCATTACATGGTCTACTCCTCTACGTCTATCCTCATCATTCATATAGTAAACCACTTGCTTGTGATCTTTCTCAAGATCCGATAGAAGTCGGTATTGATCAATCTTATATGGCATTTGGTAGGCTAATTCATCGGGTTCGTCCTTGAACCTAACTATCCCTAAAGAAGTGTCATAACTCATTTTTGAGGCTTCAATGAATGGCTTTCCAAACACTACTTGAGTTAGGAAACTATCTATTACTGGACGAATATCTTCTACAATCACAAAGTCGGTAACATATGTGAAATTTCCTACAAGTACATGCAATCCCTTTACTATTCCTACAAAGTTACTATCCAACCCGTGTCGGGAAATATCCTAGGTTCGAGTTGCTTTTTCATTATCCATTTATAGTGGAGCCTAGTCATAAGGTTTACAGGAGATTTAAAATCGATGTAGGCTTTCCACACATGCACATGCCCAATGTTGCACGGTATATTGATATTAGAGGGATTGCCTGCTTTGATGATTGGTGAACCTAGCACGTATGGTGTCTCGGGGTCATCGAATAAATCCCTATGGTATGCGCGTTCTTCCTTAGTTGGTAACCTATCGAAGTAGTTCTCTACATTCTCTGCTTCCTCTACCTTCCCTTCCTTATTATCCTCCTTCTTAGATTCACTATCAGTTCCAACCCTATCTACATCATCTTCTTCCCTATCCTTATCGATTGGCTTAATAGTAACAACATTGACAAAGTGGACATGCTTAGATGATGAGGGATCCTTAACTTGGGTTCCACTATTAGTGTTCCTAGTGTTATTATTTGGCGTGGTCAACACTTGGTTGTTAAAAGCTTTCAACAAGTTGTCAATTTTATTGGTCATCTCCATTTGTTGTTGATTGAATTCGGATTCAAACTTAGCTATACGAACTTCTTGAGATGCCATAAATTTAGACATAAACCCTTCAAGATTATTGATACTACCATAGTTGTTGGAAGGATTGTTTTTGAAAGTGTGGTTAGGAGGTGGACTGTTTGATTGGTAACGATTAGGTGGAGTGGAAGAATTGTTTAGGGGTGCGTTTTGGTTTTGTTTCCACCTAAAGTTTGGGTGATTTTTCCAAGAGGGGTTGTATGAGTCACCATAAAGGTTTGGCTCGGGTTTGAAAGTGTACCACTTGTCTCCCACTCCATCGGTATGCGAGGATGCGTAATCCGCAAAAGCTTGTTCGGGGAGTTCCGTGCAATCATGAGTGTCGTGGGGACCACTACATAATTCGCATGAAGAAATGATTTTGTTCACTTGGCTTGAAGGTTTAGGAGTTTTGTAGGATTTCATGAGAAACTTGACTTGACTTGGTCATGAGAAACTTGACTCGTGGAGAGATTGATATGGTCATAAAAGATTTGGACTTGGAGCCAAAGATCTATGCCATGATGAGGGAATTTTTGGAGTAAGTCCTTGAAACAAGTCCATGCTTCATAAAGAGTTTCACCTTGACGTTGTTGAAACATCAAGATGTCATTTCTTAGCTTGGTGGTTTTCCCCGGTGGGAAAAATTGAGCAAGGAAACGAGTGGTGAGATCATCCCAAGAGGTGATGGATCCCGCGGGTAAACGCTCAAGCCATTAACTAGCTTGGTCATGCAGAGAGAATTGGAAGAGACGCAATCGGGTTGTCTCTCGAGTTTCAACATCAAGATCTATAGAATCTACGATTTTGAGGAAATCCTTGAGATGTTGATTAGGATCTTCGAAACGAAGTCCATGGAATGCACATACGCTTTGCACCAACCGGATGGTGTCGGATCGCAAGGGAGACACATTGGCTCCTTGAGTGAGCTCAATGGTGTTTCGATAGCCTTGGTGGCTAGGACGGGAGTACTCTCCTAAAGTGCGGGGTCTAGGAGGTTGGTTTGGTTGTGGTGGGTTTTGTTGTAGTGGGTTGATGGGTTCAAAGATATTACCACCTTCCATGTTGGCGGATGGTAATGGTTACGAACAAAGGAACGAAGAAATAAGATAGACTAAAGAAAACCTATAAAATAAAATAAAAGTCTTACTAGAAAGGAATCTGGCAAGTAGACCTAATAAAAAGAAATTTCAACCTAAGCAATAACTATTCCTCGGCAGCGGCGCCAAAAACTTAATGCGTGGGATTGCGCCATCGCAAAAGGTTTTACCTTTCAAGGGATCTCAAGAGGCTTGCAATCCCCACCTGGCAGTGTACTTGACCGATGTAGTATAGTGTAGTGGCAAGTACCAGGGGATTGATTGTTCTCTCGGGGAATAGTGTCGTTAGGATCAAAACTTAATTAAACTAGGTCTAGAGGTGAGGGATGATTCTTTTTGTATTTTTATAGTTTTATGGAAAGAAAGTAAAAATCTTGGGTATTGGAAGAGTGGGCGGAATTAGTTGCTAGTCAACTAACCCAAATAACTAAAAATGCAATAAAAATAAAATAACACGAAAGTAAATGTTGAGAAAAATAATAATAAGAGAAACGTGTTTACTTAGATTTCACTACTCCCTAGCTATCTTTCATTAGTTGAATAGTTTGTTACAATTGCGTGGATGACGGGTGTAAGGAATTATTGAAGTCAGCATTTAGATACTGCTGATGGATTCTACTGACAGGTTCCTGAGGATACATATAGTTGATTCTGCTGAAGACTGGTTCCTGCTGATATATGCATCCTACGGATATAGTTAATCCGTGGATAGAGTTTGTTTATTTTAGGACAAGATATGTAGAATATCTTTTATTAGCTTAATGTTATTCGTTTCTTGTAAGAAATGTTAGGGTTTCCACTAGTATAAAAGGAACCCAAGGTCATTGTATTATGTACGTGTTTCAAAACAATTGTTTGTGAATTATATCGATCCATAGAGGATCAAAGAGTTTAGCATACAGTTTGTATTTATATTCTGCAATAAAAGCTCACAGAGATTGTCTATTTAGTTTTACTATTGATTACATTAGTAGACTAACGATCTATTGGCTCAAGATCTATCAAGTGTAGCTCCTACAAGTGGTATAAGAGCCACAAGATAATCTCTGTAATCAAACTTACACTCAAATACCTTTTCACTCAGTAACAATGGTAGATGGAGAAACTTCTGATGTCACTCTCACAAACGCCAACGCTCTCACTCAACAACTTCAATAGGTTGCTTTCTCTAACAGCAACGCCAAGTTTCCCTATCTCAGGAAGGATGAGTATGAGATTTGGGCCATGAAGATGCAGAACTGGATTGCCAGTGTCGACTTTAACCTATGGAATGTGATAGTAAATAGATGCAGTCCTAAAAAGCAAGGAAAAGATTCTAAGGGTAATATTACTACTTTTACTCCATCATCTGCTGAAGAAATCCTTGCTGTACAAAGGGAGAACAAAGAAAGAACTATCTTGCTTCAAGCAATTCCTTATGACCACATGGGAGATTTTCATTACCTGACTGATCCTAAAGAAATATGGATGGCTATCAAAACAAGATTCGGGGGCAATGAGGAATCTAAAAGGATGAGAAAGTCTATGCTGAAGCAATAATTTCAGGAATTCAGAATAACTGAAGAGGAGGGCATTCACAAGCGCTATGATAGGTGTCAGAAGATACTAAGTCATTTGAATCAGCTTCTAGCCAGACCTGACAATGAGGAGGTCAATTCCAGGTTTCTAAGAGCCTTACCTCCCTCATGGTCTCAGGTCAGCATATCCTTGAAAACCAAAGGAGGCTTGGATTATCTCTCTTTTGATGACTTATACAACAAGCTCAGAGCCTTGGAACTTGACATCAAGGGACACTCCTCATATGCAGCATCTCCTTCACACTCTGCATTTATCAGCACTAATTCAAACTATATGCCACATACTCCTAGTCCAAGTCTTTCCACTACAACATTGTCTTTCACAACTGCTAGTCCAAAGAGTCATCCAAAGACTAGTAATGTGATGGAAGATGTACTTCATTCATTTGTTGCTGAAGTTGATCAACAACAACAATTAGCTTATGAAGATTTTGAGCAGATTGAGGAACTTAAAATGGAAGAGTTGGACTTAAAGTGGCAAATGGCAATGATGTCTCTCAAAGTCAGAAGATTTGAGCAAAAGGCTGGAAGAAAGCTCAATGTTAATGGAAGAGATGCAGCTCGTTTTGACAGAAGAAATTAGCCATTTTTCAAGAGAGTGCAAGACCACGAAGGGTGAAGATAGTACAAGATATTCAGCTTACAGGAAGAACGAGGTGGAGGCTGGAGAATCAAAGTGTAGGATCGTAGTTTTGATTGAATATTGTGATTCGGGAGGTCGGGGATGATGAAAGATTAATTCTTCCATTGTTAGAGAGAGAGAGTAGAGAGAGAAGGGAAAGACTAGTGTTTTATTGATAAGTAAAATTAAAGGTTACACTAAGAGTCTCACCCTCCTAGTGAAGTCTAGGAGGGCTTATATAGCCTAACACAAACTAACTATTACAATATTACGATTCAAGTCCTTGTGTTTTGGCTAAATGAGATAACTAATGTAATCCCGTAAATGTCGTTCCATTTACGTGTTGGGATTATAAACTTTGATCCCAACAATCTTCCCCCAATGGGGCGACATAAGGGATTACTTACAACATTTCCTACAAGGACAAATTAGAATAAAGAAAGGTCTTCATAAGCTCTTCAAATTGCTGAGGATGGTGACAGTTGACGCTCTTTGTCTTCATCTTGTACCTCGGCTTGAAAAACTTTATCTTCACTTGTAGGCAAATGATGTAATATGCATGAAATGGATTAAATTCCCCCCAATTTACGCTGCATGTCTTTAGCGGCTTCTTCGTACACTTCTTTTTGGCGAAGTTTCTGAATCAGCTTCCCCCCAAACTGACAACCGTCTTCAGCAGATTTGAAACTTTGATGTAGCCAACATGTCTTCTAGCTTTTGAAGTTTTAAGTACGCAGCGGAATTTGTAGATGACACCGTAAACCACACTAAGCAAATCTGACTAGTCACTAATCACATTTATGCTCAATACGGAAGCTCCGTTCGGGGGTAACATGCAAGAAATTAGCAAGATCTTCTCACATATGTAGGCTACTTCACACTTCACAACCCGCGAGAGTTGAAATGATTGCACCAAAATCACAAAACTGAACCACTGATCATCTCTGCGGACGTCTCTCCGGTAGTAATAAAATTGTAAGCTCGATCACGTGAGTCTATTATGCGTCCCCTGATGTGCACATTTCTTCCCCCTAATTGCAGATCCTCGTGGAAAATGAGTGTTTTCGCAAAGAAGTCAAGAAAAGTCAAAGAAGCAAAAGAACACCCACTCTCTCTTCCCCCACGATGTCTTCGCGGAATCGGAAGCATACACACTATGTTTATGATGGAAACGGAGGCAGCGTAACCCCATGTGTCTAATTAACCGAATATGTGTGAAGTATCATAAATAGCCCGTGAGAATCAACTGCTGATAAACAACTCTACTCTTTTATACTCCTCTCAGCTAACTCTTTACTGACCCCATTATCATTCTGACGGCTTTTTGTAGTGACTACTGATGGAGAAAAATCTGTATGACGAACTTGAGACTGAAGTAAAATAACCCAAACTTGTGACTTAAACTTGCACTATTGTCTGACTAAGAACCAATACCGAGAAATTTTAATAATGGTAGGAAATCATATACCCATCCAACCTTCCTTAAATGTATATGAACGTCTCTTGATTTATCCACATCTTTTGGTGACACTTGAGCACTACAACGTAACTCCTTTAAAGTGATAGTTATACACTGTGAGCACAACAACGTAACTCCTTTCATCAGGTATAACTAGATAACTCAAGTCTTTGTCATTCGTACGGATAAAAGCTCGAACAAGGATCTCGAAGAATCATGCATCCAACCAACCCCGATATCTTCAAGATACTAAGTACACGCACCCGTGAAATTCCACTTCAACCTCAAATAAATAATAACGAATTATCGCTGTAGTCACATCTTGCGGTTAAATGCCCAAAACTAGCCTTTTTGACGGTTTAATCGAATCTTGATAATGGTTCCCGATCTTGTCAAAAATTGTATCTCCCTTGAAAATTTGTAATACCAAAATAATACTCATTTTGCCAAATAAATGCCAAAAGTAAAGACAATGTATTAAATACATAAGATACTAAATTTCAGCTCATGAGTCTATACTTTACGGATCCAAAATGCAAGCCCAATCCTTGTTTCTGTATTAACAATCAGCTCAAAAGTCTTAGTTTAATAACAGCCCAAAAGTATTCGATCCAAAAAGAAATTTTAACCCGATCCAAATTACACACAGTATTAAGAATGATATATAGTGAGTACCCTAAATCACTCATTTAAATTATCCCTACCTCACACTTCATGATAACTCCGCCCCCAACTTTAAGCTCCTCTCACCAAACTTCTCTCATCACAGATCAAATCTAATTCTACCATCATACTACAACCGATTAAGATCAATACTCATCATGAATCACAACCGAACACCCTTTCTTTTATATGATTTTTTTTGACCGTATAACAAACAAACAAAATCATCCCGTATGTTCCCATTGGTTCGAATATAAGCAAAGAAGAAAGATGGCTTCAAGATCTGTTATATGGGTCTTGGTTAGGTTGTGTTTGATTTATTTTGTTTTTCATTTAATCTTCTTTTCAAGTCGAGTCTTGAATCAAAATAGGTCTGTGATGATGTTGGTTCAAGTGAAAATCTTTTAAAAGATTGGAAAAAAAAAACTGAACCATTTCTGAGATCATTTTAATCCTTTGTTTTTAATTTGTGCCTTGTTTGATTGAGATTTGATGGAGTGATGTGAGGGTATTATGGTTGTGTCTAGAAATAGGATTGGTTGTTTGTTTGGACTTGGCTGCTACATTTTGGTTAAGGGTTATGGTCAATCACACTTCATCTTCAAACTCTTTTATCTTTTGGTGACTTTACGCGTAAACTTTATCCGTAAAGGTTTTGCGTAAGCCTTTTGCGTAAACAGAACTTTTGCGTAAGAATTACACGTAAGATGAGGTGCTTTACGCGTAATATACGTTACGCATAACTTTCCAAGTTATGCGTATACTAATCTGAAGATGAGATACGCGTAGGAATACTGCTTATGCGTAACTTAAGGGTTTTCTGCGTAACTTGACCCTCTTATGCGTAAAACGAGGGTTTTGACCATTTTGAGCATTATCCGGTGAGATTCCGGCCAGATTCCGACTGCTTTTTCGATTATATTTCAGACAAGTTATTACGACCATGTTTAGACCAAAGAAGCACAACTCAGAATTAACCCACTTTTACCATTTTGACTTTTTGACCACAAAACTTCACGGGTTTGGTACGAAATAAGTCACAAAAAACTGTTAACTGTGGCCCACAAAAAAAACAAGTTATTGAAATCAGATAAAGAGACTTGTGACTATATTTGACCATATTGATACCATAAAAACTGTGTATAAACAGTTATGACCAAAGAGTATGTAAACGTTCAAAAACTCATGTAACAGTTTTTTAAAATTAACAGCTTTGATAATTTTTGACAAGATAATACCACAAAAATCAACCAAAAACTAATAACGAGGCTCTGATGCCACTTGTAGGATCGTAGTTTTGATTGAATATTGTGATTCGGGAGGTCGGGGATGATGAAAGATTAATTCTTCCATTGTTAGAGAGAGAGAGTAGAGAGAGAAGGGAAAGACTAGTGTTTTATTGATAAGTAAAATTAAAGGTTACACTAAGAGTCTCACCTTCCTAGTGAAGTCTAGGAGGGCTTATATAGCCTAACACAAACTAACTATTACAATATTACGATTCAAGTCCTTGTGTTTTTGGCTAAATGAGATAACTAATGTAATCCCGTAAATGTCGTTCCATTTACATGTTGGGATTATAAACTTTGATCCCAACACAAAGGCTTTGGTGACTGCTGTAGATGCTTACATTGACTGGAATGAACATGAAACTGAAGATGCTTCAAGCAGTTCTTCTCAACAAATCTCCTGCCTGGCTAGTTGTGATGCTGACTGTGCCTTCATGGGAATATCTCCTCAGGTATCTGATTGTGTTTTTGTGTGTGATATTAAATATAATGCTCTTAAAGAAGCTTATGTTGATATGGAACCAAAATATAATGCCAGCTTCATTGAAGCTCAATCTTATAAAGAAGCTGTCAAAACTTTAGAAAAACAGAAAGTTTGGTTTCAACAAAATCAATTGGCTTATGAGGAAAAGATAAGAGTATTAAAAAGAGATTTATAGATGACTAGCAATGAGTTAAAATTTACTGAAAAAGAAAAGGCTAGAATTGAATCAGAGAAAGAAGTTTTGTAAGATAAGTTGGATAAGGAAGTAACTAGGCATAAAGAATGGCTAGTTTACTCTATAGTAGTCAGTCTGTAACATCTGAGATAGGTTTAGGTTTTCAGAAATATGTTGGTGCAGAAGCACACCATTATTTAGATGAGAAAAGTAGGAATAACCCTGAACCTGTAAAATTCTTAAAAGAAGGTGAGATGCATGTTGTACCAGGACCAATTAGGGGTGAATTCATGCCTACTTCCAAAACCTCAGACTTTGATGGATCACACCATTTGTATGGCAAAAAGTCTGATGCTTTGCCAAACCTTACTTGTAAAACTAATAACTCTGACTCCCCCACTATCATAGGAACCTCTAAGCCCATATCCCACCATTTGGACTTACAAGAATCACAGATGCAAACTGGCATTAGGACCATTGACTTCCCTGACTCTAGTATCTCTAGTGATGATTCTAATGAATATGTCTCTTGCTGTTTCAGGGACAAGAACTCAGAGACCTCTACCTCTAGTTATGCCAGCTGTGATTCCAAGACCAAGTCAGACTCACCCAAGTCCTCATCAAAGCTATTTGTCAAGTCATCTTACAAGTCTGTGGACTCTGAAGTTGCTGCTGATGAAGTTATTTCAAAGACAGCCTCTTCTGAAGACTTGTTATTTACTTCTTTTGAAAACAATTCCTTTTAGTCATTACAAAACAATTCTATTTCTGGTGGTTGTTTGAATAATTTTGTGTTTAATAAGACATCTTTTGGTTTCAATAAATCTTCTAGAAAGAAGAAGTGTTTTGTTTGTGGTAGTAAATTGCATTTGATTAAGGATTGTGATTTTCATGAAAAGAGGATGGGTGTTTCTGTTGTTCATAATAGACCTAGACCAAAGTGGACCAATGCTTATTCCAAACCTTCTTGTGTTCCACAGGCACCTCATACCACCAGCAGAACCAACTCAGTTTCTGCTGATAGGTATGTTCCTGCTGGTGGATTTGTTTCTGCTAGTAGATATGTTACTACTGATAGGAATAGATATGTTGCTAGACCATTTTTTGGATTTAATCATACTTATATTCAAAATGGTTATTGGCCTGGATGTTATGACCTAATGTTTATGGGAAGGGCAAATTGGGATTCTGCTGTAAAGCCCTCAGCAGATTGTTCTTGGACATTTAATAGACCATATGTATACAGGGGTTCCAGGAACAATGGTGGATCTAACTCATCTACATGGCTTCATAATAATGATCCACAAGGAAGGCTCAAGTCTTTCACGACTTGAGTCTATCTATGGTACCCATATTGTTGTATATTTTTGTTGTTGTAGGGACATCCTCTTTTGAATAAAGACTTAGGTATTGTTGATAGTGGTTGTTCAAGAAGCATGTTTGGGAATCAGGAGAAGCTACATAATTTTGTGCCTTTTAATGGAGGAAAAGTGAGATTTGGAAGTGGAGAAGGGAGAATCACTGGTAAAGGAACCATCAGTACTCCAAAGGTGGATTTTGAGAATGTCTATTATGTGAAGGAACTACAAGGCTTCAATTTGTTCTCAGTTTCTCAAATCTGTGACAAAAAGATACCTGTGCTATTCATAGAGGAGGATTGTCTCATACTTTCACCTGATTTCAAAATGCCTGATGAGAGTAATATTTTGCTAAGGGTTCCAAGAAATCATAATCTTTACACCTTCAATTTGAATGATGTCCAACCAGAAGGTGATCTAGCATGCTTGGTGGCTAAAGCATCCTTGGATGAATCTACAAGATGGCACAGAAGGATGACGCATGTTAACTTCAAAGTAATCAACAAGCTTGCTAAAGATGGACTTGTTCATGGACTTCCTTCCAAGATATTCACTAATGAACACAACTGTGTTGCAAGTAACAAAGGTAAGCAACACAAAGCTTCTTATAAAGCTATTACTACTGTGAGCACAATCTCAGAACCTTTACAGCTGCTCCACATGGATCTTTTTGGTCCAACATCCATCAGGAGTATTGACCATAAGTACTTCTGTTTGGTGATCACTGATGCTTATAGTAGGTTTAGTTGGACTTTCTTTTTGGGGACTAAAGACCAAACATTTCAGACACTTAAAGAATCAAAATTTTGATTGGGGCAAAAGCAGTCAACTAAAGTCGACCACGGATGTGGTCAATATAGTCAAACTCCTTAGGCTCAATGCTCCGCGAAATATAGTGGTTTCCCCGGGTCGTTATGTCCTGACGAGGTGTGATGGTTAACAAACGAGTTTGTGATCGGGTGAATTTGGACAGAAAGGTGATTGTGATTGATTAAACTACTGATTTATACAATGAAATAGCTTAAATAAGCTATATGAACAAGATTGGAAATTTGGAAAAACCAGAAACGTGTAAAACCTAAAACGCGTACGTTTAATTTAAATTTACGTTAACGTACGAGATAAAACGTGAGTTTTAAGGAAATAAAATACTTATGACTATGAAAATTAACTTTTTACAATCCTAATAATAAAAGAAAGTTTTTAGAAAATTAAAATTAATTTTTACACTATTTAATTAATTATTATAAATTAATTACTAATTATTAATTACTCAACTAATTTTAATTAATTTAAATTATTAAAAATAACAAACTAACTTAGAAAATTAAGAAAATTTTTACAAATCTAATTAACCATCACAGGAATCCTAAAAAATTATAAAAATTTTGTTTTATAAGCTTTTACACTATTTTACTAATTATTATATTTAGTATTAATTAATTACTATTTAAACTATTTAAATTATAAAAAATAGAAAATGAACAGTAAAATTTCTAGAAAAATTCCTAAAATTTTATTATATTATATAAAAGCTAGGAAAAATATAAAAACTAGGTGTTACTTTATAAAATCTAGTTATGCTATTTAATACTTAATTATTAATAAAACTAATATTAAATCTAATAATTACTAAATGACAAAATAAAAATTTGAGAAAATTTCTAAAATTACTTTAATATAAAAGGAATTTAAGAAAAATTAAAAAAAGCTAAGTGCTTAACAAAAATTTAAAAATGAAAATTAAAATTTAAATTACATTAAATAGAAACTATCACTTAAAATTAAATTATTTTTTCTGGATTTTTCTTTTAGAAAACTATTTTACAACTTAAAACATGAAACTTTTACAAAAACAAATTTTATGGAAATAAAAAATAAGCACTTTGAGTGCTTATTTGCTTGGCAGTTGACTTTAGTTGACCAAATGAGGAAATAAGCTCAAATAAGCTTAAGTGGGGTCCACAATGGTTGAATCTGGTTTAAACTAGTTATGTGAACATGTTTAAGCAAGAAAAAGCCACTGGGATCCACAAAATAAGCAAATAAGCACAATTAAGCACTTATATTTCTTAATGCTTAACTGAAAATGGGACAGAAACTCAAGATGATTTAAGGTGGGTCCCACAGGTCTTAAGGTCAAAATATTGGTCAAAGTTTAAAGGGTACCAGGAGGAGGTTGAAAGAAGCCAGGTGGTGGTAGTGGGGCCCACTGAGGTGGCCAGAAAACACCACCAAAGGTGGCTGTGTGGTGGTGATGCTGCTGGTGTAGGGGAAAGGCCAGCCCTGCAAGTGTCTTTGGACCAATGTGGGGACCAGTGAAAAATTATTAAAAATGAAACAAAGGTGGGATCTTGAAGATGAGGTGGGGGAGTTCAATGTGTGAAAGTTTCCTAGCCTGAATCAACCCATAAAATTCACAACAATTCCCACCATTTTTGAGTTTTTGACTAACTTGCACATTTGACTTTTTGAGATTCTAAGCTATTTTGACTAAAATGAAGTTTGAGCTTAATCTATTGACTGAACATGATGAGATAAGCTGAAATAAGATTACATTAAGCTAAAGTAACAACTTAGAAGCTAGATTGAGGGTTCATGGATCTCACAGTCACAACAGTGCAAAGAATAGGGAGTAATTTTTGTTGATTTTGACTATTTTCCACACAAGGCCTGAGTTTGAAACCTTATTTGATTTAACCTAACCTAAAGTGATTCAAAAATACTAAAACAACAATCAACTAACCACAAGATTACTATGACAGTGCTTAACCCAAACACCCCTATACAAACTGAAATTGAAGATTATGTGAGGCAAACTCACAACCTAAATCATGAAATTGACTATGATGCCTAAACTAACCAATAATGAGCATGATTAATCAGGATTAAACAATAATTAAACCATATACTACTAACACAGATTATATAAAAAGAAATATAGACAAATGGCTTACTACTGAACCAAGTTTAGGATAAATGGTACCAGGGCTCAAATATCACTCCTATTCACTCCCCATGGAGTTCTAAACCAGAGCAATCCAAAATCAACCATGTTCCACTGCTTCTTCTTCATTACACACTAATTTTTGATTTATTTTAATTTTCTTTGATTTTTTGTGATTTTTTAGTTAACTTGAATTAAAACTGGTTCTAATGCATAACAAGCTTGTAAAAGCTTATTAGTAACTTAATTGAACTTGAATGAACATGAAACAACCATTTTAACAATATCAAATGAATTTGTCAAATTCATAAAAAATGCCAGAACTGAATTACTGAATAAAGCTTGAAATTAAGATTAGATAAAGTTAACATTACACTGAAATTGTAGATTAAAACTTTCTTAAACTAAAAACTATAACTAGAAAATGAAATTACATTAACTTCGACACTAAACTAAACTAAAACTAATCTACTCTCCTTCACTTCTGCCTCTCTTTTTACTTATATAGGACCTGAAGACCTTCTCTTTCATTCCCACTCTTTTCTGACCCTTTGATGGGCTTCAAGCGATCCTGACCCTTCAAAATCAATTTGGCGGGAAAACGGGTTGAGTGGGATTGGGTGAGTTTGGTGAAGGCATATATGAGGAGGGGGTTAGTTTGGTGTAGGTAAGTGATATTTAATGAAGTTGGTGAGGAATTGGTGGAGTTGGTGAGGAGGGGGGAACCAAATTGCAGGAAATGGGGGAGTTAGGGGATGGTGATGAACAGTGGAACGGGGTGTGGTGTTTGACTGGGGTCAACGAGGGTTTTATATATTAAAGGGGGTGTGGGCCGGTTTGTGTGATTTGGGCCTGGGGTGAAATAAGGGTGAGTGGGCTTGGGTATTTTAGACTGGATCAGATTTTGTTATTTGGTTTTGGTTTTGGGTAAAATAAAAACAAGGGTCCGTTTGGTAAGTAGTAAATCACAAGGACCATATGTGTAAAATTTGCAAAGTATAAGGACTTGAATTGCCACTTTCCAAAATTTCTTATAAAGACCATAATTGCCACACGTGAATAACATAAGGACCAAAGTTGCAATTTTTCAAAATTAGAAATCCCAGGGGCCTTTTATGTCAATTTTCAAACTTCAGGGGCCAAATTGTAAATTCTCAAAACTTTTTATCCAAGGACTATTTTTGATAAATTTTGACTTCCCAAGGACCAAAAATGATTTTTCTTTCAAAAATATCCCACCAGAGACCAAATCTGCCAAAATCTGAAACTTCAGGGACTAAATTGCAAATTTCCAAAACTTTTGAGATTTGTCGCCAAAGGACTAAATATGACAACTTATGATTTCAAAAGGACCTTTGGTGATAATTTTCCATATTTGACTAAATCTGACATTTTATGAAAGTTGGGGGACTGAAACTGCCAATTTTGCAAACTTTGTACGTTTTTCATTTGTTTTTACTCTTTTTGCATCTAAAACATATAAAACACAATTTTGAAATATTTTCAGTATTTTGATGCATTACTGAGTGTTTTTGTATGTTCTGCAGTTCAGATTTGACAAAAAATGATGATTGTTTGAGCACTCATCAATGGCCCTCATTGAAAATCAACTTAACAAGAAGATCAAAGGCATAAGGTGTGATAATGTGACAGAGTTCAAAAATGCCAATCTTATTGAACTCTGTGGGTTAAAGGGTATAAAAAGGGACTATAGCAATCCTAGGACTCCATAACAAAATGGAGTTGCAGAGACAAGAAAGGAAGAATAAAACCCTGATAGAGGCTGCAAGATCTATGCTTGCTGACTCTAAACTTCCCACTATGTTTTGGACTGAAGCATTTGGCGCTGCTTGTTATGTGCTTAATAGGGTGTTGATTACTAAACCACATAATAAGACACCTTATGAGCTTTTGACTGGGAAGAAACCTACCATTGAATACTTGAAACCTTTTGGATGTCAAGTGACTATTTTGAATACAAGTGATCACTTAGGTAAATTTGAGGAAAAAGCTGCTGAAGGGTATATAGTTGGTTACTCAGCTCATAGCAAGGCCTACAGGGTATATAATTTTGCAGCAAAGAAGATTGAAGAGACTCTTAACCTGAGATTTCTGGAGGAAAATGAAAATGCTCAGGGTAAAGGTCATGAATGGTATTTTGACCTTGACTACTTGACAGATCATTTGGGGTATACAAGATTTAAAACTAACCCTTCTGCAGGTACACAAGTGTCACCTACTAACATTGCAGGTACCCTAGAAGATGATTCAGACAGTGATTCAGAATGTGATGAACCCACTATTGTTGTTTCTTCTCTCCCTATTCATGTTGCAGGTCCTACTAACAAAGAAGCCTCTGATGCCAAAACTGCTGATGATGTGGAAAACTCAACTTATGCAGAAGATCTTGCTAGACTCAAAAAGCAAGAGCATGCAGCTGCTGAAGAAGCTAAAAGGCTTGGTCTTGAGTTTGCTCAAGACACTTAAGCATTCTTGAAACAAGCTGCTATTGATGTCAGCAGAAAATCTATTTCTGCTGATGCTGCTGTTGCCAATTCTCCTGAAGGCATTTCTGCTGAAAAACCTGTTTCCACTACTACATCCACTAGTTTAGAAGAACCATTTGGCAGGTTTCCCAGCCCCTCAGATCTTGGCAATCATGAACAAAGTGCTGGCATTTTTCAATCAGCTTCTTATGATGAAGACTTTGCTCCAACTCTGACTAATCTTGAAACCTCTGTTAATGTTAATCCTGTTCCCACTATGAGGATCAACACCATTCATCCTCAAGATAACATACTTGGTGATCCAAATGCTATGGTTCTAACTAGAAGTGCAATAAAGAAGACACAGTTTTGACAATGTGCCTTTTTTTACATATGTGTCTAATCAGAAGAGAGACAATCACACAGATCAAAAACATTGTCTGTTTGCTTATTTCTTATCATAAGTAGAACCAACTAGCATTAAACAAGCTTTGAGTGAACCTAGTTGGGTTGAAGCTATGCAGGAAGAGATGAAATAATTCAATAATCAAGATGTATGGGTACTTGTTGATCTACCTGCAGGTAAAATTTCTATTGGAACCAAGTGGATTTTATAGTGCAAGAGGGATGCAAGAGGCATTGTGGTCAGAAATAAAGCAAGACTGGTGGCTCAAGGTTTCAGATAAGAAGAAGGGATTGATTATACTGAAGTGTGGAAAACTAGAAGGGGGGGGGGGGTTGAATAGTTTTACGTCCATTTTAAAATTTATAAAACCAAGTTTGTTTTAAAAAACTTTGATTCAAGTTTATGTGATCTCAATACTTGCACTATATGAACAATTATATAGTTACTAACTGACTAAGCTAATATTGTATAAGTAAATAAGTAAGTAATGAAAAGAGTTGGAAAGATCAAACCACAACACAAGGATTTATAGTGGTTCGGCTACAAGGTCACCTTCCTTGTTCCTACTCCACTCCCCGAGTCACCTACTCGAGAGTTTTCTTCGCTATGTCAATAAACTCCCTTATTGCGGAGAAAACCTTACACACCAATGTACACACCACAACTTCGTCACAACTTAATCACAACTTCTACACAACCTCTTCACACCAATCTACTTCACCACTTACCTCTTCACACCTATCTACTTCACACCAATCTTCTTCACAACTACACTACTTCACTACTAAACAACTTCTTCTCCCTACACAAGTTCTATTACTCCTAAACTACTTATTACAAGCACAACACAACTTCACAAATAATATACACAATATACACAACTACTCTACAATACTTCTTGAACTTTGTTGTAGAAGGAGTATTCTTCTTTTGCACTTTGAATGAGGATGGATGAGAAGGGATTGAATCACTTGAAACAAGGATTAGTAATCTAATGATCAATGGGTTTTGGAAGATGTTTAGAGAGTTTTAGATCTGAAAATTTCATGCAAAAGGTGGGGGAAAATACCAGATTTAAGGTGGTATTTATAGGAGAAAATTCTGACAGATTCTGACACAGGAGCCTGGCCCGTCCCCTTAATTCATGGCCGGTCCCCTTAATTTTAAGGGGACCGCCCCTTATAATTAAGGGGGCCGCCCAGCTGTAACGGCCAAAAAATCTGTCATTTAGTGGGGAAAGTTTATTTAGTGAAAACTAACTGATTTTGGTTAAAAATTTGAATTCATATATTTAGTATGATTAGAACATTTTTCTTTATTACCAAAAGTGTTTTCAAAAATATATAATATGTTTATATAATTAAATAAACTTTGTAATAATTAATTAAATACCCCTTTGATCATGAGATGTATTAAGCACTTGTTATTCATACCTTAGTGATTAAGTTGGATATAATGATATAAACTAGCTTAATACATGTTTACGTAGTAATCTTACGTTTGATGATTTTACATTTTGTGATCGTCAAAACATAGAGATATCAAAAAATATAAATAATGTTTTTATGTATTATTTATGTCAACATGAAGTTTTTGCACCTATTGCTAGGGTTGAGGCAATCAAGTTATTTTTGGCCTTTGTCTCATACATTGGATTTGTGGTATATCAGATGGATGTAACAAGTGCCTTCCTCTATGGAAAGATTGAAGAGGAAGTTTATGTGACTCAACCACAAGGCTTTGAAGACCCACAACATCCTAAGAAGGTGTACAAGGTTGTGAAGGCACTCTATGGACTTCATCAAGCACCAAGAGCCTGGTATGCTAGGCTATCTACATTCCTTTTGGAACATGGCTACAGAAGAGGAGCAATTGACAAGACTCTCTTCATCAAGAAGAACACAAGGGATATCATTCTGGTACAAGTATATGTGGATGATATCATATTTGGCTCTACAAAGGAAGAATGGTGCAGGGAATTTGAAAACTTGATAAAAGGTGAATTTTAGATGAGTGCAATGGGGGAACTGACATTTTTCTTGGGGCTACAAGTAAAACAACAACCTGATGGGATCTTTATCCATCAGGAGAAATATGTAAAAGATATCTTGAAAAAGTTTGATTTTGAACAACTGAGGACTGCAACTACTCCCTATGAACCTCCCAAGCTTAAAAATCCAAATGAACAAGATGAAGCTGTTAATGTTCATTTATATAGATCCATGATTGGCTCACTTATGTATCTCACAGCTTCAAGACCTGACATCACCTTTGCTGTCAGTGCTTGCTCAAGACATCAAGTCACTCCATTGACTTCCCACCTAAATGATGTGAAGAAGATTTTCAAGTATCTCAAAGGCCAACCTAAGTTAGGTGTTTGGTACCCAAAGGATTCACCATTTGTGCTGGAAGCATACAGTGATAGTGACTATGCTGGAGATAATTTGGACAGGAAATCCACAACAGGAGGTTGTCAATTTCTTGGTAGAAGACTCATTTCTTGGCAGTGCAAGAAACAAACCATTGTGGCCACCTCTTCTACTGAAGCAGAATATGTTGCTGCTGCCAATTGTTGTGGTCAGGTACTCTGGATTCAGAATCAAATGCTGGATTATGGGTTCAACTTCATGAACACTAAAATCTATATTGATAACCAAAGTACCATTTCCATTGTTAAAAATCCAGTTTTTCATCAAAGAACTAAACATATTGAAATTAGGCCCCATTTTATAAGAGATGCAAATGAGAAACATTTAATACAGGTGCTTAAAATTCATACTGATGATAAAGTGGCTGATTTGTTAACAAAGGCTTTTGATGGACCTAGGTTTAACCACTTAGTTGTCCACATTGGGATGGTTAACCCTTAAATGCTATGTTTGAGGGGAGGCATAAGCCTGAGGGGAGGCATATGCCTTTGGGGAGGATTGTAATTAATGTTGTATAATTTGTATATTATTATGTTTACTAACTTTGTTTTGCAGGTTTCTTACTAACTCTGTATATCATTATGTTTGCCTTTTGTGTTCTGTTTGAATGTTTGGTTTGTAGGTTCTATTCCTGCTGATGAACAAAGATCTACATAACATATATCAGTGGAACAAGATGTAAAAGACAAAATGTAAAGTTCATTCATTATTTAGATACTGGAGTACATCATCACAACCACCAAACATCATTACATGATTACAAAAGACACAACCTAACAACCTAACAATCAACAACCTTCTAAACCACAACACTACCACCTTCAACAACCCAAACTCCTACTCCATCTTACTCTTCCCCTTTCCTATGTCCTTGGGGTCAGGCATCCTCTTGTGGGCCCCTCTGGATTGCATGTCTTTGTCCCAAAGCTTGGGAGCAGCAAGTCCAAGGACAACCTTTAGTGGACCCTTGTTTCTTTGAGAGGACTGTGGCTCCTCAGGGACAGAGATCTTCCTCATATCAGCACAAACCCTTTCCATCTCACTAGTAAGGAATGCTGTGACTGGAGTAAAATCAGGGACAATAACTGCAAGAGGAGTTGGAGCTTCCTCTATTTCCTCTGATGAGGAAGGAGATGGACAGAACTCAGATGATCCCTCACCAAGATAGTAATATGCTCTTTGTATTTAGGGAATATCAAAGGTGGAATCAAAAGAAGAATCAGAGGAGATATCAATAACTTTGGGATTTGGCTTCATGACTGGTGTGTTTGGGAAGACTTCGTTGTATTGGTATTAGTGTGTAATTGAGTTTTGAGTAGCTTATGCTTTGAAGACAACTTTATATAGACTTGATTTGGGATTAATGAGAGTAAATGCAACTTAATGGGAGGTAGTTGAGTTAGTGGCAATTACTAATTGTGCAAGTTGTCCATATAAATGGATTCTACGGATGAAGATTACTAAGGTTTGACCAATTGCTGTTGATAACACAAGCTTAATTCTTAAGTTTGTTCCTGCTGATAGTTTCTGCTAGCATATCTAAATCAGGGGAAAGAACAGTTTTCAGAAGCAAAACAATCAAGTAATTTCAAATAAAGGAAACAAGTTTTATTGATGATCATCCATAAGTACAAACAGGAGAAAGATTGAAAGTTTCATACAAACAAACTAGCCTATCAATCCTAACCCTCCTATTCTACTTTTCCTTTGCCCTTGCCCTTCACATCAACCATCTTCTCCTTGCCCTTGTTGTTGGTGAAGAGTCCTTGCTATTGGGGACAAGGCAACCCAATCACCACTTCCCTTGTCTTTGGTAATGATAGATTTGACTTTCTTGGTCTTGATGGTCGCCTTAGACGGGATGATTGGGGCCTCTCAAGTGTTGAAGGAGGATTGTATGGAGCATCATTCTCATCATCATCTTCATCAGAAGAAGTGCAAATAAAGGGAGACACAGCAGGATTGGGGGCTCTGTTTGCTTCACCCCTCTCTAATGCATTCCATCGTCTCTCTAGCTCTCTAGCCGCATCAGAATCATCTAAAGCAGAAGGATAAGGTGGAAGATCTTCTAATGATGATGAACTTGGAGGAGGTACATCATGTTGCTTCTTCTTGGCCTGCTCTTTGGTCAGACCCCGTTGGAGGGTTGGCAATCTTAATGGTGGTGGAGATGTTAGTGATTCTGAAGAATCAGATGAGTCGGAAGCAATGTTGATTATGCTTGGATTGGATGACATGGTTATTACTTGATTGGTGGGTATGTAATTAGGGATTTGGTTTAAATTAATTGAGTGGTAAGATTTGGGGATTTTTACCCTGTATTTATAAGGACAAGTAAACCGTGTGTAATTATTGCCATAAATGCGAGGTGGTTTACAGATAATTAAGGGCGAAAGTTTGACTAAAAGCGATTTTCATTGAAACTTGGTTACCGCTAATGGCCTGTTCCTGCTGTTTGGTTGCTGCTGATACAAGGAATGGTTGACCATATTCAACACTTAATTGGTTTCTGCGGATTGACCAATTGGTTCCTACTGTTTGACTTGGTTCCTACGTATGGGTCAGTTTACTTGGGGGTTTATTACAGTCAATTATTGGTCAAAGATTGTTTCCACAATTCTTGCCAATTACACTCCACATTTGGAAAATTAACCCATTTAACATAGACGTGCAAATCCCACTTCTAAATAACTAATTCCCTCTTGTTATAAATTTCAAAAACCATTTCAACCTCTCTAAGCACTCAAAACCCTATCTTTCTCTCTTTTCAAATCTATGGCTGAACTACTCTTCAAAGGTTATCATAACAAGCAAGCCTTCTTGGGTCGGGGCAAAGGCGATGGTCATTATGTGGAGATGATGGAATTTCTCCAAAGATCCAAGATTTATTATGCCTTAACCCGATATCCTGATGTTATCCATGAATCATTGGTCACACAATTTTGGAGAACGGCACGTACAAGGTCTGTTGAAGATGCACCAACAGAGATTGTGGCTACTGTTGATGGGGAAGAATGTGTTGTCACTGAGTCATTGGTTCGGACTCAATTGCAATTGGATGATGAAGGTGGGGAACACGAATTGGCTAAAGAAGAGATACTTGCAGGTCTGCGGGCTGCTAGATATCGTGGAGATGGGAAAGTATGGTACAAGAATCTGTTTTGCCCTAAATGGAGATTCTTGACACACACTCTGCTTCAGTGTATGAGTTCTAAGTCTGGAGGATGGTATCAATTTTTCACAGACATTGTTCTTGCCATTGTGTGCCTGTCTTAGGGGAGAACCTTTAATTTCTCTAAGTATATATTTGATGAAATGCTTGGTAATGTTAAGGATACCAAACTTAAATATTTAATGTATCCTAGGTTTCTTCAAATAATTTTAGATATTCACACCATTGATACAACCCATCTACCTGTTAAGGGGTTATCTAGTAACCTTTTTGCTTCTATGAAAACCAATTATAAAGGTGACCACAGACCTTTACTGCCTGCTATGTTGCCTGCTGGTAATGCTGCTGATGAGGCAGCTACTGATGTAGCTGCTGGTGGTCAGGATCCTGTTGATGCTCAAACACCAGTGGATTCTCCTGAGAGGGCTGAAGTTGCTCCTGATGCAAGTGCACCAGTTGCTGCTGATGCTTAGCCACCACCATCTCCAAGGCCCTCTATACCTAGTCCTCCATTACCTATACCTTCATCAACTGCTGATGCTCCTACTTAGCATGTGGTTACTGAGGATTTTGGCCCTGACCAACCTATACACTCTCCTCAAATAACAAGACTTCCAACACCAAGTCCCTTAAGCCCTGCTTTTGAGGAGAATGTTGATATAGATGCAGACTAGTATAACTCTCCTATTAGGACCAATGATGCTCCTAATACCACTGATATCCCTGTTGGTGGAGCTGAAGGTCCTGTTACTCTCACTTCTTTGTCCCTTTTTTTGGACAGGTATGTGCATAAGATGGATACTTTAGAAAAGGAGCTTAAACACACCAAGCAGACACTTGGAAAAGCTGTGGTGACTCTAGTTGAAAGGGTCAAGAAATTGGAGAATAAGCTCAAAACAAGGAAAAGAAAAGGTGCTGTGATTGATTTAGATGAAGAGGTTACTGCAGAGTCTGACAAACTTGACTTGGAAGGACTTCATCTTCTTGCTACCACTACTCTAGAGAGTGATCAACATGATGCTCCTGTTTCTAAGCCTGCAACCACTGCTCCTCCAGTTTCTAAATCCACTCCAAAAGATCAGAAAGTGTCTTATGTTAGGAGGAAGTACTTAGCAGACCTTCATAAAACAACAGATGATCTCTCTTCTGTTGATGTTGATATGAGTGATGTTCCTGCTGACAAGACTCCTGTTGATGCTTCTCAGTTAGGAGATACTGTCTTTGTTGCTGGTAAAGAATATGTAGTCTCATCTAGAAAGGAAACATCTGCTGATCCAATGCCAAAGGTGGTTCCTGCTGATGAATCAACAGCTTTACATGTTGATTGTCCTGATGGTTCTCCAGCAAAAGCTTCTACTAATCAGCATTCTGTTCCTCCTGAAACCGTTTCAACTCAGAAGGATAAAGGAAAATTTGTTATGGTTGATCAAGACATTCCCTCTAGAAAGAAATCTAAGCAGGAACTAGCTAATGAGAAGCTAAGTGAACTAGTTGCAGCACAGTGGCAAGCTAAAGAGGATGCTGCAAAGACTAAGAGGGATTTAGATATGAAGGCATCTGAGGAACTTGCTAGGAAGATACAGGCTGATTTAGGTCGAATGGGTACTCCAATTACTCATACTCTACCTGCTGAAAGACAAAAGGAGCTAGATGAAAATTGCTAAGAGTTTATCTGCTGAGCAATGGGACAATTTGGCTAATCAAGTCTCTGCTAAACCTGATTTGGCAAAGTCTGTTCTTGGAGCTGATTATCATGAGACTGATTTTGCTAAAAGGATGGTTGAAATTGTTAAACTATAGAAGCAGGCTGAGGCAGAGAGAAAAGCTAAAGAGCTGAGAGACAAACCCTAGACAAAAGTAAAGATTCGAAATTATATGAGGAATTTTGTCAAGAACCAAGGGTGTGCTATGTATGGATCAGGATGGACTCAAAAGAAAGTTTGGGGATTTTCAGACACTCAGTTAACTTCACACTATGACAAGATCATTTCTATTCTTCATTCATCAGGTATTAATGTTCCAGATGTTTTAGAGAAGCATGGCAGACTTATGGGTGAGCCTGCTACAAAGAGGATTAGGCTTGATGCTTCTGCTGATATTTCTAAAGATTCTACTGCGTCTATGATGAGGCGAAAAATGAACCACTTTTAAGGGGTCATTTAAGTCCAGAATTGAATTTATTTGATTAAATATTGCCCTAAATCGTTCCTTTTGTGATTTTAGGTACTTTGGGAGTGAATTCTGGAAAAGGAAGCAATTCGGACGTTTTTGGAGCATAAAAGAAAAGAAAACGGCAAAGACTTAATTTTCCAAGCTGAGAACAGTACCTGACGGCGTCAAGAGGAAGATCCTGACGGCGTCAAGAGTAAAATCCATGACGACCCAGTGCAAACATGAAGGCGTCACAAGAAGGGCGTCAAGAGTATTTTTGGTGACGGCCTGCACAAGGGGAATACATGACGGCGTCAGACCCAGATCTAGACAGTCCAAGAAACTATTTGGCGGCGAGATGACGGCGTCAGACTTTTGTTCTTGACGCCGTCACCTATCAAAATCTATATATAGTTTTCTATTTTTCATTCATAGAAGAGGAACTTGTGTTGAGAAAACTAGGGCCGAACTTTGTAAACCCTAGGTCATATTTTACAGTGTTTTCAAGGGTTTTCACCCCTGGAATCCCTTCATGTTCAATTAAGATAAGTCTTCTCTTAATTCATTCAATATGTCTATGTGTTGTTTGAATATATCTTTTAGTTGTCTTAATTTCAACATGCTAGGCTAGATCTATCTTGTGTTTGCTTAGATCTAATTAAACCTAGATGTTAATTATATGTTGATTACTTGTTTATGGTTGTATTGGATGAATGATTTCAATGTTAGGCTTAAGAAAACTGGCAGATCTCCATTGTGTAACATGCTTGAACGTCTTAGGAAACATGAACCGATGTGTACTAGGTTTTATTGGTTGTATTTAATGCATGAGCAAATTCTAGTGATCCCATGTTAGGAGCTTCTTAGCCGGCTCGACATAGGAGTGAAGTAGGCGCTCATAGTATTGGGGAAGTAAGTACGCCACCCCATGAATGGTATTAAGGAATACAATCCATCATCCACGCAACTATAACAAGTAATTAACGTGTAAAAGATATCTAGGGAGTAGTGAAATCTAAGTAAACACAAGTCTCTCACATATTGCTCACAACTCTAGTATAATTTAGTTTATTTTCATTTTTTTGTATTTTATTTTGATTGCATCTTTAGTAATTGGGTTAGTTGACTAGCAACTAATTCCGCCCAACTTCTTCAAACTCGAGAATTTTAATTGCTTTCATAAAAATATAAAAATACAAAAAGAATCATCCCTCATCTCTAGACCTAGTCTTTAGGTTTTCTAATCCTAGCGACACTATTCCTAGCTGAACGATCAATCCCCCGGTACTTGTCATTATACTATACTACATCGATCAGGTACACTGCCTGGTGGGGGTTGTAAGCTTCTCGAGATCCCTCGAGAGGTAAAACCTGGTGCGATCCCCACGTATCAAGTTTTTGGTGCCGCAGCCCGGGGAATAGTTATTGTCTAGGTTAGAATCTCTTTTTATTAGGTCTACTTGCTAGATTCCTTTCTAGTAAGATTTTATTTTTATTTTTAGGTTCTCTTTAGTCTATCTTATTTCTTCGTGTTTTTGTTCGTAACTCTTCGCCATCCGACATCATGGACGATGGTAACATCTTTGAACCCGTCATCCCACCACAACAAAACCCACCACTAGATAACCAACCTCTTAGGCCCCGAACCTTAGGAGAGTATTCCCGACCTAGCCACCAAGGCTACCGAAACACCATTGAGCTCACCCAAGGAGCCAATGTGACCCCCTTGCGATCCGACACCATCCGGTTGGTGCAAAGCGGATGTGCATTCCATGCACTTCGTTACGAAGATCCAAATCAACATCTCAAGGACTTCCTTAAAATCGTAGATTCTATAGACCTTGATGTCACAACTAGAGAGTCAACCCGATTACGCCTATTCCAATTCTCTCTACATGATCAGGCTAGCCAATGGCTTGAACGTTTACCCGCGGGATCCATCACCTCATGGGATGATCTCACCACTCGTTTCCTTGCTCAATTTTTCCCACCGGGGAGAACTACCAAGCTTAGAAATGATATCTTGATGTTCCAACAATGTCAAGGTGAAACTCTATATGAAGCATGGGCTCGATTCAAGGACTTACTCCAAAAAGTCCCTCATCATGGCGTAGATCTTTGGCTCCAAGTCCAAATCTTCTATGACCATATCGATCTCTCCACAAGGCGAGCCATTGACCAATCGGCCGGTGGTAAGCTACGTGATCTAAGTACGGAACAATCATGGGAACTCATAGAAGATCTTGCTCTCTATGGCAATGAAAGTTGGAATGATCCCCGTGATTTGAAAAAAATGGTCAAGGCAATATCTTTGCCTTCGAACAACTCTAGAACTCCCGACCGTAGGATCATGGAACTTGAAGGTCGAGTCAAGTCTCTCATGAAATCTTACGAAGTTCAAAAGCATTCAAGCCAAATGAGCAGAATCGCTTCTGCATGTAAATTGTGTAATGGCCCTCACAAAACTCATAACTGAATGGAGCTTCCAAAACGCGCCTATAACGAATTCACATCGTCACACGTTGGTCGAGGCCCTCGAAACTTTGATGAGGCTTATGAGGCATGGAAGGATAAACCTAATTTCAGAGGTTACCGAACGCGGAGCGTATCCTTCAATGACTCCTCCCCACTCGAATGGTCCGAGCATTTTCCATCACAGAGCACTCCTAGGCAAAGCTGTGAAGATGCCTTGCGAAAGTTCATTCTATCTCAAGAATTACAACTCTCTACTCTTGAGGCTAAATTTAGACAACAGCAAGCCGATATGAATAACAAGATTTGTAATCTGTTAACTGCTATCAAAGAGCACGCTGTTAATAAACCGATTCAAGCTGGAGAGGTCAAATCTGTTACCATCATAAATCAACCAACTTCTCCTGTGAAAATAAAAAGTCCTAGTAACCTATTTAAACATCTATCACCAAAAGCAAAAGACCCTGTCAACTCCCTAGGACCGATCCATTTCTTAAATACCATCACCACGATATCTGCTTCTACACCTAACCTGAACCAACAACAAACGAGAAGTATGGGTCATACAGCTAAAGATGGAACCTCGAGGTTGGACCATGAATTGGCCAAGGGCCCTACCAACTCGTTCGAGCACTCCACCACGCAAGAGTCTAGCAAATCGGATGAGGTGAAAGAGGGATCAAAAGTGCATACGAGAAATCCAGCCATTTCGGGTAAATCAATTTTAGAGGAACCCGAGAGAAAAATGGAGGATATTACTAGTGGGAGTAGTGATAGGACTGAGGAATGTGACTCTAAAGTTTTCAAGATTTCCTGCACTATTAGGAAGAAGCTCTTAACCGATAGTTCTATAGATCCTAGCCTCCCCATCAACATAATCCCCTCTTTCCTATACCACGAAGCCTTCCCTGAACTTATCGTGTATGAGAAAGTCAATAACGCAAGGGTAATAAAAGATTTATCAATCATGATTGGAGAACTTGTCTACAACATTGACCTCACTGTGGTCGATGACATAGACCCTGTCACTAATCTAACATTAACCAACCTTGTTCTAGGGAAACCATTTATCAATGAATCGGGAGTAATCCTTGATGAGAAGGATGGTAGTGCATTGTTCAGCAATGGTGTCAAGAAGGTAATTTTTTGTAGGGGTAATGAGGAGGTGTACGAGTACCGTCCTTCCCTTGAAGGGAACCTTTATGGATCAAGGGATGGAGGATCGGGGAGAATAAGGCGACGTGATCCGAACAATCTCAAAATCCCCTGCATGATCGGTCATAAGTATTTCGATAATGTCTACATTAACGTACTCCTGCCTAAGAATTTTATGTCCCTATTCCATTATAACAATGTCTGCAGATGGGGAATGATCTATAAGGGAGAGAATGTGGTTGGTAGAGATCATGAAATCCAGGTATTCGTGGGAAATATGGCATTCACTATGGAATTTACAATCGTGGACAACATCGAAGACTATGTCGACCCAAGGTTGTCACAAGTTGTTTTCGGAGCACCCTTTTGTGAAATCACTAATTTAATAGTTGATGACCGGAACGGAATCATGACCTTCGCTGATGGAATTAGGAGGGTTTAATACCAAACGCCGTACAAGAGAAAAGATCTCAAGGAAATCGATTGTGACGGGCTTGATAGGATAAGTTCCCAACTTATTTTGTGTGATGAAGATGTTCGGAGAGGATGTAAGAACACTTCTGATTTATCATGTGGATTCTTTAAGGATGTTAGTAAACTTGGGTCTAAGTATCGAAAAGATGTCTTTGAGTTCGAAGACCCGAAATACCGGCACTATGAAAGCGATACCGGTATAGGAGACGACCTAGAGAGTGAAACCAATAATGAGGTCACGTAATAACCCATGACCTTGAGTCTAGCTACAAGACTCGTAAATAAAGAAAAGCGCTTCTTGGGAGGCAACCCATGTTTTGTGTGATTTTTATTTTGTTTGTTTGTTATTTTCATCCGTATGCATGCTTTATTTTTATTGTTGGTAGATCATGTTTCAAAACTAAAATGGTGAAAATACTTTACCTTGTTGTTTGGCTTAGTCTTAACTTCACCCAAAGGTATTTTTGCAAAAGATAAGTGTAAGGGGAAACCCCAAATATGTTTTTAAGAAACAAAACCAATCATGATTCTCCACAATATTAAATGAACATGTATATTCGTATTTGTTAGAGTCAAATACTTGCATCGAGTCATAATGATGTTTTGCAGGATTTTCCAGGAAGTAGGACGAAGTTTTTCCAGAAATTTTTCGGAAACTTAACATAAGAATTTCTGCAGGTCACTTCTGACGGCGTCACGAGTTTACTCTTGACGGCGTCACGTGTAAAAATCTGGAAATTTTACCAGTTTTGTTTTTCTAACGGAGTTTTAAAGTTTTTGTTGAATTATTAGCTTTATAATCTCCAGGAAATCTGCAAACATCATTCCACAAGCATTATATCTTATTTTGTTTTCTAGGAATTATTAGCATATGTAGATTGCCGCCGATTTTATGCGAGGTTGCCTTGTCTGTCTTCTCAGGTTTTACAGGTTATGTATGACAAGAAGATGATTATTATTCTGGAAGGGAAGCTTTGATTGTTCATTATCTTGGAGGAAGATGTAACCTGGCCACCTTATTATCCATACCGAGCGAATCATGGAATATTTGATTTCATTTGTTTTACTCATTCCACGTTTACATTCTTTACTTGAACATTGGGGACAATGTTCATCTTAAGTGTAAGGGGAGGGTAAAATGATGATACCTTACAGATACACTTTCACTTGAGTTTGTTTGTTTGATAGTAGATGTGTAATAAAACTATGACAAATACTTGTTAGTGTAATTTTAGTGCCAAATTTAAAATTTTTTATAACATTTAGGAGTGAAACTTTAGCCTTAGCAAGCGTCTCATGGATAGGAGATTGTATGACTAGCACAAAACCGTACTATTCAGAAAAAATTTCCACCCAAATATGTGAGGTTCGCCTTTAGATTTGATAGGAAAAGCATTTACTATTAGTCCTTATGAGTGTACCGATAGCATTTAGATTCTAGAATTTGCGTTAGTGATGCATCCCGAGACCGCTAGTGAGACTACATTCGTGTAGTAGGATTTACTACATGATAAGAGGCATTAGGATCACCCTTGTGTTAAACCCGTATTATAATTATTTGACCATTTAAGTCATATTACTTGGCTAGTTAAGTCAATTGATTTTTCCCACACCCTTAGCGTTGTACTCATTTTTAGTACACGAAACCCCTAGTACACCTCTCCGAGCCTATCTTTTCGTTTCTAACTTTAAGCATCTTACTTAAAGGAAGAATTTGTTACACCCCACTTAAATGTACACCCAAATCGCCTTAGCCTTCCATGTATGCACTCATCTTTAGTGCATTATTGTTATTTGTTAAACCCTAAGTTAATTATCTAATTGATTAAATGGTTGCTAAGTCGAGTCATATCCTTGTACATATTGTTTTGGGACTCATGGGACTCATGGGTAACGTACTTATTTTATGGAGTAATGGGGAAGAACATCATATTATTACCCCCATATGTACGTCAATCATAAAAGTACTCCAAGTGTTTTGATTATCTTAATTCGAGTCATTAGATTAGTTATTTGTAAAGTATGTAAAAATTCAAGTGTAAGGGGAATTTTCATTCCCTATGATGTATTATTTTGGATGGTAGGGTAAGAGTGTATGCAAAAAAAAAAAAAAAAACAAAAAAAAAAAAAAAAAAAACAAAAAAATCAAGAAAAAGAAAAAAAAAATAGAAAAACAAAAAAAAAGAGAGAAAAAACATACGGACTACCATCCCTTTTCATTCTATGTTTATTTTATGTTTTTGTTATTTTTTATTTATTAGCTTAAGTCGAGTCTAGTCTTGGCTTAGCAACGCCATATTGTACATGTAATTAACTAAGATTGTTAACTCGCCACCAGTAAAGACTGCCTATATCCAACAAAACCGTGTATTCCATATCCCTACACCTAACGTTACAACCCTTTAAAAGACCTCTTTGATAGTTTATCCTAGGTGCTTACGCCATGTGGTGGAGGTTTGATCCTTTCCCAAGCCTATGGTAATCTATTTTGCTATGATAGGTAGTGAAAGATGTTTTCTATTTCCATATTGTGATATTACTTTATTACACCCGAGAGATGTGAGTATCTAAACACTATTTGTGAGGTGCTAGTGTATGACCTCCGTGCTTGTCTTTGGTCTTTAGTGGAACGATTATTTGTTGTAATTACTTTTATATTAGTGTTAAATGACCCCTAACTTGTATTTTGATTAGAATAAAAGCGCATTTGCTTGAGGACAAGCAAATCTCAAGTGTAAGGGTATATGATGAGGCGAAAAATGAACCACTTTTAAGGGGTCATTTAAGCCCAGAATTGAATTTATTTGATCAAATATTGCCCTAAATCGTCCCTTTTGTGATTTTAGGTACTTTGGGAGTGAATTCTGGAAAAGGAAGCAATTCGGACGTTTTTGGAGCATAAAAGTGAATAAAACGGCAAAGTCTTAATTTTCCAAGCTGAGAACACTACCTGACGGCGTCAAGAGGAAGATCCTGATGGCGTCAAGAGTAAAATCCATGACGACCCAGTGCAAACCTGAAGGCGTCACAAGAAGGGCGTTAAAAGTATTTTTGGTGACGGCCTGCACAAGGGGAATACATGACGGCGTCAGACCCAGATCTAGGCAGTCTGAGAAACTATTTGGCGGCGAGATGACGGCGTCAGACTTTTGTTCTTGACGCCGTCACCTATCAAAATCTATATATAGTTTTCTATTTTTCATTCATAGAAGAGGAACTTGTGTGGAGAAAACTAGGGCCGATCTTTGTAAACCATAGGTCATATTTTACAGTGTTTTCAAGGGTTTTCACCCCTTGAATCCCTTCATGTTCAATTAAGATAAGTCTTCTCTAAAGTCATTCAATATGTCTATGTGTTGTTTGAATATATCTTTTACTTGTCTTAATTTCAACATGCTAGGCTAGATCTATCTTGTGTTTGCTTAGATCTAATGAAACCTAGATGTTAATTATATGTTGATTACTTGTTTATGGTTGTATTATATGAATGATTTCAATGTTAGGCTTAAGAAAACTAGCAGATCTCCATTGTGTAACATGCTTGAACGTCTTAGGAAACATGAACCGATGTTTACTAGGTTTTATTGGTTGTATTTAATGCATGAGCAAATTCTAGTGATCCCATATTAGGAGCTTCTTAGCCGGCTCGACATAGGAGTGAAGTAGGCGCTCATAGGATTGGGGAAGTAAGTACGCCACCCCATGAATGGTATTAAGGAATACAATCCGTCATCCACGCAACTATAACAAGTAATTAACGTGTAAAAGATATCTAGGGAGTAGTGAAATCTAAGTAAACACAATTCTCCCACATATTGCTCACAACTCTAGTATAATTTAGTTTATTTTCATTTTTTGTATTTTATTTTGATTGCATCTTTAGTAATTGGGTTAGTTGACTAGCAACTAATTCCGCCCAACTCCTTCAAACCCGAGAATTTTAATTGCTTTCATAAAAATATAAAAATACAAAAAGAATCATCCCTTATCTCTAGACCTAGTCTTTAGGTTTTCTAATCGTAGCGACACTATTCCTAGCTGAACGATCAATCCCCCGGTACTTGTCATTATACTATACTACATCGATCAGGTACACTGCCTGGTGGGGGTTGTAAGCTTCTCGAGATCCCTCGAGAGGTAAAGCCTGGTGCGATCCCCACGTATCAGTCTACAATTGCTGATCAAGGTGTTGATCCTGTTGGTGTGTCTGTTGAACCATCTGCTGATAAAGATGCAGAGTCTTCTGAACCAAAAGAAACTAGTGGATCTACTTTTGTTCCAACTGATCATTCGTCAGGTGTTCCTAAAGTTCCAGAGTCTGTTTCTACTGAAGTTCCTACTACTGAACCTATTCCTCCTGAAGATCCAAAGCATGTTTCTCCTGATGATTCATATCCAGTTCCTACTGAAGAGACTTCTGATGGTCCTCCACTTGATACTTCTTCTCCTTCTACCCCTGGTACTAGGAAGAAGACTTTTGCTAAAAAGAGGAAGGCTTCTAGGGGTGAATTAGCAAAGGATAGTACATTCATTGATTTTGATTCTGAGGAAGAGGATCCTGTAGTTTGGGAAAGAGTGGTTAAATGGGAACTTATTGAATCTTCCACTGGTCAAGGACAAGTCAATGTGCTTCACAGACAAGATGGTTCTACCAAAGAATTTACTTTTCTTAGTCAAAATTTACATATGGTGGATAGGCAAGACATTCTTTCCTTATATGGATGGGTTGTAGATTTTTATAAGTCTCATCAACCTGAAGGGATTGGTATGTTTTTGCTGGGAGACTTACATGTGCTTTGTGATTCTCATAATTATAAGGGCACTGGATTTCATGTTTGGAAAGGTCAGAAGAATTGGGTAGTTGGTACTTGGAAATATTTTCCTCTTCCTGATGTTCATATGATCATCACTACCACTGGAAAAACCTTATATTGCTGCGCAGATGGGATATATCCAATCACTATAGATGTGATGAAACAACTGCTGGAGGTGTAACTCACTGTTCCTCTGGATATGATTGGGAATGATATGCATCTGGCTGAACAATTGATTAGGGCTATCAGAAGAAGTATTTTGGTTAAAATGGAATTGAAATCTCAGCATGGTTTTCGTCTTGAAACTTATCTGCAATGATTGGGTATTGGTATGGTATTTTGTTGTATATTTCTTTCAAATCTATTTAAAAAAAAAAAAAAAAAAAAAAAAAAAAAAAAGAAAAAAACAACTAACTAACAGATTTGTATAGTATTGTGTATGCTGTTTGCAGGATTTGGTGTTTGTTATTTCCACACCTTATCTGGTTATCAACTTACCTGATGTTGACTATTCTATCAAAAAGTTGGCTAGTCCAAAGAGTACAGCTTTGGTAAAGACAAGTCAAATCTGTTGATAGCTGTAATAGTTTGCTAAAAACTATTGGGTACTCAACTCACCTGATACGTTGGTATCGCACCAGGCTTTACCTCTCGAGAGATCTCGAGAAGCTTACAACCCCCACTAGGCAGTGTACCTGATCGTTGTAATATAGTATAGTGACAAGTACCAGGGGATTGATCGTTCAACTCAGGAATAGTGTCGCTAGGATTAGGAAGCCTAAAAACTAGGTCTAGAGGTGAGGGACGATTCTTTTTGTATTTTTATATTTTTATAAAAGCAATTAAAATCTCGGGTTTTGGAAGAGTGGGCGAAATTAGTTGCTAGCCAACTAACCCAATAACTAAAGATGCAATCAAAATAAAATAACAGAAATGAAAATAAAGCTAATTAAACTAGTGGTGTAAACAATGATAGGGAAAGTTGTGTTTACTTAGGTTTCATTACTCCCTAGATATCTTTTACAGGTTGATAGCTTGTTACAATTGCATGGATGACGGGTCGTATTCCTTAATACTAGTCGTAGGGCCGTGTACAATATTCCCTAACTCTATAGGATCTTACTTCACTCCTATGTCGAGCCGTTAGAAGCTCCTAACATGGAATCATTAGAATTCTCCTACGCATTAAATACAACCAAAAATCATAGTACACCTCTGATCATGTTTCTTAAGATGTTCAAGCATGTTACCAATGGAAGTCTGCAAGTTTTCTTAAGCCTAACATCGAATACAATCATCCGTAACAACTATAAACAAAAAATCAACCCATAATTAACATCTAGGTTTCACTACATCTAAGCAAACATACAAGAGATCTAGCCAGGCATGTAAATTGAAGACAAGTGTAAGATATATTCAAGCAACACATAGACATATTGATTGAATTGAAAGAGTGCTTATCTCAATTGAACATAAGAGGTTTCAAAGGGTAAAAACCCTTGAAAAAGCTGTGAAAATCGGACTAGGGTTTTTCTCCAAAGTTGCACCCTAAAAGTTACACACTAATGAATGAAAATTGCAAAACTATATATAGGTTTTACAGGGTGACGGCATCAAGAAGAAAATTCTGACGTCGTCAACTCGCCGCCCATAATGAAATCGGATTGCCTAGATCCAGTTTTGACGCCGTCATGTGTAAAGTTGCTCTGGGCTGTCACTAACATTTGGACCATGACGGCCTTGGGTGACGCCGTCATGTCCTTAGTACAAAACTTTCTGGATCGTCATGTGCACCATCCACTTGCACCTCTTGTATTGCTCTTGACGCCGTCATTAAGAATCTTGTGACGCCGTCAGGTACTGTTCCCTGCAAAAAAAATTAAGAATTTTCCGTTTTCTTCACTTTTATGCTCCAAAAACGTCCAAAATGCTTCATTTTACAGATTTCACTCCAAAAGTTCCTAAAATGACAAAAGGAACGATTTAGGGCAATATTTGATCAAATAAATTCGAATCCGGGCTAAAATGACCCCCTAAAAACGGTTCATTTTTCACCTCATCAAATACCCTTACACTTGAGATTTGCTTGTCCTCAAGCAAATGCACTTTTATTCTAATCAAAATACAAGTTAGGGGTCATTTAACACTAATATAAAAGTAATTACAACAAATAATCGTTCCACTAAAGACCAAAGACAAGCACGGAGGTCATACACTAGCACCTCACAAATAGTGTTAAGATACTCACATCTCTCGGGTGTAATAAAGTATATATCACAATATGGAAATGGAAAACATCTCTCACTACCTGTCAAAACAAAATAGATTACCATAGGCTTGGGAAATGATCAAACCTCCACCACTTGGCGTAAGCACCTAGGATAAACTATGAAAGAGGTCTTTTAAAGGGTTATAACGTTAGGTGTAGGGATATGGAATACACGGTTTTGTTGGATAAAGGCAATATTTACTGGTGGCGAGTTAATCATTTTGGTTAATTACATGTACAATATGGCATTGCTAAGTCAAGACTAGACTCGACTTAAGCTAATAAATCAAAAATAACAAAAACATAAATCAAACATAAAATGAAACGGGTAGGTAGTCCGTATGTTTTTTTTTTTCTCTTTTCTTTTTCTTTTTTTTTTCTTAATTTTTTTTTTTTTTTTTTTTTTTTTTTTTTTTTTTTTTTTTTTTTTTTTTGCATATACTCTTACCCGACCATCCAAAATAATACATCATAGGGAATGTACATTCCCGTTACACTTGACTTTTTACATACTTTACAATAAACTAGTCTAACGACTCGAATCAAGATAATCAAAACACTTGGAGTACTTTTAAGATTAACGCATATATGGGGGTAATATAAGATGTTCTTCCCCATTACTCCATAACATAAGTACTTTACCCATGAGTCCCAATCATCCCAAAACAATATGTACAAATTAATCAATTAGATAATTAACTAAGGGTTTAAACAAATAACAATAATGCACTAAAGATGAGTGCATACACAGAAGGCTAAGGCGATTTGGTTGTACATTTAAGTGGGTTGTAACAAATTCTTACTTTAAGTAAGATGCTTAAAGTTAGAAACGAAAAGATAGGCTCGGAGGGGTGTACTAGGGGTTTCGTGTACTAAAAATGAGTACAATGCTAAGATGTGGGAAAAATTAATTGACTTTACTAGCCAAGTAATATGACTTAAATGGTCAAGTAATTATGATACGAGTTTAACACAAGGGTGATCCTAATGGCAGCGGAATGGAATACCTGGGGGTGACTGTCATAACATCACAGTTACAGTTATATTGAACGACCTAAAGTATCGTTTGGAAAATACATCGTTTGATCATTTAAAAACATTCAGAGTAAACAAAATAAGGTCCCAAAAGGGTATTGCCAATTTAGGTAAAATAAGTTCAACAAGATCAAACGTTCATAGGTGTAGAAAAATATAGTCAGACGCGTCGTCTCCGCGACTCCATGAAGGTCCAAATGCATGCAACATGAGCTACCTTAATAACCTGAAAATACATGCTAAAGTGTCAACACGAGGTTGGTGAGTTCATAGATTTTAGAGAACAAGTAGGTATGGTAAAACATTTGGAGAGAAGAATTTCCCAGTAAAATCATCGTAAATCCGTAATAAAGTTGATGCAAAGGCATCGTAATTCAGTAATAAGAAATCCATAATAAGAAATCAGTAATAAGAAATCCGTAATAAGATATCAGTAATAAGAAATCCGAAATAAGAAATCAGTAATAAGAGATCCGAAATAAGAAATCAGTAATAAGAAATCCGTAATAAGAAATTAGTAATAAGGTTTATAAAAACCATCATTATTTAACTTTAATCGTATGTACAATAGCCCAAGTATAAAGTAAAGCAATAAGTTTTTCAGTCATAAAACTACATTGTCTCTTAAGCTCATGAAACCGAAGCTAGACGTTACTTGGCCCCAAATGAGTGTTTACCAGACACTCGTAATATATTAGAAATGAAATGCATTCGTTTTCCTTATGGAGCAACCCAAACACGAATGGAGGAGTCACCCTCGATAGATCTATCCATTCACTCTCGCTTGCATCTTAATTAACGGTCCATGATATTAAAGGGGACTTATGTCGTGGTAATAAGGCAACTTAAGCAATGTATGGAATTTAATACTTTGGCATTGTACAAAAATAATTAAAGCAGCGTATTCTCCTCCAAAAAGTAATTCAAATCGTACAAAAGTATAAAACAAGTATTTAAGCATGTATCTCCCCCAAAGAGTTTATAAAGTAATTAAACAAGTAAAAGGGGGGCTATGACTCACCTCGAAATGATAGTACAAAGTGATGGAATGATCGGGACAACAAGGCGCGAACACTAGCCGCAACCTAAATGAATGAATGTGATCTAATTTAGATCATGCCGTGATGTAATGAATGCACATGCACATGATACCTATACCACTCGTAACTTGGAAATATTAGTTATTGTCAAAGTAAAATAGTTTCCGTACTTAGGAAAAATAAGTCCAATTAGGATTATAAAAACTTATCGTAATATATCGTGTAAAAACGTTAGTGTTAAATTCCTCGTCTTGGAAACCTTAAAATAATGTCTAGTAGTCGCGTAATAAACCTTGAGTCGTACGTACTTCGTTAGTTAAAAATAAACTCCTTGAATAAGAAATCTAGAAAATATATTATTTAGTACGTAGTTATATTATTTTCTAGTAGTGACTAAATATATATATATATAGTTTTGACGATTTTAAAACGCGTATAACTTGGTCGTTTTAAGCTCATTTTACTCGTTCTTTATATCCACGGATTCGTTTTAGTATATACTAATATATTTTCGATAGCTCGACTCCACTAGGTTACGTCTAACGTCTCTATTTGTCCGTCGAAAATTTCCAAACAACATGCAGTTTTTCAGGAAATAGTTTTCGTCAATTAATTTGCAAAAATTATAACTTCTTCGTTATAAGCTCGTTTTAATCCGTTCTTTCGCCTAAAGTTTCGTTTTTGATAGTATTTTCTAAATCTTTGGTCAAAAATTACCCATAACCTACTGAGTTTCCCACGTTTTCAAAATAGCAACAGTAGGTAAATATATTGTTTCAAAAACCATTTCTAAGGTTCTAATCTAGTTCCAACTTCAACCAAACCACTTTCAATCACCACAAAACTAGTCTAATCCTACCATACACCTTCTTAGGGTGTCATGGGTTCCTAAACATCACAAACCAAGTGGATCTAACAAGGGTTTCTCATGTATTCATTTCTAGGGCTCATAGTTAATTATATACAAAAATAAAGTGGTATAAGTTAATATATGCATGAGTTCTTGTAAGAAAAATATATAACCATAGTAATAACTTGTAAAAATTATGAAATGAGTTTTGTTAACTTACTTGAAAGATGGTGTGATTAGATGATGAAAACCTTAGTATTCTTAAGTTTGTATTTCAAAACCTTACAAGAATAACCTAAATAAACTAGTGTAATACTTGATCTTGGAAAATTTTCTTGGTCTTGCTCCTCCTCTTGTTGTGTCGTGAACCAAAAGAGAGAAAGAGAGAAAAGAGAAGAAAGTAGCTAGTTGATATTTGGTGAAATGAAGGTAAGTATACAATGTTTGATATATATATAATAGGTAGGGAACTAGATCCATAATTTAAGGAAAACAAGAAAGGGGGGGGGGGGGGGGGGGCATTTGGTAGGAAGAAAGGAAGAAAATGTGGAGTGTGTAAGAGATTTGGTGAGGTATTAGTGTTATAATGTATATATTAATAGTTTTAGGGAATACCGGGTACCGAGTTAACTAAAAATAAATTTTAACGGAGTTAACCGGGACATAATAAAGTTGTAAAAATATGTTGGGTATAAATATTGAGTGTTTGGTTAATCGTCGTTTAATTTTTATGAAAACCGTCGTAAATAAATTAGGCGTACGATATATATTAAATAAATTTCCAAAACACCGGGTAAATTAATATAATAAATTTTTATATTATAAAAATGAATATAAAAATATATTGGGATCATAGTCGGGAGTGTCGGACGTGTTAGTCACATTATTGATCGCTTGTTAACGTTCATATAGAAATAATTATACGTAAAAGTTAATTATACCAAAAGTATTAATTTAATTATCCTACGAGTGGAATAGTATGCAAGTGCCATAATGATGATACGTAGACTACTTCTAGTCTATATGAGATGTCCCAACGATAATGCATGAATTCGCTCTTGAATCAATACGGTTATGCGAATTTAAATACTCGTAAATTAAATTTACGATGAAATGAGTAATGCACGTGAATAGTGTATTTCTTCCGGAAATGAATAGTGTCAAGTGAATAGTAAAATTTCCGAACGCTTCTCAGAATATCAAATTGACCTCGAAAATGATGAATAGTAAAACGATGAATAGTGATCGATGAATAGTAATTGGTGAATAGTAAGATTGTCGAAGTTTGGAAAATGACCGAAAATTACGAGTTGTGACAGTCTTCCCCTCTAACAGGAACTTCGTCCCGAAGTTCAGTTTGTGTTAGTCTCTGAAGTGGTATTAGTGAAAAGGTGATAATATTTGAGAATTCCAGCGAACTTTCACGATAGGAATTCAACTCAGCTTCAATCGTTCGACCTAACAGTCCTTGATTTCTATTGGTTCTCACCAAATTTACGTTTGTCTTTGGGTTGGATTCCTTTCCAAATGGGATTATGAGTGACTAATCTGAAGGTCATTTCCTGGGATTTGAATAGGTGAAACATAGTTGTGTAATTCGGTCGTTCTCTAACAAGGCTCAAGACTGACGGTCACTAGGCCTACTCTGTCCGAAATATTAAGTGGTCCAGTGTATATCGGTTTTAACTTTCCAAATTTTTCCGAATAATATCATGCCTTTCCTAGGCAGAACTTTCAACATGATCTGGCTACCAGCTTGAAGTTTTAATGGTTTACAACTTATAGAATTTGTAATTGATTCTTGACTTGTAGGAAATTTCTGGTTATTTCATGAATGCTTACAGGAATAGTGAGTTTGGCTTTTTCCGAGTTTGGTTCGTCAATAGATGGTCAGTGCTTTTTCAGGTTTATAATGTAATTTGGGTAATATATGTTGCTAAACTCTGCCAGAACTCAAATCTTATATGTCAGCTGGTCGATTCTAAAATGAATCTTAAATGGTTCAATATACCTAAAGGTTCAATCTCTCGTGTCACTAAAATCGTATCATGCCTCTCCAAGGCAAAGCTTTCAACTTAGTTCGTTCTCCCACTTGAATCTAGTTGGTTTGCTGTTCAGGGATACCCAATCCGCATGACGTGCGTCATGTACCAACCTAACTTCTCCCAGTTTCTCGTTGCTTGTAACTAGTTCTTGACTTGTGAAATTTCCTTTGTTGTTCCATAGTTTAGTTCTAGACCAGTGAATTTAACTTTCCGATTTCGGTCTGTAAATGGGTAATTGGTACTTCGACCATAAAGTGCCTCAAATGGTGTAGTCTCTATGCTCGCGCGATAACTATGGTTGTAAAGAATCTGATTTAGGGTAAATGGTTAGTCCAATCATTTCTAGAGTCAATTGCTCATACTCTGAGTATAACTTTCCTATGTTTGAATCATTCTCTCGTTCTGACCATCAGTCTGAGGACGATAGGCGGCGTTTACATCTAAATGGGGTTACGAAGGAAATCTTAAAATGATAGCTAGAAGTCTGAGGTGATTTGATCACCTTTATCAAGAACAATTGAAATAGGTACAATAAATCTTGTGACTAATTCCACAACGTTCTGTCTTTCAAACTCGGCGTTATCTGAAGGGGATAGAGCATGGGAAAAATATTGAATTCCTTTCTTGGTATGAAAATGAGGTTATCTGAAATATCTAAAGAATACAACGCCTTAGGGAAATCTATATCGATATCCTTAATTCAAATCAATTTTCCATTGCGAGAACTCACTGCAGGGATGTTTACGTTTAGATGAGGCCATGTTTAAATGAAATGCTTTACAGTCTCTATTAGGTGCTTGGTTTATTTCTATTGTGTTGTCATTCGGACATTTATTTTGAGTAGCTCAGTCTAGCTAGTATCTTTAAATGATAGAATTTGACAACTAGGTCAGAGATGGTGATTCGGATGGTATCGTGGTATCTTATAATTGTCGTTGGATTATAAATTTTTCTTAGTCTAGGTATTATAGTTCCGTAATCCTTTTATTGTTTTTCTTGTATCGAAGAATCCTATTTGTAGTTGATATGAAGAGTCTCTCCTAAAGAAGTTAATGGAAAGTCCAACTTAGTGGCTAAGTGGATGACAGGTGGGGTAAGTATCCAAGGAGAGTTTGTCAGAAAGAGACGTTTATAAAAGAGTTTACTTGTTTAACACGCTTTTAAATGGAGATTGTTATTAGCAATACTTTAAAAAGATAACTATTTCCTTCATAGCATAATCCTTCCTGAATTATACATAGGTGATCAGGCTATGTATAGTTGAGGACTAATGATGCGATGCTTGATTTAGTCAAAATAGTATTACTTTTCTCAAAAGTTCTAGATGGTGTTCAACGCATTGTTATGAAAAATGGTATCCTGATATTTCCTTTCAAGTAAAATGAAATTGTTTTGCGTAATAATAGTAAATACTTGGTGCAATAACGGAAAAATCAATTTATAGGGTGGTAATAAAATAGTTTCTTTTAATAATTCCGTAAAACAATTTCCCCGTATGGTAGTAAAATAGCTTGAAGTAAAATTCGTTGAATGGTTTATTGGATAAATGGGTGAATCTTATGGTATGGTAATAGTCTACTAATCCACTTATTTAAAGAATGTAAGCATCTTAGTTCATAACAGGGCAGTGGTTTATGATTATGAAGTGGTCGGGAATATGGTAGTAATATTGAGAGCGTGAAGGATGGACGTGTCGTTAAGGCATCTACAGTCAATTGAAAAGGATAGTCTATGTATGAAAGGATATAGGGCAGAAATTTGGTGCCAATGATTTGAAGTATTCGAAAGTTTATACTAGGTAAAATTCGAAGGTTCAAATGTGTAATCCCTCTAGGCATGACTAAAATGTATAAAGAATGGAAATTGTTGTACGGGTGATCTGAGTTAGGTAGGTACCACATCGAATGATGTTTTGATTTGTCATGCATGCAAGCTAAATGTCTTATGGTCGGGTGGAACTTCTCGATATCCTATCATGAAAATGAGGTCTTGTCCCAATGTGACTAAGCTATATCGGTCTCCGAAAAGAATATAAATTTTGTTGAGTAATTGTACCTTGATCTTTTAATCCAACGAACTTATACTAGTGTGAGAGTCTTATAATATGGAATGAGCGAAAAAGGTCGTAATTTGAAGTATTGGTGCTAAGGCATGGTGTATCAATATTGGCAATCTCTGGTAGAGGGGTTTCTTTCGCATCTATGGTCAAATAGCAAGTAGGTATAGTGGTTGCTTTCGAGATTCGTTCATAAGTTATGCGTGTTCCTTCTTGGAGATATGGTTTCTAAAATTAACGACATTTATTTGAGTGAAACATTGTGAAATTTGGTCATAAATGTATCTTGGAGTGACTTTATTTGAAGTTTGTAATGAATATAGTTATGTAAAAGATGTGACTACGAAATATTTTGTATTTTGATAAAAACAATATCTTATATATATATGGCTTTGGAAAAAGGGAGTTCAAGAAGATTGTTGCTTAAACAAAAATGAGTTTTAAATCCAACCATTGAAAATCAATAATTTGTCGTACTTCGTAAGATTTGCAAGAAATCTTTTTGTTTGTACAAAAATTTAATTAGACTTTGACTTACTTGAATTGTTATTATCTCCGAAACGCGAAAACTAGGGTAGTTACTTTTATCTTGGTCAACATGACCATCTAATCGTAAAGACATCTTCGTCTTTATTAATCCTATTGTTTTACTTGCATCTTTCCAAGGTTGTAATTACATGTCAAATCTACTACTGTGACCACATTGGTCGGTGGAGTGTTGCTAGAGCGACTAATGATGTAGTTATCGGCTTAGAATGTGGTGTAATCAAACTTGATAATGAAGGGAGAGTTGTGATGAGTTCCATTATGATGGTATAGTACCGTTCAAAGTATCTTGTTGGTTTATTGTGTTGCGAAGGTATGAGTCGATCATATCTAAGATAATATAGAGTCCTTGTGATAGATGCCACCCTTGGGCAATTTGTTGCAATTCTTATTGTGTTTGTGAGGCTTGTGGTATTATTCAGAGTGTATCGTCCAAACACTCGTGGGTAATCTCAAATAATTAGAGGTCATCGTCTAACGATGAAGGGTAGTAGATTGTCAAGCAGTAGAGGCTCTCAAACTTTCACCAACCTCAAACCCATAAGGTGGTGTAACGTGTGGTATGTCAAATAGTGGTTGTTTCTTAAGCGGCCTGTCATATATGGGTGTAAAGTCTCTGAGATGTGATGGTGATAATAGTAAATAGAATACTACCCTCTTTCGTGCTATCTCGCGACATCTAAGAGGAAAAACTAAAGTACGCACTATGGGACAACCAATAGTGTAATAAGTAGCTGATAGTGATGGTAGTACCTGAGTAGTAAGCGCCCTACTAGTGAAGGAAAGAAAATATACTATCGTCCTTGCAATAAGCATCCTAATAGGTCCATTAAGATTAAATCTGAATACTCTACCAAACGGCATTCTATGTATGGGCTGGATGATAGGAAAACCTAGTTCCTATAACAATTCAATGGTGCTAATGGTGGTGTATGTGCAACTGGTGGTATAATGGTAGTGGAAGATGACAAGGCATCTTCAATGTCGGAATCCGACGAAAGGATAACAGAATGGGTATCTGAAGACATGTCACTTGTGAACCAGGTCAACATAATCATATATATATGAGTATGGGTATAAATAACTTGCACAATATGTGCATGAAACAACATGTATAATGAATATGCACCTATGATGAAATGATGAGATGCTATGATGATGTGGTTATAGTCTAGGGTCCATGATACATCCTAGTTCGCTATAACCTTAGCTCTGATGCCAATCTGTCACACCCCCAAAATACCTGAATGGCAGCGAAATGGAATACCTGGGGGTGACTGTCATAACATCACAGTTACAGTTATATTGAACGACCTAAAGTGTCGTTTGGAAAATACATCGTTTGATCATTTAAAAACATTCAGAGTAAACAAAATAAGGTCCCAAAAGGGTATTGCCAATTTAGGTAAAATAAGTTCAACAAGATCAAACGTTCATAGGTGTAGAAAAATATAGTCAGACGCGTCGTCTCCGCGACTCCATGAAGGTCCAAATGCATGCAACATGAGCTACCTTAATAACCTGAAAATACATGCTAAAGTGTCAACACGAGGTTGGTGAGTTCATAGATTTTAGAGAACAAGTAGGTATGGTAAAACATTTGGAGAGAAGAATTTCCCAGTAAAATCATCGTAAATCAGTAATAAAGTTGATGCAAAGGCATCGTAATTCAGTAATAAGAAATCAGTAATAAGAAATCCGTAATAAGAAATCAGTAATAAGAAATCCGTAATAAGAAATCAGTAATAAGAAATCCGAAATAAGAAATCAGTAATAAAAGATCCGAAATAAGAAATCAGTAATAAGAAATCCGTAATAAGAAATCAGTAATAAGGTTTATAAAAACCATCATTATTTAACTTTAATCGTATGTACAATAGCCCAAGTATAAAGTAAAGCAATAAGTTTTTCAGTCATAAAACTACATTGTCTCTTATGCTCATGAAACCGAAGCTAGACGTTACTTGGCCCCAAATGAGTGTTTACCAGACACTCGTAATATATTAGAAATGAAATGCATTCGTTTTCCTTATGGAGCAACCCAAACACGAATGGAGGAGTCACCCTCGATAGATCTATCCATTCACTCTTGCTTGCATCTTAATTAACGGTCCATGATATTAAAGGGGACTTATGTCGTGGTAATAAGGCAACTTAAGCAATGTATGGAATTTAATACTTTGGCATTGTACAAAAATAATTAAAGCGGCGTATTCTCCTCCAAAAAGTAATTTAAATCGTATAAAAGTATAAAACAAGTATTTAAGCATGTATCTCTCCCAAAGAGTTTATAAAGTAATTAAACAAGTAAAAGGGGGGCTATGACTCACCTCGAAATGATAGTACAAAGTGATGGAATGATCGGGACAACAAGGCGCCAACACTAGCCGCAACCTAAATGAATGAATGTGATCTAATTTAGATCATGCCGTGATGTAATGAATGCACATGCACATGATACCTATACCACTCGTAACTTGGAAATATTAGTTATTGTCAAAGTAAAATAGTTTCCGTACTTAGGAAAAATAAGTCCAATTAGGATTATAAAAACTTATCGTAATATATCGTGTAAAAACGTTAGTGTTAAATTCCTCGTCTTGGAAACCTTAAAATAATGTCTAGTAGTCGCGTAATAAACCTTGAGTCGTACGTACTTCATTAGTTAAAAATAAACTCCTTGAATAAGAAATCTAGAAAATATATTATTTAGTACGTAGTTATATTATTTTCTAGTAGTGACTAAATATATATATATAGTTTTGACGATTTTAAAACGCGTATAACTTGGTCGTTTTAAGCTCATTTTACTCGTTCTTTATATCCACGGATTCGTTTTAGTATATACTAATATATTTTCGATAGCTCGACTCCACTAGGTTACGTCTAACGTCTCTATTTGTCCGTCGAAAATTTCCAAACAACATGCAGTTTTTCACGAAATAGTTTTCGTCAATTAATTTGCAAAAATCATAACTTCTTCGTTATAAGCTCGTTTTAATCCGTTCTTTCGCCTAAAGTTTCGTTTTTGAAAGTATTTTCTAAATCTTTGGTCAAAAATTACCCATAACCTACTCAGTTTCCCACGTTTTCAAAATAGCAACAGTAGGTAAATATATTGTTTCAAAAACCATTTCTAAGGTTCTAATCTAGTTCCAACTTCAACCAAACCATTTTCAATCACCACAAAACTAGTCTAATCCTACCATACACCTTCTTAGGGTGTCATGGGTTCCTAAATATCACAAACCAAGTGGATCTAACAAGGGTTTCTCATGTATTCATTTCTAGGGCTCATAGTTAATTATATACAAAAATAAAGTGGTATAAGTTAATATATGCATGAGTTCTTGTAAGAAAAATATATAACCATAGTAATAACTTGTAAAAATTATGAAATGAGTTTTGTTAACTTACTTGAAAGATGGTGTGATTAGATGATGAAAACCTTAGTATTCTTAAGTTTGTATTTCAAAACCTTACAAGAATAACCTAAATAAACTAGTGTAATACTTGATCTTGGAAAATTTTCTTGGTCTTGCTCCTCCTCTTGTTGTGCCGTGAACCAAAAGAGAGAAAGAGAGAAAAGAGAAGAAAGTAGCTAGTTGATATTTGGTGAAATGAAGGTAAGTATACAATGTTTGATATATATATAATAGGTAGGGAACTAGATCCATAATTTAAGGAAAACAAGAAAGGGGGGGGGGGGGGGGGCGGCATTTGGTAGGAAGAAAGGAAGAAAATGTGGAGTGTGTAAGAGATTTGGTGAGGTATTAGTGTTATAATGTATATATTAATAGTTTTAGGGAATACCGGGTACCGAGTTAACTAAAAATAAATTTTAACGGAGTTAACCGGGACATAATAAAGTTGTAAAAATATGTTGGGTATAAATATTGAGTGTTTGGTTAATCGTCGTTTAATTTTTATGAAAACCGTCATAAATAAATTAGGCGTACGATATATATTAAATAAATTTCCAAAACACCGGGTAAATTAATATAATAAATTTTTATATTATAAAAATGAATATAAAAATATATTGGGATCATAGTCGGGAGTGTCGGACGTGTTAGTCACATTATTGATCGCTTGTTAACGTTCATATAGAAATAATTATACGTAAAAGTTAATTATACCAAAAGTATTAATTTAATTATCCTACGAGTGGAATAGTATGCAAGTGCCATAATGATGATACGTAGACTACTTCTAGTCTGTATGAGATGTCCCAACGATAATGCATGAATTCGCTCTTGAATCAATACGGTTACGCGAATTTAAATACTCGTAAATTAAATTTACGAGGAAATGAGTAATGCACGTGAATAGTGTATTTATTCCGGAAATGAATAGTGTCAAGTGAATAGTAATTGGTGAATAGTAAGATTGTCGAAGTTTGGAAAATGACCGAAAATTACGAGTTGTGACAGTAATCTATATATACTAACAAATCCTAGAAAACAATGAAAGATATAATGCTTGTGGAATTAATGTTTGCAGATTTCCTGGAGTTTATAAAACTAAAGAATTAACAAAAACTTTAAGACTCCGTTAGAAAAACAAAACTAGCAAAATTTCCAGAATTTTACACATGACGCCGTTAGGAATTAATTCCTGACGCCGTCAGAAGTGACCTGCAGAAATCTTTTCGTTAAGTTTCCGGAAAATTTCTGAAAAAACTTATGTCCTACTTCCTGGAAAATCCTGCAAAATATCATTATGACTCGATATAAGCATTTGACTCTAACAAATACTAATACATATGTCCATTTAATATTGTGGAGAATCATGATCAATTTCATTCTTAAAAACATATTTGGGGTTTCTCCTTACACTTATCTTTTGCAAAATACCTTTATATGAAGTTAAGACGAAGTTAAACAACAAAATAAAGCATTTTCAGAATTTTAGTTTTGAAACATGATCTACCAACAATAAAAATAAAGCATGCATACGGAAACAAATAACAATCAAACAAAATAAAAATCACACAAATAATAACTGAAAAATTAAACAACCATAAAATTAAAATCCTACATGCATAAAAACGAAGATAAATAAAAAGTATCCAAGGCCAATAGAGGCCACATCCTAAATTATTACAAGACAAATTTTTTCAATTCATACAACCATGAATAAATTGTCCAAAGATCACAAATATCATGACAAATCACTGGGGAGGGGGACCATAGCTGTAATCATAGCCAGGAGGGTAGTCCATCTCGCGTCCAGGGAACGGGTCGATCTGCAACTGAGGCTCAATGTGAGCACGGGTAGAAAGATGTTGCATCTGGTGGATGGTGTGATCATACATCCAGTCAAACCTCTGGTCAGTGGTGGTTCGCCATGCGTCCACCTGACCCATCCATGCCCCTTGATGCGCCTGCTAATCCCCTCGACCCATGTGCCAGTAATAGTCCGCAGACCCAACCTCATAGTCCCCATAATGCGGCTGCTGGGGTATACCCTCGTCATCATCCTCATCATCCTCAGCACCCGCCGGTCCTCCCACAACATAGCAAGTAAAGGACCCATCCCCCAGCTCCATCACAATACTCATCTGCTTGAGGGACTTGGCCCTCACCACCCTACATGCCTCACAGTCGCTCAGGTACCCCATAATCTCCAGAACAAGGATCCCATAGGAACGAGCCAGGCGGGTCACAAACATCCCTCCATACACCTTGTCGTTATCCCTCTCCTCCACACTAGTCTTCAAATAACTCGCTACCCAGAACGGGATGTTACAGTATACATTCACTGAAAACATGGTGTATAGGTAGAAAAGGTCTGAAGCAGTGACACGGTAAGTAGTGCCATGGCGCCCCGAAAAACTGTAGGTGATGCATCTGTAGGCTAACCTGATCATAGGGTCCCTAATGGAGGCCGCCCCAATGGTTGAGGTATAAACCCCATTCCTGATACTCGGCCAGAACATGGAACACCTCAACTTACTCCTCATTGTCTCCCCATTCATCAACGTCTGCATAAAACCACCCTGAACAGCCTCCTCCTGAGTATACAAGCCTAATCTCAACCCAAACTCAGTAATCGAGCACGATCTAAGCTCTCCCCCCAGCCTAAAATAAATGGTGGTACCTCCCATATCTGTCCTAGCCTCAGCCAAATCAAAGTGAAAAGTAGCAAAGAACTCCTTGACCAACTCACTATAAACCGTTTCCCTTATCCTAAACAACCTTTCCCATTGAGAACCCGTAAATGCATCAGTATGGATCCTCCCAAGGAAATCACCCTCAAGGCCCTGGGACCTCAAAAAGTCCCAATCAATCACTGCCCCTGCATCAATATGGTGATGGAGTAGTTCCGCATATTTGGTTGTAGAAGCGTCATTATCAAACTCACTCCAACTACGAACCAAGTCACCATAGTTCACACATTGGGACCTTGATGAACTCCCTCGGTGTTGTTGGGTGCGCTTGCTCATTTTCCTGGAAAAAGATGGAATGGAACGGAAATGGTTAGAATGAGAGTTTTATGAAGTTATGCTGTCAGACACATCTAACGCCGTCAGGCAATAGAACCTGACGCCGTCAGACCCAACAAAATTGAACCATGCAATTACGAGGGAGAAATCAATTTTCAAACTCTAAATCCATGACCTAAACACCCCTTTTTGCAGAAAACATGGGTGGGAGATCAAAAAATCCGCGGTGTGAAAGATTTTTCCGCAATTGACTCATGATTCATATCCACCAAAACTACCTAATGCTTAACTCATGATTACAAAACATCTAAGGAAGGGCATTACGAGTTATAAGAATGGATCAATGTTAGGGTTTAGGATGATGGGGGTTTTCAAAATTGGTAGGTCCTAGGGATAATTGAATGAATAAGGATGAAGGAAAATCACTTACCACGTGGAAATTGGTCACGGAAGATGTCGGAATTGACCTTGAAGATCCGGAGGTGGAGTAGCACTTGGGTATAGTTTGTGGGGTATGGGTTGAAAGTGATGGAAATGGGGTTATTATTGCTGAGAAAGCGAGGTGACGGCGTCAAGAGTAAAATCTGACGCCGTCAGATGCCCGTTTTATGAATACATAGTGACAATTTCAAATTTAGTCCCTGCACTATTGTAGATAGCAAATCAAAAGTAAAAACAATGAGTAGCCATTATGTTAGTGAAGTCCACCAGGGTCAAACATTTTGTTACTGTCACGAAGTGAGGTGTGGTTATTAATAGGGCTGGGTAGAGTTCCATTTAGGTCGTGATCTTCATATTTGTAAATGGTGGGTACGGGAAGGAGTTGTTCCATAGAGGTTTCCAAAGCTGCGGTGTTTTTGAGGTGCAACCTCTTCACACCAGGTTTAAAACCAAAGGAACGTTTCTTATGCAAATTGGGGAGCGTGGTTTGCAAACTTCCAACGAAGATGTTATGAAATTGCAAGTTCTTTTCTTCCTGAGGACGCTCATAAAAGTAAGGGGTAATTGAAGGTGAAACGCTTGGAAAGGGTTTTTCATTATCCTCTTCGTCACACACCAAAGGGGTTGGGAGTTTAAAGATTTTTTCGATTTTTCTTGGTGTGGATTTTTCCCTAATCTTCTTCTTAATTCTTGATATGAATTCGTCCGCTAAGTCCATAAAAGCATTACGAGTGCTTTCCATGCGAGTTTCTAAGTGCCGAATCAGTTTCTCCTCATTATTCATGAAGTTTTTCATTATCCATTCGAACTCCTCTTGTCGTGAACGTTCAGGAAAATTGTATTTGCTAATTGCACTCACATGTCTATCAGGACTCATTGTGGTTTTAACGGCAGGTATTTCAACCCTCATCAATTCATTGACCTGCCTCTCGATATTTGATATGTGTCGTTTTACACATATCTTTTCGTCCAATTTTCGAGTCAAAACAATCAAAAACACTTCAAAATGGTCAAATAACATCACAAATATCCTTGGAATGTGTTTTTGCGTATTTCAGATGCAAAAGGATTGAAAAAGATTGAAAAACAATAATGTTTGCATAAATGGCAAGTCTAGTCCCTCGAGTTTCAAAGTTGACATAAAACACCCCTGGATATTTAAAAATTGGAAAATTTACATTCAGGGTCCTTTGGAAAATGAAACTTGGCAAGAAATGCCCTTGGATAAAAGTTTTCACAAACTGGTAAATTTAGTCCTTCAAGTTTCAAAAGTGTCAAAATTGGTCCTCGGGAAATTTAAAATTGGAAAATTACATCAAAGGTCCTTGTGGAATTGTACTATGGCAAGAATGGTCCTTGTGAGCATTTTGGGAAAGTCACAACTTCAGCTCCTCATTTTTCAGACTTTTTATTTATGGTCCTTGTGATTAATAAACCTACAACCAAATAAACCAAACAAACACCCCACGTTTTATTAATCAAACCCAACATCCTAAGCCTAAACACAGTCCACAAGCAACCCTTGGCCCATAACACTCCCAAAGCCCAATCCCACTAATAAACAACCCAACCTTCAAACCCCCCTTTTACGTTTTAATAAAACGCCTCTCCTCTCTTTTGACCTAGTCAACCATAGGTCATACGATACCCTCACAAATCCCTTCTTCTTCCACCCCCTGCTAATACACGCCAAACAATTACCATCCTCCCCTCTCCCCAATACCTCGAAAAACTTCCCCCTTCATGTGATACCACTCCATCCCTATCAAAAGCATTCCCCAAGATATATTCACGAGATACCAATCCACCTCACGAATCCACAACAACAAATGGGCGCCAAATCCACTTCAATGACTGAGATTATACAAGATTGATCCAAGGGTCGAGATTACTCAAAAGAAAAGCACAAGTCAGAAGGAGGACAAGAAACACCATTGGAAACCCTTATGCTGAGTTGTATTAATACCCAATTGTAGCCACAATTAAAAGGCAGTTAGATTTCTAGTAGGGTTTAGCTAATAGAAGTAATGTAGAAATAATGTTTTAGTTAAATTAATCTTTAAATTTATGTGTTGTAATTCACCTCTCAAATTAATAAAAGATTTTCAGTTTCAAATTGCCTTTCTAAATTTCTATTTTAGCTTATTTGTCTCTTTGCTTTTGCAAACTGCTTTTTCAACTTATTTCTGTGCTTAATTTCTATGAAAATTGTGCTTTTTATTTCCTTATTTAGTTTATGGAACTGTTGTGTTTTGGATTTAGTGGAAGTTAGTAGTATCGAATGGTTAGTTGTAGCTTTGAAATGGATTTTTGTGCTTGTTTGCGGCTTAATTTTGAGCCTGCAAAATCCTTCCCCCAACATCAGGCCTGGAGTCCCAAATAACCATCTGTTCTATTCAGTGTTTCTTGTTATACTTTACCTAGTATAATTTTTATAATAGTTGTTGTTAGTTTACTTTATATCAGCTTATTTGCTTATTTTCCTGCTTATTTAGGTCTCCCCCTCTTCTCTTTTATTTTTCCTAGCTTTTTATTAGTTCAATGTAATTTCCAAAAAAATTTCATATTTTTCCAAATAGTTTAGATATTTTTAAATCATTTATTTCTTTTATTTAGTCTTTAATTCATATAAAAAAATATAAAAGTCGAAAAAATATTTTTCTTTTTCCAAAAATTTTCGTTCATCATTAGAATCGTAGAAAAATGATTTTCATACCCGTAGGACTAGCATAGCATAATTTTCACTTTTTAATTTGCGCACTCGCGTAATTTTTAATTAACTTTTACGTTTTTAAAACTTAGTTTACGTTTTAAGGTTCCCTATTTCCCTATCATTGTTCCTGTAGTCTTTTAAGTAGATTTTAAGTTTTATTTTCATCTCCTTGTTTGTATTCCTAGTTTAGTTGCGTTTGTTTTGTTTTTTGTACGTTATTTGTACTTTCTCGTAATTCCAAAATACCAAATAATCTCTCAACCATTCTTTACAAGCATTTTAATCTCGAATCTCACACGATATTGTCCATTCACACCTCGTTGGGACACGACCTGGGTAATCACTTACCCGGTATCACATATATATATTGTATTCACGAGTTTTCGCAAGTCTTCCTTTTCCTAAAGGTTGAATAGTGAATTACACTCACGTCTACATTGTATATTTTTTATACACTGCCGGGGAGGTTGTGTTGCGACAATATCGTTACGATTTTAATGATTAGTGACTTGTAGAACCTTCGTCAAGAAGTTATCGTTTTCAAAAAAGTATAAAACACAAAAATATTTTCCTTTTCTTTTGTATATATATCTATCATATAAAAAAAATATACAAAAAGATTTTTCGTTTTTCTTGTTAAATAAACATAAAACACACCGTCGAGAACCAAAGCAGAACACCTACCAACTGGGGGTGTGAACATTAATAAGTTCCCAAACAAAAAAATTAAAACTTGCCATTGTATCCTTGTGAATTGGTGTACCTTTTTCAAAGAAGCTATTTACATTGTGATTATTGGTTTAAGTTCACCATTGTCTTTTTGAGTTGGTCTCGTTTTAACTGATGTGTTTTTCGAAAAACCCAAAAATATTTTTCCTTACCCTCTATCCGTTTGATTCTACCTTCTTATACCCCTCTCATGTATAATTCTTATGGCGTCTCTCGGCTACACGTGTTTTCACTGTAAAAGCCCGATTGAGAATGGCTATCATTGTTTCCGGTGTATTTGTGAGAAGTGTGGAAACAATTGCAGTAACAGCTTTTGCACTACATGCAATTTGTTCATAAATCCAAATTCTCTCGATGATTCACCATGTTCTTCCAACTACCCATCACAGTCTAAGATACGTGCTATTAATGACAAACCATCAAGAATTGATCCCAACCTTTCAGGATTTACGGTCAAAGGTTTGTCAAGCAAACGTACAGAGCATAGAGCAGTGACTGAAAAGAACGACTTACCTAATATTCACGTTTATCAAGAACAAAAACCAGAGACCATAACGGAAGTGGTGGAAATTTCTTGCTCTCAGAGCACACCACATGTCCCACCTCTTACTTTTATTCCTTGTGTCGGTTGTGGTGAGCCGCTTTTCGGGTTGCCATGTCGTTGGTGTACATGTGAACGGTGTGGTAATGATATTCACAACGGAAGTTGTTTATTTTGTGGTTCGAGTAATTCATTCGCTTACGATTCTAATCTGAGCTTTTGCAATGAGCCACAAAACAATTTCATTTCATATGAGCATAATCCGTGTTATCAAAATTGCAATGCCGAATCGTTTCAAAATGCACCAACTTCACAACAATACGGTTGTGAGTATTGTGGAGGTCCGCATTTTAGCACCGATTGTCAAACTAGGAATCTTTTTCCTTGTGACAACAATTATCACGACCAACCTCCGCAATACCAAACTTTTGAAACACAACCTCAACCATTTCCTCAAGAACTTTTGCAAAATGTTTTAAATACTTTAAATGACCTTAAGGATTTGGTTAAAAAACCTGCTCCGGAAGAACCTCATCCGAAATCTTACAAAGAAATACTAGCTGAAGAAGCAGCTAGGGTAAGATTTCGAATGCGTAAAACTATCGTCTACGATGACGATAGTGATGATGAAGATACCCTTGATATTCGTCAAGGCTCATCAAATTCATCAATTGTGGTTCTTTCCTTGAAAGATCAGTCTGTTATTATCACACCCGAAGTTCACACTCACTCTCTAAAAATGGGGGATGAGCATCTTAGCACTGTTCCTGATAAGGAATCGAACGAATTCATAAAGTCTAGTGTTGAGAACCTTGTCCCAATCCTAAGAGAGTCACAGGGAACTTTTGATCATATGTGTGATTTACCTTTCCCTCTTGAGTGTCCAGAAGATCAAATTGAGACTTTCTCCGATTGTAGCGAAGATTGTGCATCTTATGGAGACATCGAGTATGTTGAGGCATCAGTTCCACGTTCTGATGCTGATCATCTTCTTGAGGAGTTCGCCGATGAACTCACTCACATCAATCCACTTCCAACGGGAAGTGAAGATGATCTCGTTGACTTTGAAGGCGATCTTGGAGAAATTGAAAGTCTCCTCTATCATGATCAGTCACTCAGTTCTTATCCCAGCAGTCCAATAGAGAATGATAATCAATTTGTTCCCGAAGCATTCAAAACGACTCTCACCAACCCTTTGTTTGAGTTCGAATATGAATTCACTTTGATTTATGATAATCCAATCTTTGGTACTCAGATTGAGGATTGTGATGAGTCTACTCCAGAACATGAGTTCACAGATTTACATCTTGTGATTGATTCTCTTCGCGAGGAGTTCTCCGGTGAACTCACTCATATCATATCTCCATCGGAGTATGATAACTTCCATTTGGATCGAGACACACCCGGGATATGTCTTGATCAAGCGAGCTTATATGATGATATTTATAATCTAGAAATTATGGATTCTCCCATGGGTGATGACGAGTTAATCATGATTTTCATCATGAGTTTCTTTCTTTTCTTCACCTATCCCGTGACGTCCTCTCTTCTTCACTCCTTCGGGAATGAAGACACTATCTTTTATCCCGGCATTTTCATTTACCATTATCTTGAGCCGAGTACTTATCTTATCGGTGTGGAACATTCACGTGCTTCAAATGTTTGTCCAAACATCTTGAATGAAAGTCCGATGGAGATTATCTCTTCCACATCTTGCTTCCCCAAGGACAAATGAATTAGGGGTCGAGTCAAGCTAGCGACTAGGTAAACAAAAACAGTAGCATGCATATAGGGTTTTCACCCTAAGTGTGGGGGAGTACCCCTGCTATGGTTACCAATAAAGTGAAAAAAAACAAAAATGGTGTTTCCACATTTAGCTTGTAATATTGCCCTTTTACGTTCAAAGAGTCGGCATAATAGCCGGGACTTTGAATATTGAGGACAATATTCAATTCTAAGTGTAGGGGGGTATTCTAGCGAATTTTATCACATTTTACCATCTAGTACCCCCGTTTTTGGCAAAAATTAAAAAAAAAATTCACTTGAGCTTCAAAATTTTTTGTGGTTATCAGTCCGCCATGTCTAACCAACAAAAGGATTGGCTAATCCAGGAGCAAACGGCTCTTGGTAAAGATATATCAAATCCGTTGATGGCTTGCAATTTGCCCAAAATTGTATGGTATCTCAACTCGCCATATCCAAAAAAGTGAATGAGTTGGCTAGCCCGCAAGATTATGGCTTGTGGTAAAGGCAGTGGAAAAACCATAATTGGTAATCAGCTCACCAAGATGTTGACTGTGTCCATCAAGAGTTGGCTAGTCCAGAAGCAAACGGGTTCTGGTAAAGACAAATCAAAACCGTTGAAAGCTGGTGGTTTGCTAAAAATCACATGGTCATCGGATGAACCATAATTCTTACTTGAACCCAAAACATTCGGCTACTCCAGAAGTGATGGCTTTTGGTCAAGAGACTTCAAATCCATTAAATTTTCCAAAAAAATTGCTAGGGACTAGCAATTGCTTAGTGTGGGGGATTTGATATGTGTCGTTTTACACATATTTTTTTGTCCAATTTTCGAGTCAAAACAATAAAAATCACTTCAAAATGGTCAAATAACATCACAAATATCCTTGGAATGTGTTTTTGCGTATTTCAGATGCAAAAGGATTGAAAAAGATTGAAAAAAAATAATGTTTGCATAAATGGCAAGTCTAGTCCCTCGAGTTTCAAAGTTGACATAAAACACCCCTGGATATTTAAAAATTGGAAAATTTACATTCAGGGTCCTTTGGAAAATGAAACTTGGCAAGAAATGCCCTTGGATAAAAGTTTTCACAAACTGGTAAATTTAGTCCTTCAAGTTTCAAAAGTGTCAAAATTGGTCCTCGGGAAATTTAAAATTGGAAAATTACATCAAAGGTCCTTGTGGAATTGTACTATGGCAAGAATGGTCCTTGTGAGCATTTTGGGAAAGTCACAACTTCAGCTCCTCATTTTTCAGAATTTTCATTTATGGTCCTTGTGATTAATAAACCTACAACCAAATAAACCAAACAAATACCCCACGTTTTATTAATCAAACCCAACATCCTAAGCCTAAACACAATCCACAAGCAACCCTTGGCCCATAACACTCCCAAAGCCCAACCCCACTAATAAACAACCCAACCTTCAAACCCCCTTTTACGTTTTAATAAAAACGCCTCTCCTCTCTTTTGACCTAGTCAACCACAGGTCATACGATACCCTTACAAATCCCTTCTTCTTCCACCCCTGCTAATACACGCCAAACAATCACCATCCTCCCCTCTCCCCAATACCTCAAAAAACTTCCCCCCTGCACGTGATACCACTCCATCCCCATCAAAAGCATTCCCCAAGATATATTCACAAGATACCAATCCACCTCACGAATCCACAACAACAAATGGGCGCCAAATCCACTTCAATGGCTGAGATTATACAAGATTGATCCAAGGGTCGAGATTACTCAAAAGAAAAGCACAAGTCAGAAGGAGGACAAGAAACACCATTGGAAACCCTTATGCTGAGTTGTATTAATACCCAATTGTAGCCACAATTAAAAGGCAGTTAGATTTCTAGTAGGGTTTAGCTAATAGAAGTAATGTTTTAGTTAAATTAATCTTTAAATTTCTGTGTTGTAATTCACCTCTCAAATTAATTAAAGATTTTCAGTTTCAAATTGCCTTTCAAAATTTCTATTTTAGCTTATTTGCCTCTTTGCTTTTGCAAACTGCTTTTTCAACTTATTTCTGTGCTTAATTTCTGTGAAAATTGTGCTTTTTATTTCCTTATTTAGTTTATGGAACTGTTGTGTTTTGGATTTAGTGGAAGTTAGTAGTATCGAATGCTTAGTTGTAGCTTTGAAATGGATTTTTATCCTTGTTTGCGGCTTAATTTTGAGCTTGCAAAATCCTTCCCCCAACATCAGGCCTGAAGTCCCAAACAACCATCTGTTCTATTGAGTGTTTCTTGTTATAGTTTTCCTAGTATAATTTTTATAATAGTTGTTGTTAGTTTACTTTATATCAGCTTATTTGCTTATTTTGCTGCTTATTTAGGTCTCCCCCTCTTCTATTTTATTTTTCCTAGCTTTTTATTAGTTCAATGTAATTTCCAAAAAAATTTCATATTTTTCCAAATAGTTTAGATATTTTTAAATCATTTATTTCTTTTATTTAGTCTTTAATTCATATAAAAAAAAATATAAAAGTCGAAAAAATATTTTTCTTTTTTCAAAAATTTTCGTTCATCATTAGAATCGTAGAAAAATGATTTTAATTTGCGCACTCGCGTAATTTTTAATTAACTTTTACGTTTTTAAAACTTAGTTTACGTTTTAAGGTTCCCTTTTTCCCTATCATTGTTCCTGTAGTCTTTTAAGTAGATTTTAAGTTTTATTTTCATCTCCTTGTTTGTATTCCTAGTTTAGTTGCATTTATTTTGTTTTTTGTACGTTATTTGTAATTTCTCGTAATTCCAAAATACCAAATAATCTCTCAACCATTCTTTACAAGCATTTTAATCTCGAATCTCACACGATATTGTCCATTCACACCTCGTTGGGACACGACCCGGGTAATCACTTACCCGGTATCACATATATATATATATATATATATATATATATATATATATATATTGTATTCACGAGTTTTCGCAAGTCTTCCTTTTCCTAAAGATTGATTAGTGAATTACACTCACGTCTACCTTGTATATTTTTTATACGCGCTCAAAAACGCAACTATAAATATTTCCCAATAATCTTTCTTGGGTAGCGTTCACGTAATCATGACTTCCTTCTCTTGAGAACATCGGGTCCTCCCATCCTTCTTCTTCGTATTGTGCTAACCCCTCAAGAACTTCCCAGCATTCATCAATGCTAAGTCTGTTTAGTCTACCATTGGATGCGTAATCTATGGCCCTTCTCGTTTAATAATTAACTTTATCGTAAAAGATTTGAATTTGGAGCCATGGTTCTATGCCATGATGAGGGACTTTTTGGAGTAAGTCCTTGTATCGAGTCCATGCTTCATAGAAGGTTTCATCTTGACGTTGTTGGAACGTCAAGATATCATTTCTAAGCTTGGTAGTTCTCCCCGGTGGGAAAAATTGAGCAAGGAAATGAGTGTTGAGATCATCCTATGAGGTGATGGATCCCGCGGGAAAACGTTCAAGCCATTGACTAGTTTGATCACGTAGAGAGAATTGGAATAGGCGTAATCGGGTCGAATCTCTAGTTGTAACATCAAGGTCTATAGAATCTACGATTTTAAGGTAATCCTTGAGATGTTGATTAGGATCTTCGGAACGAAGTCCATGGAATGCACATCCGCTTTGAACCAACCAGATGGTGTCGAATCACAAGGGGGACACATTGGCTCCTTGAGTGAGCTCAATAGTGTTTTGATAGCCTTGGTGGGTAGGACGGGAATACTATCCTAAGGTTCGGGGCCTAAGAGGTTGGTTTGCTAGTGGTGGGTTTTGTGGGTGGTTTTGTTGTGGTGGGTTGATGGGTTCAAAGATGTTACCACCTTCCATGATGTCGGATGGTAAAGATTACGAACAAATACATGAAGAAATAAGATAGACTAAAGAAAACCTAAAAATAAAATCTTGCTAGAAAGGAATCTAGCAAGTAGACCTAATAAAAAGAAATCCTAACCTAGACAATAACTATTCCCCGGCAGCGGCGCCAAAAACTTGATACGTGGGAATCGCACCAGGCTTTACCTCTTGAGGGATCTCGAGAAGCTTACAACCCCCACCAGGCAGTGTACCTGATCGTTGTAGTATAGTATAGTGACAAGTACTGGGGGATTGATCGTTCAACTCAGGAATAGTGTCGCTAGGATTAGGAAGCCTAAAAACTAGGTCTAGAGGTGAGGGATGATTCTTTTTGTATTTTTATATTTTTATAAAAGCAATTAAAATCTCGGGTTTTGGAAGAGTGGGCAGAATTAGTTGCTAGCCAACTACCCCAATAACTAAAGATGCAATCAAAATAAAATAACAGAAATGAAAATAAAGCTAATTAAACTAGTGGTGTAAACAATGATAGGGAAAGTTGTGTTTACTTAGGTTTCATTACTCCCTAGATATCTTTTACAGGTTGATAGCTTGTTACAATTGCATGGATGATGGGTCGTATTCCTTAATACTAGTCGTAGGGCCGTGAAAAATATTCCCTAACTCTATAGGATCTTACTTCACTCCTATGTCGAGCCGTTAGAAGCTCCTAACATGGGATCATTAGAATTCTCCTACGCATTAAATACAACCAAAAATCATAGTACACCTCTGATCATGTTTCTTAAGCGTTCAAGCATGTTACCAATGGAAGTCTGCCAGTTTTCTTAAGCCTAACATCGAATACAATCATCCGTAACAACTATAAACAAAAAATCAACCCATAATTAACATCTAGGTTTCACTACATCTAAGCAAACACACAAGAGATCTAGCCAGGCATGTTAAATTGAAGACAAGTGTAAGATATATTCAAGAAACACATAGACATATTGATTGAATTGAAAGAGTACTTATCTCAATTGAACGTAAGAGGTTTCAAAGGGTAAAAACCCTTGAAAAAGCTGTGAAAATCGGACTAGGGTTTTTCTCCAAAGTTGCACCCTAAAAGTTACACACTAATGAATGAAAATTGCAAAACTATATATAGATTTTATAGGGTGACGGCGTCAAGAAGAAAATTCTGACGCCGTCAACTCGCCGCCCTAATGAAATTGGATTGCCTAGATCCAGTTTTGACGCCGTTAAGTGTAAAGTTGCTCTGGGCCGTCACTAACATTTGGACCATGATGGCCTTGGGTGAAGCCGTCATGTCCTTAGTACAAAACTTTCTGGATCGTCATGTACACCATCCACTTCCACCTCTTGTATTGCTCTTGATGACGTCATTAAGAATCTTGTGACGCCGTCAGGTACTGTTCCCAGCAAGGAAAATTATGCCTTTGCCGTTTTCTTTACTTTTATGCTCCAAAAACGTCCAAAATGCTTCCTTTTCCAGATTTCACTCCAAAAGTACCTAAAATGACAAAAGGAACGATTTAGGGCAATATTTGATCAAATAAATTCGAATTCGGGCTAAAATGACCCCCTAAAAATTGTTCATTTTTTGCCTCATCATCACCCATGCTTAACAGCTGAGAGTTGGATGGTTTTCAATTGACCATGGATTTTTCCTTCGGGATTCCCAATAATTAGCTAGCCCACAAGTGTATGGCTTGTGGTAAAGGCAGTGGAAAACCATATTTGGTATTCAATTGACCAAGGGGTTTTATCACCCAATAATTGACTAGTCCTGAGCAAACGGCTACAGGTAAAGACATCTCAAATCCATTTACAGCTGATGATTTGCTAAAAATCATATGGTCATCAGTGTACCATAGTTTGTGAACTGAAACATTTGGCTACTCCAGTAGTAATGGCTATTGGTAAAGAGACATCAAATTCATTATTTTTAATGATTCACCTCTCACAGGAGTTAACACACCTGGATTTGATGAGAATAGTATGAAACTTATGTTTTGATGTACATTTGGTCATTTGTTGCTGCAAAGAATGGTGTTTTTCAACTTGTTGCTGATCATAGAGATTTTGCTGATGAAGATTCTTTGCTGCTGAAGTTCATCCTCAATCCTCTTCTTCTTACCTTTGAAGATCTATCAAGAATCTTGGAGTTAACCATGTCAACTGCAAGATTAGGGGAGGATTGTAAGGAATTATTGAAGTCAACATTTAGATACTGCTGATGGATTCTACTGACAGGTTCCTGCGGATACATATAGTTGATTCTGCTGAAGACTAGTTCCTGCTGATGTATGCATCCTACGGATATAGTTAATCCATGGATAGAGTTTGTTTATTTTAGGACAACATATGTAGAATATCTTTTATTAGCTTAATGTTATTCGTTTCTTGTAAGAAAGGTTAGGGTTTCCACTAGTATAAAAGGAACCCAAGGTCATTGTATTATGTACGTGTTTTAAAATAATTGTTAGTGAATTATATCGATCCATAGAGGATCAAAGAGTTTAGCATACAGTTTGTATTTATATTCCGCAATAAAAGCTCACAGAGATTGTGTATTTAGTTTTACTATTGATTACATTAATAGACTAACGATCTATTGGCTCAAGATCTATCAAGTGTAGATCCTACAACGGGTTATATTCCTTAATACCATTCGTGGGGCCGTGTACGATCTTCCCCAACTCTATAAGTTTCTACCTTTTCCTATGTCGAGCCGAAAACTAGCTCCTAACATGGTCTCCTTAGTAGTCACTCATGCATTAAATATAACCATTAAAATCCTAGTACACATCCGATTCATGTTTCTTAAGACGTTCAAGCATGTTACCAATTGGAAGTCTGCCAGTTTTCTTAAGCCTAACATCGATATTATTCATCAAATACAATTAATAACAAAGAATCAACCAACAATCAATAGCTAGGTTTCATTACATCTAAGCAAACACAAACAAACCTAGCCTAGCATGTTAAAGTAAAGACAAACATAAGATAGAATCAAACAACACATAGAAATATTGAATGATTATTGGAAGACTTATCTTTATTGAAACATGGATGAAAGAAGGGTTTGAAACCCCTACAATATGATGAAAATTTGACCTAGGGTTTGTGGTAAAGTTCCTCCAAAAGTTCTCTCCCTAATGAATGAAAATTAGAAAATTATATATAGAGAATACACGTCTGACGGTGTCACGTTATAATTCTGATGTCGTCAACTTGCCACCAATGCTTTCCTCGGATTGCCTTGATCCAGATCTGACGTCAGCATGTGTAAATTTACTCTTGGCCATCACGTGTAATTTTGCTCTTGACGGCCTTGGTGACGCCGTCACTCTTTAACTCCCAAAAACGTTCTGCCGCGTCTCGTATAACTTTTTATCCACCTCTTTGCCAATACGTGACGCCGTCACCTCCAAAGCGTGACGCCGTCAGGTACTATTTCCAGCTTGATTTGGAGACTTTACCGTTTTCTTAACTTTTCACTCTAAAAGCGTCCAAAATGCTTCCTTGTACAGATTTCTTCTTCAAAGTACCTAAAATGACAAAAGAAACGATTTGAGGCAATATTTGATCATATAATCACGACTTAGGGCTTAAATGACACCCTAAAAGCGTAACACTTTTTGTCTCATCGGTTATCCAAGAGCTCATCATCAATTTTGGTTGATAACATTAACAAGTGCTAGATGTCTGTCATCGTGTGGTGTGATTTCTATCGTAGGTTGTAAAGTAACAAGTCCCACCACATCATCATTCGGATTTTCAACCTGTTTAGAAACACTAGAAAGATCATTAGTAACTAAAATAAAAGGAGAATCAAGGGTGTAACCTATTTGTGTCGTAGATTACACATCAGCATGTGTTTTTGATTCTTTCACCCGTTGATTCTTAGCTTTCATCTTCTTTATTTTCTTCTTGTATGGTTTCTTTTTGTTTTCCACCTTTGGTCATCCGGTGAAAGGGATGGGTATGCATCTTGTCTTTATTTGTCTAGGGAAAGGGACGTGTGGGATATACGATTCAATTTAGAGCGTTCAGAGAATGGGACGGGTGGTGGATCACTGCTATAGTGATGTCTTCCATATTTTTTCCACTGATATTGGACCACTAGTGTTGGCCTAGGCAAAAGGGACGGGTTCATATGGTTTAACCACCGGTTCTGACCTAGGAAAAGGGACGGGTAGGTTATGCGGATACATGCCCAAAACCTGTTTAGCCTTTCTGAATCCGTGAGATCTAAATTCCTTTTTTCTTCCTGAATGTCCATTACAGGAAGGTTATCCGTTATTTCCTTGTCATCATGTTTAACTCCGGAATTACTTATCTCTTCATGTTGTGGTTGTACATCATCACATATAATAGCATCAATCTCATCATATCTTTCCACCATACTCTTTTCTTTTGGTGTGACACTAAGTATGCTTATGATATTACGGCAATGTTCTTCAATATGATGTACCGAATCCGTAGTATCTTCATTATGCTTCTTAAGTGCTTCTCAATAACTTGTGTCTACCAACCCTTTTCTTGATAGTTCACCATCTTTTATAAATTTAGAAATGGCTTCTTTGAAGTCACAAACCTCTTTTAATGGTGGTGGAGTTGGTGGGTAAGGTGGGTGAGGTCCATTGCATCCCTTGTAGCGATTATCAATGGCATATATCCTTTCATTCATCTTTTTTATTTCCCTGCCAAGGTTATTTATTTGAACAATAATTATAGCTAAAATTTCAGAATCATCATCACTTGTATGTCTTTTGAATGCCCCATCATACCACCTTTCACAGTGGTCAGCTCTTTCTTGTATAGCAGTTAAGGCGTTTTTAGCACTCATTTTAGGAATAAAACTCTAAGAATCTAAAATCATCCCAGTAGCCACATCCAAACCCATATAGAAGGCAATCACAACCTGCATGTCGGTTAAATAATTTTGAGGACATTTGAAAAGTAATTCTTTAAACCTGTCCCATGCTAAATAAAGCGTTTCTTCTGGTCTTTGCATAAAGTTGTTGATTTCATTGACCATCTTTACTGTCTTTAAGGGTGGACAATACTTGTTCAAAAATTTAGCCTTTAGATCGGCCCATGTAGTGATGCTTCCGACAGGAATGGTCTTCGCCCATTGATATGCTTGTCCAGTGAGTGAAATCGGGAATACTCGCAACATGATATAGTCTTTCCCTACATGAGGTATGTGAAACAAATCAACGATCTTGAGCACTTTTTCAATATGCTCATTAGCATCCTCATTTTCTGCACCACTAAAAGCATTGTCGCGTAGTTCCTTTAGAAAGTGCCCTTTCAGTTCAAACCTGGTTTCTTTCTTGAATTTTGTGTACCACTTTTCTTCACCGTATCTTGCATTTTGGATGTATTCTTCTATGGTCAGTTCCTTAATGTTTTTATCAATCACCATGATTTCCTAAAAAAACAAAATAACCAACAAGAACAACAACAGACAAAATATAAAAATAATAAAAACTAATTATACCCTAAAAAGAAAAGATGAAAAATATTTTTTTGGGTCACAGAAGGTTGATACGCCGTATCCAATAGACAATGGATACGCTGTATACGACACAAGTTAATGCGCCGTATCTAATAGACAATGGATACGCCGTATACGACACAAGTTAATGCGCCGTATCTAACAGACAATGGATACGCCGTATATTCTGTAAGAAATTTTTAGAAAATTTAAACACTAAAAATCAAATAAACTAAAAAATTGCCCACAGAGTGTCAATACGCCGTATTCACAGTCAAGAATACGCTGTATTGAAACAGACAGATGCGCTGTATTCACAGACAAGAATACGCCGTATCTGTCTTTCTGAGACAGAAACACAAACAGTAAACAAATAATCAAATAAATATACCAAAAACACAAAAATAAACTAAAAACAAAAAGATGCCAATAAAACTAGCAAAAAGATAAATTCACTCCCCAGCAGCGGCGCGCAAAAACTTGATGTGTAGTTGTATAGATGATATTTGTTGATCAAGTTTTAATATTTATTTTATGCCGACTTAACCTATAACAACAATAACGGGCAGTGTACCCGATCAATGTAGCCTAGTTGGTGAGTAGGGTGTCGATCACTAAGAGTGGATTTCTAATATACTAATTCTAAAGGTATTCTATTCTACTAAATTAACCTAAACTAACGCAAAGGGGGTTTTCAGCCTGAGATACTAGCACGAGTTTGGTTTTATCTTAAACTAATTAAACTAAACAAACAATAGAAGTATGAAGACACCAAAAATAAGATGAACGTGTTAACCAAATTTAGTCATATATGATTAAGTTTTGATAAGTTCCTAAGACTTGTAGTGATGGTGCTCATGACTAGGCGCGATCAATCCTACCTCTAGTTTCCCTAGAGTCTAGATTCCATTTTACGTCTTTTTAACTAATTAATCTTGTCACAATTAATCGAAATCCGCATAAAGCTGCTTAACAATTACTAAGTTTATGATTAAGTAGCTTGTCACTTGTTTTATTGCTAGTTTTATATGCTGAGTGTCGTAATCTATTCTCTCTCGTTGGTATCTTCACTATAGGCGAGTAAACCCTTAATGATTACTTATGTCTATATTATTTAACCTTTTTACAGGCTTACACTAACTTATAATGATAGTGAAGTAATCGTGGGAGGGGTATGGCAGCCCAAGCTTGCCACCGCTAGACACAGAGGTTATCAAAGGACATATAACAAGAATCAAATAAACAACACATAAACTTTAATCGATGGGAAAGAAATTTTAAGGAAAGCAATATGGCGGTCACAAGCCCATCAATCCTCATGAATTAAAGCTTACTATTACAATAAAACAAAACTACTTAATATATATAATCAAAACGAAGACTGAGCAACCAATCGAATTAGTAACAAATCAAGACATCAAATAATCATAAACTTGGCTAACACATAAGGGTGTTAGCCCATAATCTCTGTAAGAAAGTACATAAACATAATCATAATGAATAAAGTATGAAACATAGTGAATACGACATGCTAACCAAAAGATTAAGTAATATAACAATGATTAGAGATGCTCTCCAATGATGATTGGTTCTTTAATATGGATCTTCTACTGTTTGGAGATGCTCTTGATCATCTGGGAATGACCCATAGGGTCCCCAATGATAACCTAATTCGTTAATGAGTCTTCTATGTATAGTTTCTGAAATCGGGGTCGATGCGGCGCATCTAGAGAGTTAGATGCATCGTATCTATAAGTAAACGTAGCCTCCAAGTCTAAAACTGACCCGATATGCTGCATCTAGAATTCTGATATGGAACATCACCCAATACGGCGCATCTAAATAACCAATGTGCCGCATCTCCTTAAGAATTAGATAGATCTCCTTTTTCTCTTTCCGTGGCCGCTTGAACGGGGTAAAACGGAGTTCGGATGAAGATTTTACGGCCAAAATACGAAAGCATCTTCGAGTGTCGACTTGTAATCTTTGACTTCTTCTTTAAGCTTCTAATCTTCACTTGATTTCTTGGTAAGGATTATAAATGGCTGATATGGCACATCAAATTGGTCTGATGCGGCGTATCAAGGTAACTTTGCGTGGGGTCCAAGACTATAATATTTACGAATATTCGTACACCACCTTTAGATGCAGCGTATCTTCAATCTCTTATGCGGCGCATGTTCTTCTGTGTCTTGGATCATCTTTGGTGAAGTCTTGAGAGTGATATGCCGTATGTAAGAAATCTAATGCGGCGTATCTGGAGTAGAACAAGCTGGTTCTTCTTCGTTGACCAAAGTTTCATATGCGGCGCATGGTATAATTACATGCGGCGCATTCTTCAAAATCCGGCAATGGTGTTCATATTCGTCTAAGTCTTGTTATACGACGCATCTATCAAGAATGATACGGCGTAATCTTCGTTAGTTTAGTAGACTTTTCCAACTTGATCTATTTTTCTCCATTTTACGTCCATAATAGCTAACTTTCACCAAATGCTTGTTTATAACTGAGAATTACAAAAGTAAGCGATTAAGTATCGATCCTCATATAAAATAATATAAAACAAGCGAATAACATAGGATAAATGATGCCACTAAAATGTACTTATTTGATGTCATCATCTACTTTATGGCATAACTTGTCATAATAGTAATCATTTAGAGTATGTCTTATCAACAAACCATCCTTAATACCAATCATCTTAGGTAGATGATTATGTCATTCAGAAGGTTTGTTAGAACTTGCCTTCCCAATGACAACTTGGAAGAAGTAATTTTGTGTGTCAGTCAATGAACAAAACTCATTCTTGTTAGTGTGATTGATTGAACAATTACACCTTAGGTTGTTGGTCGGGTTGTGACACTCAAGTGACTTTGAATTGCAATATGCATTCATCTTTCTATGTGGCTCAACTTGCTTGGGCTTTCTTTTTGGTCTTTCTCATTTTGGTACACTTTTAGGCTGTGTCAGTTACATAGTTTAACCATTGCATGTCTTGCTATGTGTATTCTATCCCTATAATGTTGCTCCTATAATTTTATATATTATGTTGCACGAAGCTAAGACATGATGTAGGAAAAGCCTTTGTAAGAATTTGATCCATGGATCCGCTAGATACTAAGGTGAATAAACAAGGGGATTCAATTACCATAGGGGAGCATTGAGCTAGCGGGAGCTCGGGGGTATTTGAATACATAGCATGGAGTCATCTTCACAAATGGTGATAGAAAACTTCACTGGGATGATGCAAGCTCGCCTTTCTGGGGAGAAAGGATATTAGTGCAATAAGGGGGAATAGGGTATGAATTCAAGGGAGAGCTCAAGCCAACTACCTTTTTGCTTCGACAAAAGGGGGAGAAGGGAGTGTAAATAGGTAACTTTTACATTTTACTGTGTGTTACGGTTTACATATTTGTCATCATCAAAAAGGAGGAGATTGTTAGTGCAAATATTATGATATTTAAACTAAACGGTTTCTTCGGTTTTAATAATGACAAACATGTAACTTGTAATGCATAACGTAAAATGCTCAAGTTACATGTAAACAGAAATAATCAATGCATACTTACATCAACACGTCTCGACATCTCAAGTATGCTTCAACAAAGTCGTAGATTTCCATCCCGACGTAAATCACTCAAGGTATGGACAAACAAATCTACTACTTGACAAATGATCAAAGGTATTATATTTTTCTAAACTTCACATTTTTAATGTGACAAAACATTTTTTAAAAATATATTTTACAAATTATTTTTGAATTAAAAAGAAATATTTTATTTTGAAAAATAAGTTTAAAAATCCCAACATCCATTTCCCCCCCAAAACAACTCCAAACATTCACAAATAAACATTCCCCACTAAAAGCAAATGGAAGAGCGTCCACGGTACCACTAAATTTAGTGGTACCGTGTGACAATTAGTGGTGTCGCTGATGAGGCGAAAAATGATCCGTTTTTAGGGGGTCATTTAAGCCCGAATCCGAATTTATTCGATCAAATATTGCCCTAAATCGTTCCTTTTGTGATTTTAGGTACTTTGGGAGAGAAATCTGGAAAAGGAAGCAATTCGGACGTTTTTGGAGCATAAAAGTGAAGAAAACGCCAAAGTCTTAATTTTCCATGCTGGGAACAGTAGGTGACGGCGTCAAGAGCAAATTTCATGAATTTCCATGACGACCCAGAACAGATTTGATGGCGTCACGTAGGAAGGGCGTCAAGAGTAAAAGAGTCATGACGGCCTGGAAGTGTTTAAGTCTTGACGGCGTCAGAAGTAGATCTAGGCAGTCCGAGAAGAGTTTTGGCGGCGAGGTGACGGCGTCACAAGCTTTGTCTTGACGCCGTCGAACCTATTTTTCTATATATAGTTTTCTAATTTTCACACATTAAAGGAGAGAAGTTTTTGGAGAAACCCTAAGTACGATTTTGGTGTAACTTTACAGGTTTTTCAAGGGTTCTAACCCCTTGATACCTTGCATGATTAATCAAGATAAGTGTTCTTCTAATTCAATCAATATGTCTATGTGTTGGTTGTCTATATCATGTTCTTGTCTTAATTCTATTATGCTAGGCTAGATCTATCTTGTGTTTGCTTAGATCTAATGAAACCTAGATGTGAATTATGTGTTGATTACTTGTTTATCTTTGTCTTGGATGAGTGATTTATATGTTAGGCTTAAGAAAACTGGCAGATCTCCACTTGGTAACATGCTTGAACGTCTTAAGAAACATGAACCGAGGTGCACTAGGTCTTTATTAGTTGTATTTAATGCATGAGCCACTGTTTACAATCCCTATAGTTGTGCTGGGCATGGTGTAGGAGGAGATAAGAGCTCATAGAATTGGGGAGTTATGTGTGCCACCCCATGAATGGTATTAAGGAATACGATCCGTCATCCATGCAATTATAACAAGTAATTAACGTGTAAAAGATGTCTAGGGAGTAGTGAAATCTAAGTAAACACATTTTCTCCAATTACTGCTCACAACTTTAGTATAATTTAGCTTATTTTCATTTTTAGTATTTTATTTTGATTGCATCTTAGTATTGGGTTAGTTGATTAGCAACTAATTCCGCCCAAATCCTTCAAACCCGAGATATTTACTTGCTTTCTAAAAAATATAAAAATACAAAAAGAATCATCCCTCACCTTTAGAACTAGTATTTGGGCTTTCTAATCCTAGCGACACTATTCCTAAGCTGAACGATCAATCCCCCGGTACTTGTCACTATACTATACTACAACGATCAGGTACACTGCCTGGTGGGGGTTGTAAGCTTCTCGAGATCCCTCGAGAGGTAAAGCCTGTTGCGATTCCCACGCATCAAGTTTTTGGCGCCGCAGCCCGGGGAATAGTTATTGTCTAGGTTAGAATTTCTTTTTATTAGGTCTACTTGCTAGATTCCTTTCTAGTAAGATTTTATTTTTATTTTTAGGTTTCTTTAGTCTATCTTATTTCTTTGTGCCTTTGTTCGTAACCACCCGACACCATGGACAACGAGAACATCTTTGAACCCGTCATCCCACCATAACAAAACCCACCATTAGAACCCCTTAGGCCCTAAACCTTAGGAGAGTACTCCCGACCTAGCCACCAAGGCTACCGAAACACCATTGAGCTCACCGGAGCCAATGTGACCCCCTTGAGATCCGACACCATCCGGTTGGTGCAAAGCGGATGTGCATTCCATGGACTTCGTTCCGAAGATCCAAACCAACATCTTAAGGACTTCCTCAAAATCGTAGATTCCATAGACCTAGGTGTTGAAACTAGAGAGACAACCCGATTACGCCTATTCCAATTCTCTCTGCGGGATCAAGCTAGTCAATGGCTTGAGCGTTTACCCGCGGGATCCATCACCACATGGGATGATCTCACCACTCGTTTCCTTGCTCAATTTTTCCCACCGGGGAGAACTACTAAGCTTAGAAATGACATCTTGATGTTCCAACAACGTCAAAATGAATCTCTTTATGAAGCATGGACTTGTTTCAAGGACTTACTCCAAAAAGTCCCTCATCATGGCATAGATCTTTGGCTCCAAGTCCAAATTTTTTATGACCATATCGACATCTCTACGAGGCGAGCCATTGACCAATCGGCCGGTGGTAAGATACGTGATCTAAGTGCGGAACAATCATGGGAACTCATAGAAGATCTTGCTCTCTATGACAACGAAAGTTGGAATGATCCCTGTGACTTGAACAAAACGGTCAAGGCAATATCTTTGCCTTCGAACAATTCTAGCACTCCCGACCGTAGGATCATGGAACTTGAGGACCAAGTCAAGTTTCTCATGAAATCTTACGAAGCTCCTAAGCCTTCAAGCCAAGTGAACAAAATCACTTCTTCTTGCGAATTATGTAGTGGTCCCCACGACACTCGTGATTGTGTGGAACTCCCCGGAACAGCTTTTGCGGACTACGCATCCACGCGTACCGACGAAGCGGGAGATAAGTGGTACACTTTCAAACCCGAGCCAAACACATATGGTGATTCATACAACCCCTCATGGAAAAATCACCCAAACCTTAGGTGGAAACAAAATCAACCCAATTCCTCCAATCCGCCTAACCGTTACCAACCAACCGGTCCACCATCCAACCGTACTTTCAACAACAATCCTTCTAACAACTATGGTAGTACCAACAATCTTGAAGGATTGATGTCAAAGTTTATGGCATCTCAAGAGGCTCGCATAGCTAGGTTTAAAACCGAATTCAACCAACAACAAACGGAGATGACCAACAAGATTGACAACTTGTTGAAAGCCCTCAACAACCAAGCATTAGTCGCACCTAGGAAGGACACTAGGGACACCAATAATGGAAACCATATTAAGGATCCCTCATCATCTAAACAGGTCCACTTTGTTAATGTTGTCACTATTAAGCCAATAGATAAGGAGATAGAAGAGAGTGACAAGAATGAAGTTAGGATAGAAGCCGAGACTAAGGATGAGAATAGGGAAGTTGAGGTTGATGGTAGAGAGGACTTATAGGAGATAGAGCCTATAGAAGAATACTTTGATAAATTGCCAACCAAGGAAGAACAGGAATACCATAAAGGTTTATTTGATAGTCCCGAGAGAACATATATCTTTGGCGACCCTCTTATCAAAATGGGAGACCCCTATAACATTAACATCCCATGCAATATCGGGCACATGCATATATGGAAAGCTTACATCGACCATAGATCCCCCGTGAACATCATGACTAGGACTTACTACAATTGGGTGATGAAGAAGCAACTTGATTTTAGGATGATGCCTAATAAGAACCTGATAAGTAATTTTGCCGGAAGAGTGAAAGGATTGCATGTGATTATAGGGAATCTCACCTATGAGATCGATTTTATGATAGTTGAGGACACTCGTCCGGTGATAGATGCTTGCCTAAGCCAAATAATATTTGGGAAACCATTTGTTGAGGCCACTAGGATGAGTTATGATCCGACTTTAGGGATAGTTAGATTCAAGAAAGAGAATGATGAGGTTGCTTATCAGATGCCCTACAAGATTGAGCAATACCGCCTTCTCTCTAATTTCGAAAAGGAACACAAGCAAGCGGCTTATTATAGGAATGAGGAGGATAGACGTAGAGGAGTAGAGTATGTGAGAAATAGGATGCTTGGTTTCTACAAAGAGTGCTTGCAACTAGGTCCGGAATACAAAACTGGTTTAGAAGACGACCTAGAGAGTGGAACCAATGATGAAATCACGTAGTAACCCATGACCTTGAGTCTAGCTACAAGACTCGTAAATAAAGAAAAGCGCTTCTTAGGAGGCAACCCATGTTTTGTGTGATTTTATTTGTTTGTTTGTTATTTGCTTCCGTATGCATGCTTAATTTTTATTGTTGGTGATCATGTTTCTAAACTAAATAATGGAAATACTTTACTTTGTTTTTTTGGCCTAGTCTTAACTCCACCTAAAAGTATTTTTGCAAATGATAAGTGTAAGGGGAAACCCCAAATATGTTTTTAAGAAACAAACCGATCATGATTCTCCACAATATTAAATGAACATGTGTATTCGTATTTGTTAGAGTCAAATGCTTGTATTGAGTCATAATGAAGTTTTGCAGGATTTTCCAGGAAGTAGGACCAAGTTTTTCCAAAAATTTTCCGGAAACTTAACATAAGGATTTCTGCAGGTCAATTCTGACGGCGTCAGGGGTTTACTCTTGACGGCGTCAGGAGTTAAAATCTGGAAATTTTACCGGTTTTGTTTTTCTAACGGAGTCTTATGGTTTTTGTGAATTATTAAGTTTTATAATCTCCAAGAGATCTGCAAACTTCATTCCACAAGCATTATATCTTATCTTGTTTTCTAGGATTTAGTAACTTATATAGAATGCCGCCGATTTTACGCGAGGTTGTCTTGTCTATTTTGTCAGGTTTTACAGGTTATGTATGACAAGAAGATGATTTATTTTTCTGGAAGGGAAGCTTTGATTGTTCATTTTCTTGGAGGAAGATTTAACCTAGCCACCCTATTATCCATACCGAGCGAATCAGGGGAGTATTTGATTTCATTCTCTTTATTTTTTCACTTTTACATTCTTTACTTGAACATTGGGGACAATGTTCATCTTAAGTGTAAGGGGAGGGTAAAACGATGATACCTTACATATGCACTTTCGCTTGAGTTTGTTTTGTTTAATGGTAGATGTGTAATAAAACTATGAGAAATACTTGTTAGTGCAATTTTAGCGCCAAATTTAAATTTTTTTACAACATTTAGGAGTGAAACTTTAGCCATAGCAAGCGTCTCATGGATAGGAGATTGTATGACTAGCACATAACCGTATATTCAGAAAAAATTTCCACCCAAATATGTGAGGTTCGCCTTTAGATTTGATAGGAAAAGCATTTACTATTAGTGCTTATGAGTGTACCGGTAGCATTTAGATTCTAGAACTTGCGTTAGTGATGCATCCCAAGACCGTTAGTGAGACTACATTCGTGTGGTAGGATTTACTACATGATAAGAGGCATTAGGATCACCCTTGTGTTAAACCCGTATTATAATTACTTGACCATTTAAGTCATATTATTTGGCTAGTTAAGTCAACTAATTTTTCCCACACCCTTAGCGTTGTACTCATTTTTAGTACACGAAACCCCTAGTACACCCCTCCGAGCCTATCTTTTCGTTTCTAACTTTAAGCATTTTACTTAAAGGAAGAATTTGTTACACCCCACTTAAATGTACAACCAAATCGCCTTAGCCTTCCGTGTATGCGCTCATTTTTAGTGCATTATTGTTATTTGTTAAACCCTAAGTTAACTTTCTAATTGATTACATGGTTGCTAAGTCGAGTCATATCCTTGTACATATTGTTTTGGGACGATTGGGACTCATGGGTAAGTACTTATTTTATGGAGTAATGGGGAAGAACATCATTTATTACCCCCATATGTACGTCAATCTTAAAAGTGCTCCAAGTGTTTTGATTTTCTTAATTCGAGTCATTAGATTAGTTAAATGTAAAGTATGTAAAGATTCAAGTGTAAGGGAAATGTTCATTCCCTATGATGTATTATTTTGGATGGTAGGGTAAGAGTGTATGTCTAAAAAAAAATATATATATATATATAGAAAAAGAAAAAGAAAAAAAAAATATAGAAAAAGGAAAAAGAGAAAAAACATACGGACTACCATCCATTTTCAATCTATGTTTATTTTATGTTTTTGTTCTTTTTGATTTATTAGCTTAAGTCGAGTCTAGTCTTGGCTTAGCAACGCCATCTTGTACATGTAATTGACCAAGATTGTTAACTCGCCACCAGTAAAACTTCCTTTATCCAACAAAACCGTGTATTTCATATCCCTACACCTAACGTTACAACCCTTTAAAAGACCTCTTTGATAGTTTATCCTAGGTGCTTACGCCATGTGGTGGAGGTTTGATCCTTTCCCAAGCCTATGGTAATCTATTTTGCTATGACAGGTAGTGAGAGATATCTTCCGTTTCCATATTGTAATTTACACTTTATTACACCCGAGAGATGTGAGTATCTAAACACTATTTGTGAGGTGCTTGTGTATGACCTCCGTGCTTGTCTATTGGTCTTAGTGGAACGATTATTTGTTGTAATTACTTTTATGTTAGTGTTAAATGACCCCTAACTTGTCTTTTGAGTAGAATAAAAGTGCATTTGCTTAAGGACAAGCAAATCTCAAGTGTAAGGGTATATGATGAGGCGAAAAATGATCCGTTTTTAGGGGGTCATTTAAGCCCGAATCCGAATTTATTTGATCAAATATTGCCCTAAATCGTTCCTTTTGTGATTTTAGGTACTTTGGGAGAGAAATCTGGAAAAGGAAGCAATTCGGACGTTTTTGGAGCATAAAAGTGAAGAAAACGCCAAAGTCTTAATTTTCCATGCTGGGAACAGTAGGTGACGGCGTCAAGAGCAAATTTCATGAATTTCCATGACGACCCAGAACAGATTTGACGGCGTCACGTAGGAAGGGCGTCAAGAGTAAAAGAGTCATGACGGCCTGGAAGTGTTTAAGTCTTGACGGCGTCAGAAGTAGATCTAGGCAGTCCGAGAAGAGTTTTGGCGGCGAGGTGACGGCGTCACAAGCTTTGTCTTGACGCCGTCAGACCTATTTTTCTATATATAGTTTTCTAATTTTCACACATTAAAGGAGAGAAGTTTTTGGAGAAACCCTAAGTACGATTTTGGTGTAACTTTATAGGTTTTTCAAGGGTTCCAACCCCTTGATACCTTGCATGATTAATCAAGATAAGTGTTCTTCTAATTCAATCAATATGTCTATGTGTTGGTTGTCTATATCATGTTCTTGTCTTAATTCTATCATGCTAGGCTAGATCTATCTTGTGTTTACTTAGATCTAATGAAACCTAGATGTTAATTATGTGTTGGTTACTTGTTTATCTTTGTCTTAGATGAGTGATTTATATGTTAGGCTTAAGAAAACTGGCAGATCTCCATTTGGTAACATGCTTGAATGTCTTAAGAAACATGAACCGAGGCGCACTAGGTCTTTATTGGTTGTATTTAATGCATGAGCCACTGTTTACAATCCCTATAGTTGTGTTGGGCATGGTGTAGGAGGAGATAAGAGCTCATAGAATTGGGGAGTTATGTGTGCCACCCCATGAATGGTATTAAGGAATACGATCCGTCATCCATGCAATTATAACAAGTAATTAACGTGTAAAAGATGTCTAGGGAGTAGTGAAATCTAAGTAAACACATTTTCTCCAATTACTGCTCACAACTTTAGTATAATTTAGCTTATTTTCATTTTTAGTATTTTATTTTGATTGCATCTTAGTATTGGGTTAGTTGATTAGCAACTAATTCCGCCCAAATCCTTCAAACCCGAGATATTTACTTGCTTTCTAAAAAATATAAAAATACAAAAAGAATCATCCCTCACCTTTAGAACTAGTATTTAGGCTTTCTAATCCTAGCGACACTATTCCTAAGCTGAACGATCAATCCCCCGGTACTTGTCACTATACTATACTACAACGATCAGGTACACTGCCTGGTGGGGGTTGTAAGCTTCTCGAGATCCCTCGAGAGGTAAAGCCTGTTGCGATTCCCACACATCAAGTTTTTGGCGCCGCAGCCCGGGGAATAGTTATTGTCTAGGTTAGAATTTCTTTTTATTATGTCTACTTGCTAGATTCCTTTCTAGTAAGATTTTATTTTTATTTTTAGGTTTCTTTAGTCTATCTTATTTCTTTGTGACTTTGTTCGTAACCACCCGACACCATGGAAAACAGGAACATCTTTGAACCGGTCATCCCACCACAACAAAACCCACCATTAGAACCCCTTAGGCCCCGAATCTTAGGAGAGTACTCCCGACCTAGCCACCAAGGCTACCGAAACACCATTGAGCTCAACGGAGCCAATGTGACCCCCTTGCGATCCGACACCATCCGGTTGGTGCAAAGCGGATGTGCATTCCATGGACTTCGTTCCGAAGATCCAAACCAACATCTTAAGGACTTCCTCAAAATCGTAGATTCCATAGACCTAGGTATTGAAACTAGAGTGACAACCCGATTACGCCTATTCCAATTCTCTCTACGGGATCAAGCTAGTCAATGACTTGAGCGTTTACCCGCGGGATCCATCACCACATGGGATGATCTCACCACTCGTTTCCTTGCTCAATTTTTCCCACCGGGGAGAACTACTAAGCTTAGAAATGACATCTTGATGTTCCAACAACGTCAAAATGAATCTCTTTATGAAGCATGGACTCGTTTCAAGGACTTACTCCAAAAAGTCCCTCATCATGGCATAGATCTTTGGCTCCAAGTCCAAATTTTTAATGACCATATCGACATCTCCACGAGGCGAGCCATTGACCAATCGGCCGGTGGTAAGCTACGTGATCTAAGTGCGGAACAATCATGGGAACTCATAGAAGATCTTGCTCTCTATGACAACGAAAGTTGGAATGATCCCCGTGACTTGAACAAAACGGTCAAGGCAACATCTTTGCCTTCGAACAATTCTAGCACTCCCGACCGTAGGATCAAGGAACTTGAGGACCAAGTCAAGTTTCTCATGAAATCTTACGAAGCTCCTAAGCCTTCAAGCCAAGTGAACAAAATCACTTCTTCATGCGAATTATGTAGTGGTCCCAACGACACTCGTGATTGTGTGGAACTCCCCGGAACAGCTTTTGCGGCTACGCATCCACGCGTACCGACGAAGCGGGAGATAAGTGGTACACTTTCAAACCCGAGCCAAACACATACGGTGATTCATACAACCCCTCATGGAAAAATCACCCAAACCTTAGGTGGAAACAAAATCAACCCAATTCCTCCAATCCGCCTAACCGTTACCAACCAACCGGTCCACCATCCAACCGTACTTTCAACAACAATCCTTCTAACAACTATGGTAGTACCAACAATCTTGAAGGATTGATGTCAAAGTTTATGGAATCTCAAGAGACTCGCATAGTTAGGTTTGAAACCGAATTCAACCAACAATAAACGGAGATGACCAACAAGATTGACAACTTGTTGAAAGCCCTCAACAACCAAGCATTAGTCACACCTAGGAAGGACACTAGGGACACCAATAATGGAAACCATATTAAGGATCCCTCATCATCTAAATAGGTCCACTTTGTTAATGTTGTCACTATTAAGCCAATAGATAAGGAGATAGAAGAGAGTGACAAGAATGAAGTTAGGATAGAAGCCGAGACTAAGGATGAGAATAGGGAAGTTGAGGTTGATGGTAGAGAGGACTTAGAGGAGATAGAGCCTATAGAAGAATACTTTGATATGTTGCCAACCAAGGAAGAACGGGAATACCATAAGGATTTATTCGATAGTCCCGAGAGAACATATATCTTTGGCGACCCTCTTATCTAAATGGGAGACCCCTCTAACATTAACATCCCATGCAATATCGGGCACATGCATATATGGAAAGCTTACATCGACCCTAGATCCCCCGTGAACATTGTTAAAAATCGTTTAAACCCATCTAGGATATAGTAACATTGATTAATCACAGCGGAATAAGAACATAAGAATCAAAGTTACTTCAAGGTTTTCTTTATTATAAATATAAAAACTACTACAACTACTAAACTAGTACTAACGCTCTATGCGTTTCTAGACTCTCATTGGAGAGACTAGCTATGAATAAATGATCTATAACCTAGACGCCTACCCTCTTTATATAATAGAGGGAGGTTACAAACCCTAAACCCTAGCTTACTAATCAAGCTAAGTAACTATTACATATTAGGTCTTCATTGTTTCTTCTTTCTTTATTCTTTGCTTGTAGGTTTTGTAATCTTCAAATCTGTAATTCCCAACAATCTTCCCCTATTTGATATTACAAAACAATCTGCATGAAGAGACAATATCATCACCAATAATAAGCTGCACATCATAACTATTCTTCCCCTTTTTGTAATCTTTTAATAGGGTCTTGTGCAACTCGTAAACGCTTCCCCTCAAGTGATGCATATCTCGAACTTTAATCGGCTTCAAATATCCTTATCTGATGTAGTGTGAACAAGCGTATTAAATACACCTCAGTTATTCGTGTGGTCCCAGCCATCGCACGCCATAACCGTCCATTGGTACCAAACCAAATCAAAATATAATAATATGTGTGGTCCCGGCCATCGCACAACATTATTATGTTATGTATTCAACAACCTGTGAACACCAAACCAAATGAATAGAAGGAACCAACTCATTGTCCAAGATCCAAGGGCGTCTTCGAACCTAGAATTAAATATCAAAAACAATTTTTTTTTTTTTTTTTTTTTTTTTTTTTTTTTTTTTTTTTACTATCAAGCAGTAACGAGCAGCATCAGTAAGTATCAGCAGTAAGTATCCGCAGTAACTAGCATCAGCAGTAACGAACAGTAGTATCGATCAGCAGAATCAAAATAATCACATCAGCACAAAGTGTAAGAGAATGATCAAGTATATTAACAATAAGCTTCCCCTTAAACTTATACTTGCCATCTCTTTAATCCAATAGACTCCAGGGAGTGATCACTGATGAAGAAAATCAACTATAACTGATTTGATGAAGAAGTTAAATCTCCCAAACTTGCATCTTATGTCTTGCACTATCCACGTGACGGCCTCTTGACAAACTCCTCATTGGCTTATCCAATGAGACACTGAGCACTACAACGTAACTCCTTTAAGTGATAGCAAATGTACGCATTAGGCACAATAAAATGGATCGTACCCCTTCACTAGAGTCGTCAAGTCTTCGTCACCATACAAACCAAGCAAGTTATCTCCAAAGTGTAATACCCACCTTGAGATATGATAAGAACACGCACCTGTGAAACTCAAATACAACATCAAATAAATTATAATCAAATATCTTCAACAAGTAATCTCCTCAACGAAATAATGATGGTTGATAACTCCGTCCTCTCTAACCATTAGTAATCTCACATGACTAGTAGGAACCAAAACTGACCAAAAGAAAAAGTATACAACAAGTCAGCAGGAACCATAAAGAAGTCAGCAAGAACCATCGTATGTATCAGCAGGAACCCGTCAGTAGGAACCAATCAGGAGGAACCAAATAACCATTATCAGCAGAAACAGATAATAATATCAGTAGGAACCATGAAGTACATCAGCAGTAACCATCAATGTGATATCAGTAGGAACTTTCATGGATCAGCAAGAAAAATAATCAAAAGCAGCAGCGGTATGTCAGCCTCACTTTGTTTTTAGTACATTTACCATACCACATGTGACCCATAAATACTCTAGACCCATCATTATCAGCATATCATGACACACCACAAGCGACCAAAAGAATATCAAATAGAAATTATAGCTGTACAAGTTAGGGCAGTACCACATGCGATAAACATATCAAACTAGCCCTACCTTCATGTGATCCTTCTTATACCATCAATTTAAGAACTGCTCCACTTGCAATCGACAATATTAATCTCAACCAATATTCGACCAAGTAGAATCACCGACCCATTTAAATAAATCCAGCCCCATGTGCAAGCAACCATTCATCCCATTAAATAATACATAAGATAATAAGCGCAAAATCATCTCCCATATGCGACAAAAACAGCATCAGATAATATTTATGGCTGTACGAGGTTTATTCATTAGAAGCAACCAATCACATAAATAATCAATACATCATCACCGTCCCATGATCGTTCAGAAATAAACAATAAGTATCATGCACTACATGCCAAGCATAATTAAGGACGAGTGAATTAATTGACCATGTTAAATCTTGTACGAGGTTTATATCATAACAGAACCATCTAATATTCGAAGACCAATCACTAATTGATCAATACCAAATAGAAACCAGATCTACTAGCAAACAAAAATGACAGATCCATGATGAAACGTTTTATCACATTCGACTCATGATATAGCACATCAGAAAGCGACAGATCCTTAAACAATGCTAGCGACAAAAACCCTTTTAATATATATTATGAATCTGACAATCTCTGCTTGGACTCATAATAAATTGGTACGAGGTATTATAATTAATAAACATGACAAATTCAATTGTACCTTCACTGCAGCAAAAATCGATCTGCTTTCATTCGACAACGTTTACCACATCTGCTCTCTTCTTTACAACTGCTCATTATACACGATGAAAACCTTGTAGATCCCTAGATATCGAGAGCCACCCTCTCTGATACCAATTGTTAAAAATCGTTTAAGCCCATCTAGGATATAGTAACATTGATTAATCACAGCGGAATAAGAACATAAGAATCAAAGTTACTTCAAGGTTTTCTTTATTATAAATATAAAAACTACTACAACTACTAAACTAGTACTAACGCTCTATGCGTTTCTAGACTCTCATTGGAGAGACTAGCTATGAATGAATGATCTATAACCTAGACACCTACCCTCTTTATATAATAGAGGGAGGTTACAAACCCTAAACCCTAGCTTACTAATCAAGCTAAGTAACTATTACATATTAGGTCTTCATTGTTTCTTCTTTCTTCATTCTTTGCTTGTAGGTTTTGTAATCTTCAAATCTGTAATTCCCAACAAACATCATGACTAGGACTTACTACAATTGGGTGATGAAGAAGCAACTTGATTTTAGGATGATGCCGAATAAGAACCTGATAAGTAATTTTGCGGGAAGAGTGAAAGGATTGCATGTGATTATAGGGAATCTCACCTATGAAATCGATTTTATGATAGTTGAGGACACTCGTCCGGTGATAGATGTTTGCCTAAGCCAAATAATATTTGGGAAACCATTTGTTGAGGCCACTAGGATGAGTTATGATCCGACTTTAGGGATAGTTAGATTCAAGAAAGAGAATGATGAGGTTGCTTATCAGATGCCCTACAAGATTGAGCAATACCGCCTTCTCTCTAATTTCGAAAAGGAACACAAGCAAGCGGCTTATTATAGGAATGAGGAGGATAGACGTAGAGGAGTAGAGTATGTGAGAAATAGGATGCTTGATTTCTACAAAGAGTGCTTGCAACTAGGTCCGGAATACAAAACTGGTTTAGAAGACGACCTAGAGAGTGGAACCAATGATGAAATCACGTAGTAACCCATGACCTTGATTCTAGCTACAAGACTCGTAAATAAAGAAAAGCGCTTCTTAGGAGGCAACCCATGTTTTGTGTGATTTTATTTGTTTGTTTGTTATTTGCTTCCGTATGCATGCTTAATTTTTATTGTTGGTGATCATGTTTCTAAACTAAATAGTGGAAATACTTTACTTTGTTGTTTTGGCCTAGTCTTAACTCCACCTAAAAGTATTTTTGCAAAAGATAAGTGTAAGGGGAAACCCCAAATATGTTTTTAAGAAACAAACCGATCATGATTCTCCACAATATTAAATGAACATGTGTATTCGTATTTGTTAGAGTCAAATGCTTGTATTGAGTCATAATGAAGTTTTGCAGGATTTTCCAGGAAGTAGGACCAAGTTTTTCCAGAAATTTTCCGGAAACTTAACATAAGGATTTCTGCAGGTCAATTCTGACGGCGTCAGGGGTTTACTCTTGACGGCGTCAGGAGTTAAAATCTGGAAATTTTACCGGTTTTGTTTTTCTAACGGAGTCTTATGGTTTTTGTGAATTATTAAGTTTTATAATCTCCAGGAGATCTGCAAACTTCATTCCACAAGCATTATATCTTATCTTGTTTTCTAGGATTTAGTAACTTATATAGAATGCCGCCGATTTTACGCGAGGTTATCTTGTCTATTTTGTCAGGTTTTACAGGTTATGTATGACAAGAAGATGATTTATTTTTCTGGAAGGGAAGCTTTGATTGTTCATTTTCTTGGAGGAAGATTTAACCTAGCCACCCTATTATCCATACCGAGCGAATCAGGGGAGTATTTGATTTCATTCTCTTTATTTTTTCACTTTTACATTCTTTACTTGAACATTGGGGACAATGTTCATCTTAAGTGTAAGGGGAGGGTAAAAAGATGATACCTTACATATGCACTTTCGCTTGAGTTTGTTTTGTTTAATGGTAGATGTGTAATAAAACTATGAGAAATACTTGTTAGTGCAATTTTAGCGCCAAATTTAAAATTTTTTACAACATTTAGGAGTGAAACTTTAGCCATAGCAAGCATCTCATGGATAGGAGATTGTATGACTAGCACATAACCGTATATTCAGAAAAATTTTCCACCCAAATATGTGAGGTTCGCCTTTAGATTTGATAGGAAAAGCATTTACTATTAGTGCTTATGAGTGTACCGGTAGCATTTAGATTCTAGAACTTGCGTTAGTGATGCATCCCAAGACCGCTAGTGAGACTACATTCGTGTGGTAGGATTTACTACATGATAAGAGGCATTAGGATCACCCTTGTGTTAAACCCGTATTATAATTACTTGACCATTTAAGTCATATTATTTGGCTAGTTAAGTCAACTAATTTTTCCCACACCCTTAGCGTTGTACTCATTTTTAGTACACGAAACCCCTAGTACACCCCTCCGAGCCTATCTTTTCGTTTCTAACTTTAAGCATTTTACTTAAAGGAAGAATTTGTTACACCCCACTTAAATGTACAACCAAATCGCCTTAGCCTTCCGTGTATGCGCTCATTTTTAGTGCATTATTGTTATTTGTTAAACCCTAAGTTAACTTTCTAATTGATTACATGGTTGCTAAGTCGAGTCATATCCTTGTACATATTGTTTTGGGACGATTGGGACTCATGGGTAAGTACTTATTTTATGGAGTAATGGGGAAGAACATCATTTATTACCCCCATATGTACGTCAATCTTAAAAGTTCTCCAAGTGTTTTGATTTTCTTAATTCGAGTCATTAGATTAGTTAAATGTAAAGTATGTAAAGATTCAAGTGTAAGGGAAATGTTCATTCCCTATGATGTATTATTTTGGATGGTAGGGTAGGAGTGTATGTCTAAATATATATATATATATATATATATATATATATATATATATATATATATATATATATATATATATATATATATATATATATATATAGAAAAAAAAAGAAAAAAAAAATAGAAAAAGGAAAAAGAGAAAAAACATACGGACTACCATCCCTTTTCATTCTATGTTTATTTTATGTTTTTGTTCTTTTTAATTTATTAGCTTAAGTCAAGTCTAGTCTTGGCTTAGCAACTCCATCTTGTACATGTAATTGACCAAGATTGTTAACTCGCCACCAGTAAAACTTCCTTTATCAAACAAAACCGTGTATTTCATATCCCTACACCTAACGTTACAACCCTTTAAAAGACCTTTTTGATAGTTTATCCTAGGTGCTTACGCCATGTGGTGGAGGTTTGATCCTTTCCCAAGCCTATGGTAATCTATTTTTCTATGACAGGTAGTGAGAGATATTTTCCGTTTCCATATTGTAATTTACACTTTATTACACCCGAGAGATGTGAGTATCTAAACACTATTTGTGAGGTGCTTGTGTATGACCTCCGTGCTTGTCTATTGGTCTTAGTGGAACGATTATTTGTTGTAATTACTTTTATGTTATTGTTAAATGACCCCTAACTTGTCTTTTGAGTAGAATAAAAGCACATTTGCTTGAGGACAAGCAAATCTCAAGTGTAAGGGTATATGATGAGGCGAAAAATGATCCATTTTTAGGGGGTCATTTAAGCCCGAATCCGAATTTATTTGATCAAATATTGCCCTAAATCGTTCCTTTTGTGATTTTAGGTACTTTGGGAGAGAAATCTGGAAAAGGAAGCAATTCGGACGTTTTTGGAGCATAAAAGTGAAGAAAACGCCAAAGTCTTAATTTTCCATGCTGGGAACAGTAGGTGACGGCGTCAAGAGCAAAACCTTGACGGCGTCAAGAGCAAATTTCATGAATTTCCATGACGACCCAGAACAGATTTGACGGCGTCACGTAGGAAGGGCGTCAAGAGTAAAAGAGTCATGACGGCCTAGAAGTGTTTAAGTCTTGACGGCGTCAGAAGTAGATCTAGGCAGTCCGAGAAGAGTTTTGGCGGCGAGGTGACGGCGTCACAAGCTTTGTCTTGACGCCGTCAAACCTATTTTTCTATATATAGTTTTCTAATTTTCACACATTAAAGGAGAGAAGTTTTTGGAGAAACCCTATGTACGATTTTGGTGTAACTTTACAGGTTTTTCAAGGGTTCCAACCCCTTGATACCTTGCATGATTAATCAAGATAAGTGTTCTTCTAATTCAATCAATATGTCTATGTGTTGGTTGTCTATATCATGTTCTTGTCTTAATTCTATCATGCTAGGCTAGATCTATCTTGTGTTTGCTTAGATCTAATGAAACCTAGATGTTAATTATGTGTTGATTACTTGTTTATCTTTGTCTTGGATGAGTGATTTATATGTTAGGCTTAAGAAAACTGGCAGATCTCCACTTGGTAACATGCTTGAACGTCTTAAGAAACATGAACCGAGGCGCACTAGGTCTTTATTGGTTGTATTTAATGCATGAGCCACTGTTTACAATCCCTATAGTTGTGCTGGGCATGGTGTAGGAGGAGATAAGAGCTCATAGAATTGGGGAGTTATGTTTGCCACCCCATGAATGGTATTAAGGAATACGATCCGTCATCCATGCAATTATAACAAGTAATTAATGTGTAAAAGATGTCTAGGGAGTAGTGAAATCTAAGTAAACACATTTTCTCCAATTACTGCTCACAACTTTAGTATAATTTAGCTTATTTTCATGTTTAGTATTTTATTTTGATTGCATCTTAGTATTGGGTTAGTTGATTAGCAACTAATTCCGCCCAAATCCTTCAAACCCGAGATATTTACTTGCTTTCTAAAAAATATAAAAATACAAAAAGAATCATCCCTCACCTTTAGAACTAGTATTTAGGCTTTCTAATCCTAGCGACACTATTCCTAAGCTGAACGATCAATCCCCCGGTACTTGTCACTATACTATACTACAACGATCAGGTACACTGCCTGGTGGGGGTTGTAAGCTTCTTGAGATCCCTCGAGAGGTAATGCCTATTGCGATTCCCACGCATCAGTCGCCCCCTGTAACGGCTATTTTTTTGCCTATAAATAGTGGACCATTTTACACTTCCAACTTGATTTTTTCAAGTAAATTTTCTCTGGTCTAATCCCTTCTTATTTAGATCACTTTCTTTGATCATTTAGATAGTCTTAGTTTGTTTTAGAGTGATCCAATCATCCATTCAAGTGATCACCTTCATTCCTCTTCTAGTGCAAGAGAAGAACACAAAGTATAAAAAAGATACAAGGTGTTACAGTCTTTGTGTAGTGTACTTGCATTACTTAATAGTTTGCTTGATTGTATCTTGATTTACAACAAGTGTCATAGTCTTGTTTACTCCTCTAGTGTTGATCATTGTGATCTTGTTGAGATCTTGGAGATCTCTTGTAGCTTGTGTGCTAGTGTGTCTTGATCAAGTGGATCAAAGGTAGATCGAATATATCAAGTATGGATCATGTGGATCTTGTAGGGTGTATGATTTGTGAAGATTGGGTAGATCATGAGTAGATCGGGTAGATCGAGTACAAATCATGTGGATCTTGTAGCTTGTGTGAGTTGTGAGGATCAGGTAGATCGTGCTAGATTGGTACTAGCTAATATTAGTACTCGACATCTAGCTTAGTGTCGGAAAATAATGTAACCGACGCGGTTTATGTGTTTAGGCCTTAAAACACAAGGTTTGTTATGTTAGGCCATAAAACATAACAGGTTTGGTTGTACCCAAAAGAAGAACTCGACATCTAGCTTAGTGTCATAAAATATTGTAAACAATGTTGTATGGTTTTCTCCGCCGAGAAGGGAGCTTTTTGATTAGTGAAGTAATTCTCGAGTTGGGTACTAGGGGAGTGGAGTAGGGTGAAGAGGAGCTTCATGACCAAACCACTATAAATCGTCGTGTCCGGGTTTGCATTTTCTTTACTTATCTCTTTACGTTTATTTTTGCATTTACCGCTTTACATTTATATTTTGCATTGCATTTATATTTGTTTGGTTTGTTGATTATATTGTATTAGTTGTGTTTGTGTGATAAATATGTCTAAGTTTGTGTTATTGTGACATGCCTTATTTGTTGCCTTATAATATCTCTAGTTCTTGTAATACTAGAGTTGACACTTTTCATACTACGTCATACTTGATTGGTCATTTGATACAAAAGATTTAAGTTTTTAAATGGAAACGTATTCAACCCCCCTCTATGGTTTCCACACTCATTTTAGGTACTTGGGACATGATTTCTAGAATTTGGAGCATTTTGGACATTTTTGGGCTCAAAAGTGAAGAAAACAGCAAAGTCGTGGAAAATCTGTTAGGAATTGCACCTGATGGCGTCACGCCTTAATAAGTGACGCCGTCACTTGAAGATAATGGAGCTTGGAAAATTTACACACGACGCTCCAATGAACTTTTGAAGGTTTTACAGCTGACGACGTCAGGTGTAATTACATGTAGGCCATCTAGTGTTAACTTAATGAGAGACGGCCCATAAGATTTAGAGAGTGACAACATCAGGATCCTACCTGACGTCGTCAGGATCCTAACTGACGACGTCAAAGGATATAGAGTGATGACGTCAAAAGGTCAACTTGCATAAGAAGAAACCCTAATCGCGGTGGTCTAACGACGTCAGGATTTATAACTTGACGCCGTCAACCTTGTAAATCTATATATATATATACTTTTCAATTTTTCATTCTTCCATGTTCAATTGAAGTTAAGTTTTTTTTTAAATCATTCAATATGTCTATTTGTTGTTTGATTTTTTGTTTATCTTTTCTTCTTTTTAACATGTTAGCTTAAGTTTATTAGAGTTTGCTTAGATCTAATGAATCCTAGTTATTGATTATTGATAAGTTGTGTATTGTTTAGTTGATTGCTTCACGTTAGGTTAAGAAAACTAGTTGACCTCCAATATGTAACAAGCTTGAACGTCTTAAAAAACGTAATCGTATGTGCACTATTGTTTTTCTCATTGTATTTAATGCATGAATAGATGTTAGTGATTCTATGATAGGCCGCTGATGTGCGGATTGTGGTCTACGCGGAAGTTTTACTTCTCAAGGGATCTTGAGAAGCTTACAATCCCCACCAGGCAGTGTACCTGACCGATGTAGTATAGTGAAGTGGCAAGTACTGGGGGATTGATCGTTCTCCACAGGGAATAATGTTCGCTAGGATTGAAATTAATCTAACTAGGTCTAGAGGTGAGGGATGATTCTTTTTGTATTTTTATATTTTATAAAAGCAAGTCAAATCTCGGGTATTTGAAGAGTGGGCAGAATTAGTTGCTAGTCAACTAACCCAAATAACTACTAATGCAATAAAAATAAAATGACAATAAAATAAAATGTGCAAACTATAAATGGAGCAAACGTGTTTACTTAGACTTCATTACTCATTAGTTATCTTTTATTGATTTATAAGCTTGTTACAATTGTGTGGGTGACGGGTTGCATTCCTTAATACCATTTGTAGGGCCGTGTATGATTTTCCCCAACTATATAAGCTTCTATCTCTTCCTATGGTGACACGTTAAGTATCCTTACCATGGCCTCCTTAATAGTTACTTATGCATTAAATACAACCATTAAAATCGTAGTACACATCCGATTCATGTTTCTTAAGACGTTCAAGCAAGTTACCGAATAGGAGATTAGTCAGTTTTCTTAAGCCTAACATCGATTGTCAATCACCCAACAACAACTAATAACAAACCATCAATCAATAATCAATAACTAGGTTTCACTACATCTAAGCAAACACAAATAAACCTAGCCTTGCATTTTAAAAGAAAGACAAGCATACGATAGAATCAAACAACACATAGACATATTGAATGATTGATGGATTACTTATCTTTAATTGAACATGGAAGAGACAAGGGTATGAAACCCTTAAAAACCTCTGAAATTCGTGTTAGGGTTATTCCACCAAAAGTTCCTCTCCAAAGTTACACACTAATGAATAAAATATCAAAAACTATATATAGATTTACAAGGGTGACGGCGTCACCTTTTGATGGTTGACGCCGTCATCTCGCCGCGGCTAGGGTTTCTTGTCGCCCAATCCAACTTCTTGACGCCGTCACTCTTTAAGTGTTCTAGGCCGTCACGTTTTAGTGTGATACGTGACGGCCTACTCTTGGTAGAACATGACACCGTCACGTGTTAAGTTCTGATTTCTTTTCTGGCGTGTCAAGTGTAAAAGTAACTTCCACCTCTTGTCATGTTAGGAATATAAATATTCACTTGAAAGACTCGGTCACCCCGAGTATAGATTAGCATTACGTAGCTCGTAGTCTTATCAATATTTAGTTAGTAGTATATTAGTTTAAGTAACACCGTGGAGGACAAATGGGTCTTTACCCTCTTTACACCCGTTCCATAACTCGTAGGAGAGCTTTTTATTGTAACTATATAAGGCCCTTCCCATTCATGGGAAGGGATTGTTTGGAACGTAGTTCTACTATTTATCAAGTCCCGGTCATTTGTAATAATTTTTAGGTTGCTTAGTTTATTATTACTTATATTTATGATTATGTTGTAAGGCTTATGAAATCCCAAGGGCCTTAAGCCCACACGAATGGAAAGGAGGGGAGTAGGGAGTGTTGCCCTAGCTCATTCTCCTATAAATAGGACCTTATGTAGCTCATAATATTTGTTGGTTATTTTGATATTCTAAAGAAACTCTTGCATTTCTATTTCTCTTACATCATATAATCAACCAATCCTTATATCTATCTCATTTTTACTTGTGTAATATCAATATGGGCACCTAACAAGTGGTATCATTCACTAGAAGAAGGTGTAGGTAGTTTTTTTTTAAAGTCGATCCAACATACTTGTTTTCAACTCGTTTTAATTGAAATTTTTTGTACTTTCTTGTTTGTTTCTTGGTTTCTATCACATCTTTGCTTACAAACTTGTGCTACAAATCATTACAAACAAAAAGGTTCAAACTTTTCATCATAAACAAAAGATTCGAATTTTTTTTTGTACTATTTTTTGAAAAAACTCAAATTTTTGAAAAAGTTTCTCAAGTTCGCTACTTTTGTTAAGTTTTCATAATTTTAAGGCTAGTTATACATGAATCTTGGATTAAAAACTTGTTCTTGGATTGCTTTCTTTGAAAACAAAAACTGCCAAAATTTCGAGAACCTTGATTGTACCATCTTTCGAGAACTCTCATTGTCACAGTTTCGAGAATACGCCTCTTTGCTCCTAAAGTGTTATCGTTTGATCACTCAGTGGTTTCTCTCTTGTATAAGAAATAAAACACTTCGACTTGGTTAATATTTTCGAAATTGTACAATTTCGAAAGATTTTTTTATGGAATTCTCAAAAAATTTAACAATTTCGAGAACAGAATTTCGAGAAAGTCCAAACTTTCGAGATCACACATTTTCGAGAACCTTCACTGTTTTGTGACTCTTCAAATTTTTCGAAAACCATCAAAAGTTTCAAGAACACAAAATTTTTTTGGAAAGTTTCGAGAACACACTAACTTTCGAGAACCTTCAAAAATTTTTTCGAGAACACAAATTTCAAAATTTTTCTAAAGACAAAGTTTTGAGAATTCGTTTGGTGCAAAGTTTCGAGAATTGGCATTACATCTATACCTTCTACAAGATCCAGTATTACACAAGTGTTCAACATGTCTCAACCACCACATTACTACTTCTCTCATCCTCAGCAACAGCAATACCATCATCAACAATCGTATCAACAACCATCACAATCACACTTTCATCAACAACCTTTTCATCCATAACAACAATATCTTTTGATGCAACAACATCAAATCGTTCTTCAACAACAACCATATCCAATGTCACAACAACCAATTCAGTATTCGTCCAAACAACCTCACTGGTTTGATCGAATGTGTGAAGTTATAACAACTCAACAATCCAGACATGAGGCAGGATGATGAGGCAAAAAATAAACCGTTTTTAGGAGGTCATTTAACCCCGAATTCGAGATTATTTGATCAAATATTGCCCTAAATCGTTCCTTTTGTCATTTTAGGTACTTTTGGAGTCTAATCTGGAAAAGGAAGCATTTTGGGCGTTTTTGGAGCATAAAAGTGAAGAAAACGGCAAAGTCTTAATTTTCCTTGCTGGGAACAGTACCTGACGGCGTCACAACTTCCTTAATAACGGCGTCAAGAGTAACTGATTGAAATCAAATCAATATATATATATATATAGTATAGTTATTACTCAAGAAATCCGCAAAGAAATACGGATAACCCGAGGTCGTAGTCCGTGTGAAAGGTGAATGGAATTTCGAATTCCCGATTCGTGAAACGTGTTGTGAAAGTGGTAAAAAGTGATATTGATGAGATTATACTAATGAAATAGCAAATGAAGCACAAATAATCACTTAAGCATGTAATTCAAGAAATTAAACAAAAAACGTAACGTAGAATTAAAAACGTAAGCTAAATCGCGAAATAAACGTAAACGTATGAAATAAAACGTGAATTTTGAGCTACACTACTCCTACAGACTTGAAAGAAAAATATTTTTTTGACTTTTTATTTAATTTTTATGAATTAAAAACTAATTAAACTAATTAAATATTAAAAGAAAATGCAAATAAGGTGAGAAAAATGAAAATTAAATTTTGAAAATTATAAAATAACTAAAAAGAAATTTTAAAACTGAAAACTATTTATTTTTTTTGCTTTTTGTGTAAATTTTGTGAATTAAAAACTATTAAATCTAATTAAAAAGTAATAAAAATTCAAAATAAATGAGAAAATGCAAAATAAATTTCTAAAATTCTAAAATAAATGAAAATAAATTTATAAAATATTTTGGATTTTTCTAAGCTTTTTCTGATTTTTTTGGAATTTTTGGTAATTAAAATGTATTAAAAATTGATTAAAAATGAAAATAAAATAAGAAAAATAGCAAATAAGATCAGAAAAATATGAAAAATTCAGGGAAATTTTAAAATAATATTCTAAACTTGAGAAAAATTAGAAATATGAAAAATAAGTATTGTAGGTACTACTTACTTTGAAGCAGTTTAGAACAAAGTGCTTATTAATAAGCAGTGTTGACCCAAAGTTGACCAACTTAAATCAAGTGATATGAGACTCAGAATAAGCTTATATGAACGGGTCTTAGACCAAATGACACTCAGTAACACATATTTGGGCTAAATCAGGTACAAATAAGCAAAAGTGAATATGCTATAAGCACACAGATGGAGGAATAAACGAAATCTCAATGGAAACCTCAACTATAGGTGCAAATGAACTTGTTTCAACAAGAAAACTCAGCTAATTATCAAGCAAACTCAATAGCAGCCCTAAGATTTAAGACAGATTCCTTGCTCCAACTACAGAAAGAAATAAGCAATTAAGCCTGATCAAATAAGCTCAGGGGTATAAACTTGAGGGGGCAAAACACTTATAAACCAACTGAGATTGCAAATCCACCAATAACTTTCAATTTCTAAACCAATAAGCTACCTAAAAGCAGTCTAGAAGTATGGCCAAAAGCTGTTGAGCAAGGCAGATCTTAGTGTAAACAGACAACTTAACCAAGCTTTTTCAATAAGCAAGTTAATAGCAAGACTCAAATTTCTTTTTGATTATTTTTCTTTGACTGCTAAGCTACTAAAAATTATTCACCAAAAGTATTTCCAATTAGTTTTAAACCCTACAAATGAACTCAAAATTATGACCAAAATCAGATTTCAAACCAAATTGACTTTTTGTATTTTGACAGAACTTTGACTAAAGTGAAATTTTATTGCTTAAATTTGATTGGAAATGTGAAGTTAAGCCACTAAATGAATAAATTGAGCTAAGTCTACAACTATTATGATGATAGAATGCAACCTAAAACTAACTGTTAAGCAACTAAAAGTGATTTTGACTTTAAATTAATAGCTACTGATATTTTATGATTTACTTAGCCTAAATGCACCCTAAATGAAACACCTAAACCAAATAATACTCCTGAAATAGTGATTATACCAGCAAACCAAATGAATCCAAACACCCGTATATGTGAGTCTGTCTCACTAGTACTCCTCAAATCTCATTCAAATCAATCCAAACTCAACCTTAGTTCTTAAGTATGATCCAAAAATACTAAATTATCACAGAAAACACATATCTAAGATAAATAACTCAGAAGCAACTCAGATCCAATATGACAGATCAATGAAACAGTAATAATGACAGGTCATATGAATCAAAAGCCAACCAAACTCAGATAAACAGGTATGAAATGACCAAATGAAACTTAAATATAAAACAACTATCAATAATAAGCAATAAGAACAGAACTATTCTACAATTACTCTACCAATGCAATTTAAGTAAAATTAAATCAGAAACTTACAACCAAATCCCCTTCAGCAGAAAAGAGGGGGTTCACTAAGCTTGCCTGTCTTTATGACAAGCCAAGTGGACTCCTATTTGGCTGCCAAACTCCCAATAAGCTCAGCTTATTCTCAATAAGCACTTGCAGTTTAAACGAAATAATTGAATGAACACACAAAAGCTATAAGGAAGCAGTTATGAGCTCATAAAAACAGAAAAAAGCTTATGTGAAGCTTAAATATAAAATTCAAACAATATTTTTTTATTTTTCTGATTTTTTTTTTTTTTTTTGGATTTTTAATATAAGTGAAAAACAGAAACAAAAATTTAAAACAGTAATTTAAATAAACTACTAACTATTGATTAAACTAATAAGAAGTAAATGAAGAGATTAAGCTAAAATTTAAAGCAATGAGCTGAAACTAAAAACTTGAATTATATTAATAAAAGTAAAATGAGTACAATACTTTGGAATGGAAAAATTACAATAATACTTGAAAACAGAAAACTAAAAATATTAAAAACCTACACACACTACATCTGTGACTGAGGGGGTATATATACTTGAGGAAGTGAGCCTGCTAGGGTTTAAGAGACTTCTAGATTTGTGCTTCTTTCCTCCAATCTTAACCTTTGATTTCTGCTTCTATCCAACGCATGATTTTGGTCCCTTGGATTGCCTGCGATTGATAGATGGATCCTGCGTGTGCCCTGTGATTGGTCCACGTATGCTGCCATTCCTTGGCTTACCCTGACACCTTCTAGAACAACTTATGATGAGGTAATTATTTCCCAATTGTGGTTAATTGGTGCATGGTAAATCTAGGGTTCTTGGGGCTACAGTAATTTCTGGGTTGGTTATAATTTGGGGGGCGGGAGTGTGTTTGGGGTGTTTTATTATTATTTTGACCGGGTCAGGGGTTGGGTTTGACTGGGTTAAATGTGTAGGCCGGGTAAGGTATAAAAGGGGTGATGGGCCTATGTTATTAGTTGGGCTTTGGAGTATGGATTTGGACCAGGTTTGTGTATTAGTTTTAGGCTAGTATATTTTTAACAAGGACCAATTATGTAATTATGAAAATCATAGGGACCAAATCTGTAAATTATCAAATCTTCTTCCAAGGGTTGTTCTTGGCAATCTCTGATTCTTGGAGGACCACTTTTTGACTTTTCTTCCAATTTATCTTTGAGGGACCATTTTTGTAATTTATGAAAGTGTAGGGACTAAAATTGCCAATCTCTCCAAACTTTGTCCAGGGACTAAATATGCAACTTTTTGAATCTCTGAGGACTTCTATTGATAATTTGAGCTTTCTTTGATCATTTTGCTTCCCCGGCTCCGGCTTTTGATCTTTTTCCAATCTTGTGCTCGTTTTTGTCGGTTTTGGCTTTATTTTTGTTCATTTTTCACATATCTGCACCTGTACATACACAAATACAAAAACACACATTCTCTTGGCATATTTGGTGTATTTGGTCTGATTTAAGGCTAAAAAGGATGTGTGAATAAGCACACATCAACCTACTATCGAACAAACAAACTCAAGTGCAATTGTATCCTATAAGGTATCATCATTTACCCTCCCCTTACACTTAGGATGAACTTTGTCCCTAATGTTCAATTAAAGGATGTAAAAGTAAAGCAGGTAAAAGAATGAAAACAAATACTCCCCTCATTCGTTCAGTGTGGATAGTGTGTCAACAAGGTTAGATCTTCCTCCAAGAAAATGAACTTTGAAAGCTTCCCTCCAGAAATATAAATCATATTCTTGTCATATATAACTTGTTAAACCTGAGAAAACAATCAAGGCAAACCTCGCGTAAAATCGGCGGCAATCTATATATATATATACTAAAAAAAATCCTAGAAAACAAATTAAGATATAATGCTTGTGGAATAAATGTTCGCAGATTTTCTGGAGTTTATAAAACTAAAGAATCAACAAAAACTTTAAGACTCTGGTTTAAACAAAACTCGCAGAATTTTTCAGAATTTTAGTACCTGACGCCGTCAGGTTGTAACTCCTGACGCCGTCAGAATGTTCCTGGAAAAATCTTATGTTAAGTTTTCGGAAAATTTCTGGAAAAACTTATGCCTTATTTCCTGGAAAATCCTGCAAAACATCATTATGACTCGATACAAGCATTTGACTCTAACAAATACTAATACACATGCTCATTTAATATTGTAGTGAATCATGCTCATTTTCGTTCTTATAAACAAATTTGGATTTCCCTTACACTTAGCTTTTGCAAAATACCTTTATATGTAATTAAGACGAAGTTAAAAACAAAATAAAGCATTTTCACAATTTACTTTGAAACATGATTTACCAACAATAAAAATAAAACGCGTATACGGAAACAAATAAAATCAAACATATAAAAATCAAACAAATAAAAACACACAAAACATGGGTTGCCTCCCAAGAAGCGCATATTAACGAGTCTTGTAGCTAGACTCAAGGTCACGGGCAATTACGTGACCTCGTCATCAGTCACATTCTCTAGGTCATCCTCAATCTTAGTTTTGTATTCCAGACCTAGTTGCAAACATTCCTTGTAGAAACTGAATATTCTACTCATGACATAGTCTACTCCTCTACGTCTATCCTCATCATTGCTATAGTAGACTGCTTGCTTTTGTTCCTTTTCAAGGTTTGATAGAAGACGGAATTGTTCAATCTTATAGGGCATTTGGTACGCTATTTTATCGGTCTCATCCTTGAATCTAACTATCCCTAGGGACGGGTCATAATTCATCTTAGAGGCATCAACAAATGGCTTTCCGAATACTACTTGACTTAAACAACCATCTATTACCGGATGAATATCCTCTACAATCAGAAAGTCGGTAAGATAAGTGAAATTTCCTATAAAGACGTGCAATCCCTTCACTCTTCCCACAAAGTTACTCATCCAACTCGTGTTGGGCATCATCCTATATCCAAGTTGCTTCTTCATTACCCAATTGTAATGAGTCCTAGTCATAATGTTTATGGGAGATCTAAGATCGATGTAGGCTTTCCACACATGCACATGTCCAATGTTGCATGGTATGTTGATGATAGAGGGATCACCCGCTTTGATGAGTGGTGAACCAAGGACGTATGGTATCTCGGGGTCATCAAATTGATCCTTATGGTATTCCCGTTCTTCCTTGGTGGGTAACTTATCAAAGTATTCCTCTACATTTTCTACTTCCTCTAACTTTTCTTCCTTTTTATCCTCAACTTCCTTAATCTCATCCTTAGGTCCAATTTCTATTCCAACTTCATCCTTGTCACTTTCGTCTATATTCTTATCTATTGGCTTAATGGTGACAACATTGACAAAGTGGACGTGTTTGGATGATGAGGGGTCCTTAATTTGGATGCCGCTACTAGTGTCCCTAGTGTCCTTCCTAGGTGTAGTTAGCACTTGGTTGTTGAGGGCTTTCAACAAGTTTTCAATTTTATTGGTCATCTCCGTTTGTTGTTGATTGAATTCGGCTTCAAACTTAGCTATGCGAGCTTCTTGAGATGCCATAAACTTGGACATCAATCCTTCAAGATTATTGGTACTACCATAGTTATTGGAAGGATTGTTGTTGAAAGTACGGTTAGAGGGTGGACCGTTTGGTTGGTAACGATCAGGTGGATTGGAAGAATTGTTTTGGGGCATGTTTTGGTTTTGTTTTCACCTAAGGTTTGGGTGATTTTTTCAAGAAGGATTGTAGGAATCACCGTAAGGGTTTGTCTCGGGTTTGAAAGTGTACCACTTATCTCCCGCTTTGTCGGTACTCAAGGATGCGTAATCCGCAAAAGCTTATCTGGGGAGTTCCATGCAATCACGAGTGTCATGGGGACCACTACATAATTCGCATGAAGAAGTGATTTTGTTCACTTGGCTTGAAGGCTTAGGAACTTCGTAAGATTTCATGAGAAAGTTGACTTGGTCCTCAAGTTCCATGATCCTACGGTCGGGAGTGCTAGAATAGTTCGAAGGGAAAGATATTGCCTTGACTGTTTTGTTCAAATCACGGGGATCATTCCAACTTTCATTGTCATAGAGAGCAAGACCTTCTATGAGTTCCCATAATTCTTCCGAACTTAGATCACGAAGCTTGCCACCGGCCGATTGGTCAATGGTTCGCCTTGTGGAGAGATCGATATGGTCATAGAAGATTTGGACTTGGAGCCAAAGATCTATGCCATGATGAGGGAGTTTTTGGAGTAAGTCCTTGAAACGAGTCCATGCTTCATAGAGAGTTTCACCTTGACGTTGTTGGAACATCAAGATGTCATTTCTAAGCTTGGTAGTTCTCCCCGGTGGGAAAAATTGAGCAAGGAAACGAGAAGTGAGATCATCCCAAAAGGTATTGGATCCCGCGGGTAAACGCTCAAGCCATTGACTAGCTCGGTCATGTAGAGAGAATTGGAATAGACGTAATCGGGTCGTCTCTCTAGTTGCAACATCAAGGTCTATGGAATCTACGATTTTTAGGAAATCCTTGAGATGTTGATTAGGATCTTCGGAACAAAGTCCATGGAATGCACATCCGCTTTGCACCAACCGGATGGTGTCGGATCGCAAGGGAGACACATTGGCTCCTTGAGTGAGCTCAATGGTGTTCCGATAGCCTTGGTGGCTAGGACGGGAATACTCTCCTAAAGTTCGAGGTCTAGGAGGTTGGTTTGCTTGTGGTAGGTTTTGTGGGTGGTTTTGTTGTGGTAGGTTGATGGGTTCAAAGATATTACCACCTTCCATGATGTCGGATGGTAATGGTTACGAACAAAGGAACAAAGAAATGAGATAGACTAAAGAAACCTAAAAATAAAAATAAAAATCTTACTAGAAAGGAATCTAGCAAGTAGACCTAATAAAAAGAAATTCTAAACTAGACAATAACTATTCCCCAGGCTGCGGCGCCGAAAACTTGATACGCGGGATTACGCCCTCGCAACAGGTTTTACCTCTCAAGGGATCTTGAGAAGCTTCCAATCCCCGCCATGCAGTGTACCTGATCTTTGTAGTATAGTATAGTGACAAGTACCGGGGGATTGATCGTTCAACTTAGGAATAGTGTTTGCTAGGATTAAAAAGCCTACTAAACCAGGTCTAGAGGTGAGGGATGATTCTTTTTGTATTTTTTATGTTGATATAAATAAATGACTAAAAACGTTATTCATATCTTTCGATATCTCTATGTTTTGATAATCACAAAACGTAAACTCATCAAACCAAAGGTTATGACGTAAACAAGTATTTAGTAGTAAATACTCACTTTCACCATTTAATCACTTAAGGTATGAATAAACAAAGTGATTAGTGCATTATAAGTTCAAAGGAAATCTTGTCTTAAGACATAACATTTTATAAAATGATTTTAACATTTTATATATATTTGTAAATCATTTTTGGTAAAGCTTTATTAAACCACAAAAATATGATTTCAAATTTCCAACCAAAAAGGGCAAATTTTATCCAGAGAATCTTTTCAAACGTTCAGGAGGGCGGCCCCCTTAATCATTAAGGGGACCGGCCTACAATTAAGGGGACCGGCACGCTCCCGAACAGTAAAATCTGGCCCTTTAAATACTGGATCATTTTGCACATTTTCCTCACCTTTTTGCACCAGAAACTTTCAGATCTAAACATCCATTTCCTTTCTCTTATAATCCTTTGATCTTATATACTTTGATCTTTGTTTCAAAGTGATTCAAGCCTCAACATTCAAAGTGCAAAGAGAAGAATACTTCTATTAGAAGTATTACAACTTAGTATCATCTTGCTATCTAAGTTGCTTGTTTATATTTTCTTGTAAATCTTTCATTCATTGGTGAATAAGGTGTATGTATTAGTTAGCTAGATTTAGTTGAAGAATCTAGAATTGGTGTAAGTGTAAAGTGGAACTTGAAGTGGAGAAGAAGGGTTAGATAGTATTGGTGATAGGAGATTGTAGCAATAGGAACTTGTTGTGAAGATATTGAGGGTTCCAAGTGAAGAAGGCGTGAAGACATTAGTGGCTTGAAGGTGTCAAGACATTAGTGGCTTAAAGGTGTGAAGACATTAGTGACTTGAAGGTGTCAAGACATTAGTGGCTTAAAGGTGTGAAGACATTAGTGACTTGAAGGTGTCAAGACATTAGTGGCTTAAAGGTGTGAAGACATTGGTGTCTTGAAGGTGTCAAGACATTAGTGCCTTGAAGGTGTGAAGATACTTGTGGTGTGAAGTAGTATTGAAGTAGTGCAAAGGTGTGAAGAAGAAGTGGTGTGATATTTGGTGTGAGATTGGTTCTAGCTACGATTAGAACTCGACATCTTGCTTTGTGTCGTTAATTGGTGTAAGCTTTTGGTGTGTACGGTTTTCTCCGCCATAAGGGAGGTTATTGACTTAGTGAAGAAAACTCTCGAGTTCGGTGCTCGGGGAGTGGAGTAGGGCAAGGAAGGTGTCCTTGTAGCCGAACCACTATAAATCCTTTGTCTCTCGGTTTGATCTTTCCATCTCTCACTCTTTACTTACTTACTTACTAGCTTTTCATATATTGTTAATATTGTATGTTGTGCATATATTGATTTCACATAAAGATCAAACTAGGTTTCATTTAAGACATTAATTATACTTTAGTAAAATATAAGTATAAACAATTACTAAGATACACATATCTATATTAATACAAACTTATAATTAAGTGAGATATATGAAAATATAATTTCTATTCAACACTTTAAATAAGTAGTGTATATATAATATATGTGAATTAGTTTGTATATATACTTTAGCTTCAAAGGTTTTTACAACTACCATCAATTCTTTGAAAAGCAAATTCTTATTAAACGAAAAAGACGTAAAACTATTCAACCCCCCCTTCTAGTTTTCCACAATTGGTATCAGGAGCCACGTCTAGCAAGATTTTTAAAATAGACTGTATTTTAAAACTTGTAACGATCTATGGAATTTGAAAAATATTTAGAAGGGGAATTTATGCAACAACCACCATTATTTGAAAATGATCATTTTCTTGAATGGAAAAACAAATTTGAAAATTATGTGAAATCAATAGATCTTGATCTTTGGCATATCATTTCAATTGGTGATCTTAAACCAACCAAAATGGATTTTCAAAATCAATATAATAACCTTCAAACCAAATTTGATAAAAACACTAAAGCCAAATTACTTATTTTCAAAACTCTACCAAGAGTTGAATATGAAAGATTACTTCCTTATAAAACGGCAAATGATATTTGGAAATGCCTTTTAAAATTTCACCAAGAGAAATGTAAAACCAAAGATGATAAACTTGATATTGCATATAAAATAGTTACTCTAGAAAATTTAATAGATAAATATTTAGTTGAAATAAATACATGTACTACTAGTTCAAATATGGTTATTGAAGGTACAAATAAAGAAGAACACATGTGTCTAACCCGAAGAAAGTATGTCAATAAACCATGGTGCAACAAGGAAAATGAAGATGACGAAAATATGGCTTACATGAATTCTCTAACTAATGAGAATACAAGTGGTGACGGCAAGGATTACATGCTTCAAGATCCAAGCAACACCACAAACAAAACATGGGGTGACATGAACAATAGAATTGATCACCGCTTAGCATGTGAAGATTGTACAACTACAAATAAGGTACAATCCAAAACCAAACATTTTTGCTATGATCAATTTATATTAGAATTTTCAAAATTAGAAAACAATTTCAAACACTTTTGCAACATTGAATCAAAAATTATTTTTAAGAATGAATCTTCAACATCCGTTGAAAATAACTTTGAAAAAGCAATAATTTTAGAAGACAAAATGTCTAGACTTGAAAGTAATATTGAAATTGATCTTGAATGTAAAAATTGTCAAGACTACAAACATGAAATTAAAATGGAAAAAGAAAAAGCAAAAATATTGGCTAAATTTGAAAATAGTTCTAAATCTTTAAAATATCTACTTAACATTCAAAAGTCATTTTATGATAAAACCGGCTTAGGATTTACTGAAGATGATTACTTAACGAATACTTCAAAACAAATAAAATTTGTTAAACCTAGTGGAAAAATTTAGAACTTTTATTTTTTATATCCACTGATTATTTCTCTAGTCAAGAAAGCTATTGTTTGCTTGTTAAAACAAACAAATGATGAATTCTTGTACTTCTTGATGACATCCTCATCATGTGCATTTAAATGCATTTGATGCTCTCCACTAATCAACTCAGACCCATGAGAATCTGGGTACCAAGATCTTTGTCACTTGTAGTCTACACACGTGTTGATTATATATTGGTTGCGGTCATCTATGATCTTGGCGGTTTACATCTCACTCTTGGAGGACTCTTGTTTTACCATTCTTGATCCTTATTGCGTTGGGATTCGTCTTTGCTACTTCTACATAATTTGGGCAAAATGTTAAGACGTCTTCTATTGCTCTTTTGCCCACTCTTAAAGGAAAGCTGGACCTGAGGTAAGTTTTCTTTTCAAAACCTTGTTAATGTCACAATATATCATAGTATGCCATGATTAGTATACTAATATGATTTTAATCCATAAGTTGTTATGCCTTTAGATCATAAATACCAATATATGCATACATGATATTAGGACAATTAACTCTCTTGTTGTTATGACTACTTTAATCTATATGTTCTTAACTAATTGGATTAATAGATAATTAAGACTTGCTAGTAACTCTATACTACAATGTACCTTCTATGCATACATATATATACATATGTCTATATTGTATTCATTGATGATTTTCTTTGTCCTTTCCTATCTCATTGCATTTAGATGTTTAATATCTACCATATCTCTTTCACATCTTTAGTTGCCATTAGAGATGATTATGTGTGACAATGGGCCTAATCGATTCTCTTGAAGTATATCTTTCTCTTGAAATTTCTTGATTGTCAAAATCAAAACATCATATTTAAAAACTTCTCTCTTTGAATTAAAATCTTTCAAATATCTATTTTATGCTTCTTCAAACAACATGCTTAATCATAAGCTATCATAACATTATTTTGATCTTTATCAAGATAGAAACATTTTTCTTTTTGAAACAAAACAAAATTTGTTTTATTGGGATACAAACTTGAATGTACTTCAAAACATTAAGCCAAGTATTAGTGAATCAAGAAAACTTCATATTTGGTAATCTTCGATAGGTATATTTAGGAACTCAATTTCTTCTAAAAAGAGAATGACTACTGGAGAATCAATTGACTAGAAATTCAATTTAACCTAACGGTTGAATTGCTTCTATGTGAGAAGTTGGGTGTGTGTAACCCGTAAAAACGGTCGTGTTTAGCCTGAATTGAGCACCACTAGTAATAGTCTCATACTCATTCTCCAACTTGATTAAATTGCACTTCCTATATATACCTAACGCTAGTTCACTTTTATGAACTTTTCTTCTCATTAAATTCTTTCATTTCCAGATTTATGGCATTAAGTTAGATAAGCATGTGAAAACATAGGAACTATAGATGTTAGGTTATATCCCATTCAACACTCTCACATCTAAATGAAAACTTACTTTCAAACATTGTTGAATAAAACTAAAAACATTTTGCCTAAAACATTCTTTAATTATCTCATATATGTCTTGCATTTATGTAAAAATGACATTCACAATTTAATCAAATCATTTCTTGAGAATCATGGTTTGCCCATATGGATCTTGTTTGTAACAAATCTTAAAGTCCATACAATCATTACTTCCAATCTGTTTCTTGTAGGCACTCACTATTTTGTTCAAACTAGCCAATTTATTATGGTTAGCATGTCTTATTGCTTCCTTAGTTGTGAAACTTAATTGACCAATAAGTAGATTGCATGAAAATTGGAAATTATTTGCCTACTTAACTCATCTTTATTACATTCTCTAGATACATGATTAGTTTATCCTATATTGCTTCTAAAGAATTGATGCAAATTGTTTGTACTAGACTACATAGCATTTGTATTCTTCTGCTTGTTAATTGTTAACTTTCATCAATATGTTTGCACTAGTCTACATATTATCATTTTCATATAGTTATACATTTAACTAATTTGCCGTATTGCCTCCTTAGTTGCACATCTTAATTGATAAATTAATAGATTGCATGATTATTAGAAATTTGGTGTTTATTTCTATTAACTCTATATCACTCTTTACATTCATGAATAGTATGCCCTATATTGCCTCAAAAAGTTAAACTTACTTGAATCCAAATCCAAAAACACAACCTATTTGAAAATTTTCTGCCAAAAATCCATTTCTGGCATTCTGGGAATCACCAGATGGGCGGCCCCCTTAATTATATAAGGCGGCCCCCTTAATGTTTAAGGGGACCGGCCCCTAATTAAGGGGACCGGCCATCTGATGGTCGGGGATACTGTTTTCTTTATCACTTTTTGACCCATTTCAGCCTATACTTCCCAAAATTCACAAACATATTTTGTCCCATACTATCCCTCAAAATTTACCTTCCTAAACCACATTTCTCATACACTATAAATACCCTCTCCCCATCATTAATGCCATCACACCCAAAAATGTCATCTCCCAACAACCAAAAACCTAAGATTTCAAGAACCGCAAGGATCTCCGTCAAACCCGTTTAGAGGAGAAAACTTGATTCTTGTCATAACTCAAGTGATGTTGTTCCAAGTCAACCAACTACTAAACCTCAAACCCACAACATTAATTCATCTCACAACCTATCATCCACTCATGATCTCATTAATGCTTCTTCATTTGATGAACATGCTCAATCCCAAAACAACAATCCCAACCTCTCAATCAACACCTCACTTGTTGCTCATTCAACAAAAATACCATCATCTCTTGAAGAACCTCTTCCACCCATATCATGCTTTCATGATTACCCAAGCTCAATCATGTCTCCACCACCAAGAGTACCTCCACCACATCCTACAACCTCACATGCTTCTCTCATATTGCATGTTCAAACTTTAACCCAAGACAACTATCAAGCTCCACCACCATCACCTTCCTCCGAACACTTGAAGTTCGTTGAGGAGCTAAAAGAGGCACATGAGCTTAGTGCTCTTTTAGCATTACATCTTGCTCAACGCAATTTGGATCCACCACAATCAAGCTCACCATCATCACCACATAACAAAAACCAAATTGAGAAGCATGTTAACAATTGCCCTTGTTGCATCTTCCTTCAACAACAAACCATTGCATTGAATGAGCACTTTACTTGGATTGAGTATCTTCTTACTAGATCTCAACAAACACCATCACTTGAACAACATCAAAACCCTCAATCATCAAACCCATCTTCAATTTCACCACCTACAAGCTCCACATCTCCAAACCCAACAACATCCATGCAACCAAATGATTACCTCCACTAAACCATTAAGCATTTTACATGCTTATGTTTTTCATTTTCAAATAAATCTCTTCAACCATTTTGGGATTCAAGAAAGTTTGGTGACACTTCTTGTTGGCACAATAGGATATTCTACTTTGTATTAGAATTCTATCATTATGGCTTTTGTAACAATGATTATGTGGTTGACATAATCATCTTGAATTAATGAATGCTTTTATATGTGTTTTAAATTCTTCATTGCCATGCTTACTATTAGTTGTTATTATGCTATATGTATTTGCTTGTGTCTCTAATATTTTTCTTGCAAGAATTCCATATCTCGAACCCTTGGTGCCCTCAAACGAGGGGGAGCATACATCAAGGGGGAGCCTTTACCTTATAGGCTTAAACCTTTTTGATTCTACAGAAAGGGGGAGAAGTGAATATAAACTCACTAAATACTTGTCTAAAAATTAATTTTTGGATTTAATGAGTTTAGGTTTTGTAATCATCAAAAAGGGGGAGATTGTTGATATAAATAAATGACTAAAAACGTTATTCATGTCTTTCGATATCTCTATGTTTTGATAATCACAAAACGTAAACTCATCAAACCAAAGGTTATGACGTAAACAAGTATTTAGTAGTAAATACTCACTTTCACCATTTAATCACTTAAGGTATGAATAAACAAAGTGATTAGTGCATTATAAGATCAAAGGAAATCTTGTCTTAAGACATAACATTTTATAAAATGATTTTAACATTTTATATATATTTGTAAATCATTTTTGGTAAAGCTTTATTAAACCACAAAAATATGATTTCAAATTTCCAACCAAAAAGGGCAAATTTTATCCAGAGAATCTTTTCAAACATTCAGGAGGGCGGCCCCCTTAATCATTAAGGGGACCGGCCTACAATTAAGGGGACCGGCACGCTCCCGAACAGTAAAATCTGGCCCTTTAAATACTGGATCATTTTGCACATTTTCCTCACCTTTTTGCACCAGAAACTTTCAGATCTAAACATCCATTTCCTTTCTCTTATAATCCTTTGATCTTATATACTTTGATCTTTGTTTCAAAGTGATTCAAGCCTCAACATTCAAAGTGCAAAGAGAAGAATACTTCTATTAGAAGTATTACAACTTAGTATCATCTTGCTATCTAAGTTGCTTGTTTATATTTTCTTGTAAATCTTTCATTCATTGGTGAATAAGGTGTATGTATTAGTTAGCTAGATTTAGTTGAAGAATCTAGAATTGGTGTAAGTATAAAGTGGAACTTGAAGTGGAGAAGAAGGGTTAGATAGTATTGGTGATAGGAGATTGTAGCAATAGGAACTTGTTGTGAAGATATTGAGGGTTCCAAGTGAAGAAGGCGTGAAGACATTAGTGGCTTGAAGGTGTCAAGACATTAGTGGCTTAAAGGTGTGAAGACATTAGTGACTTGAAGGTGTCAAGACATTAGTGGCTTAAAGGTGTGAAGACATTAGTGACTTGAAGGTGTCAAGACATTAGTGGCTTAAAGGTGTGAAGACATTGGTGTCTTGAAGGTGTCAAGACATTAGTGCCTTGAAGGTGTGAAGATACTTGTGGTGTGAAGTAGTATTGAAGTAGTGCAAAGGTGTGAAGAAGAAGTGGTGTGATATTTGGTGTGAGATTGGTTCTAGCTACGATTAGAACTCGACATCTTGCTTTGTGTCGTTAATTGGTGTAAGCTTTTGGTGTGTACGGTTTTCTCCGCCATAAGGGAGGTTATTGACTTAGTGAAGAAAACTCTCGAGTTCGGTGCTCGGGGAGTGGAGTAGGGCAAGGAAGGTGTCCTTGTAGCCGAACCACTATAAATCCTTTGTCTCTCGGTTTGATCTTTCCATCTCTCACTCTTTACTTACTTACTTACTAGCTTTTCATATATTGTTAATATTGTATGTTGTGCATATATTGATTTCACATAAAGATCAAACTAGGTTCCATTTAAGACATTAATTATACTTTAGTAAAATATAAGTATAAACAATTACTAAGATACACATATCTATATTAATACAAACTTATAATTAAGTGAGATATATGAAAATATAATTTCTATTCAACACTTTAAATAAGTAGTGTATATATAATATATGTGAATTAGTTTGTATATATACTTTAGCTTCAAAGGTTTTTACAACTACCATCAATTCTTTGAAAAGCAAATTCTTATTAAACGAAAAAGACGTAAAACTATTCAACCCCCCTTCTAGTTTTCCACATTTTATATTTTACGAAAGCAAGTAAAATCTCGGGTTTTGAAGGAGAGGGCGGAATTAGTTGCTAGTCAACTAACCCAATTAACTAAAGATGCAATCAAAATAAAATAAAAATAAATGAAATAACTAATGTGGTGGAAACAATAATGAGAAAAGATGTGTTTACTTAGATTTCATTACTCCCTAGATATCTTTTACCGGTTGATTAGCTTGTTACAATTGCATGGATGATGGGTTATATTCCTTAATACTAGTCGTAGGGCCGTGTACAATATTCCCTAACTCTATAAGCTCCTACTTCACTCCTATGTCAAGCCGAATAAAAGCTCCTAACATGGGATCACTAGACTTCACTTATGCATTAAATACAACCAAAAATCGTAGTACTCTGATCATGTTTCTTAAGACGTTCAAGCAAGTTACCAATTGGAAGTCTGCTAGTTTTCTTAAGCCTAACATCGAATACAATTATCCACAACAATTATAAACAAACCATCAACCAATAATCAACATCTAGGTTTCACTACATCTAAGCAAACACAATAAAAACCTAGCCTAGCATGTTTAAAAAAAGACAAGCATAAGATAGAATCACACAACACATAGATATATCGAATGATTATTGGAAAACTTATCTTCAATTAAGCATGGATGGAACAAGGTGTAGGGAATTATTGAAGTCAACATATAGATACTACTGGTGGATACTGCTGACAGGATTCTGCTGAAGCTTATAGCGATTCTGCTGATGATCTGGATTCTGCTAATACATTAGGTTCTGCGGATATAGTTAATCCGTAGATAATAGTTAATTATTTATAGATAAGATATGTAGAATATCTTCTAGAGTATTATGAATATACGTTTCTTGTAACAGAGATTAGGGTTTCTACTAGTATAAAAGGACCCAAGGTTATTGTATTATGCACATATGAAAAACAGTTATTAATGAATAATAACGATCCATAGAGGATCAAAGTATTTAGTATATCGTTTGTGTTTATATTCCGCAATAGATACAAGCTCACAGAGATTGTCTATATAGTCTTGCTAGTGAATACATTAGTAGGCTATCGATCCATTGGCTCAAGATCTATCGAGTGTAGATCCTACAAGTGGTATCAGAGCCACAGGAAAACTTTGAACCAGTACATCTTCCATCACATTACTAGTCTGTGGATAACTCTTTGGACCAGTAGTTGTGAAAGACAATGTTGTAGAGGAAGGACTTGGACTTAGAGAATGTGACACTCTGTTAGAATTAGTGCTTATAAAAGCAGAGTGTGATGGAGGTGCTGCATAAGTGGAGTGTCCCTTGATATCAAGCTCCAGGGCTCTAAGCTTGTTGTAAGTCATCAAATGAGAGATAATCCAAGCCACCTTTAGTTTTCAATGAGATACTGACCTGAGACCATGAAAGAGGTAAAGCCCTTAGAAACTCGGAATTAACCTCCTCATTATTAGGCCTGGCTTGAAGGTGATTCAGCTGACTCAGAATCTTCTGGAACCTATCATAACCCTTGTGAATTCCCTCCTCATCTGTTATTCTGAACTCCTGAAATTCCTTCTTAAGCATAGACTTTCTCATCCTTTTAGATTCCTCATTGCCCCCGAATCTAGTTTTTATGGCCATCCAGATGTCTCTAGGATCATTAAGAGAGTGAAAATCTCCCATGTAGTCATCAGGGATTGCTTGAAGCAAGATAGTTCTTGCTTTGTTCTCCTTTTGCACAACAAGGATTTCTTCAGCAGATGATGGAGGAAAGATAGTAAAAAGACCATTAGGATCAAATTCATGAAGAAAATGTCAGACTCATAGAAATTGAAGCTGCTAGAGCTAAACAAGCTAGGTTGAATATGGAGGCTCAACATGTTCTTGTCTCACCTTCTGCCATGGATTCTGCTACTCCTCCCTCAGCATCTTCTTCAGCTGCTGTACATGATCTTTCAGATGTTAATCCTGAGCCTACACTGACCCATTAACCATCTTCACCTTCCTCTACTATATATATTCCTGGTAGAAGGGCCAAAAGAATGGCTAGAATGAAGGTCTCAAAATCTCCTCATGTGCAGAAGGTGGTGGATGTTGATGCTGATGATTCTTCTTTTCTTGAAGAAGGGTCTCCTGAAGATTGGCCTGAGGGTTTTAGAGATGTTTTGGTTAGATGGGAGGTTTCTAGTAATGGGCAGTCTAATACTATTTATAGGCTTGATGGATCATCTCTGTCCTTCACCTTTCTACAAGAAATTTTGCATCTTGTGGATCATCAAGATTTACTCACTCTCTATGACTTAGTTATCTAGTATTATGTTATTCATACTCCTAAAGGTGTTGGCTTATATATTTTGGGGGATCTTCAAGTGCTCATGGATTCTAATTCTCCCACTGGTTCTGGTTATGAAGTATAGAAGCATAATCATAGGTGGAAAGTATTAAGTTGGAGATTTTATCCTCTTCCTTATGTTCATGTTTTGGAAACTACATCTGGTATGAGCGTGACTATGTTTATTGATAGGGATTATCCTCTGACTGTGCCTCTTATGGAGAAAATGCTTCTACATCATTTGGAGATTCTTCCTGATCCAGTTGGGAATGCTAGACTTTTTGCTGAATCTTTGATTCGTTTGTTAAAATCTAGGATCAGGGTGGCCAGAGCTGATTGATATTGGTATGGTATATTGTTTTATGTTTATTTAAAAAAAAAAAAAAAAAAAAAAAAAAAAAAAAAAAAAAACAATTTTGTATAGTGTTTTGTATGTTGTATGCAGGCTTTGGTGTTGGTTATTTCCACACCTTATCTGGTTATCAACTTACCATGATGTTGACTATTCCATCAAAAAGTTGGCTAGTCCAAAGGGTACAACTTTGTTAAAGACAAGTCAAATATGTTGATAGCTGTCATAGTTTCCTAAAAACTATTGGGTACTCAACTCACCCATGCTTAACAGCTGAGAGTTGAATGGTTGTCAATTGACCATGGATTTTTCCTTCTGGATTCCCAATAATTGGCTAGCCCACAAGTGTATGGCTTGTGGTAAAGGCAGTGGAAAACCATATTTGGTATTCAATTTACCAAAGTGACTTAATCAACCAAATAATTGACTAGTCCTGAGCAAACGGCTACAGGTAAAGACATATCAAATCCGTTTATAGCTGATGATTTGCTAAAAATCATATGGTCATCAGTGTACCATAGTTAGTGAACTGAAACATTTGGCTACTCCAGCAGTAATGGCTATTGGTAAAGAGACATCAAATCCATTATTTTCAATGATTCACCTCTCACAGGACTTAACACACCTGGAAGTGATGAGAATAGTATGAAACTTATGTTTTGATGTACATTTGGTCATTTGTTGCTGCAAAGAATGGTGGTTTCAAAGTTTTTGCTGATCATAGAGATGCAGCTGCTAAAGATTCTTTGTTGCTGAAGTTCATGTTCAATCCTCTTCTTCTGCTGTTAAAGATCTATCAAGAATCTTGGAGTTAACCATGTCAACTACAAGATTAGGGGAGGATTGTAGGGAATTATTGAAGTCAGCATATAGAGACTGCTGATGGATACTGCTGACAGGATTCTGGTGAAGCTTATAGTGATTCTGCTGATACATAAGGTTCTGCGGATATAGTTAATCCGTAGATAAGAGTTAGTTATTTATAGATAAGATATGTAGAATATCTTCTAGAGTATTATGAATATACGTTTCTTGTAACAGAGATTAGGGTATCTACTAGTATAAAAGGAACCAAAGGTTATTGTATTATGCACGTATCAAAAACAATTATTATTGAATAATAACGATCCATAGAGGATCAAAGTATTTAGTATATTGTTTGTGTTCATATTCCGCAATAGATACAAGCACACAGAGATTGTCTATATAGTCTTGCTAGTGATTACATTAGTAGGCTATCGATCCATTGGCTCAAGATCTATCAAGTGTAGATTCTACATAAGGGTTGAAACCCTTATTTTTACAGAAAATTCGTCTAGGGTTTAAGCTCTCCAAAGTTCTCCTTATGTTCCACCCCTTTTACAATGAAAAATTGGAAAATATATATAGAGAATACATCCTGACGGCGTCACGTTGTAGTTTCTGACGCCGTCAACTCGCCGCCAAATTAAGGATCGTATTGCCTAGATCCAATCTTGACGCCGTCAAGAAGGAATTAAGTTCTGGGCCGTCACATGCATTTTGACCCTGACGGCCTTGGTGACGCCATCAGGTCAATTACAAAGAAAATGTTCTGGGCCGTCATGTGTATTTTCCACTTCCACCTCTTTTGCCAAGCTTGACGCCGTCATGTGTGAAGTCTTGACATCGTCAGGTACTGTTCCCAGCAAGGATTTTGAGACTTTGCCGTTTTCTTCACTTTTATGCTCCAAAAACGTCCAAAATGCTTTCTTTTCCAGATTTCTTCTCAAAAGTACCTAAAATGACAAAAGGAACGATTTAGGGCAGTAATTGATCAAATAATCACGAATTCGGGTTTAAATGACCCCGTAAAAGCGGTACACTTTTCGCCTTATCATTAATCATCTAGCTCAATTACATGTACAATGCGGCATTGCTAAGCCAAGACTTGAATCAACTTAAGCTAATCACAAACTAATGAGAACATAAAATAAACATAAAAGGAAACGGGATGGTAGTCCGTATGTTTTTTCTCTTTCTTTTTCTAATTTTTTTCGTTTTTTCTTGATTTTTTGTTTTTTTTATTTTTTTTTATTTTTTATTTATTTATTTATTTATTTATTTTATTTTTTGCATACATTCTTGCCCTACCATCCAAAATAAAACATCATAGGGAATTTACATTCCCTTACACTTGAACTTTTACATACTTTACATTTAACTATTCTAATGACTCGAATCAGGATAATTAAAACACTTGGAGTACTTTAAAATGTTTACACACATATGGGGGTAATAATTGATGTTCTTCCCCATTACTCTATTACACTAGTACTTTACCCATGAGTCCCAAAACAATATGTACAAAATATGACTCGACTTAGCAACCATGTAATCAGTTAGACAGTTAACTAAGGGTTTAAACATGTAACAATAATGCACTAAAGATGAATGCATACAAGGAAGGCTAAGGCCATTTGGGTGTACATTTGGGGGTGGATTGTAAACAAATTCGTTCTTTAAGTAAAATGCTTAAAGTTAGAAACGAAAAAGATAGGTTCTGAGGGGTGTACTAGGGGTATCGTGTACTAAAAATGAGTACATCGCAAAGGTATGGGAAAATTACTTGACCAATGAAGTCAATGTAATTATATAAACAGGTGTAAAGCATGGGTTATCCTAATGGATCTTATCATGTAGTAAATCCTAACTACACGAATGTAGTCTCACTAGCGGTCTCGGGATAAATCACTAACGCAAGTTCTATAATCTAAATATTACCGATACACTAACAAGCATTAAAGATAAATGCATTTTCCTAAAGATCTATGGGCGAACCTCACATATTTGGTGTGGAAATTTTTTGAATGGTACGGTTTTTGTGCTAGTCATATAACTCCTATCAATGAGACGCTTATTAAGACTAAAGTTTCAATCCTATATGTTGCAAAAAAATAAATAAATTTGGTGCTAAAATTACCCTAACAAATATTTCTTTCAGTTTTATTGCACATCTACTATTAAACAAACAAAAATCAAGCGGAATTGTAATCTCTAAGGTATCTTCATTTACCCCCTTACACTTAAGCCGAATATTGTATCCAGTGTTCAATTAAAAGATGTAAAAGTAAAGAAAATGAAAGAATGAAACAATTACTCCCCTGATTCGTTCGGTGTGGATAATGTGGTAACATGGTTAGATCCTTGACTCCTCCTAAACCAACCAGTCAATCGGGTGCAGTTGATAGGCCCACCTAGGAGAAAGTGCAAGTTATTATTGACCGTGGAAATATAGGGAAATCCTCGGGTCGTTAAATCCCAACGAGATTGAAATTGTATTTTGAACGATTAGGGTGATGAGTGGTACTGAGGACAGTAACAAAAATGATTGAGGGATGATTATACTACTGATTACATGGTATTTGGATAATATGAAATGATATAAACAATAACAGAGATACACACAAAAGCACAAATTGGAAAATCAGATAACAGACAGAGAAAAGTGGGTTTTAACAAGTCACAAACTACAGGGGGTACAAGTGAAACTTTTTAAAACTTAAAATTAAAAGAAAATTTAAAATGATATTTAAAATTATGAAAATGATTATTTTAATATTTAATTACTATTTAATTAATTAAAACTATTTAATAAGTAAATTAAACCTAAGTTAAATTAACTAAAAATTATAAAGATTACAATTTAAACTAAAAACTTGAAAAAATAATTTCTAAACCTTAAAAAGAACTTGAAGAAAGTATAAAAAATGAAAATAAATATTTTTGTCTTTTTATGAGTTTTCTATTAATTAAAAACTATTTATCTTAATTAAACTATTTAAACTATTTTAAATTACTATTAATACCTAAATGACTTATAAAATTATGTAAAAATTTATAAAACTAATTAACCATTACAGGAATCCTAAAAAATTATAAAAAGTTGCTAAAAATTATATTTAAGCTATTTGACTAATTAATTACTGATTAATTAATTTAAATCTAATTTAATTAAATTAAATAGGAAAATTAGAAAATGGACAGTGGAAATTATGAAACTATTTTCTAAAAGTCTTAACTACTTTATAAAACTTAGGAAAAATATAAAATTCTGCTGTTGTTAATTAAAATTATAGAAAACTATTTAATTACTTATATTACCTATTTAATTATTTAAACTACTTTTAATTCTAATAAATAGTAAACTGCTTAGGAAAAATCTAAGAAAATTATTTTAACTACTTAAAGGTACTAGGAAATTAATAAAATTATAAAAATAAAAAAGTGCTTATTAATAAGTTGAAAGAAAATTAATTAGATAATTTCTATTAAATAGAAGTTATCACTATAAGTTTGGATTTTTCTGGTTTTTCTTTTATAAAACTATTAAAATACTTAAATAATGAAACTTTTACAAAAACAACTAATTTAGAAAGCAAGAATAAGCACTGTAAGTGCTTATTACCCTAGACAGTTGACTAAGTTTGACCACACAAAGAAATAAGCTAAAATGGTCAACTCTTAAACTCTGGTAGGAGGGGGGTTGTAAGAACCAAGATTTGGAGTGTGGGACCCACTAGTGTGGTCACAATCAACCACCAAAGTGGTGGGTATGGCCTGATGGTCTGATGATGCACAGGGTAACTTATTAGGACTTGTGACTTGGTGAAAAGTTGTTTAAATGATCAAATAAGCTCTCACACATGTATACTAACTTGAAATAATACTAAAAGCACAAATAAGCACTCTGGATAAGCCAGGGAATCCAAATAAGCACTTATCACAATCCTGACAGCCAAACAGGCCTGAGGGTGGTATTTTGGACCTCTGTGGGGTCCACAGAGTTGAGAGGAGGTTCAAAATGAACCTTGGACCTTCAAGTACACCTGTCAAGCTTTCAAATAAGACAATAAGCAGGACTTATGGCTTATTAGGGAACTCTGGGTGGGGCTTGGTAAAAGGGGTCACACACTGAGTGGTCAGTGTAGGGTGTTTGGACACAGGCCACAAGCTAGGTCAAATCAGCTATGCTACAATAAGCTAATGGCCAAACGAAACCTAGATATGAAAATCTGAGGTGATAAGCTACTAATTAAGCTAAATATTGGGGTGTGGGGTCCACAGGAGAGCACACTATGGTTCAAAGAAAAAGGGTCAAAAGCTGTGTGCAGGGGAGATGGTTGCCCTGCAGCCCACTTTGAGGGGCAAAAAGGTCAATAAGAAAAATTCACAAAAATGTGAAAAGTATGGAAATCACAAGTTCTACTGATGGACTAATTACCCAATTAATTTCAAACCCTAGAACCAAATACACAAATCATGAAAATTCCTACCATTTTTGAGAAAAACTGAGATTGCACTTTTGACTTTGTTGAATTTAACTACTAGTTTGACTTTTGTGAGATTCTACCTAGATTTAAAAACTGGTTAGGTTATAATAAGCTAGAATAAGACTAAATTAAGCTAGAACAACTACTAGTGAAATGATTTGAAGCTTATGACTCTCTAATTTCCACACAGTGAATCACTGTGAGTGATTCAAAGTGATTTTGACTTTATTGGTTAACTAGGTCTGAGTTATTGCTTGTTCTGAGTTAATATTACCCTAGATGACTTGTATAAACTAGAAAAAACAACAATAAAGCACTGGATCACCTAGGATTATCTTGATCCAAACACACCTTATACCTAGACTGTTTTATGATTTAAGATATAAATGGCTTAAAGAGCTTATGCAACTGATTCAGATCAACTTATTATTGTGTATTAAGCTAAAATGAGCACTGAAACACAGAACTTAACATCAATTAACCAAAGTTAACAAGTATACTAATTTTGACAGTCAAAATGGAATTCAAAGAAACTATAATTTCTATTGAACAAGCTATGTATTTTAAGCAATAATATTTTTAAATACCACTAAGTAAACACAGAAAAGCTGAATAAGCAGTAATTAAGCAAAGCTACAGTAAAAAGACAGATATGAGATTTTTGATGACTTACAATATGCTTTCCTGCTTAAACCAATGAACCAAGAACAATCCTATGGAATCTCCACATATTCACTAACCCAAGGCCTTCCAGAATTTACCTTGCTCCTACTTGATGATCACCATAACCAAGATTTTTGATTTTTTCTTTATTTTTCTTAATTTTTTATGATTTATGAGTTTCTCCATGATAACTGCTTTAAAGGTTTCTAAAAGCTTTCATAAGCTTTCTGAGGAGCTTATATGAGCTTATGAATCCATATAATCTAACAATAACAACATTATAGCTTATTGAGAAATTTGAAATAAACTTGAACTTGCATAAACTGAGAACTGAATTAAAACTTGAGATTGATTATCATAAAAGTTGAGATTACACCTGAATTGACTAACACAAAGCTTAAAAGCTTGAGAATTAACTGAAATAACAGATTACAATTTTAACGAGATTAATTAAGCTAAATTATACTATATCTTGGTCTTCTGCACTTCTGTTCCTTTTATAAGCTCAATTAGGGTTCCTTGTGAGTCTCTGAATCATTCCCACTTTAGATCTTGACCATCCAATGCTCTGAATCAATCCTATCCGTTTAAACCATTTTGGCGCCAAAAAGTCTCCAAGTTAACTTGGGGCCAAAGCTGAGCAATTAAAGATTATTGGAAGGATGTGGAGGTGTCAGGGGACAAAAGAGATGTTTTCAGGACAAGTTGAGGTGATATGGAAGAAAAACAGGGAGCAGGTATGGTTTGGAGTGAAAATTGGTGGGAATTGCATTAATTGGTGATGTGGTTTGGTTGTGAGGTGGAAAGGTGGTTAGGGGGAGTAGGGGACGAGGTGGAAAGGTGGTGAGGTGGTGGTAAAACCACCATGGTTTCTGGTTTACAGTGGTGAGGGAGGAGGGTGAATAGTGGTGTGTGGTTTGGCGGTATTGGGAGGTCAAACGGGGGTTTGACCCGTTCTAAATAATAAAAGGGGTGTGGGCCGAGGTTATTTTGGGCCTAGGGGGTGTGGGCTGGATTGTGTTTTGAATTGGATTTGGTGTGTTGGGTTTAAATAAGAAAAGGGTCCGTTTGTATTTATAACTCAACAAGGACCAATTTTGTAATTTTGACAAAATTAAGGGACTGATTTTGAAATTTTCCCAAAGTAGTTATAAGGATCAATTTTGTCATTTATGAATAACCCAAGGACCAAAGATGTGATTTTTCCATTTAAAATATCCAGGGACCTTTTCTGCCAATTTCTCAAACTCCAGTGACCATTTATGTAACTTTGTATTTTTAAGGGACTGAAGATGTAATTTCTCAAATTGTTATCATAAGGACCAATTTTGTCATTTAAGAATAGTTCAAGGTTTATTTTTCATATCTTTCCATTTTCAAAACCTTAAGGACTATATTTGACATTTTTCAAACTTGAGGGACTAAAGTTGTCATTTTGCAATGTTTTAACTTTAAAGGACTAAACTTGACAACTTATGAATCCCTAAGGACCTTTGATGATATTTTTCATGTTTGGATTTACCAGGGACTAGTTTTGACAACTTTTGAAACTTGAGGGACTGAAACTGCCAATTATGCAAACTTTGTACGTTTTTTATTTGTTTTTTATTATTTTGCATTTGAAACATATAAAACACACTTCTAAGATATTTTGATGCATATTTGAGTGTTTTTGAATGTTTTGGCAGTTCAGATTGGTATAAAATGATGAGTATTTAGACACTCATCAATCCTCCACACTAAACTATTGCTAGTCCCTAGCAATCTTTTGAGAAAATTTTAATGGATTTTTACTCTTTACCAAAAGCCATCACTTCTGGAGTAGCCAGATGTAAGAACTGTGGCACATCTGATAACCGTGTGATTTTGAGCAAACCACCAGCTGTCAACGGATTTGATTTGTCTTTACCAAAAGCCGTTTGCTTCTGGACTAGCCAACTCTTGATGGAATAGTCAACATCTTGGTGAGCTGATTACCAATTATGGTTTTTCCACGGCCTTTACCACAAGCCATAATCTTGCGGGCTAGCCAACTCATTCGCTTTATGGGATATGGGGAGTTGAGGAACCATACAATTTTGGGCAAATTGCAAGCCATCAACGGATTTGAGATGTCTTTACCAAGAGCCGTTTGCTCCTGGACTAGCCAATCCTTTTGTGGGTTAGACATGGTGGATTGATGACCATTATTTGCATTTCTAAGTGTGAAAAAACTGGTAATTTTGATCAAATGGGGGTTCTTGATGGACCATGTGTTTTGAATTCGTGAGAACTCTCCCCCACACTTAGAACTGAATATTGCCCTCAATATTCAAAGTACTTGGTGTCCCACCAAGACTTAGAACGTAAGAAGGAAATACTATTAACCTTTTGTTTTAGTCTATTTACATACAAACGCACTTTTTTTTTTTTTTTTTTTTAAATATATACATATGTACAACATGTGGTTCATCTCCCCCACACTAGGGTGGTAGAAAGGGGTAAGAAGACAGAAATATGGGTGAAAACCCATATTGCTACTGTTTTTGATTACCGAGTTGCTAGCTTGACTCGACCTCGAATTGAATTGTCCATGATGAAGCTACTGTTTTTGTTTACCGAGTCGCTAGCTTGACTCGACCCCGAATTAAATTGTCCTTGGGGAAGCTACTGTTTTTGTTAACTGAGTCGCTAGCTTGACTCGACCCCAAATTTATTGGTCCATGGGGTAAGTTTGGAGATCCGGGACAACCATTGGTTGTATGTCCCCTCCAAAATAGTGTTTTAACCGATGACCATTTACTTTAAAATTGGGACCGTCGGGTTGCAATAACTCAACAGTTCCATATGGGTATACTTTTGATATAGTAAATGGTCCAGACCAATGGGTTTTTAGTTTACCCGAGAAAATTTTTAATCTTGAATTGAAAAGAAGAACTCTGTCACCAACGTTGAAAACGCGGTTCTTAATTTTAGAGTCATGTATCTTCTTAGTCTTTTCTTTATAGATTAAAGAATTTTCGTAAGCTTGATCACGTAATTCATTTAGTTCATTTAGTTGAACTTTACGGTGATCACCCGCTGTCTGAAGGTCGAAATTTGCATGTTTTAAGGCCCAATAGGCCTTATGTTCTAATTCGATCGGAAGATGACATGCTTTCCCGTACACTAGCTTATATGGAGTACACCCGATGGGTGTTTTGTAAGCAGTGCGGAAAGCCCATAATGCATCGTCCATCTTATCCGACCAAGAGGCACGGTTTTCACCAACCGTCCTCTCCAGAATTCTCTTAATACCCCGATTTGAGACCTCCACCTGTTGGGGGTGGTATGCTGTAGAAAGACGGTGAGTTACACCATATTTCAGCATCACTCTTGCAAATTATTCATTGCAGAAGTGAGTGCCACGATCACTGATACTGGCACGAGGAGTCCCGAATCTGGCAAAGAGAGACTTTAAAAATTTAACGACTACTCGGGCATCATTGGTGGGTAAAGATTTTGCTTCAACCCATTTTGACACATAGTCGACAGCCACGAGTATGTATTTATTCCCTCGTAAAGACGGGAATGGCCCCATAAAATCAATGCCCCACATATCAAATATTTCACAGACTTGGATGGCGTTTTGCGGCACCTCATTCTTTTTGGAAATATTCCCGTGACGCTGGCAAGCCTCACAAGTTTTGATAAGTTCATGGGCGTCTTTATAGATCGTGGGCCAAAAGAATCCTGAATCAAACACCTTTTTGGCGGTGTAGTTTGGGTTATGATGTCCCCCCGTGGGTCCATCATGACAAGCTTTAAGAATTTCCATGGCTTCTTGGTCATGGACACACCGTCGGATGACTTGATCCGCACATATTTTGAACAAGTAGGGGTCGTCCCAGAAGTAATGTTTTACATCTTTAAAGAATTTTCTTTTCTGTTGGGACGACATCCCTTTCACAACGAAATTTCCCGCACGGTAATTTGCAAAGTCGGCAAACCATGGGGTAGTGGTATCATCCCGAGTAGAGATTAGATTTAGAGTCTCCAGAGGAAAAGTTTCATTAATTTCTTTTCTCACGAGAATATCCTGATGAGGATTTTCAAACCGGGACAAGTGATCAGCTGCAAGGTTCTCTGCTCCTTTTTTATCTCTTATGAGAATATCAAATTCCTGAAGGAGCAGGACCCAACGGAGCAGTCTTGGCTTTGCATCCTGTTTAGTGAACAGGTATTTCAGAGCCGAATGGTCCGTATACACCACGCTTTTGGTTAAGATTAAGTAAGACCAAAATTTTTCAAAGGCATATACCACAGCTAATAATTCTTTTTCTGTGGTGGTATAGTGTGTTTGAGCTTCATTCATGGTCTTACTTGCGTAGTGTATTGGCTGGAAATGTTTGGTTTTGCGTTGCCCCAGAACTGCACCAATAGCGTAATCGCTAGCATCGCACATAAGTTCAAAGGGTAAGTCCCAGTCGGGGGCAACAAGGATTGGTGCTTCGGTAAGTCTTTTCTTTAAAGTAGAAAAAGCTTCGATGCACTCGGGGGAAAAGATGAAAGGAGCATCCTTTTCAAGAAGATGAGTCATGCGCCGGGCTATTTTGGAAAAATCATGTATGAATCTCCGATAGAACCTGGCATGGCCGAGGAAACTCCTTATTCCTTTAACAGTGGTGGGATGAGGCAGTTTAGCAATAACATCAATTTTGGCCTTATCGACCTCAATCCCATTTTTTGAAATTTTATGGCTGAGGACAATGCCCTCCTTAACCATAAAATGGCTCTTCTCCCAGTTTAGACAAAGATTAGTGTTTTCACAACGTTAAAGCATTTTTTCTAAATGGGAGAGGCATGAGTCGAAAGAATTCCCGATGACTGAGAAGTCATCCATGAATACCTCCATGGTTTTTCCGATCATGTCATGGAAAATAGCCATCATGCACCTTTGGAAAGTGCCCGGAGCATTGCATAACCCAAAAGGCATGCGGCGATAGGCAAATGTCCCGTAAGGGCATGTGAAGGTAGTCTTCTCTTGATCCTGTGGATCAATGGGAATTTGGAAGTAACCCGAGAAGCCGTCGAGGAAACAATAATACTCATTCCCCGCTAGTCTTTCGAGCATCTGATCCATAAAGGGCAGACGAAAATGGTCTTTGCGGGTGGCTTCGTTAAGCTTTCTGTAATCGATACATACTCGCCACCCTGTAACCAAATGAGTTGGTATTAACTCGTTATCCTCATTAGTGACAACCGTGATGCCACCCTTCTTTGGAACACAATGTATTGGGCTAACCCAAGAACTATCTGATATAGGGTAAATAAATCCCGCATCAAGAAGTTTGATAACTTCTGCCTTTATAACTTCGTGGATTTTTGGATTTACCCTTCTTTGATGCTGCACGGCAGGTTTAAAGTCCTCTTCCATTAGGATTTTGTGTGTACAAAAATCCGGGTTAATACCCTTTATATCTGAAAGCTTCCAAGCAATTGCTTGCTTGTGGGACTTTAAAACCTTAAGCAGCGCGGTTTTCTCCTCATCCTTTAAGTCTTTTGCAATAATGACTGGTAACTTATCGTTACCTTCCAAGAATGCATATTCTAGATGAGGAGGCAGGTCCTTAAGTTCGACCTCGGGGAAATCATCATTTTTCTCAACATATTTGACTTCCGCCTTATGAAGTTGTGGAGGTAGAACAGGAATGGGAGAAGGATCTTTGTTCAATAACTTCTCAAGGAGAAGTATATCCCTCTCCGGGTCAATCTCTTGGTTATCAATTCCTTCGGGAACTGAATCACTTTTGAGAAAGGCCTCTAATTCCTCAAGGACGAAATCACTTCCCTCAAACGGAGTAAGGGAAGGAGAAGAATTAGTGATTATGGGATGAGAAGAAGTAGTGGGATTGCCACTCGGAAAATTATCAGCGAATCCAAGGATTTCCTGATCATACTCCTCGGATGCAATGTCAATGACATCAATTCGGTTGATCGATTCAGCATCATAATTCGAGGAGTATCTCGAGGTTTGATCAAGGTTGAACGTTATCGCTTCATTGCTAACTCGTAACGTGATTTCCTCATCGAAAACATTGATTAATGCACGTCCCGTTCTTAAGAATCCTCTCCCAAGAATGAGAGGGACTCTTGGATCTGCATCGAAATCAACAACGACAAAGTCTGCCGGAAAATGGAACTTTCCCACTCTTACAAATACGTCCTCGGCAATACCAAGGGGACGTGAAATTGAACGGTCAGCAAGCTCGAGAGTCATGCATGTGGGACTAAGTGCCTGAAGAGAGAGCTTTTTCCAAACTGAGTGGGGCATTAAGTTGATGCTTGCACCAAGATCGGCCAAGGCAAAACATTCAACCATCCCCGGGAAAATACATGGTATTAGAAATCTCCCGGGGTCTCCTAACTTCTCGGGAAGCTATTTCAACAGAACTGCAGAGCAGTTCTCATTGAGTGGAGTTCGTGCCATCTCAAACAGTTTTTCTTTATTGCTCAACAGGTTTTTGATTGTCGATGCGAATTTGGGTAATTGTTCTGACCTTGATTTCGGTTATAATTCCCTTGGTTCTGTTTTTGTTGAACCTGGTTTTGACCAGGGTTGAAATTCCCTTGGTTGTTATAACCATGGTTCATCCGGTTCTGGTTCTGATTCTGGTTAAAGTTCTGGTTTCTGTTTTGACCATTTTGGTTCTGGGACTGATTAAACCCTGGTGGTCCGATGTAGTTATTAGATCGGTAGCTCAAAAGGTTTCGATCTCCTTGCGGTTGGTAAGAATTACCTCCCGTATTATAGGAACCTTGAGCTGCATACACGTTTTCACGAGCCGAGCCACCGGAGGCTGGGCACTCTGTGTAAGGATGTGGACCACCGCAAGTTTCACAACTTGGGTTAACAGCTTTGACCTGATTATGATTTGTCTGATGGATACGCAAAACTGCTGTAGACAAATCATCCAGCTTTTTAGCTAGGATGGATATTTCATTGCTTGCCGGAGTGACTGACTTAAATGAGTCGTTCCTCTCAGCAGAGGAGTCCCAAAAATTATGATGGGCAGTCATGTTTTCAATTAAGTCATAGCACTCTTCAGGGGTCCTTTTCATAAAGGTGCCCCCAGCAGCAGCATTGATGGTGTCACGATGACAGAGTGTCAAACCATTATAAAAGGTATTAATAATGGTTACAAGAAGCATGTTATGATTAGGACACCGATCAATAGCAAGTTTGTAGCGTTCCCATGCCTCAAATAAGGACTCTTCGGGAAGCTGTCTGAAGTTGCTGATATCATTCCTCAGCTTTGTGACCATAGATGGTGGAAAGTATTTGGCCAGAAATTTAGTGATCATCTCATCAAAAGTGTGGATCGAATTCTTTGGAAGTCGATCGAACCATGAAGTCGCATGATGAGTGAGGGAATAGGGAAAAAGGTACAAACGTAGGCCGTCGTCGGTGACGCCATTTTGTTTCATGCTCGGGGTGACAGTTAAAAATTTGTCTAGATGTTTGTTAGCATCTTCACCCGGCAATCCGTGGAACTGACACGTATTCTGGATCTGTTGTATCATGTGGTGTTTTAATCCAAAATCCGTGGCTCCAATAGTGAGTGGTGCAATTGGTCCACCCCTCCCTTGCATGGTAGGTTGACACAGTTCCTCCATTGTTCGGGTGTCAGAAACTGGTTCCTCCTTAGGAGGGAATGGGGGCTCGTCGTTCATTTTTAATGTGTGTTCTTCTTCAACAGTACGTAACTTAGTTACGTTTTTTCCTTTATTACGCTTTGTTTGCGAACGAGTGCGCATGCACTAAAAACGGTATCAATCAAAACAAGACAGAGGCAAAACGACAGTGAACTTGAATCCAATAATCACAAATGAACAGCTCCTTTAAAAAATGTACACTATTCACAAGGATATAATGGTAAGTTTTAAATCTTAAGTTTGGGAACTTATTATGTTCACACCCCCAGTTGGTAGGTGTTCTGCCTTGGTTTTCGGTGGTAAACTTTTATGTAATTATATTCACAGTAAAATGTTTTTGGCTTTTCGTGTATGGGTGAAAAAACTTGGACAATATTTTTGGAACTGATTCGTTAACCGAAATCGTTCCTTTAAGATTACTGGCAGATTGGCGGGAGGAAATAAATGGATCCCTCTTCAGTTCGCAATTTAATATCAGAACTTACCTTAAACCAACTGTATAGGTTGTAATCTTAAAGATAACGAAGTAATTTAACTTCACAGTTTGTTTTGTTGTTTATGATTTGTTTGGTGTTTTTAACACTTCAGGAGAAATGTTAATGAACTTTTTCAGATATGATTTTGATTTTCACAAAAATTTACAAAGTGGTGATATTTGTACAGGAGGGGTTTTGAAAACCACTAAACTTAAACCGTTTTGAAATACGCAACAACCTCCCCGGCAGCGGCGCCAAATTTTGACTCCTCCTAAACCAACCAGTCAACTGGGTGCAGTTGATCGGCCCACCTAGGAGAAAGTGCAAGTTATTATTGACCGTGGAAATATAGGGAAATCCCCGGGTCGTTAAATCCCAACGAGATTGAAATTGTATTTTGAACGATTAGGGTGATGAGTGGTACTGAGGACAGTAACAAAAATGATTGAGGGATGATTATACTACTGATTACTTGGTATTTGGATAATATGAAATGATATAAACAATAACAGAGATACACACAAAAGCACAAATTGGAAAATCAGATAACAGAAGAGAAAAGTGGGTTTTAACAAGTCACAAACTACAGGGGGTACAAGTGAAATTTTTTAAAACTTAAGATTAAAAGAAAATTTAAAATGATATTTAAAATTATGAAAATGATTATTTTAATATTTAATTACTATTTAATTTATTAAAACTATTTAATAAGTAAATTAAACCTAAGTTAAATTAACTAAAAATTATAAAGATTACAATTTAAACTAAAAACTTGCAAAAATAATTTCTAAACCTTAAAAAGAACTTGAAGAAAGTATAAAAAATGAAAATAAATATTTTTGTCTTTTTATGAGTTTTCTATTAATTAAAAACTATTTATCTTAATTAAATTATTTAAAATTACTATTAATACCTAAATGACTTATAAAATTATGTAAAAATTTATAAAACTAATTAACCATTACAGGAATCCTAAAAAATTATAAAAAGTTGCTAAAAATTATATTTAAGCTATTTGACTAATTAATTACTTATTAATCAATTTAAATCTAATTTAATTAAATTAAATAGGAAAATTAGAAAATGGACAGTGGAAATTATGAAACTATTTTCTAAAAGTATTAGCTACTTTATAAAACTTAGGAAAAATATAAAATTCTACTGTTGTTAATTAAAATTAAAGAAAACTATTTAATTACTAATATTACCTATTTAATTATTTAAACTACTTTTAATTCTAATAAATAGTAAACTGCTTAGGAAAAATCTAAGAAAATTATTTTAACTACTTAAAGGTACTAGGAAATTAATAAAATTATAAAAATGAAAAAGTGCTTATTAATAAGTTGAAAGAAAATTAATTAGATAATTTCTATTAAATAGAAGCTATCACTATAAGTAAGTTTGGATTTTTCTGGTTTTTCTTTTATAAAACTATTAAAATACTTAAATAATGAAACTTTTACAAAAACAACTAATTTATAAAGTAAGAATAAGCACTGTAAGTGCTTATTACCCTAGATAGTTGAATAAGTTTGACCACACAAAGAAATAAGCTAAAATGGAGTTATGTGGGGTTCACTAAGGTGAAATCTGGTTTACCTAAGTTATTTATACTTGAATAATCTAGACTTGATAAGATAAGCTCATGGGATAAGCTAAAAAGCTATAATAAGCAACTGCTTATTGGGGTTCTGAGTCAAAAATGGGACAGACTTATGAGGTTGATTTAGGTGGGGTCCACTGATGCACAGGTCAAACAAATGGTCAACTCTTAAACTCTGGTAGGAGGGGGTTGTAAGAACCAAGATTTGGAGTGTGGGACCCACTGGTGTGGTCACAATCAACCACCAAAGTGGTGGGTATGGCCTGATGGTCTGATGATGCACAGGGTAACTTATTAGGACTTGTGACTTGGTGAAAAGTTGTATAAATGATCAAATAAGCTCTCACACATGTATACTAACTTGAAATATGACTAAAAGCACAAATAAGCACTCTGGATAAGCCAGGGAATCCAAATAAGCACTTATTACAATCCTGACAGCCAAACAGGCCTGAGGGTAGTATTTTGGACCTCTATGGGGTCCACAGAGTTGAGAGGAGGTTCAAAAGGAACCTTGAACCTTCAAGTACACCTGTCAAGCTTTCAAATAAGCCAATAAGCAGGACTTATGGCTTATTAGGGAACTCTGGGTGGGGCTTGGTAAAAGGGGTCACACACTGAGTGGTCAGTGTAGGGTGTTTGGACACAGGCCACAAGCTAGGTCAAATCAGCTATGCTACAATAAGCTAATGGCCAAACTAAACCTAGATATGAAAATATGAGGTGATAAGCTACTAATTAAGCTAAATATTGGGGTGTGGGGTCCACAGGAGAGCACACTGTGGTTCAAAGAAAAAGGGTCAAAAGCTGTGTGCAGGGGAGATGGTTGCCCTACAGCCCAATTTGCGGGGCAAAAAGATCAATAAGAAAAATTCAGAAAAATGTGAAAAGTATGGAAATCACAAGTTCTACTGATAGACTAATTACCCAATTAATTTCAAACCCTAGAACCAAATACACAAATCATGAAAATTCCTACCATTTTTGAGAAAAACTGAGATTGCACTTTTGACTTTGTTGAATTTAACTACTAGTTTGACTTTTGTAAGATTCTACCTAGATTTAAAAACTGATTAGGTTATAATAAGCTAGAATAAGACTAAAATAAGCTAGAACAACTACTAGTGAAATGATTTGAAGCTTATGACTCTCTAATTTCCACACAGTGAATCACTGTAAGTGATTCAAAGTGATTTTGACTTTATTGGTTAACTAGGTCTGAGTTCTTGCTTGTTCTGAGTTAATATTACCCTAGATGACTTGTATAAACTAGAAACAACAACAATAAAGCACTGGATCTCCTAGGATTATCTTGATCCAAACACACCTTATACCTACACTGTTTTATGATTTAAGATATAAATGGCTTAAAGAGCTTATGCAACTGATTCAGATCAACTTATTATTGTGTATTAAGCTAAAATGAGCACTGAAACACAAAACTTAACATCAATTAACCAAAGTTAACAAGTATACTAATTTTGACAGTCAAAATGGAATTCAAAGAAACTACAATTTCTATTGAACAAGTGATTGGTGCTAAACCACCTAACTTATATTGACCAAGGAATGGTCAACAAAGTCAAATAGCCTAGATCAATTCTCCGCGGAAGTATAAGGTTTCCCCGGGTCGTTATGTCTCGACGAGGTGTGGAAGGTAATCAAACGGCTTGTGTGATCGGGTGAATTTGGACAGAAAGGGGTATAAGTGAGTTGTGATGACTACACTACTGGAATATAAAAGATAATAGCTTAAATACACTATATTAACAATACTGGAAAGTCAGAAAAACCAGAAACGTTTAAAACTTAAAACGCGTACGTTCACGTTTAAATAAAACGTAAGCGTACGAAATAAAAAGTGAAAACGGAAATCTGAAAACACCTAGGGGGTGAAAATGACTTTTTTACAAACCTAAAGGTAAAAGAAAATTTTTAGAAAATTAAAATCAAATTTTACACTATTTAATTATTTAATATTAATTAATTACTAATTATTACTTTTTAATAATATTTAAGTAACTTAAATATAATACAATATTATTTAAATATTAAAAAGGTGAAAATAAAATTCCTAAAATTATAAAATAACTACAAACAAGTTTTAAAAATAAAAATATGTATTTTTGTCTTTTTGTGGATTTTCTTTTAATTAATTACTAATTAACTAATTAAACTATTTTAAATTAAGAAAAATACTAAATGAACAGTAAAAATTCTAATAAAATTTCTAAAATTATTTTACAACATATAAAAGCTATAAAAAATATAAAAACTAAGTTTTGCTTAATAAAAACTAATTATGCTATTTTAAACTAATTATTAATTAATAATTAATAAAACTAAAATTAATTCTAACTAATACTAAATGAGAAAATTAAAATCTGAGAAAATTAATATAAATACATTAATATGAGATATAATTAATAAAAATATAAAAATGACAAGTACTTAATAAAAATTTAAAAATGAAAATTAAAATTAAATTAAATTAAATAGAAACTATCACTTAATTTTAAATTTGTTTTTCTTGATTTTTCTTTTACAAACCTATTAAATACTTAAAAACAAACACTTTTTGTAAAAACAAACTTTTTGTAAACTTAAAATAAGCTGAAATGAAAGCTAAAAGCCCAACAGTTGACTTTGTTTGACTTAAATGGAAAATAAGCTTAAACCAGCATGTGTGGGACCCACTCTGGGTAATTCAGGTGTGAATAAGCTAAGTGAACTTATTTAAGCATGAAAAAGCAATTAAGAACCACAGAATAAGCCATAAGCTAAAAATAAGCACATTGAACTTCTTGTTTCTGGACTGAAAATGGGACAGATAAATGAGCTTGATTCAAATGGGTCCCAGTGGTATCTAGGTCAACCTAATGGTCAAACCATGCACCCTGGTAGGAGGGGGGTTGAAAGGAACCAATAGGGGTGGCTGCGGACCACCATGGTGGTCAGAAAACCACCACAAAGGTGGAGGTGTGGGTGTGCAGCTGCTGAGACAGAGCAGAGGTTGCCCTGCAAGTCACTTTGGGGACTTGTGGGGCCCACAAGAAAAATTCTAAAAATATAAACAAGCTAGAACATAAAAGGTGAGCTGGTATACTATAACTAGGAACAAGTTTCAAGGATTAATTCCTAACACAAAATTCGGAAATAGTCTTGCAACTTTGGTAAAAATCTGGAATGCCACATTTGACTTTTTTAAGAAAACTTGGATTCTTGACTTTTATGGATTTCCACAGATTCCTAATGATTGATTACGTAATATTAAGCTAATATGAGATGAAATTAAGCTATATTAACAGTTATTAAGCTAATATGGAGATTATGGTACCAAAGGTTTCAACAGATAACAAATGAGATGGATTTAAAAATGATTTTGAAGCATGCAATTTTTTTGATTTATATGTCCTACTACAGCTTTAAGTGACCTTAGGAAACAACAAGCACAAAGCTAAACACCCTAATACTCAGTGGGAGCTGCTGACCCAGACACCCCTATATACTATGACAGTTCTGTGATTCAAGACCAATGGCAGAATTGTACCATAAAATTGATTCAGAGGTGCATAAGGGTATCATGTAAACTTAAATAAACACACAAACAACAAAAACAACAATGAAAACACCATGATTCAAAATAATACCATATTGGCAGTGGAATTATGAAACTGAGCAATTTTTAGAATCAAAGAACAAAAGCTATCCACAATACAATTTTTAAGAACAACTAAACCTAATAAACTCACAAACAACAAATAAACAAGATTTAAGTAATGCTACAGTAGTATTGAAAGAAATATAAACTAGAACTCACAAATGGATCCAGGCACAGAACTGGTAAACCAGGGACTCACACCTGTCCCAAAGCTTCCAAATAAGCTTTTAATACCATAAAAATCCAAAACCTTTCAGATTTCTTTGCTTCTTCTTTGTCTCTCACTTATTTTGGATTTAAAGACTGATTTTCTTGAATTTATGGAATTATTTATAAAACTGAGTAAAATGATGAGTAAGCTTGTAAAAGCTTACTTAGTGAACCTTATTAAGCTTAAAGAACCAGATAACAACAACTCCCAATACTTGACAACGATTTAGAATATTTAAATTAAAAACACAAATTTGAAATTTAACACTGCAACTTGTAAATTAAAGGGTGGAATGAGTTTCTAGTACACTGGAAATGGTAAATACAAAGCTTTTTAAGCAAAAATTACAACAGAACTTGAAGCTAAATCTTACAGCTACAGTACACTACTCCTAAACTACTCTAACTAACTCCTTCTCTTCTTTTTCTTTTCTTTTTATAAGCCTGGAGTGAAACCTTGACTTTCCCACACCTTTATTGACCCTTGGATTGGCTTCTTTGATCCCAGCCGTTTAAAAACTTTTTGGCGCGAAATGGGATTGGGGCAGGTTAGTGGTGTTTGGTGGGATAGTTGGTGCATTTAATGAAGAGGGGGGATGTATGTGAAGAGTTGGTGAGACTTTGGAGGAGGGGCGGCAGGAGCCTGGTAATTAGGGGTGGTAATGGTGAGAGGTTAAGGATGATGAATAGTAACCCGTGGGTGTGGGTTTGACTTTGGTCAATGACCAGGGAGTTATCAAAAAGGTGGGATGGGCCAAGTTTTTGGTGGGCTTGGGGGGTTGTACTGGATCAGGCCTGGTTTGGTTTTGGATTGTTTGTTTGTTTATTTATTTTGCAAAAACCACAAGGACTATTGTTGTAATTTCTGAAAAGTTGAGGCTGAAAATGTCAATCTTCCAAAGTGCTCATAAGTACCAAAATTGCCAATCACCAATATTATAAGGTTCATGAATTTATTATATTTATTATTATTTTTTTCATTTTAAAACACCAAGGACCAAAACTAACAAGTTTGCAAAGTATAGGGACCAAACATGTAATTTCCACAAAATTTTCATCCAAGGATTAAAAGTAACAAATTTTGATTTTCCAAGGACAAAAAATGATTTTCTTCTCAAAAATACCCCACCAGGGACCAATTCTGTCAATATCTGAAACTCCAGGGACCAAAAGTGTAAATTTCCAAAACTTTCCAATTTTTCACCAAAGGACTAAATATGACAACTTATGATTGTAAAAGGACCTTTGGTGATAATTTTCCATATTTTGAATATCCAGGGACTAGTTTTGTAATTTTATGAAAGTTGAGGGACTGAAACTGCCAATTTTGCAAACTTTGTGCGTTTTTCGTTTGTTTTTGCTCATTTTGCATCTAAAACATATAAAACACAATTTTGAAATATTTTCAGTATTTTGATGCATTACTGAGTGTTTTTGTATGTTTTGCAGTTCAGATTAGACCAAAAATGATGAGTGTTTGAGCACTCATCAATCCCCACACTAAACTATTGCTAGTCCCTAGCAATAACGTTTTGAAAACTTGATGGATTTGAAAAACTCTTTACCAAAAGCCATCACTTCTGGAGTAGCCAGGTGTAAGAACTGTGGCACACCTGATAACCGTTTGATTTTGAGCAAACCACCAGCTGTCAACGGATTTGAGTAGTCTTTACCAAAATCCGTTTGCTTCTGGACTAGCCAGCTCTTGATGGAATAGTCAACATCTTGGTGAGCTGATTACCAATTATGGATTTTCCACGGCCTTTACCACAGCCATAATCTTGCGGGCTAGCCAACTCATTTGTTTTCGGGGAGTTGAGGAACCATACAATTTTGGGCAAATTGTCAGCCGTCAACGGATTTGATATGTCTTTACCAAGAGTCGTTTGCTCCTGGACTAGCCAATCCCTTTTGTCGGTTAGACAAGGCGGACTGATTACCAAAAATTTTTAAGCACCAGTGAAAAATTTTTGAAATTTTTTTGAAATTTGGGCTAAAAACGGGGGTATTATATAGTAAAATGATATAAAATTCGCTAGAATAGCGAATACCCCCCCACACTAAGCATGAATATTGTCCTCAATATTCAAAATCCCGGCTATTATGCCGACATTTTGAACGTAAAAGGGCAACATTACAAGCTGAGCGTGGAAAACACCATTTTGTATTTCACTTCATTTGGTAACCATAGCATGGGGGACTCCCCCACACTTAGGATGAAAACCCTATAAGCATGCTCTGTTTTTGTTTACCGAGTCGCTAGCGTGACTCGACCCCGAATTCAATTGTCTTTGGGGAAGCATGATGTGGAAGGAACAATCTCACTCGGACTTTCATTCAAAATGTTTGGACAAACATATGAAGCACGTGAAAGTTCCACCCCGATGAGATAAGTATCCGGCTCAAGATAATGATACATGAAAATGCCGGGATCAAAGATGGTGTCCTCACTCCCGAAGGAGTGAAGAAGAGAAGAAGTCACCTTATAGGTGAAGAAAAGGAAGAAAATCATGATGAAAAACATGATTTGATCTTCTTCCTCAAGAGGAGGCTCAATAGCCTGAGTTTGGATTTCAAAGGGTAAGCTCGTAAACAACCCGGGAGGGTGGGTGGGATGTTGCAAATTCTCATAATTGAGAGCATCTCCCCCCGGGCTATCAAACTCCGAAGGAGTCATAACATGATGAGCGAGTTCACCGGAGAACTCCTCATGAAGAGAATCATTCACAAGATGTGAATCTGTGGACTCATGTTCCATTGTGGACTCATCACAATTCTCGTCAAAGATTGGATTATTAGAAATCATAGTGAATTCAGAATCGAATTCAAATAGAGGATTGGTGAGAGTCGTATTAAATGTTTCGGGAACAAAGAGATTATCATTCTCTATTGGATTGTCAGGATAAGAAGTGAGTGACGGATCATGATAAAGGAGACTTTCAATTTCTCCCAGATCGGCTTCAAAGTTGAGGAGACCATCATCACCTTCAAATGAAAGTGGATTGATGTGAGTAAGTTCATCAGCGAACTCCTCAAGAAGAGGATCAACATCAGAATGAGGCAATGGTGCCTCAATATACTCAATGTCTCCATGAGATGTGAAATCATCATTAAAATCTGAGAAAGTCTCAAAATGATCGTTTGAACACTCAAGAGATGAAGGAATATCACATACATGATCCAAAGTTCCCTGTGACTCTCTCGGGATTGGGACAAGGATCTCAACACTAGACTTTATTAATTCGTCCGATTCCCTTTTAGGAACAGTGTCAATATGCTCGTCCCCAATGATCAAAGAGTGAGTGGGAACCTCGGGTGTGATAGCAGTTGTTTGAGATGGAATCTCAACTGCTGGGGTATCAACTGATGAACTTGAAGTTTTATAAAATTCAAGGATGTCAAGTGTATCCTCATCATCACTGTCATCAGGAATGAAACGGAACAAAGAGCTAGATTTGGTTGCTTTTTCTCTTGCAATGGATTCCCTCACAGATTTTTCATATGCATCTTGGGAATTTATTCTAGCAGCCTGCTCTTCAGCAAGCAATTCTTCCATGGATTTTTGATGAGTGTGTCTTTGGGCAAAGTCTTGAACTAAACCCTTAAGCTCATCAACGATTTTCATCATATCTTGCATTTCTGGAAGAAGTGCTTGATTCATATCGTACTGTGGAGGTTGGTCGTAACAAGGTGTGTCAAAATTGTCACAAGGATATGGATTCCCCGTTTGACAATCTGAACTGAAGTGGGGACCTCCATAGAAATCACAACAGTAAAATTGTTGAGGCTGTGGGTTGTACGTGCTAGAGTCATAATCGTTATCAGGAAACTGCTCATAGACAAGTGTGTTTCCCGATTGACAATCAGAACTGTAGTGTGAACCACCACAGTACTCACAACAGTAAAACTGCTGAGTATCATGGTGTGGCAGCTGATGGAATAAATCAGTCGTGTCATGGTAAGAATAGGGATCTTGGTTATAGACAGACCCGTTTCCCGACTCTACCATGCCACAACTGGGCAATTGCCACCATTATAAGGATTACCACACCAATGGCAAACCAGAAAGTGTGGATGAGACATAGAAAGAATCAAATGTGTATAGAGGGGTAGGGATGAAGAATCAAAGGCGTGAGAGGGTAAAGGTGAATATTTCTGGGTTTTTGGATAAACATTTTGTACAAATGATAAAGAAAATGTTTTTGGGTTTTGTTTTTATGAAAATATGAACAAGGATGGATAAATGTACAATGGAACGAATTCCAAAGACACTAATCAGAAAAACCGTTTAGATAAACGCGCACAACCTCCCCGGCAGCGGCGCCAAAAGTTGATTGGTGCTAAACCACCTAACTTATATTGACCAAGGAATGGTCAACAAAGTCAAATAGCCTAGATCAATTCTCCGCGGAAGTATAAGGTTTCCCCGGGTCGTTATGTCCCGACGAGGTGTGGATGGTAATCAAACGGCTTGTGTGATCGGGTGAATTTGGACAGAAAGGGGTATAAGTGAGTTGTGATGACTACACTACTGGAATATAAAAGATAATAGCTTAAATACACTATATTAACAATACTGGAAAGTCAGAAAAACCAGAAACATTTAAAACTTAAAACGCGTACGTTCACGTTTAAATAAAACGTAAGCGTACGAAATAAAAAGTGAAAACGGAAATCTGAAAACACCCAGGGGGTGAAAATGACTTTTTTACAAACCTAAAGGTAAAAGAAAATTTTTAGAAAATTAAAATCAAATTTTACACTATTTAATTATTTAATATTAATTAATTACTAATTATTACTTTTTAATAATATTTAAGTAACTTAAATATAATACAATATTATTTAAATACTAAAAAGGTGAAAATAAAATTCCTAAAATTATAAAATAACTACAAACAAGTTTTAAAAATAAAAATATGTATTTTTGTCTTTTTGTAGATTTTCTTTTAATTAATAACTAATTAATTACTAATTAACTAATTAAACTATTTTAAATTAAGAAAAATACTAAATGAACAGTAAAAATTCTAATAAAATTTCTAAAATTATTTTACAACATATAAAAGCTATAAAAAATATAAAAACTAAGTTTTGCTTAATAAAAACTAATTATGCTATTTTAAACTAATTATTAATTAATAATTAATAAAACTAAAATTAATTCTAACTAATACTAAATGAGAAAATAAAAATCTGAGAAAATTAATATAAATACTTTAATATGAGATATAATTAATAAAAATATAAAAATGACAAGTACTTAATAAAAATTTAAAAATGAAAATTAAAATTAAATTACATTAAATAGAAACTATCACTTAATTTTAAATTTGTTTTTCTTGATTTTTCTTTTACAAACCCATTAAATACTTAAAAACAAACACTTTTTGTAAAAACAAACTTTTTGTAAACTTAAAATAAGCTGAAATGAAAGCTAAAAGCCCAACAGTTGACTTTGTTTGACTTAAATGGAAAATAAGCTTAAACCAGCATGTGTGGGACCCACTCTGGGTAATTCAGGTGTGAATAAGCTAAGTGAACTTATTTAAGCATGAAAAAGCAATTAAGAACCACAGAATAAGCCATAAGCTAAAAATAAGCACATTGAACTTCTTGTTTCTGGACTGAAAATGGGACAGATAAATGAGCTTGATTCAAATGGGTCCCAGTGGTATCCAGGTCAACCCAATGGTCAAACCATGCACCCTGGTAGGAGGGGGTTGAAAGGAACCAATAGGGGTGGCTGTGGACCACCATGGTGGTCAGAAAACCACCACAAAGGTGGAGGTGTGGGTGTGCAGCTGCTGAGACAGAGCAGAGGTTGCCCTGCAAGTCACTTTGGGGACTTGTGGGGCCCACAAGAAAAATTCTAAAAATATAAACAAGCTAGAACATAAAAGGTGAGCTGGTATACTATAACTAGGAACAAGTTTCAAGGATTAATTCCTAACACAAAATTCAGAAATAGTCTTGCAACTTTGGTAAAAATCTGGAATGCCACATTTGACTTTTTTAAGAAAACTTGGATTCTTGACTTTTATGGATTTCCACAGATTCCTAATGATTGATTATGTAATATTAAGCTAATATGAGATGAAAATAAGCTATATTAACAGTTATTAAGCTAATATGGAGATTATGGTACCAAAGGTTTCAACAGATAACAAATGAGATGGATTTAAAAATGATTTTGACTTTCTGAGGTTGAGCATGCAATTTTTTTGATTTATATGTCCTACTACAGCTTTAAGTGACCTTAGGAAACAACAAGCACAAAGCTAAACACCCTAATACTCAGTGGGAGCTGCTGACCCAAACACCCCTATATACTATGACAGTTCTGTAATTCAAGACCAATGGCAGAATTGTACCATAAAATTGATTCAGAGGTGCATAAGGGTATCATGTAAACTTAAATAAACACACAAACAACAAAAACAACAATGAAAACACCATGATTCAAAATAATACCATATTGGCAGTGGAATTATGAAACTGAGCAATTTTTAGAATCAAAGAACAAAAGCTATCCACAATACAATTTTTAAGAACAACTAAACCTAATAAACTCACAAACAACAAATAAACAAGATTTAAGTAATGCTACAGTAGTATTGAAAGAAATTTAAACTAGAACTCACAAATGGATCCAGGCACAGAACTGGTAAACCATGGACTCACACCTATCCCAAAGCTTCCAAATAAGCTTTTAATACCATAAAAATCCAAAACCTTTCAGATTTCTTTGCTTCTTCTCTGTCTCTCACTTATTTTGGATTTAAAGACTGATTTTCTTGAATTTGTGGAATTATTTATAAAACTGAGTAAAATGATGAGTAAGCTTGTAAAAGCTTACTTAGTGAACCTTATTAAGCTTAAAGAACCAGATAACAACAACTCCCAATACTTGACAACGATTTAGAATATTTAAATTAAAAACACAAATTTGAAATTTAACACTGCAACTTGTAAATTAAAGGGTGGAATGAGTTTCTAGTACACTGGAAATGGTAAATACAAAGCTTTTTAAGCAAAAATTACAACAGAACTTGAAGCTAAATCTTACAGCTACAGTACACTACTCCTAAACTACTCTAACTAACTCCTTCTCTTCTTTTTCTTTTCTTTTTATAAGCCTGGAGTGAAACCTTGACTTTCCCACACCTTTATTGATCGTTGGATTGGCTTCTTTGATCCCAGCCGTTTAAAAACTTTTTGGCGCGAAATGGGATTGGGGCAGGTTAGTGGTGTTTGGTGGGATAGTTGGTACATTTAATGAAGAGGGGGGATGTATGTGAAGAGTTGGTGAGACTTTGGAGGAGGGGGGGCAGGAGCCTGGTAATTAGGGGTGGTAATGGTGAGAGGTTAAGGATGATGAATAGTAACCCGTGGGTGTGGGTTTGACTTTGGTCAATGACCAGGGAGTTATCAAAAAGGTGGGATGGGCCAAGTTTTTGGTGGGCTTGGGGGGTTGTACTGGATCAGGCCTGGTTTGGTTTTGGATTGTTTGTTTATTTATTTATTTTGCAAAAACCACAAGGACTATTGTTGTAATTTCTGAAAAGTTGAGGCTGAAAATGTCAATCTTCCAAAGTGCTCATAAGTACCAAAATTGCAAATCACCAATATTATAAGGTTCATGAATTTGTTATATTTATTATTATTTTTTTTTCATTTTAAAACACCAAGGACCAAAACTGACAAGTTTGCAAAGTATAGGGACCAAACATGTAATTTCCACAAAATTTTCATCCAAGGATTAAAAGTAACAAATTTTGATTTTCCAAGGACAAAAAATGATTTTCTTCTCAAAAATACCCCACCAGGGACCAATTCTGTCAATATCTGAAACTCCAGGGACCAAAAGTGTAAATTTCCAAAACTTTCCAATTTTTCACCAAAGGACTAAATATGACAACTTATGATTGTAAAAGGACCTTTGGTGATAATTTTCCATATTTTGAATATCCAGGGACTAGTTTTGTAATTTTATGAAGCTTGAGGGACTGAAATTGCCAATTTTGCAAACTTTGTGCGTTTTTCGTTTGTTTTTGCTCATTTTGCATCTAAAACATATAAAACACAATTTTGAAATATTTTCAGTATTTTGATGCATTACTGAGTGTTTTTGTATGTTTTGAAGTTCAGATTAGACCAAAAATGATGAGTGTTTGAGTACTCATCAACAAGCTATGTATTTTAAGCAATAATATTATTAAATACCACTAAGTAAACACAGAAAAGCTGAATAAGCAGTAATTAAGCAAAGCTACAGTAAAAAGACAGATATGAGATTTTTGATGACTTACAATATGCTTTCCTGCTTAAACCAATGAACCAAGAACAATCCTATGGAATCTCCACAGATTCACTAACCCAAGGCCTTCCAGAATTTACCTTGCTCCTACTTGATGATCACCATAACCATGATTTTTGATTTTTTTCTTTATTTTTCTTAATTTTTTATGATTTATGAGTTTCTCTATTATAACTGCTTTAAAGGTTTCTAAAAGCTTTCATAAGCTTTCTGAGAAGCTTATATGAGCTTATGAATCCATATAATCTAACAGTAACAACAATATAGCTTATTGAGAAATTTGAAATAAACTTGAACTTGCATAAACTGATAACTGAATTAAAACTTGAGATTGATTATCATAAAAGTTGTGATTACACCTGAATTGACTAACATAAAGCTTAAAAGCTTGAGAATTAACTGAAATAACAGATTACAATTTTAACAAGATTAATTAAGCTAAATTATACTATATCTTGGTCTTCTGCACTTCTCTTCCTTTTATAAGCTCAATTAGGGTTCCTTGTGAGTCTCTGAATCATTCCCACTTTAGATCTTGACCATCCAATGCTCTGAATCAATCCTATCCGTTTAAACCATTTTGGCGCCTAAAAGTCTCCAAGTTAACTTGGGGCCAAAGCTGAGCAATTAAAGATTATTGGAAGGATGTGGAGGTGTCAGGGGACGAAAGAGATGTTTTCAGGACAAGTTGAGGTAATATGGAAGAAAAACAGGGAGCAAGTATGGTTTGGAGTGAAAATTGGTGGGAATTGCATTAATTGGTGATGTGGTTTGGTTGTGAGGTGGAAAGGTGGTTAGGGATGAGTAGGGGACGAGGTGGAAAGGTGGTGAGGTGGTGGTAAAACCACCATGGTTTCTGGTTTATAGTGGTGAGGGAGGAGGGTGAATAGTGGTGTGTGGTTTGGCGGTATTGGGAGGTCAAACGGGGGTTTGACCCGTTCTAAATAATGAAAGGGGTGTGGGCCGAGGTTATTTTGGGCCTAGGGGGTATGGGCTGGATTGTGTTTTGAATTGGATTTGGTGTGTTGGGTTTAAATAAGAAAAGGGTCCGTTTGTATTTATAACTCAACAAGGACCAATTTTGTAATTTTGACAAAATTAAGGGACTGATTTTGAAATTTTCCCAAAGTAGTTATAAGGATCAATTTTGTCATTTATGAATAACCCAAGGACCAAAGATGTGATTTTTCCATTTAAAATATCCAGGGACCTTTTCTGCCAATTTCTCAAACTCCAGGGACCATTTACTTAGTGTTTGCTTAAATCTAACGAAACCTAGTTATTGATTATTGTTGCGTTTTCTATTGTTTAGTTAATTGATTCACATTAGGCTAAGAAAACTGGCTGACTTTCTTTGTGTAACTAGCTTGAACGTCTTAAAAATGTAATTATATGTGCAATATTGGTTTTTCTCGTTGTATTTAATGCATGAGTTGATATTGATGATCCTATGATAGCTAAATTAACTTAAGGTTGTAGATGAAATTGATATTCACAGAGTTGGGGAATTTAGCATGACCCCACGACTGGTATTAAGGAATACAACGTTTCAACTAAAACAATTGTACTGTGACATTCAACAATTCAATAAAAGATAACTAGAGAGTAGTTAAATCTAAGTAAATACGTTTGTCTCATTATAAGAAGTTCACCATTTACTTTTCTTGTTATTTTAATTTTTGTTTTATAAAAATAGCTTTCGGGTTAGTTGATTAGCAACTAATTCCGCCCATTCTTATAAAACTCAAGATTTTAATTTGCTTTCAAAAAATATAAAATACAAAAATAATCATTAATCACCTTTAGGCTTAAATCGTCACACACTTCAACCAAACGACACTATTCTCCTAGAGAACGATCAATCCCCCGGACATACCTATACTACATTACAACGATCAGGTACACTGGAGGATCGCAAGCTTCTCAAGATCCCTTGAGAAGTAAAACCTTTTCCTAGGTCGCAACCCTTGCATCAGCAACAAATATGACTAAAACGTCAACTTTAACGTGTGATATATCACTAATATGATATCGTATTTGAGTGATTCAAATTTTTTGTTAAAGAATGGCCAAGTATCTACAACTTTCGTGTTTTATGTTTTGGTAATTCGGACTATGAGTTAGACTAATTAGAGTCGAAGATGCTAAAAGAATCAAGAAAATCAAGACCCATTTGATATGTAAAAAATTCGATTTATATATCAATATGCATATCAAATTAAAGAGAATAAAATTTTAAAAATTGTGGTGAAATCAATTTTTCACAAAAGTTTGTTATTTGAAAATTATAATAATTTGAAGTTAGAGGGCGGAGTATAAAAATGGGTCAAAGTACAAAAACACCCTTTGTCAAATTAAGAAAAGAGAGCTGTGATTTGTTTTCAATGTCTAACCGTGAGATTAGATTGGTAGCATAATCTAACGGTGGAAAATACTTTTTAGGCTTTTTAAAATTTGTCTACTTTTCACAGGATCGCAACTCTAATCTATAAACCCGAAATAGTTATACCGTTAAATAAATATTTTCACTCACTTATTAGGGTTGTCTTTTGTGGCAAACTTTTTCTTTGTATTTCTAGTTATTGATAATATATATTATAAGGAATTTGTTATACAATGTCCACCGAATAAATAGTTAATGTATATCAAATAATTTACTTTATTTCATATTTAAAATACTTATGTATTTAATGCATAGTAATTTTATTATTTTTATTTTTTATTTATTTATTTATTTATTTTTTGGAAAAAGTGCATAGTAAATAAACATACAAATTATATTGAATACATATGATTTTTAATTTAATAAAGTTCAAAGTTTATCTTAACCATTGCTCCGTAACCATTGTATATCAAATCCCATATTATAAAATCACATGTGTCTCATGGAAGAAAAAAGATCAATCTTAGTCGCACATGATTTATAAATCATATGCTATAATTATGCCATTTATGAGCAATAGACTATAAACCTGTCCATAAGCGTGACTTGAAATCATATAATTATCATCTTATTGTAATAGGATAAATAATATTATCACAAGTAATCTTTTCAAAGTATAATGCAAGTTAAAAATCTTATACTCGTCTGACCCTCTGTTTAATTGACACGGGAATATAAATTAGTTATCGACTTGTTGTAATATCTAAAGATTACAAATTGTAATTGTTTGTGTGATCATGGTTTCCACAAAAGATTGCACTTGTTTTAGCCCCATGACAAATGACATATACCACTACAAGGGCCTACTCAAATAATTAATAAATATGATATGATCATCACCCATAAAGCATTTCAGGGGTCTTTTAGGAAAAACTTTAAAAGTAGCAAAGTACATGAGACTAAAAGTAGCAAAGTACATGAGACTAAGACCATCCCCAAGCTTCTCCTTCAAATACCTATTTTCTTCGTATTTGAACAATGAAGACACCATCATTCATATTTAGAGATTTCTTTTAGCATTTATTAATGTCTTTCATATTTGGAGTATCACTATTTACCCTTCAAATATTTTACCCCGTATAATGTCATTTGTCTAGGGGTTTTTATTATTTTTTTTTATATAATATTTTTTTAGTTATCTTTAAACTTTTGCACTAGATACTCTATATTTGTAGTATATGGTTGGAGAGAAATAAGTTATGAAAGATGAATGTTACTAAAAGATACTTTTATTTCTTTCAAATTTAAAGTACATGGTTGAAAATAACCTAAAAAGAAATACTCTTTTTCATATGAATTATGATACTTGCAACAACCTTAAAACGATGCAAGTATTTTCATGGGTAAATTGCAAATTTGTTCTTTCAACTATCACGAATGCGCAAGGATCATGCTGAGATTTTTTTTCCTTGCAAAACAACCATTAACGTTTCAAATTTTTGCAAAAACGCCACTGAGAGCGACTTTTTGCTAACGCTCATTATTTATCTTGTTAAGTGTCACGTTAGTGAGGGTAGTAGTGTCATTTCACTCCCTTTCCCACCAACCAGGTCACTTGCCAGGGTATTGTTTTACAAATTTAGTCCTTTAAAGCATTTATTTTATATTTGTGTTTCAATTTCTTCCATGAACATTAATTTCACAAGTATAAATCTTTAGAATGGTTAAGTTTTGGCAAAATCGCGCACACAGTACCCCGATCCCTTATTTAGGAATCATTTATGGTAAGCATACTCTATTCCATTTTTGTGTTTCCATTTAAACTTGTTACTGTTTTTTATTCAAACATTCTAAACTCTAAAATCCTGATGTTTGAGTTGTATTTCATAATGTATAATGTAGAAAATTTGGGAGTACTTATGTTTTATATTGAAACTTGTTAATGTGTTCATACACACCTTAGATAATCAAAAGCCATGAAATTGAAGTTACTGATGTTTTATGTGTTGCGCATACTTGAATGAAACCATGTTTACTTTACAAGTCCATCACAATGGTGAATTTACCTCACCACCAGGAAGAAGATATCTTTTTGGAGATACATATTGGTTTGACGGAGTTCACTGTGAAATTTTATTCATGAACTTATTGGACGAAATGTTACAGGATTTAGGTTACACGAATCATACCCTTGTTTTTACTCACTTTAGGATACTTGGGGAGTCATTGGATGATGGTTTGCTACCACTAATGTCTGACAAAGATGCGTGCAGACTTGTGGGGTATGTTCCTAGATTTAGAAAACTTGAGTTGTATATTGAAACCGGTGTTTCATTGGTAGAATGTCAGATGATGGAGCGAATGACGAGTAAGGGCAAGGGTGCGGTCATAGAAGAAATTGAAGATCATGATGTCAATGATGCTGTTGGAAAGGATCTTGATGGTGAGACTGGAAATAGTGAGAAACTACTATTGTTAGAGTGGCATAAGACAAGCCAACATAGGAAGGCTGGAGCTGTTGATGATACTGATTCTGACAATGAGTTCTCACCAACATCGTGTGTAGAAAAAATGCTTGCAAATATTACAAGAAGACCGAGTTATGAGTTTGAATTCAGAAGGTTATTGGGAGAGATTGACCAAGAGTTTGGGGTGGAGAATTCAAGTAAGGATTCCTTAGAGTATACAAATGTGTTGGATTATGATGATGCGGATTATGACACAGATGATGGTGTTACCATTAGTGGAAAGGAATGGAATCTTGAGACTTGGATTAGTAATGAAGAAGAGGATCAAGGAATAGATGTTGAATGGTAAGATGATCCATATGATTTAGTTGATGAACCTGAAGAGCCTGAAGAGATTAGTGGCATGTTTGCTTAAATTGAACAAGAATTGGATGAACTTGATGACGTAGTTGCAGCTGAAGAAGTAATAGAGTTGTGTGCTATTTTTGCTGAACCAATTAGTTTCTGTGTGGTTCCACTTGAGGTCCTTGCTACAGACATGTTTGCAACAGAGGCTACTGATGGTGATAATGGTGAACAATTAATTTCTCATGGTGTTGATGGTGCTGAAGTAGTTGGACATGAGGGATTTATCTCAGCTGTTGATGGAGATGTGATTACAAATAAAGTGGTTAATAAACAAGGAAATGAGCTAGATGAAGTGCTGGAAAAAAATGGAGTTGGGTAAGACGGAGTGGTTGTAGATGAAAAGTTTGAAGACTGAGGAAGATCAATCAAGAGGAGAAGAATGATTACTGACAAGAAAACTAAGGATGATGTTAAATAATGCTTATACTTTTATGTTTACTTCAAGAAACTGTTATACTTCCGCTATGGTGTTTTAGTGGAAGATTATGGCTATGTTTGGTGTGGAGCTTTTTGGGGCGATGAACAGTGAGCAATGAGCTTTTTGGTTTTTAGAGTTCGTTTGGCAAAAGAGCGGTGAGCTTTGCTATTTTTTTAGGAAAGCTCATTTTTCCATTGCTTCTTTAAGAAGCTATGAGCGGTGAGCAGTGAGTTGTGGCTATAGCTACAGCTGCTGCTCACAGCTAACTGCTACTGCTCATAGCCAATTTTGCCAAACATAGTCTATAACGATATCTAGTTGCTCTAAACTTTATCTACTGGTTGTGTAGTAATTTACTAGGGTAAATGCTTGCATAATCTTTTCTCTAATCTAATGGAAGCCAACAAATTAGGCAATTTTTGGTAATTTTGTGCATGTACATTCATTTGCAAAAGTTAAATAGGATTGTCAATTTGGGCAGTTCTGGGTAATTTTGTGCATATACATTCATTCGCAAAAGTCAAACAGGATTGTCAATTTGGGCAATTTTGGGTAATTTTGTGCATATACATTCATTTGTAAAAGTCAAACAGGATTGTCAATTTGGGTAATTACTGCGAAAAGATAACAAGTAACCAAAAGATTAGTTAAATTTACATCCATACAGTTAACCATTCACCAAAATATAGGGCACATAAACCACTACAATCAAAAGGCAATTAAGCTAAGACATTACATTGACTGCCACAGAAAGGCCAAACACCATCCTCAAACCTAGAAACCTCCAAGAGCGACGTAAACCCATTTCCTTCAAATGAAACCATCACATTTCCGAGAACATCCACAGGTGGAGGTGGTGCCAGGCTCTTGTACTCCACAGGAGCAGAAGTGGTAACATAACCCAAAGTGAGGGGTTGATGAGTTTTTGTCTTTTAGTGTTTTTACAAGTACCACCCCCAACAGGAATGTTATGGAGAACACCACCATGAGTCCAGTGTGTACGACAACTTTTGCAAAAGTGACGAGGCTGTGAAGTGGTATAGTTGTTGTAGTAACATAATTTTGTGTCTTGTGATTGACAACATGGACATGGACATTGTTGTAGGAGTTGTTTTTTTTTTTTTTTTTTTGGTGGTGATCAAAGTTGATGTTTCTTGATGGTTGGCGGTTGTGGTTGTGGTTATGGTGGTGGTGATTAGTGTAGTGTTTAGAAGTTGGGTTGTATAAGGGGTTTATGGGTGCAAACATAAAATTTTACTTGGGAAATTTAGCCATTGAAGTCATGTCACATTGATATCGCAAGTTTGGCGTCAAAATTATATTTATGAATAGTGAAATGACACTACTACCCTCACTAACGTGGCAAACTAACGAAAGTTAGTAAAAAGTGCATCTAGTGGCATTTTTGCAAAAATTTGGAACGTTAATGGTTGTTTTGCAAAAAAAAAAAGTCTCGGTGTGATCCTTGCGCATTCATGATAGTTAAAGGACCAAATTTGCAATTTACCCTATTTTCAAAAATTGAAATAAGACTGTAATCATCCCATCACTACTAGGACTAATTATCTTCTAGTGACTGTATTATTAAATTGTCATTATATTTGATAAGTATAATTATTAAAACTAAGGTTGCATTTGTTTTTTCAAAAAAAACTTTTAATAGTCTCTTTATCTAACTCAGTCATATGTAGTAATAGGTTTGGACCAAAAAGTATGTTTGTATTTTCTCTGTCATTAAGAGGCGGTTAAGATTTAGAGTGTTTGTTTCTTGTGCTCATCAAGAGCCAATAGAAGGCTAAAAACTTTGATTGAACTAGATGTTGAAGGGTGTCTTTACACCTTTTAATGCCTCATTTTGTTTTTCTTCATTATGTATTTTATGTTCTTGTTTCGAGTTTTCCATTCATATAGAAAGTATCTTTAAAGAAACTCACCAAAATGTTACAAGTTGATAAAAGTTATGGCTGCTATTCGTACTAAAATGTTATAACATAATCCAAACACATTTTGACAGATTGAGAAGTCAACCCAACCATACCCCCTTATTAACCGAGTTACCCATGTCGACCACCCATGTAACCACAACCATAATTCGTTTATTGTTGTGTCTATGTTAAGTCATATTTTGTAATAGGTGAAATTTTTTCATGATAATCTAGCAAATTCTGACAACTTTTTACAAAATCAAACACTTTATAAGAGTCAGATTCGGTTTTTTGGCCTCTTTTCACATTAGGATGGAATCAGTTCAGACACTTCAGCCACATATTTAGATTCAGATGTGAAAATCAAATTAAGAGCCTCTTAATAAACAAACAACACCTAAGAATAATCGGTGTGGAGTAGTATTCGTCCGCCAAGAGCATAAAAATGTATGAACAATGTGTTGTACTGCACCGAGTATCATGCCATTCGTGTGTTATTGGTACATTAGTGGGTGTAATGGTTGGTGGCATTCTTCCTTTTTATTTCTGTAGGATACTCATAAACTTAAACATGTATGGTTTTGTGGTTATGGTACGAATTAGTATAAGAAGATTAGAGAGATGAAGTATAGAGAAGTGGGAGCCTTTAGTGAGAGAAAGAAGATGATATTAGATTAAGTGTGTGAAAAGGTCCAACCCCTTCCAAGCTAGGGAAGGGGTATTATACTTACAAATAAACGCCCCGTGAAACGGGCTGTGGAGTGAGCTGCCAGTGGGTAAAGACCCGACCCGACCCAACTCCACAAATACTAACTAATACTAAACTATGTTATAACTAATATGATAAATACTACGAGCTACAATATGCTAAACTACACTCGGGGTGACCGAGTCTTCATATGAATAAACGTATTCCTAACAATCTCCCCCTAAGGAAGGTCACCCCGAAAAATAAATATTGAATCATAGCATTCAAGTCTTTGACGACATCTTTGTAGCTCGTAGCCTTTTGATTCTTCATTGTTGAGATCTTTGTGCTTTAAGTGGTAGACTCTAGATGACACCTTCAATGTGATGGATGATCTTTGGAAATAACTTCAACTTCATCATCCAAATGAATGTCTGAGGGTCATCTTTGAGCAGTAACGTCTCCATGTGACATAAACATCTTTGTGTTGGCATGCTCACACTTTTCAGGATCATGATCTTCTGCATCAGAGTTGTGGAAGCATATATGAGGCCCAATCAATGATCATGATTTCTTAGATTGTGCTGTCGAAGTGTGAGCATGTGTTGATGGATCAACATCTTTTCAGCAAATAACTGCAACCGTCAGAGATTCCTGCAAGCAAACAGTTAGCAACAATTCATCTGGTACTTATAGGTTTGGAATTAGAGATCATCAACAGCATAATGTGAAGACTCCTTCTAACCCTTACCAAGACCGTTCCCAATCAGCAAACCCTGAGAGGATTTGCACGAACTACCTAAGTAGATCAACGAATGGGTGAGTCGCTGGAGATCACTCCACGACTGTTGACCGTTTGTAACTATCGCGACCACTAAGCGTAATCCACAAGGAATTACCTAAGTGACCTGCTTTCAGGGCTGCTTGATGTTGACCCTGGCAGGAATTTCCATTCAATCACTGGGAGTTACAATAGCAATGTCCCTCATAAATGTTCTAGCAGATTGCTAAGATCTGCGTAGGACTCATAAGTTTACCACTGGTGTCCTTAATGTTGACCAACCAGGGTAGAAGTAGCATGTGTTCCTATGAGATCTTTTTATGCGTCTCGAGGCTCTAGACTCAATAAGTGCATTTGGTTTTCCTATGCGGAGATTAGGGAGAGGTCTCCTGCTTCAATATCAGCCATCTCTAAGAGATAAGTTGATAGATTACACCGGTTCCCCGTGAGAATGAAACAAGTTCTTTTAAGAGAACTTGATTGGCTAGAAGGTTTAGTGCATTGCGTCACTGGGTCCATGATGTCTTGTCTTCAATACCGATGTTGCCTTAGCAACCATCAGTAGATTATGAATTGAACCCAGTTTCTGCCCTAAGGTTGAATAATTGGAAGGCTATTTCTTTTCACCCTTTCTCATTTCATTTCTTTTTAATTCTTCAACCCCTTCTTTCTCCATTCTCACATTTCTCCTTTTTTCATAATCATACCTACAGACTTTCTAATACTATCTATTTGGTATTGTCCATGGGTAAATCCCTCCGGCTCTGGCGGATCATAGGACGGTTTTCCTAACCTTAGCCACCTTATAACTTCATGATTATCCTATGTTGCCATACACCAAATCATTGAAAATTCTCTCAACGCGTTTATCATTAAGAAACACATTTTATTAACACATTGAGAGTTTTGTCATTTTCAAATGCTCCCCCTTAACATGTGCTCATATGTATTGATTTGAAAATTTTGCACATGTCGGGAAGAGTTGCACTTTTTGAATTGATCTACCTTAAGTGAACATGACCGGGCATTCGAGACACGCTTACATCACTAGTTAAGCTAGCTTGAAGTTATTACCCGGCCCGATCAGATTCACCCAAGGTTTCTCGAAATGGTACATTCTACTCAGACTAGTCCTTTTCGAGACACGCTTACATCACTGGTTAAACCAGCTTGAAGTTATTACCCGTCCAGGACTAGTCCTTTCGATTCAAGACAACTGTGTTTCGTCAATTCATGAGTCAAGTCTGAGTCTCGAACTCTTAAGATGCAAGGATCCTTTTTCACAAAACATTTGCTCCCCCTCAATATGTGCATTGATATACAAAAGAGTTGGCACATAGGGAAGAGCATATTTTTGGGTTCAAAACATCACGTTTTAATCAGTTTTTCATATTTAAATCACATCTTCTCCCCCGATCAAAAATTTCAAACCAATTAAGATTTGTGATCCCAAGTGATTTAAATAAGTTTAAAGGTTTTGGGAAAAAGATGTGTCATATTTAAGAATGACTGATTTTGAGACGACATTTTAGCTCCCCCTCAATCCTTGAGGGAGTATGTTATGTGTTAGATATGATGATTTTATAAATAATTGTGAGTTTAGCGAGAAACTCATAAAAAATTCATGTACTAACACATAATAATAGTACTTAATCCACTGTAGTTATGTACAAAGATCTTGTTTTGATGATATATAGTTTTTGAAATCGTTCTCCCCCTCAATCGATGACACATTTAAAATTAAACATTTTGCACAAAGTATTTATTCTTTTAGCATCGATTGAGTGGCAAATTTTAAACAACGTTTAGAGTTTGTTTGATCTTCAAAAACCACGGTACTACCAAGTTTGGAGCAAATATTTTCCCGAAGAATCATTGAAGGAAAAATATTTGAGATGCAAAGAAGACTTCTCTTCTTTTACCAGAAATGATGCACTTAAGCGTACGTCAGATCGGAAAGGCACGAATATAAAGTAATTCATGCCTTTGTTAGGAACAGTCGTCTTTTTGGCGATGAACTTTCCCCAATAATAAGACCGGGTTGCTATCTGAAGTAATAGCAAACCATAAGCATAAATCCGGGTTACAGCCTGAAATGACTGCAAGCCATAAGTTTTAAGTCCGGGTTACAGCCTGAAGTGACTGTAAGCCATGACTTTGAAGAATGTTTTGAGAAACGACATGTTTTAGAAAAACATTATTTGAAAAACGAAAAACTCTTTCTCAAGCATATGTATGATTCCGTGTCATTATTGAATGACATTTCTAGAAACGTACATAATATTGATTACACAAGAGACATGTCGTGAGAGAAATATATTTTTTGGATTTTCTTGTTTTCTAATTTTTATGGGTTTTTGTTGTTTTATACTTTTCTATTTACAATTTAGTATAATATATATACAAAGGATACCAATCAGTTTAAGAAGATGTTGACATGAGTACCAAAATGATAGTATCGTTCAGCTCGTTGTAGAAATCAGTAGTCAACATCTCTTAAACTTTCACCACCAAAGCTTTCGAGGCTCCTGAATAATCGTTTGAAGCGGTAGTTGCCATGATATAATCTTAAACGGGATTTTACAGCTCTTGTGACTTAAACCGAGAGATCGATTCTCTCCCGGGATTTTACTAAAGTCAACAAAAGAAACCGAAAGATGTAATATGCGAGTTAGACTTAGAGAGAGATCTTGGATAAGTGACAATTAGCATTAAGTGTCAAGTCGCGACAAGTCAAGTTACAATAGATCCGATCGTAATAAGTCAAGTCGTAAAGATTAACTCACAACGTCAAATTACAATCAGACTAATCGAAACGACTTAAGTCACAACAAATCACCAAACACAAGTAGTTAACAAATCACTAGAATCCCACAACTGAGTTAATCGCAAGACACAACCAAATCGCTGAGTTTTAGCCTCCTCAATGTGAAGCTTTGGTAGCTTCCCCCCAAACCGACAATCATCTTCATGAGACCACTTCCCCCAAGTAGTTGAAGTGATGAAAAAAGTCTCATTGTATGAAGCTCGAGAACCCGAAGAGAACGATAACACCGAAGTAACAGGGTGAGACACGGATCATCTCTGCGGTTATCAATCCCGGAATATGTGTTTAAGCCCGATCACATGACCCTGTTGTCCGTCCTCAATGTACACATTACTTTGCGGTTTGGAGCAGTTGTCTATTTGGGGGAATAAGATATCAACATCTTCATTTCACCAAATGCTTTCCAGTTATCTTACACATACCAACTCAATCCATATTGTACGCATGTATCCAACACAAGAAGAAACGATGACACCAAAGTAACAGGTTGAAGCACTGATCATCTCTGCGGATATCACATCCGGAATATATGATTAAACCCGATCACGTGAACCTGTTGCGTGTCCTTGATGTACACAAATCTCTCCCCTAATGGTTGCGATCTCATCGGAATCAACATAACATTGTGTACATGAAACATTAACCAGAAGCACTTTACCATAAATCATATCAGCTCATATGAAGATGTCGATAAGCAATATCATCTCACGCTCCAATTGTTCTTCTCATATTTCCTCCCATTGAAAGCTGAAGTAATACATACCACAAGTATCAAGAGACCACTTCCCCCACATAGTTGGAATGATACACCAAACGCCACGAGTTAAGACACTGATTATCTCTGCGGTTGTGACATTTGTCTTCCCAGCATAACTTCAATTAGGACGAAGTATTAAGTTCATCACGTGTACTCATTATGCATTTAGATGTATGTCTCCTTCCCCCTTGCTGGTTTTGATAACTAAGAATCAGCAACACATTTTATGTACACGTACTTGAAATCTTGTGAGAAGAACAACCTTTGGCTTAAATGGATCTGGTGAGAATCAACTGCTATAGTAACACTCACTAATTGGGTTATTACTCCCTCCCAATAAGTAAGCCCATAAATTAACTTGCTCCCTCCCAAGCTGACGACCCGTTTGATATAATCTTGAGGCTTGTTGAAGAAGTATCTCTCAATTCTGCCCAAAATGTCTTTAGTCTCTTAACATGTCATCTACAACGTAAAGTGGGTCATAGATTGATAATCTGTAGCTTCTTCACGGGTTTGTTTGGGGAACGTCATGTCAACATTTTCAACTCACTTAGAATGCTTCCAGTTCTTCGTATAAGACCCCAATGTACACAATTCTCCCTCCATGATGATGACGATCACTCAGAATCATCATAACTGTGTGTACATAAACATATCAACTAGAAGCTACATACAAATCACTACCCCATGAGTAGATGTCGATAACAATTCTCTTCAACAGTTCTCTGCAGATCAACCCCTAATTAAACCTCTTTTCACTTCCACTGGCTAATAGTAAATGACCACGTATGGAGAAAACCCGATATACCAAACTTGAAACTAAAGTAGAGTTCTCCGCTCTTGTGTCTTAAGCTTGCACTAATGTTAGAAGAACAGTGTAGAGAATTTATGCTCCAAGTAAATCTCTAAGTACTCAATACTCAATCAAAGTATGAGACAATAACACCTCTTGCGATTATCCATAACTCCTTCGTGTGACACTGAGTACTTCAACGTAACTCCTTAAAGTGATAGTTAACCAGGTCTTCGACCATCCACCTAGACTGCTGGTAACTAGATAAACCAAGTCTTCAACTTAAATCTCAAGCACGAGCAAGTTATCGTTGAAAGTCATACATCCAACAACCCCGGCTTCTAGATAAACTAAGATCACGCCTTTGTGAAAGTCAACTTCAATCTCAAATATGTGATACCCAATCAACTCCGTAGTCACAATTAGTCTTCCTTAGTTAGTGGAACATTAGGTGTTGGAGGAGAGGAGAGTCATTTCACACATCAATGAACATGTATTTTATTCACACTTCTCCCCCTCAAATATTGCATATGAGGATGCGATTTTTGATTGAACAAGTGAATAGAAATACATGTAGTTTATTCACACTTCTCCCCCTCAAAAATTGCATTTGACGATGCCATTTTTGATCGAGTGGATAATAACAAATACCATCCGATGAAGGTAATCCACTTGAAGACTGAACAAGCGTGGAACAATTATGAAGTTTGTTGATGAGAATGGTCAGAAGCAAGAACATTTCACAACTTCAGAAGATAAAGCGCACTCAAGCGTACACTTTTCTTTTCTTTGATGAACGGGGCCTGAAGTGTTGTCTGCAGATGCCATAATGATGAAGTTGAGGACCGAGGCTTGAACTGATGTGTTCAAACGTCATAGTCGTTGAGGAACGAGGCCTGAACTGAAGTGATCAGACGTCATAATTGATGTGCATCAAAGTTGAGTATCTTTAACCCCTGATTGATGAGATATCATTCTTTTCGGCAGCCAAACTCTGAGTCTTTCCTTACTAGGGTTGAATGATGTATCTGCACTTAAGTAAAGACTATCTGCACTGGCATTGAGAGTTTGTCTGCATTTATATGGGTTAGTGATATCAGCATCTATATCATTTGGGGTTCCACTGTCAACCTTGGTTATGCAATCAGTGAACATCATTCTTGTAGGTATCCATCTTAGACCAACAATTTTAAACATTCTACCCGTCGGTATCCACCTAAGGCAAGATCTAGGAGTGTTTGGTTTCTCATTCAATATGGAAGTCGTTTTGAGAGAAGACCTTTGTCCTATAGCAATCTGCCTACCAGACTTCAGAGTATAACTCTTTGATTCTACGGGCTTTTTGTAGTTTCTAGTCTTAGAGGATTGAACCTTAGCATGAGAATTCACTTCCTTTAGGAATTTAGTAACACAATTATCATGATTTGCCTCAAAAACACATTTCAGATAAGTTGAGCAAACAAAGTGTTTAGATTCAGAAAAGGATATAGGATTCTTAGAGTGATCTTCAACGGGAATTGATTTATTCGATACGTAACTACTCTTGGAAACAGGCGAAATCCTAGTCTTTTCATGTATGGTTTTCTTAGTATCCTCTAGGTTGTGATTCTGAACACTGTTTTTATGTCTAACATGTTCCTTTGGTGTCACAAATGACACACGCTTTGGATTATTCCTAGAAGCACTAGAGGCACTCATATGATGAGGTTTTGCAATAACACATCCTTTTTCATTAGGTCTAGACTGTAAAGTGCTGGTTTTGACAAAACTTGTATCTCATCAACTTGGGAGGCAAACCGCAATTTTGAAAATTTTGGTCGTTCAGATCTAAACGCATTCGGTTGCCTAACAACACTTTGTTTCCTTAGAGGTTGTGAAAGTGGTTTTCCCAAGATTGATGGTTTTGTAAACTTAGTGTTCACACTAATTCCAGTTAATTTTCTTAACTCGTTTTTTAATGCAGCAATTGCAAAACCATTTTCCTGAAGTTGAGCTTTGAATTCATCATTTTTGGCCATCAAAGAAGTTGTTAGTTCAATAGTCTTAATCTTCTTTTCTTTGATAGAATCATACAGATATTGGTAATGCTTTTTCAAAGTCTCATTTTCCATAAGTAATTTAGCCACATTACATTCCAATTCAATGTTTCTTGTTTTCATTACATCAATGTCATGTTTAATTTTGGCATCATTACTTTTCTCATGCATATTAATTCGAGTTTTCAAGTTGTTGATCGTTGAGTTTTTTGCTTGTAGCTGAGCTTTCAAATTGTTTATTTCAAAAAATTCATGAAATTCAGGAAATTCCGGATTCTTACATGGTTTGATCATTTGAAGACTTTCTTCCTTTTGTTGTATTGATATATCAAGTGAAATACAATGTTTTTCAAGTGAAATACAATGGTTTTCAAGTTGTAAGAATTTGTTAGAAAGTTCATCATAAATTTCTTTTTCAACCATATTATTTGTTTTGAAAAACTCAGCCTTAAGCAAAGAACATTTAACTCGATCATGTTCAACATCCTGGTCAATTTCTCCCTCCTTATGACTCATATTTGTTGAATCAGGAGTGGTATTGACATCAACCTTTTCCAACAGATATGTGTCATAAATAGGTTTAGATTGATCAATATGCTGTCGTTCACTAGCAGGGCCATTATGTTGAACAGTTAAATGTACCTCAGCAGATGGCACTTGGTCATTTACTGGTCTAAAATCTGCATTCACGCCATGTGTGATGTGAATCATTGAACTGTTGCTAGTATCATGCATATCTGACTTTGTCCTACTGCATTCTGTGACGACTGAACTAGCATCCAATGCTTTACTCGAATCAACTTTCGTTTCCCTAGATTGGATTAGTTGTTCATTCATCATGATGTCATACATTCATTTGTGTTGTGCTCTTTCATCAATGTACTTCACAACATTACTCATGCATTGGAGTAGTGTTTCTCTGAACGCATTAACTTCAATTCCAGTGTAATTAGTAAAATACTTATTAATCATTTGATTCTCAGTATGTTGTGAATCAATGAACACTTGGAGTTGGTTGTTAATCACATAAAAGGCAGCCATGGATCTTCCTTCAGAAAAATTTCCTTTGTCAAGATGTTGTTCAAGTGGGTCTAAATACTGAGTCATTTTGACAGTGAAGGTCTGAAAATCTTGACCAAAGAGTGATGTGAAAGCACGTTCGTACGCGAATGAACGTTCGTATCCTGTTAAGTATCCAGGCCGTTCAAAGAGAACCTTAAGATGTGCGTGAAGTAGTTGAAAACATTCAATGCACCTTTCCTTTGCATTATCGGGCAATTTTTGCGGCTGATGAAGTTCATTTTCTTGAGACTTCGGGCACGAAGATTCCATTTCAGCATTATCAGACTCAAACACGTCAAACACGTTAATTTGTTGTGAAGGGTTGGAAGTCTTATGTTCATCGATCATGCAGTACAATATTAGTATCTCAGGTATGACTGAATCTGAAGAAGTTGACATGATGTGGACGTGAACGGGATTTTACACTTCTATGATTCAAACCGAGAAATAGATTCTTTCGTGGGATTTTACAAAATCAAGAAGAAACCGTGAAACACCGAAGACTGGAGTTGAACTTGATGATCAGTTGATGGACTAAGTTATAAGTTGTTTAGTTCTGATCTTGGTTCGGTTTATGCAAGTTTGGCCTCGAAAATTTGGTGAAAATTTGGTCTAAAAACTTAAAACCTCAATAACTTCACTCCGAAGGTGATTTGGGCCTCGAAAAATTCGTTTCACAACTTCGTGGTGAAACTTCACAATATTCAGCTTCCGGACGTTTTGACAGCTGATTCGTTGAAAACGGAGTTACGGTTCAAAAGTTATGGCCGTTTGAAGTTATGACGTAAAAAGGTCAACTTTGATCAAACTCCAAAATTGGCAAATCACAAGATGACCAACTCGTTGAATTACCAACTCGCTGAATAACCAACTCGCTGAATCACCAACTCGCTGAATCACCAACTCGTTAGAATCATCAACTCGCTAGAATCACCAACTCGCTAAGATCACCAACTCGCTAAAGTTACCAAGTTGCTAAAGTCACCAACTCGCTAAAGTCACCAACTCGCTAACTTGAGAAACTCGCTGAAAAGGTCAACTCGCTAGACCAACTCGCTAGACCAACTCACTACTACAATAGAACAAAAGGGTCACTTTCTAGCGTTTTGTCCTTATATCCCGAAATAGCAAACCGCCAAATCTCTACACCCAACTCGCTAGAAAATCTGTCAACCCTCTACAATGAAAATCCAACTCGCTGGTAAGAACAACAACTTGAAGTGTATCAAACAACCACGAATCTGATGAAATCACTTAACCAAGAGATAAACAAGGTGCCTACAACACTTATAAGCATGAAAGTACAAGAAAAACACAACAAAAAACAACTAACGAGATCAAACTAGGAGAAAAACCACTAAGACAATTCGAGCCATACAAAAAAAAACCACAAAACCAAGCAACAAATCCGAGTATACACAATCCCTAGGATGAAACCATGGCTCTTGATACCAATTGTAGGATACTCATAAACTTAAACACGTATGGTTTTGTGGTTATGGTACGAATTAGTATAAGAAGATTAGAGAGATGAAGTAGAGAGAAGTGGGAGCCTTTAGTGAGAGAAAGAAGATGATATTAGATTAAGTGTGTGAAAAGGTCCAACCCCTTCCAAGCTAGGGAAGGGGTATTTATACTTACAAATAAACGCCCCCTGAAACGGGCTATGGAGCGAGCTGCCAGTGGGTAAAGACCCGACCCGACTCCACAAATACTAACTAATACTAAGCTACGTTCTAACTAATATGATAAATACTACGAGCTACAATATACTAAACTACACTCGGGGTGACCGAGTCTTCATATGAATAAACGTATTCCTAACAATTTCTTTATTTATTTGTTGTTGTTGTTGTTGTTGTTGTTGTTGTTGTTGTTGTTGTTGTTGTTGTTGTTGTTGTTGTTGTTGTTGTTATTATTATTATTATTATTATTATTATTATTATTATTATTATTTTGCGAGTGAGTGGGTATTTTTGGTAAGGTATGTTTTGAGACTTACAAATTGTTATTCATTCTTTTGTTGGAGAGGTTATTTTAGTTTTTAATATGTTATTGAGAAGCTGATGAGATAGCACTGAGGTGGCAGACGAACAACGTGTTATTCGTCACTCCCACACCTTACATTTTAAGCATGCTTGTTAGTTTTTATTTACCCCCAGAAAAATAATATTTGCAAATTCAATATAAATAATGAGAAATGCCACATTTACAAAATGTTTACAAAATTATATTTATATAATGATTTGGCAACTAATTGTGAAAAAAAAAAAAATATATATATATTATGCAAAATTATTTGATCACTATACATGCCAATCTATTTTGTGGTATAATCATATAATATCTTTATATGGATATAGCATTGCTCATAAATAATAAAGGAAGCAACTTTAACAAACCGATAAGATTTGATTTAAAATAAATCATCATGTGCAAGGCTGCCAAGATCGCGAGTAAACTCGTAAGATCGTACGATCTTACGTGTTTACTAGCTAAGATCGTGTAGTATCAGAATAGGATCGCATCTAGGTGCGATCGTATGAAAGATTGTGGAATTGCACGTAAGATCGACACTCGATCCGGGTTCACCTATTTTTATTTTATGTTTTCCACTTTTTCTGTCTTTTAAGTCCATCTCACTTGCTTAGGCCAAAAAATAAACGAGTTTTACTAACATCTAATAAGTAAACCATTACCGTTTCATATTCTAAATATATTATACATTACACCTAGTTTTCTACTTTTACCAAATCAAAATTCTAATTAACAAACTATTGGTCTTCTTTTCATGATCTAATCACCCGAAGCAATGATTTCCTTACAGGTAATTGATGTTTTTTCTTGACACTTTTAAATTTTGGAATGCAACTTATGAAATGTTTATTTGCTTGAAATCATGTAGATGGCTCGTATATTTTGAGACACTTAGGACACATGTTATGGAATCTTATTCCGCTAAATCGTTAATATAATGATTGAAACTTGACTTTTTTGTGTTTTAGTACTATTACTTTGGTGTTTGAAATTGAACTTTAGCATTTTTAAGAGGATAATATATGGATTTAGCTTTGACGTTGAGTAGAAATGCAAAACAGTTTGACTCGTTTATCCTTTGTTTATAAAATATGACAAAATGGTAGGATCGTAGGATCTCGATCCGATCCTACGATCTCAATTTTTCAAAGACAAAAACGATCTCAGGTGGGATCGCGATCTTGACAGCCTTGATCATGTTGGAATTCTGTAACATGACAATCATTAAATATAAACAATAAACATCAAGTACACATGCGGAAGCGTTATAACAAGATCATTACAATATATAATTAATTAATCAAACATAAAGTAAACGTACCTTTATGATTCTAGCCCGAACAAGTATCAAGTAATGCAATTCTTCAATTCAAGATTAAGAACCCTAATTAGGGTTTATGTGGATTATTGGAATTATCCATTACCTTTTTGTAATTCAATCCAAAATACAATCAATAGTGTGATTGTATCACGTTCTTCTACAAATGTACTACTTCAAGTAAACGTATATGCAAGTAATTAAAATACAAGATGTTTTTATGAAAAACAAATCGAAAAACCCTTTGAAAAGAGGATGTTCGATTGAGCTTAAGAACAAAGGAGAGAAAACACAATTTAGGGTTATGTGTGTACAAGAGATGATAAAACAAATAACCCTTGATGTGTTTATATAGGACGAGATTACTTGGAGCTCAAGGCACAAAGGAGGTGCCCTCCTTTTGGTGTGGCCGATCAGTTCAAGCAATCCCTAGGGGATTCCGGAACCTTCTTGACATTCCAATAATTCACATATATTACTTTCCTTATATTCGTCTAACGGTCGTTAGCCTTTTCTGTTAAATACTAACGATTGTTACTCGTATTGTGTTTATTAATAATTATTTTTAACATTTATAATAATTATTGTTCATTTACTTTTCATACATAAAGTGTGCAATCCCGTGATCTCGAGTTCGATCCTAACACATAAATATTAATTTATGTTCATAAAACTAACAGATCATGTGAGCGTGATGCCTATTATTGCCTAATTTGCATCTTTGCCAATACACGTCTCATCCTTTATCTAATGAAATCTTGATGATTAAGACGTGTAACTAATACATTCCGACCTCAAAACAAAACTTTTTTTTTCCCTTTTGCACCACAATCTCCTACAGTTTTTTTGGGTAAAGGGCAGTAAATCTCCTACTGTTTTTACTTATCTATTTACTTGAATAACTTTTAGTGATGTTGTTTGGTAAGCCTCATATTCTTATAGACTAGCTATTGCCCGTAAAATTCGTGAATTTTTATGTCACTAGCATTCCATAGTTGTGAATTATATGACTGGGCGAGTAGCTCTAAAAAGTTTGCATCTAACAAAGTCTGAACTTGAAATCTTTCATTAGAACTCCCGAACCATTTACCACGAGACTCATAAGAAAAGGCAATGACCTTCCTATATATTTTGATCAATTGAGATCTTGAGTGTATAAAATTAGGTCAGATATAGTGAGTTGCTATAGACTTTCATAATTTTGTGTGATTTATAACTTTCTTTGGTACTAGCAAATATTTAATGGAATACATTGTTTTTCTTTTTATATCTTCCATATTACCCACGTATTACATTTTTATATTCTATTATGCGTAATCACAATAGTATCAAAAAATATTGTAATGTTGAGCTTGTTAATACAGATAATCGTACAAAAACATTATTTCTATTTAACAATTTAGCTGCGTTTTGTTTAAGGAGAAAATACAAAAACGCATTAAATAAAAGTTCAAGTAAACAAGTTTTCGACTTAAGTTATCTTGTGTCAATAATTCAAGGTATGTATATAAACCCTTAAGACTTGCATAATGATCAAAGAAAGTTTTATCATACACAATGCATGAAACTCTTGCACCCTTTTATAAACCCTCATATATTTCATTTTGACTTTCGCACGAGATTTTTTATTACTATTTTTTATTTTTTATTATTATTATTTTTTTAATTTTTTAGCTTGGATTACAAGCTTCTAGCTGAAGGAAGAACTCCTCAATTTCTCTGGGCATCCACTTTTCCGTTTTTATACCATACAAAAGGAATGGGAGGACGTGAAGCTACTACAGGAGAAAAGTAAGTAGAAGAGGGCTTTACAAAAGTTTGCTTACATTTTTAATTAAACATATTACTTTCATTTTAAACAAAATGTTTTATTCATTTTTTACTATCTAAAAGAAATCTTTCCGATCAGGAATAAATTCAAATGCAATCTTGCATTGAGAAAGGGATTAGCCACTTTGGTATTAATCCAAGACCAAAGTGGTAAGCATCTAAAGCATTTTCGCATGGAAACCATAATTAACCATTTTAGGAGATTAAGTAAAATGCAATCAAGATAGGAATATTAATACATTAGTTCAGCCATTTTCCAAAGTATCATCAAAGAGAAAGATGCTAAAAAAAATTATGAATGACCATTCAAGACGTGTATGAAAAATAGCCTCAGTAGAGCTACAGATCTATCACCAAAGACAAATCTCTTTAAAAGATTCGTACCCCTTGAGATCCGCACCCTACGAATTGAAAATCAAACTTGCCTATTTAAGCCACCGTTTTACATAACATTTTCCCCACCCTTTGCAATCCTCTTTTCAGCATTACCTTATACATTCATACACATCTTTTATTATTATTATTATTATTATTATTATTATTATTATTATTATTATTATTATTATTATTATTATTATTATTATTATTATTATTATTATTATTTTAATCATTATCTTGTATTATATTTATACAAGTGATCCACTTAACTAATCCCAATTTTCTAGCAAGGGAAGAACACAAAGAAGATGTTCAAGTCTTTTGTGTTGTAGTCATTAGTTTCTGTACTTGCAACATTGTTGTGTTATCATATTTCACCTACTATACTTCAATGTTCATAAACAACACCGTACACCAAATATATAGAGTTGGGTTAGTATTTTAATCCTCAAATTACATTGAGAGAGAGAGAGAGAGAGGTTGGTTTTACCAAAGATTAGGACTCGATATCTAGCTTTGTATCGGTAAAAGTGTAAGCGATGTACGATTTTCTCCGCAAAAAAGGGAGCTTGTTAATATAGTAAAGTGAACTCTCGAGTCGGAAACTCGGACTGTGAAGCAGGGCGAGGAAGGAGCTTCATTACCCACTATAGATTCAAAGAATACAAAAGAATAGCAATCTATGCCCAGACCACCACTTTTCAAAAACGAATCTTTTATTTATTGGAAACATAGATTTAAAACTTACGTGAAATCAAAAGACATCGATCTTGGCATATTATTCGTCACGGTGACCTTAAACTCATTGCTAGAAACATTACTCAAAGAGATGAGCCGGTTCCTCATGAACGTCAAGGTGACGAATTAAAGAAAAAGCTTGGTAAAAATAATGAGTCTAAAATGATTCTATAAAGATTTGCCTAAAAAGAAATATGAAATAATTTTTATATGTAAAACGACTATGATCTTGTATTGGCAACTGACGAGACTAATAACCCTATAGTCATTTATGACTAAAGGGTCATCACATTTTGGAACGAAAGTGATGAAGGACGAGTTACATCCTTTAGGAATGAAGGACCATGATTCAAATTCCTCAATATAGACAATTATATGTGAACTAATTATAGGAGATGTTGAAAATATAAACATAAAAGAACATATAAACGCAGCGGAAAAACATCACCAACAACAGATCCATATAGCCATATGATCAATCAAATAATAAACAACAACATGTTATACATACCTTTGTAGCGTAATCGGTAGAATCATATAGAGAAGATCACCAACACCGCGAATCACCTATGAAACCAAGTGACCAAAATAGATCACCTCTATGATGGAAATACACTACACGTCATAGAACACCACCCGATGCTAGTCTAAACCTTGTAACAATTATTCTTGCAACAATCTACAATTGTAACACCCCCAATTCATGGATGCAGCGGAATTCAAACTGGGTGTTACTCGACGGCACAATATTCACAATAATAGAAACCGAACTCTAATTGAGTCGTTTTAAAAGATTTATCATTCAAATTATAAATATCAGAGATTACAAAATGAGGTCCGAGATGGTTCCATGTTTACAAATTATATTAGATGAGTTTTCGAATGATAATAAAATTTATAGCCCTCTTGAATATCCGTGCCATCCTTGATCATCACGGACCTGAAATACATGCTTAAGAGGTCAACACAAAGGTTGAGTGATATTCATAGAGTTTGTTTAATGGTTGAACACAATATGTTGGTAGTGTGAGCTATAGACTCACACCAATGGTTGGAAAACAAAACAGTTATTATTATTACACTAAGCTTATGACACCAAAATGTTAACGTGTACCAATATCAATCGATGGAGTTATCCCGGTAGGTACTTTGCCGTCATACCTATGTTTCAAATATTAATGCATTTGTTTGAACTTAGTCAAAACAAATGGGATTCGTCAATCCCAATAGGCCTATTCACAATATTCGCGCTCACTCGCAAGTAACCCTCGCAAGTGATTAAATGGTTCATAATAAGGGATCTTGGATTGGCAAGGATGGTACTTAGTGATAATAAAATAATCAGGCAAGCATACAATTGAAAACCATTGTGTTCGATTGAAAAATAATAGCATGTATTCCCCCCAAGGGTTTGTAAAACAATTAAGTAATGGAAAGTGGGGCTATGAACTCACCGTGAGTTGGATGATGTATAATGAGAATGATGGATATGCCGTGAGAACTTCTACGAGCAACCTAGAATAATTGTTGCAACTTAGGTTTGGAATAATGTCTAAGAAAACATAAACGAGCCTATATATGTCTTGCATATAGTTCATGATGTAGTACTTAGTATATAGTGTAAGTCTATGAATAAAAATGGTTTATAAAACATGTATAGTTTGTATATCGCTTGCTACCGTTCAGGCCGACATAATTCAGAGGCCATGTAGTAAGCGTTCGAGGAGCCAGGACACTTTAATTCGTAAATCCACAACTCATCTCGAAGGTTTACTTTAATGAACCCCTCACATGAGGCTCCCTACTATTGTAGTATTTGATAAAATATATATAAGTTTTTGATCCGAAAAGTTACATGTCCAAATAATTGAATAAACTTAGGAAAGTTTACTTTTGGATGAAGATTGTTATTACAATGAGTTTCTTGAGTCTAGTATGAATATTACTTGTAAAGTTTCATGGTTGTTTTGATGGAGTATATCCAAATTGGTTGACTATGTTACGACTAACACTTTAGTTCATGTTTCGGCTTAGAAAGCCATAAGGTCTTTAGCCGTGGCCTTGCCGTGGCTTTGGTCGTTGTTACTATGGGTTTGAGACTCAACCTTGGCCTTAGCCATGGTTGTGGTCTTGGCTTTAGGTCATTAGACCTCTTGATTTCAATTAACCATAACTATTACATGGTCATTTGGTATAAAAATGGGCTGTTAAGAATTTGAAGAAAAATATCACTCGTAAAGCGTTTTCAGGGCTCGAACTTCTTTGCTCCTGAACTAAAACGTCGTTCCAGACAACTTTCGTGTTTTAACTTTTTGATGAATCGGACCAGAAGTGCCACTTTCAAAAAGGTCAGAATGCTAACAGGTTGTTTTTAGGCAGTTTCGGCGTTTTGGTTTCGCTAACTTCTTTTGGCCATAACTTTTGACTCGTGTACTCGTTTTAGGTGATTCAAATTGCTATATTTTCCTTGTTAAGTCCTCTATAACAGTAGGTAAGTGTTTCATATCATGGTTACTCTATTTTGGTCGTGGTTCTCAATATAAGTCACTAGTTTTCTTGTTTACTTAACATAAGTTAATATATAGTTTCCAAAACTCGTTTTAATAGTTTTTATACATCATGAACATAACACAAAGACCATATATAGAATGAATGAAACATAATAATCATGAAAATGATATTGAGTAAGAAAGTGTATTAGGGTTTCTTACAACTTTAGGCTTTCTAAAGAAAGGAAGGTAACAAGTAAGGATAGGACTTTGATTGAACTAGGATCTCTAGCTTCCAACTTCTCTAATCTCTTGACACCAACTTGTGACTACTTGAGAAGGCACTTGAAGTCTCTACAAGACACTTCTTGTGTGGATGGAAGATCACAAAAGGATGGAAGAAACAAGAACTTTGGATCAATCAAAGCTTTACAAGAGCTTTGGAATAGATATGGAACTTTTATTCTTGAATAATACTTGAAGTAGAGAGAAAATCATGAATGTGTTTGTGTTTGTGATGGTATGAACGACTAAAAGGGGGTGAGGAGGGTTTTATAGTATGTTGAGGAGGTTAGTGTATAAGAATAAATGGCTTAGAATGGAACACATGATAACTACATGTATGTTTTTAGGCCAAAGTGTTTCTAAGGCTCTTAATGTAACACATGAGTGTATAATAGTTCCATGGTTCTCACCAAGCCACCAAGGCCTTGGTGATTCAGCCTATACACGTTCATGGACAAGGGGAAAGGACTAGGTGGATGATTCTTGGCCTTATATAAGCTACGGAGTCAGTTTTGGTCCCGGTAATTGCTAACGATAAGGCGTTAAGTCGTGAAACTTAAAATCGGGTATCTTAAAAATATGAAACTTATAAATATGTTAGAACTTATTAATATAACCTATCTTAGCATATTTAATGAGTGATAAGTTCTATCGGGTTTCTTAAGCGCTGTTAAAACTGGAAAAGCGGGTCTAAAACGCGTAATTCGCGTAAAATGCTGAACTGGAAAACGTAAAATTCCAAAACTTTTGGAATTGTCGTAAAATGAGAGAAATTCATATTTCTATTATTTATAGTGTTTTATGGACATATCGGGATGCTGGAATGACGTTTAAACCTAAAAGTAAATCTCGGACACGGTTTCGTGATTTTTGCAGAAATGATCCGACGAGTGTCAAACTCTCGGATTATCATTAAAATAGTTTAACTTATGATACTATGTGAGGGAAGTTTCTTAAACGTCTCATTTAAATGGTTTATATGCCATCCTTCCTTTTGTTACAGATACTATGTTGAACACTAGACATGGATCAAAGTCATTCCAATCGTTCAACTATTATGTTTCTCGATCTAGATATTGAACAAGATTACCAAGTGAATAAAGATTCATCTTAATCTCATTTGGGTACAGCCATACAAACATCCGTTCAATTCATCGAGGGGCCCAATAGTATCTAACTCCATGACATGTGGAGGAACAAATCCTATTTTGACTGCACATGTCATTCATGTGTTTCAAATCACTCCTGAAAATGGTTTTTATAACTACCTTATTCAGGACAGCGTTTAACCATATCAAAGAATAAAATTCCACACATGCAAGACCTACTTGCATCTCAAGTCTAAGGATAAGAGACATAACCATTTGCGAGATTCACTATTGACGCCGATCCATGCAGTGAAATCTCGAAGGTTGGGTCAGTCCAATGTTCATCACAATGAACAACATATGAGTTTGGGAAATAAATCACCAACACACTCACATTTGCCTTAATTCGATGATACTCCCATATTGTCAACTGGCAATGGACAATTTTAGAATAAATAAATTATTCATGGATTAAACCTGCAAATATAGAACACAGTAGTATAAATGAAGACGATTATACCCGGTATATCAATTCATTATATAATACGACTGCTTACAGTTCCATTATCCAAATACTAAAAACAGATATGCACAAGACTACATATAGATCGGAATCCGATGTTTCCACCATGATCAATTTTGTTGTACAAGACAAGTAGTCATCTGAGTAAACTTTGAGAATACTTGTTTCAAATTTCAAAAATGTTTTGAATGATGATTGTCCTTTTGTATGTGTGCATTCAAATACAATACGTGTAAAACCCGGAAATTTCGAGCTTATGAAATTACCCAAAATACCCCGATAATTTTAAACTTTGAAGAACGACTAATAGTTATAACCTAAAGTATTTAACTAAATAAATATGATAAAAATCACACTCTAATCCAAGTCCAAAATTCGGCCACCCATTCCCTTTGTCTCATTGTTTTCTTTAAGATATAACAAGATGAGATCAATAAAATGTATGTATCTTTTACCTAATAAAATAAAACCCCTAGTGGGGACTTTTTCATTTCAAAATAATCAAATCATACCTTATTTGGTAATAATGTTTTTAATTTTATTTTTTTCTTTTAAAGATATTTAATAAAAACCCATAAATGTTTCTTGATTTAGCATAAAATTAACAAAATTCATTTTTTTAGCAAAATTCGTTTTTTAAAGAAAAATTGAGTATAAAAGTATATGTGTCAAAAGTATAAAAAACTAAAAATTAGAAAAGGCGGAGTAATCTAAAGAAAGTTAGGGGTTAAAACTGAAATTGTGAAAAACAAAACCTGCCCAACACTTCCTACCGAGTCACACAATCGACACAATTTTGTTTCAACTCAATGTTCATGAAACCCTAAATAACAAATTGGTCGATTTGAAAACAAATTGAATAATATATGTTTGAATTTAGTGTTGTTGAAGTGCTTCCAATGATTATTTTTTTTAAGGAAGAACAATAATTCTTTCAATGGCCTAAAGGTATGATTTTTAATGTCTAATTTATTGATTTTGTTTAAATTTGATATAGGGCTTTTAGTTATATTCTAAATGGGTTTATGATTTTGCTGTAAATTTTGTTTCGATTTGGGGAAAAAATAGGGTTTTATTGAAGCTGTAATTTAATTACATGGTAAGGAAGAAGATTAAAGAGTGAGAGACATTGTCTACTGTTGATCTTTGATTCTTTAATCTTTACATAGGTGGATAAGGATATAGTTAGAAGTCAATTGGTTAATTTTTATGTGTAAAACTAAGTTGAATACTAATGATATATGATATGATTAGTATGTGAGTAATCATTATAGCGATTGAATAAAATTAGGGAAACTTTGCACATGTTCGCGCCACTCAAGACTGAAATTATGATTAGGTTGATAATCAATCCGGAGAACGGTTTAAAAGTTTAGGATATTCAAAAAGTTTCCACCATGACCCAATGTTATTGAGTTGTTGACAATGGCTAGCTATGCCCAAGTCGTTGGCTAAAAGTATGAGAATGTTACATATTAAAGCACAGATTTCTTAATACAAAAAAGGAAGAGGTTACTGATCATATCATCTTCAAGTGGTTCCAAAACTGTGGTATGCCACTTTGTAGCTCTGTGACATCATACAAATTTATGTTGTGATAATTAATATACATGTTGACATATATGTTATCTGTTTAGTTTTTCAATGTTCAGGTGGGTATACAACCACCAGAAGGAATCACCTAAACTCGAGAAGTATTAAGAAGATTTAATGACTTCTTGAATCTATATTCTGAGGTATAGATCGGATTTCTATTACACCTGAAATAACAATAGCTATTATTTTCTATTTTTTTCATTTCACATAATTATGTAAGGACTTGTGTCTTTGCAGCTCAGAAAGGAATTTCCTAAGAACCATTTGCCCTCAGCTCCTCCTAGAAGACTTATAAAAGTGACAAGCAAAACACTTTTGGAAGAGGTATGTACTGATGCAATGATGTTTATCACGTTCCATGCTAAACATGTAGGTTTCAAGTGTCAAACAAGCTAAGACCGGTATGATTGATGAATTTTATAAGAAACGATCAGACGTACAGTTGTTATAAACTTTAAATTATTATCGTATATCTCATTTGATTATCAGCTATGTAACAGACATGTACAATGCTCAACTGCTGGCTTGAACCTTATGAGTTTCTCCTGATATGTAGTTTTGATTTCAAGTTAATGTTGGTGCATTCTCGAGGATTACGGAAAATATATTGTATTTGTTCATTTATACCTGTAATTTGGTCTTCGGTGTTTTTATTTTGCTAATTTACGTCATTGATTTGTGATGGGTTGCATGTGAAAACGAAAGTTCAAAGACAAGCACCGCATTTTGCTAAAAAAAAGAACTAGAAATCCGATACGTGCCATGGATAGTGGTAATTTTTTTTTAAGCATTATGTAATCTTAGCTGTTTTGGCTCTTTAGTTGCACAAAAAAGTTTGAAGAATAATGGATAAACTAATGGTTTATAGATGGACAAGTATAAAATCATTGGTACACACACAATTTATCAATTTCAAAGATGTGTGTGAAATCTCTAATGTACTTTTCATGTAAAGGATATGTACGAAATTATTATACAAGATGAAGTTATCTTATTATAAGTTGCATTTTAAATGGTAAATAGGGTCCATTAATTTCTCTTAGGTGGACAAATGGGGGGGGGGGGGGGTCGGTTGGGTGAGTCCACAAGTAACGTACTGTTTGTAATTATCCCATAACATCTGCACAAATGCATGCTACTTTCTACAATCAGGATAAAAAAATGGATAGTTATAATCACTTTTCAATATGTTTTTCTTGCAGCCACATGGAGTGCGTAATTAGGGGTTAGCTGGTAATATATGACAACTTAATGACAATACAATATGCTGAATTTTGTAACATTTGAAGTACCTTGAGTGCCCCGTGATCTACTTCCATGCCAAGGGTCGTTCCATGGGTGATCATCCGCCATGTACTGCAATAGTAACAATTAGCTATAACTGCCAAGTGGTTGTCAGGTAATGATTAACTTAAAACCCATTTAAATATGAATGAATCAATTAAGGGCAGTATAAAAACATTTTGTTAAATTGAACGAGTCAAATGGGTAGAAAGTTGCCTTGAGGATATTTTTAACTTCTTAAACCTTATTACTCAGAAATACATATTATTCTATGCTGATACAATTTTGGTAATCATATTTGACACACTATATATTCAACCTATTGGCATAAGGTGTTTCAGGTCAACCTGACACGACCCAATCCTGTTTTGACCTATAATAAAAAGCTACCCATTCTGTAATGTTACCCAACTTGCACGATAGCCCATTTTACCATATCTAAATGGCACCAATCGAGTCTACACGGACAGTCAGATACTTAGTTAGCTATACTTTAGACTTACACAGTGAATTGTATCCCCTGGGAGACCATTTGAAGAAGGACATACTGGCTTATCAAGCGAGAACACTTTGTATTTCGCCTGCAAGAAAGCCTCTTAATATTAATATGATGAAAATGAACGAAATTTGATACCTAACCACGACTTTGCCTAAAATCACAAGTACCTCAGTGGCATTCAATACTTTCTTTGTTGACATGTTTAGGCTTTTTGCGATTTTCTGTTTCACCAGGATGATATAGCTCATTAGTTCAAGTTATAAAATCAAAGTAAAACAACAAAGTAACATTTATTATAAGTAAATGTAATGTTTAACTTACCTCGATTGATGGTGTTATTCCTTTTTCCTCAAGCTTAGCCTTGGCATTTCGTATTTACTTCTAATAAGTAAAACTTTCTATAGTGTTTTAGGCCTACTATAAACTTTAAATTATTATCGTATATCTCCTATAAAAGGGACCGTTTTAAAAAGTTTTTTTTTTTTTTTTTTTTTTTTTTTTTTTTTGTATGCAGATATCTCAAGAACGATAGCTGGCCCATCATTGGAGCCAAATTTATGAGTATTAGATGTCATTTCAAGCAATTTCCTGACCTTTTTCAAACCAGGTAAATCCTACACCTTTTTACCAACCTGGACTTAAAACAGACCTTTTGGTTCGATTAGATCTTATAGACACACCATGCTAAAGTCCCTTAATGCAAACCATTACGTGCATGGCACATTCCCTCTTCAGCTTTTTTTAAAAGTCACCACTTTAACGCGATAGAGAAACATAACCTCGATAGACCTTATCACTTAATTTATTCATGAAGTTGTTAGGAACTCAATGGTTGATAAGGAAAATGTATATGGAAGAAAAAGTATATTTCAAAACGTACGTGATTTAAAATGTATGCAATTTGATGATTCGATGATATTACCTGTTGTAACAGGTTTCTTTCGCCCACCGGATATCCCCCTAATCATTTGATCCCCTACCATGGTATCTGCACAAACGTCCAAACCCAACATCTGCTCACACAAAAAGAATTAATAAAATTGCATTACAAAGTATGAAAATAGATTAACGGTTTGAATGAGTGGAAAGCCACTGAAATGGTCAGGTAAATTATATTTTTATTTTATTTTAGCTGATAATGTTCTTAATTTCATTTAGTACTAATGTTCTCAATTTTCTTTTAGTAATATCTGCTTAATTTTGATGGACTTTTTGTATCTGGACTATATGGATAAAATTTAAGTTTTATTACATCTAGAGGTGTTGTAATAGAATCCCATGTCTGACCAATTTTGCAATTTATAGTAACAGGTCAATTGGGTAAATAAATTGTCTAAGAGCGAAACGGGTGAAACACATAAGGCTCAAACAGGTTTGGGTCGAACGTCAGTGGAAAGGTATCATGTAGCTATTCTAATGTTTGTATTATGTCTGATCTTGGAAAATGGAAATAAGCTGATACTAATATTCCATATAAGGAATTATGTTAATTATCATTATTTACCAAAATGCGGATTTAGACCTGCAATAATTTGACCACTAGGCGGCATCGGTATTGTGTGTATGTAAGGTGCTACATCAATGAAATGGTTGAGGGTTAAATATCATATTAGAAAAATGTATAAAGTAGATTGGGTCTGTGATTTTTAAAAGAAATCTATAGTAATTTGACTGCACCTAATATGGCTTTTGATTAATTAGATTACACTGTACATATTCTGTTGTTTTCGTCATTTGTTTGTATGGATGAACTGTTTATCTGTTTATATCAGAGCAAATAAATGCTTAAAGTAAGTTGGAAACACAGAAAAGTAGATTAAAGTATGCAATCCCAAACACCCCCTTGATACACAAAAATCTTTTACCCGATTGTCGAACCAGCAAATCTGAAGTTTTCTCAACTACAGTGTATGGGCAAACAAGTGTGGAAATCAATGTTCTTCAAGGGGAAAGAGAGTTTGTTCATGACTAAATCTCTAGGAAGTTTTAGACTTGATGGTATACCAGCTGCACCATGTGAGGTTCCTCAAATTGAGGTTAAATTTGATATTGATGCTAATGGTATCCTCTCGGTCTCGGCTGTTGACAAAGGGGCTGGAAAAAAGCAAGACATCACAATTACTGTTGCTAGCACATTGCTTTTAGATGAGGTACCAGTTACATATGTATACTCTTTACAATTTGTGTTGGTGTTTTGATCTTTAGTTTTTATTTGAGTTTTTTTAGTTGATTAGAGACACACACAATTGATGTATGCACAATCTTATTAGTCAATCATAAGCAATGGATACGTTTATCAGTTATGATTAGTTGTTGTAACGATATTAATTTTACTTAGAATGAATTTTCGACCTAATCATTCATTATATTTCTTGCAGGTTGAGACTGCTACACTTGATACACCTATTCTTAATGCCCACAGAACATGCATGATGGAAAGTGCTTACATCTTTCGACGGTTGATAATGGTAAACATGAGACCGTGTTGATTCACCGACATACTCACTATCGCTTAAATATATATAAGTTATTCAGATCCTTAAATGTTACATTTTTACCAATTTCTGATGATGTATGTAATTCAGATGCATTTGTGTCTTTTGCTCGAGGTATTGCAAAGGCGCAATAATATATCTATTACAGTTCCTGTTATGAAATGGGCCGACTTCATATATTAAAGTTTATTCCTTTTTATGTTTGAAGATTTTTTTAATAAAAAATGCCTACGACCTTCATATATGGTGTCCAGGATTGGATAATTTACTAAGGGGCGATTGATTCATGCGAGAATGTCTATTTCTGTGAAAACTACTGCTCAATGCTATGGAACAGGTCTTTTTTTTTTCAAGCTGTAGTGAGTGTATTGTGTATTGTGATGAAAGCCAAAGTGTATGGAACAGGTCTTTTTTTTCAAACTTTTTTAGCTATTTTTTTGTCTCACTATGGGTTGTTATCAGTATGCTTGTCAAAAAGGCAATCTCTGGGCAATGTACCAGCTGGTCATAATCCTGCGGCTGAAAAAACTATGGCAACTAATTGTGAAACTGAAGCTAACCAACATATCTTTGTTATGCTCTTCTAGGTAATGTCTGTTGTTTAGGTATGCGTTTGTAAATCCCAACAGTCATTTCAGTGTTTGTTTGGCCATTTGTAAACTGTATGAGGGTTAGTATTGCTTCTTTGGTGGAAGTTCTCTAATCCCTCCCCTAAACAACTAGTAAGTTCCTGGATTACACATGTTCCTTGAGCAAAACAAATAAGATGATCATGTTCAGTTGTAAATACATGATAAAACTGATAATGGTGATGTTTATATGCGCGACATTCATGGATGTCATGAGGATTAAGTAACGAGATATTCAAAATATAATGTTAGGATTAGCTATTCAAAGTTTATTTATAAAACTTTCCTCTTTAAAAAAACTTTCGAGTCTCATTTGGAGAACTTTCACAATTTATGAGTTTTAAATGTTAATATTTGGTTAATTGGTTAGTTTTGTAGTTCTTGAAGTCATGACATCCAAGTAATTGCTTATGATATTTCCTATCCTTTGACATAACTACCAGTTTGGTTCAAATTTGCTTAGAACACTCTCAATTAACGAGCAGATGGTTGTGACTTGTGAAAATCATGTCCTTTTTTTGCACACTGGACGACTCATTTGCTTATTAGGATACCACTGACCAGCTTATCTATGTGACCGACTACCACAAGACTTCTTTAAGATTTTTTTCGCATTTGAGTTTATTTGATTGTATACTTTCTTCTTACATGCTACTTCGTAATTTTTTTCTCTCATATACAATAAACATATATTTTTTACGTTGTTAAGGCATTCAATAAATAATGTCATCACAAACTTCAGTCCGTTTTTTAAGCTTACGAACCTTTATTATAATATAGATGTTATTGGACGTTTGATACAGAATAAAGACATCACCGTTTTGAATCCAAATTATGCACCTAAGCACATACTTGAATTCCAACTCCAAGATGTAACGTAAGTATTTATTAGTATTATGAATATAGATTAATCTAATATCTAATAACCATATTTATATATTCTTTATTTATACAATGAATCAACGATTCCATGTATCTTATGGAATGACCTTGCTAAAAAACTCTATCAATATATCAAGAATCATGAAAATTCAGTTGAACCAATCATTGTTCTTATCAAAATGGCACGACAAAGTATATGGAATCGTAAGTATTTTTTTTTTTTTTTTTTTTTTTTTAAATCGATAACCTTTGATATATTAGTGTATGAAAATTGTATATATTATTTTTTATACAGGTGTAACTCAAGTTTCTAACTGTTTTGCTGGGTCCAAGTTTGCTTATTAATGAAGATAACCCACATATAAAAGCATTCAGAGACATGTAAGAATATAAGAAACCAAAACTTTCTATATATATATTTATATTTTTTATTCCTATTTTTTTTAATCTATTCTTTTTAATAGGTTTGAATCTACAAAAGTTTCATCTAATGAAAAGGGTAAAGTTGAGTTATCATCAAACACTATTGTTAGAAATCCAGAAGATTACTATTCACAATTTCCGTTAAAGACAATAGATGAACTATATGATTTATCCGAGGTAAATTTATCTTTGATAAAGTTTTTGTGTCACAAATTATATTTACTTTTGCTAATTCATAATAGATTTTTGGACAGCCAACCGGATGTGTTGTGATTGGAAAAGTATTGAAAATTGTCAACGACCAAGGTTGGTATTACATGCTTTATAGCAATTGTAATAGTGTTATGAAATAATCAGAAAATAAAGAAACCGAGAGAGACTACAACTGTGACAATTGTCAAAAGAAAGCAGATCTTATTCCAAGGTATAAACACTAATATATAGATATATAATTTATTTATAAGGTGTCATCTATTCCCTGATTTAAATGAATTTTTTTCAGGATTAAAATCCATATTCGTGTTCAAGATGAAACTGGATCTGATACTACGCAAAAATATACTTCAAGAAAGATACTTGTGTTACAGTAACAGACGACTTCGAAAACGAAAACGACGGCCTCGAGTTTGTTTCATTCGATTCAATTATCAACAGCCGAATCAGCAAGGATAAAGCTTTTGGTATTCTATAATAAATCGTTAATTAAAAATTTCAAAAACCGCAAAAAATTTGCATGAAATTAAATTTGCAGATGTAGTTGGGCAAATAGTCTCAAACAAGAAACTCAAAAAAGTGACCGTGGATCAGAAACAAACAAGCCTGATTGAATATGAGCTCCAAAATACAATGTTCGTAAACAACGCTTATGAAATTTAGTTATTTGCTTTACTAACATACACATTTATTTATAACAGCGGCCAGAAGATACGATGTATTTTGTGGGAAGACGACGCTGATGCTTTACAAGAATACATTGACAAAAATATCGCAACAGCCGACCCTATCGTCATGATTCTCTAGCTAGCCAAAATTAGTACATGGGAAAGTAAAACTTCTTCCTTTCATATACATTTTAAACCAAATCAAAATTTGGATGCAATAATACGATTACTGAAGGTAAACGTAAATGCAGACAAACAACAAGTATCAAGCATCAACAAAGCATCGAAGATTTACATCATCAACAACAACAACAACAAACAAATATCTTTGTTCAAAGAAAGGTAAGAACATACTAGCATGAAGAAAGCCAACATACACTATGATAATCTATTATTGTTTTATCACAGATTACAAGAAAACATATCTAAAGGAACACGCGAAGAACCTCAGCTAAACCTAACAACTACCTTCAATGCCAAAAAAAAAAAAAATGTATTCACAAATAACGACAAGGTATGTTACACCCAAAAATAACCCTTTCAATAATTTTATTATAAAAACATTCACATGATAAAATTAGTTATTACGTTCTTCGATCTATTCAAATGACAAAAAGAAGAGACCTTCCAAAAGGCCATGGCCAAAATACAAAGGATATCATAATCATCGAAAATTCAGAAGACGAAAAGGTAATCAAAAATATAACTAGCACATAATACATGTACTTTATTCGTAAATCCAATTGGTTCTATAATATTAAAACTAACAACCAAAAAACAATTTTATTGCACTCATTCTATCAAAAAAACCTTTTACACATATCGTATGACAAAATAATTTGATGTATACATTTTGCCACAGATTTCTGACGACGATAAGCCCATTTTAAAGAATATCAAGGCCAAATCAAACAACACATTAAAAGTTGGCACAACCAAAAAAAGAAACGGGACAGGTGTTGATGGGGTTGAAGCCGTTAATGTTGAAGATTTGAAGACAAATACAAAAAAAGCAAAAACAAATGCTCATATACCACTTAGTATGACGGAAAGTGAATGGCTAAATGATTAGGAATCCGAAAATTGCGACATTATAGAATATTATGAAGATGATGATTGTTATTGCCCAATGTCAATGCATTCCAGAAGAATGTACTTGCTCAAGACATTAATTTACAATTTTTAATATCAACTATTTTATGTTTATTTAGGATACTCATAATTGTTTTTTAAACTTTTTCTAAAGTCGTAGAAAAGTGGTGTCATTGCTGTTTCTACATGCGAATTGACAAAGTAAATTCCCATACAAGAAAGTGGATGTTAGCTCAATAGAAATATGTTTGTTGAAAATATGTTTGACTAAAAAAAGACAAAATGTGTAGAGTAAGAAATCAAAGTGACAGATAATTTAAAAAAAAATAAATAAAATAATAATTTATTTAAAATATTATAAAGAACCCCGCGCGTGCGCGGTTATTAATGCTTTGCAAGATTATGTTTTTGGTATGGCTCTTATGGAAAACCTGTCTTAGATATTTATCTCCATCTACTCCTAAAACTCCACAACAACCAACCTCAGCAGGAACGGCACCATTGCAGTCGCATTCAAACTCACCGACCCATCTTTCTCCTCATCACCGGATCCTTAAAACAAAAACTCCATGAAAACCCGGATTCCAAATTCTTCAAACTCACTGACCATCTTTCTCCTCATCACCTGGATCCTTAAATAAAAACAAAAAACAAAAAGTAAGTTATTTGTTTTTTAATAGATAAAAATACATTATTAAAAAAAAAATAGAAAATATCTCGCGCGTGCGCGGGCATTATAACTAGTATCTAATTGATAAGAAAATCTCATTTGTTTAATCCTCCCGTCATTCACACGGCAACCTCTTAAAAATATTATACGGTTTTATTTATTTCCCCACTTAGCACATGTTTTCATCCCATAAGTTTAGGTGTTTCCCTTTTGTTTTTTTTTTTTTTTTTTTTTCCTCACTCGTCTTTTATTAATACCGAACATTGTGAACATTGTGCGAACATTGTCGATCAAAGGAGTGTAAGCAGTAGTATTTGTGGCTTATTGTGGGGCTTCGATCATGATGTGCTCTTGATTCGGGAAGAATGATGGAGACGTGGGAATTTGTTGTTCGAAGGAAAAAGGTTGTTGTCGTGTCGGTTCGGTTCGATCAAAGGTTCCAAAGAGAGGTTTCGTTGTGGTGTTAGGTAGTTTTAGTCGTGGTTGCATCTGGTTCAAAGGTTTCCGTTGTGAATCTTGTGTCCTTTATTCGTCCCTTTAAATCTGACTCAAGGTATATCTATCCCTTTCGTTTTCTATACTTTCGACATACATATAACATGTAAATATACGTAACATGTAAGCACAATATCAGTTCACTTTCGGAGTTTCGAATCAGTGTCACATAAGTCTGTGATTTGGTTTAGATCATGCATGTGATATATGGTATACGTATTGACTAAAACTTGGTAACAACTTTAAAGAAATTAAGAAGAGAATGCATGCATGTTTTTCGAATCGAAAGTTGCATAAAATCATAAATGTCTACATGAAATCACAAATCTGTAATATAGTATACATCGACCTTGCTTTTGTTTTGGTGTTACGAAAACATGGTCACATGAAATATTTCATGTCAATCTCATTCTATTTTGGATCCTCCACATCTGTTGGTGATATATGTTTTTGTTTCCACTTCGCGACATTCATTTTAAATCTAAGATACCTATTTAAAAACTGGTTATGTACATGAAATGATATTTGTTTTGGGCTATATGAATCGGAAATAAATAAGCATGCACGAATTGATAAAAGCCACATGAAATCAGAAATATATGGAATCTATACATGTCGATCTCTACACTGTTGCTTTTCAAATACGACTATTATACGTCCTTGGTATTTTCATTTGAACATGCATATGTTATATATGTAAGAATATGAATTAGAAACTGGATAAAAATCTAAACCATTATTACGATAATTCGGATATGAATATATATTTATGACATGTTTAAAATGTAAAGATGGAGATTATGTGTCGACATATAGAGCTAGTATACCGGCGTGTATATGGTGAAAAGCAAATGAGCTAAGAATCTGGTATAAATGTAAGAAATTACATGTGTGTGTGCATGCATGTGTGTGAATTTGTAGGGTCTTCGAAACATTGTACAAATTAAATATCAAAGAGTATAAGGCGTGGGTAAGTTAAGTGAATACGTATAGTATGGTGTTTCATTAATTTGTGGTTGTGCGTGCATGGTAAAGAGTGTGTGGGTGTGTGTCAAGAAGGCTAGTAAATAAACGAGGAGTATAACTTGTGCATGATAAATAAACAAAAGAAGTGAAGGTAGAGTATGTATTGGTCTCATTATTTAATATATTATTTCGGATGTGGGTTATAGGTGTCGAGATTATGGTTAATATGGGTGATATGCATGTATTTTAACGAAGGTATAAATGTGAATGTATGCAACGTGTGTGTAAGTAAAGTTATACCAATATGTCATAATGAAATCCTAATCTATAATATTGATCATTTTAAGCATTTAAACCTATTTAATTATCAATTGTAATCCTAAATGGTTAAACTTACTAATTTGGAAAATTTACTAAATTTGTGAAATTACTATATTTGACAAGTAACTAAAAATAGAAAGCCGATTAAAATGAGTAATCTGATTTAAAATAAGTTATTAATATTAAGCCGATCATTAATTTGTGTAGATTCGCTGAAGAAGGAGTGACTTCTCACTCATATGTTATGATATAATTTTGTTGGCGGTTTAAGGTACAGATATTCTGCCTTTTTAGTAAAGGCCTTTTTTTCTCTCATGACTCTTAACTTTTGATGTATGATTCTATCCCTTTTAAGCCATTGCTATGTTTTCCTTTGTTTGATTCGTATTTGATTGATCCAGTTTTGTTATGATATTTGTTGCATGCTATAGTTCTTATTCTTATAGCATTCTTATGCCCTATTTGTTGCCCATTATTTGATTAATTTGTAGCCAGTCATGGGGAGTCCATAGCCTTGCCACTGATGCACCAGTGGTATTGACACTATCTGTGGAGGTGGGTTTTTGTCCACAGCGTTCCCTATTATGCTATAGCTATTCAGGCCTATATTTATTATTGTATATGTTTACTTAGCCTAGAGCTTTGTGCATATATATCTGTTTTGCAGGGAGCGTATGGATGCATCCTAGGTACCTAGTTTAGTATAATTTGGTGAATGGACTTGTGTGTGTGCAATACACCCCATTTCACATTTGGTATATCGAAGTCTGCAGCTCCTATGTACACTATGATATATGTTTGTTGGGCATTCCTATTAGTTCTACTTTTCTGTGATCTTTATAATCATGTCATCTCTATTGTGATTAACTTATGCTTCCTTTATTTCATTTGCTTACACTTATGATTCTTTTCTTTTCCTTTGATTTGTTTGATATCCCCTACTCGTATTCCCTTCGATCATATTCTATTATATGTTTCATATTCTTTGATTTATATCTCAACAGGTTCGCTCGAACTTATGTCATATTCACCTTCGTTTTCCTTTTGTTATTAGTTTTCATTTATTTATATCTGTTCACTGGGCTTTTTAAGCTCAGCCGCATTTCTTTTCCTGCTGCAGGTTTTAGAAGGAAGCTGGGTTGAGGGAAGAGTGCTTAGGAGCTCTTAGTTGACTACACTATTGATAGCTTTCCATGGATTTTATTTGGGCTTAGAGTTATTTTTGTTAGTAGTTTGTATTTAGTTTTGGAAGTTGTAATACTTAGATTTGCTTTGTAACCCTTGTATTATTAATGTATTTCTGTTTGCTTGTGTTCTGATTTGACCCCAAAATGTTACACTTTAACCCTTTTTGGGTTGGGGTGTTACAATACGAGTATTGCAACAATACATTCCATAGTGTGTTTGAAGCTAGCAAAACACTTACGCTAGACAGTCATAATAACAGTTTCCCAAACTGTAAAGTATTCTTATTATTTTAATGTATAATGCATTAATGCTCTCAATCGAGCACATCTAGTTAGAGGTGTCATCATTCATGATGTCATCCAACTACGACTATGGTTGAGCATCATCTCAGTTATATAAGCATCAATGAATGAAAACATAACAAAGATCCTCAAATATCCGTAAACATTTTAACAAATCTTTGGTCCTTTGCAGGTCTATTAGATTGTTCGTTTAACAATTATCTAATGACTTTCACTTAGATATTTGTTGTTATCAACTCATCTTGCATTCATGCAAAAGATATAAATAATCCAATACATAATATGACTTACATAATGAATCATTTAGTTAAACTTAAGGTTTCAATTCATGCATTCAATCTCATCATATAAGATTGATCATTGAGACTCCCCTCAATGACATGTCATATTGTGTTTAGATTATTAACCGCTTATGTTTATCCTAATAAACACATGCAACAAGGTTGTATGTTTTATTCCCTAAATTCCTTAAGTGAAACTTCATTCCAGGCTAAGGATTAAAGTCTAGCTTAGATGGAATACCGTTTCTTATATGTTAACAACATATGAGATTTTAAAAAATAAATTCATTTATCCTACTTGCACTATGAGTTCTCAGGAGTAATCTTATTTAATCAAAATCAAATTAATGATTAAATTAAGATCTCTGCTCCTAGATGCATGATCTAATCCACACCTGGATTCTTATGTCTTGTATACATAATAAAGATTATATAGATTCATAAACACTTTTGATTACTCATCGTCCTCGCAAAAGTAATCAAAGGTGTTTTGAAATCCTATTTTCATATTTCATTTACATGAAAACAAGTATGACAATTAATCATCTTTATACATTTAATGTTTGTAGGTATGAAGATTTAATCATAATCAATTTCTTAAGTATGAGTAAACTCCTTCTACTTCGCATGCATTAAATGTGTGTACAAGTTTGTTCTTTTGAGTATTCTTATCAAGAAACTCATTTTAAACCTCATAGTCTAACTGATTGGTAAGAGATCAATCAAGCTCCATGAGTGATTATTTTCAAAGGACTGCATCTTAACATTCATAGTTTTGAGTTATTCATCAGACTCAAGATCTGATAATGCATCTCTTTAGTTAGCAGGTTTACTATGATCCTCCAACTTATGTCCCTTAACATTGATATAAAAACTATATCATTCAGGTGTTAGGGGTATCCTTGGGGATTTATGAATGAGAGATATCAATCTATGGTTTAACATATGCATGTTCAACCTTAGTATGACATTAGCAAGTGTACTCAGAAGGTTGTGTATTTAGCTCTTGAATGACTTCAAGATCTAAAGGTGCTCCCACTTGCTTTTGTAAGTGGAGACTAATCTCCAAGTACTCAGCATCTTGATTAACAATAAATTGTTTTCAAGTGGGACATCCAAAATACATCGTTAGTTCTTGACTCTAGTTTGTTAATTACTTACTCTTAGGTATTTAACAAATTCAGAACTACAATCAAGACATGATGGGATTCATCCCATTCCATTATACAATGGTGTCTTAAATTCCTTCTGGGTTGGAACCATATTGGGTGTACACATGGCACATCCAATTTTCTAACCTTGATTGCTTTGGAGGTAAAACAGTTTAAGTCATCAAATATCAAACAAGAGTTTGATTTTTAATGATAGACATACCATAAAGTAGTGGTATTCCACGTGGATATATGTTGTGAGACTATCACACAACTCATTAGATGAACTTAAACTCTTTGGCTTACGTATCTGCCAATCAAGTCATACAAGATGGCATCAATAGTATTTTTAGCCTACTGCATACTTTATATTAAAAGTCTTTGACCAAGTCAATGAACTTTATGTGCATGTTTTGACTAGAAAACATAAACATAAACATAAAATATTTTATTATACGTCGTAAGTGTACATGTCTTAACAAGAAGACATAACAAGTTAACATCTTACTTTACGTTATAAGTCTTTCAATAATTAATGGAATTGATGTTTATGTCTTTACAAGAGACCTAAACATATTCAACTAAAGTAATTATGAGTGCCGACAATTGGCCTCAATAGTAATTTCAAGTTAATTACATACTTCATGATTATGAATTTATAAGAAGACATAATCATATTTACTAAACTATTCAGCGAATATGTTGAAGTAGCTTTTCACGTTATCTTGACATTTTTTCTAATTAGGGCAACATACATTTTATGTGTATAAGTCCTAGTAGAACCTTAGTTTTCTTACCTTGCAGTCAAGAAAAACCATTAGTCATATTTTTATATGTTGTACCTTGCACACAATTAAGATTTCTCCCACTTGTGCATGGAACAACATCACGCAAGTAAATATGACAGTGTCACAGATAACATATGATTTTAGTTAAAATCAAAATACAGATTTGTAGAACTTTTATCGCTTTTATAATGAATCATGTATAACAATTTTATTGATAACATTTCAGGAAGCAACATCAGGAACGCGACAAGTTATCTAATAAAATTTATGCAATGGTCTTCATAAAAACTATGATGCTTCACATGTGAAAAGTAATGCATTATTTCAAGACAATCTAGAAATAAGATGGGCAACTATTAAGTTAATGGAGCTTACAGGTCCCACTGGATTAGAGAACATTACATGAGTTTCGTCACCAGTTATGCAATCACATAGCTCCCATTGGATTAGACAACATTATAAGTGTTACATCACCAGTGGAGAGTGAGTGACGATTGGATACTTTCCTTCTTTCTTTGAATATCTACACATTATTGCTAATGTGAGTCACTTTGACTAGTAAACATGTACTTAGGTATTCAAGAAAGTGCATCAAGTTCTAACATATAGATGATGGGTTAGCCATCATTTTAAGCTTGAAATTAGGCATGCAGTTCCTCCATGTTTATTGGGTTAAGACACATTGCTAGGTAATCATGCTAGTAATTGCCTTTACCACTTTGTGGTTTATTGATATTTCCGTTTTCTAATTATTTAAACTCATATTAGTTTGGTAGCTATAGAAAACGTGTTCTCTAGTTATCCAAATATCTTATATTTCTTGAAGGTTTCAAAACCGGAACTAGGGTTATAAAACGAACTTGAAAGAATAAGCTGTGCAAACATACTTAACCGTTTTGACTTTTACAAGACATCACGAGTTCTAGAGTATGTGTGCTTGGAGTTTTATTAGAATTAGGACAATTCAAATATTCCTATTATGGCTTTTCCTTATAAAGAAAAAGAATAGGAATAAGTCTCTTTCTTACAAGGAAAGGAAGACTTAGTTTGATCCTTTTAACAAGAAAAGAACAAACTTTTGTTTACGTTATGTGTTGCATTAATACATTAATTGAATTCACAAAGTTCATATTTAGTATTTGCGATAATTATCCTTTTATAAATTAATTACCCCATGTTTACAAATTAAAACAATTAATTTATGTAAAAGGCTAAGATCCACATTGTGCTTCTACTATCACATCGGTTGATCTGCTAGTAATAGTAGATTCAATTGGTAGGCGACGATCACCAATTGTATTACATGTACAACTCTTATATCCTTATGGGACTCATGGCATCTAGTGTCAAACAACTAGTGTCATGTAGGCATGTTTAGTCCTATCTTTGCCTCGGGTCAAGGTCTCACCGCTTAACTCGATTAAGTCATCCTGAGAACGTGTGAGAATATATCTAGGTCTCACGCATAGAGAATAGTCACCTTGGGTTACAATTCAACCTAGGTCTCACGCATAGGCAAAAGGTAATTGCAAGTGTTCTCAAAATTGGACGGCATGACTTAAATTTTGACGGGTAAAAGTTTTGATGTGAATCAAAAGGTATACGAAAGAAGCATGCATTCATCCTTCGTAACACAAGTTAAAAACTTTTTTTAACTTAATTCTAATCATTGTTTTAATTCATGTGTGTCGAGTTGTCCATTTTCATGACTAATATACATCCTACGTGGATAATAAGTTTGGACAATACATAAATGAAATAACATACATAACAAGTTTAGGTGTTATATAAAAACAATGATTTCAAGTTTCAAAAACTTAGTAAAACTAAATCAAAAGACTTAGTTTTGAAAATGGTTTGTGTTTCGTTTTAAGTTTATAGAAAACTATTTGCAATTTACATATGATCACAAGATATATAAAAAGCAAAACAAACACACAACCACAATATGCAAAGCCTCAACCGATGAAAAAACCTATGCTTGGTCTCGTGAGCCATCACGAGAACAAAGAGTTAACTAGGGACAAACCACACAACCACATGGAGGACTCCCACTTGCTCCAAGACAATCAAGAGCAAGTAAAAAGCCCATAATTCACATGAAAAGTAGTTGTTTTCCTTCCAGAATTTCTGTGTTCAGGGGCCCAAAAGTCCATGAAGAAGGCTTCCACGGGCTTAGCTCAAAACTAGAAACTTGTAGGCCCATGTCTTGAGTACATGCAAAACAAATTTAAGCCAAAAACTCCTTACCAATCATCGGGAAACTCCGTTTAGCCAACTGGTATTCCAGCAGTCATTATATTGAAAGTAAAGTACAACTAATCTACTTTTAACATACTGTAAAAATGCCCAAACAATGGCTACAACCAAAAAGAATATCATTACAAAACTGCCGAAAAAATGGCAGAAACCCCAAAACACGAAATTTAAACAACATACACAACAATTCATGTCACAAGTGGTCTAGGTTTTCATCGGCTTTACATATACACATAATAATACCATAATGTTATGATTAAAACAAGGTGTTGGCTAACTCCATGGACAAACATGCATGTATTTTCCATGGAAACAAAATAAATAACAAGAAATAAATTGTTAGCCAACGAAATCGAAGAAATAACTAACAAGAATAAAAACCCCGATAGGTACGCGTGTCAAATGGCTCAAGGATCAAAACCCACTGATATTAGGACCTTCAAAATACCATTTTACCACAGAAAAATTGGGTTATGGTGCTGAATCCAAACCGTTTCAAAAACCGATTAAAAACAAGCATTTTAGGCTATTTTACACGTACTCTACAAGTAACCAATTAACGTATGCATAACAAATGGCCATGGGACCAAAGGTGCAGGTCATAAGACCTCTAAAGGGTCGTTAAATATGAAAAAAATTGGAGCCCTAGGGCTGTTTTAACCATGACTTCAAAAATCCTAAAAAAAACACCCGTTTTAGCCATTTTTATGCATACCCGATAATCATATGGCACATATGATGGCTCATGATACCACTATAGGAGATCTTGAAAATATAAACATAAAAGAACATATAAACGCAGCGGAAAAACATCACCAACAACGGATCCATATAGCCATATGATCAATCAAATAATAAACAACAACATGTTATACCTTTGTAGCGTGATCGGTAGAATCATATAGAGACCATCACCAACACCACGAACCACCTATGAAACCAAGTGACCAAAATAGATCACCTCTATGATGGAAACACACTACACGTCATAGAACACCACCCGATGCTAGTTTAAACCTTGTAACAATTATTCTTGCAACAATCTACAATAGATTAAGCCAAGAAAAGATCAACAACACAAACCCTAGATGGGGTTTTGTTTGTGCCGTGAGTTTTATGAGGAGAGAAAGGGAGAGAGAGTTTTAGTAAGTTAATTTCTCTTATCATATAATGAAAGACTAAATCAAATATAATCTTATCATTGTACAAGTAACACATAGCCCCTCCAAAAGCTCATATTTGCCCCTTTTTCCCCTCTCCTAGGCCGGCCATGATAAGGGGCCACAATGGGCTTGCTCATTGTTGGCCCGGTCCTAAAACACTAAGTCTAACTTCGTGTTTAATGGCCCATTATTGATCCCGAGTTACGTAGTCGTTTATATATTGTAAATACGATAGATACAATCTATAAAATTGTGTCTCTGTGTATAAGTGTGTGACCCCATAGGCTCACATATGTCTAGCCATATAATTATTTATTATGACACGAGTATACTTCAACACTAATAATGTCACAATGAGCTTTTATGAATTTAAAGGAGAAAGCATCCAGCCTTGGGGATTTATCCCCGCCACAATCCCAAAAATTCGAAAGTAATTTAAATGAAAAGTACTTAAGTGTATGCGGAGTAGATCTACACAAATTCTAGATTAAACATGCATATAAAATTTCAATTAAGTTAAATACAACATGTGAATCCGGTTTTATATAAATGAATCATTTATTTAAAAAGGGACATTTGACTTAGTGTGGCATTAGTTTTATAATGGTGGGACGTGCGAGTCTTTTGTCTTTAAAGAATAATCATAAATCCATAATTTAGCCACCTCTTACATACACTCTTGCATTGTGGCATATATATGCCCTAGATCTTCCTTACCACTTCCTAGTTCTCCACAAATCCCTTTCCATAACTTTGTGTTTTGTGTGTTTGTGATCATTAGATAATAAAAGCAAGAAGTATGGAAAGAACATGGGACGAAGAACTCCCAGATTGTTGCTATGAAGAGAAACAACCAAGCTTGATCAAACCAATAAGCCCCACCCCAAATCACATGCTTTATCTCTCCAATCTTGATGATCAAAAGTTCCTTAGATTCTCAATCAAATATCTTTATCTTTTTCAAAAATCTGTACCCGTTGATCTCCTCAAACTTTCTCTTTCTAAAGTTCTTGTTCATTACTACCCTTTGGCAGGAAGACTGAAGAGAACCCTACCATCACCTCATCATGATAATGAGCATGACAATGATGATAAGCTTGAGGTTGATTGTAACGGTGAAGGAGCTGTTTTTGCCGAAGCATTCATGGATATGAGTGTTGAAGAGTTTCTTCAATTTTCCCACAAACCAAATAGATCATGGAGAAAGTTGCTTTTTAGGGTTGATGCTCCCACTTTTGTAGATACTCCTCCTCTTGTTGTCCAAGTAAGTTCTATTTCACAATACTTTTTGTAAAACGTTGATAATTGACGACACTGACCTTTTTCAGAACACGTGTAGCTAGTATCAGAATTAGAAAACTTTGGAGAATGAAACCCGATTCACGTCTCTATTTCATGTAGATGATCATTTCTTACTGATACTATATATAAAACATTATTTTTTGGGTAACCATGATTTCCGACCTTTTGACCGACTAATCTGCGGGATTTGATACTCTTAAAATTTTTAATTGTGGGGCATTTGGCTTCGTCACAGCACCACCTTTGTTAGCAGTCCGAAATGTACATCTAGATTATTAACGTAAATCATTTTCGTTAATTTGGATATTAATCAACTACAAGTTTTTGCTAATGAATGCGAATAAAGTTGGATACTAATGGGGTAAGATTTATTTTGGATAATCTCTTATAGGATCCAAATAAAATATTGACCAACATAGTATGTAACGTGATGCCTAAATATTCCTTTAAATTTGTTGCAATACAAATGTAAATGCGTATAATATGACCCAAAAAAAAATCACTTTTATTTTAAGTTTAAATCACTTTTATTTTAAGTTTATAATATGAAATGATTAGCATTTTTAATTATTGTATCTGATATTTTATTTTTGAAATTTTTTTTTTTCTTCTGTCAAATTTGATCTTATTTTTCATCATTACATGCAGTTTTACATTTACGTGCTTTTATTTATTGTATATATAAATAGTTTTTGGTTTATCATATCGATAATAGACAAATACCAACGTTTAATTGCTTTGTAGGTGACAAAACTCCGTTGCGGTGGAATGATTTTGTGCACGGCCATCAACCATTGTTTATGTGACGGCATTGGTACATCTCAGTTTCTACATGCGTGGGCTCACCTTACCCCGCAACATAATAGTGATGTACTGATAACACCTTTCCATTCTCGTCATGTGTTCAAACCAAGATCCCCCTGCTCACATTTACCTCTAGTTTATCCTACGTTTACCAAAACTCGTACTAACCCTATGATCGACAATAGCGTACCACTGAACCAATATTTACAATCTCAACCACTTATTCCCTCATCATTGACATACACTGCTTCTAACATCCTTTGTCTCAAAACTCAATGTGTGCCATTAGTTAAATGTACCACTTTTGAAGTCTTAGCAGCCCATACATGGCGTTCATGGGTGAAATCGCTCAATCTAGAGCCATCGCTAGAGGTGAAGCTCCTATTTTCCATGAATATACGAAACAAAGTAATTCCAGAAATTCCTAAAGGATATTATGCCAATGGATTTGTGTTGGCATGTGCTAAGACAACTGTAAAAGAGTTGATTGATGGTAACTTGCAACACGTCGTAAAATTAGTTCAAGAAGCCAAGTCAAGTCTTACTGATGACAGCATAAGTGGTATCTTAGAGTTATTGGAGGACAAAAATATGAAAACTGATCTTACTAAAAGTTTAGTTATATCACAATGGTCTAAACTGGGGTTGGAGGACTTGGATTTTGGACATGGAATGCCTTTGCATATGGGTCCTCTTACAAGTGACATCTACTGTTTGTTTTTGCCCGTCGTAGGTGATGATAACGCGATTCGAGTGCTTGTATCCTTACCCAAGAGTGCTGTCGAAAAATTTGAGTATAACATGAATGCGTTTCTTGATTCGAACAATGTAGAAGCCAGCGGAAATTATGAGAAAGAAAAGTCTTTGTTGTAGTCTATATTTAATCTATGTTTTACTGTGTTGGCTGTGAGGGTGTAATAGCAAATTTCTTAGATTAAACCTCAATAAAAAGAATGTTAATGGCACTTGTTCACTTTTCTATTTATATCTACGATAAGATGTGCAAATTCTCATACTAGCATTAACATTTTTTCTTCCTTTCAAAAAACGATCACATAATAAATATTATCTTGATGGAAAGGAATGTAGTAGCTAATCATTGAAAGCATGATGTGCACTAAAAATCATTATCATTGATATAAAAATTAAAAATACGATGTTAGTTAGAATTGCAATAATTTATTTATGAAGTGCTTTCTACCTCATATGCAACAAGTCGCCTCATGATCGGGCAACCATGCGTTTGAATCAATAAGGTCGATAAAGCATGTAAAAAATATATCTCCTTTAAAACAAATCTTAAATATATTAATATATGCTTAGTTAGTTCTTATGTAAATTAGAAGAGCTTAATTTCTGTCGACATAATTTAAAAGAATTTTTAATTAGTCTTGTTACTTCAACAACAATAAATCCACACAATGAGGTGGCAACATGTGATTGTGTATTTTGATACACTTTCTTCCTATTCTCTTTCATCAAACCAATTACATGTTGACACCTCCTTTGTGTGGATTTGTTTTTGTAAATTGTATGTGGATGTAGCAATTCTCTTATATATGCAAGCATTCATTGAATCACTAATCCAATCTAGCGAATTTATTAGATTTTGAGTATTTCACTTAATGTATCCTTTCTAGGAGGATTCAAATTAAACAAGTTCGATACCTATATCTCATATGATCCAAGTTGCGGTGTGAATGAGGGCATTGCATCAGCTTTGTTTATGATGAGATAATCGGCTTGCAGTTAAAGCATTCGAATGAAATACTTATTTTACAGTACATGTTATATACATTTGCAAAACTAGATAATTCAGTATAAATTTTTATGTTAGAAACAAACATTTCCAAGTTAATTTTATGCCATGTTCCTGTCTTTCTTTTCTTCATATAAAAAAGTTGGTCAAACAGTAGGTGCAAGTTTGTTTAGACAGATTAAATAATTGCAGGTAGACCATGTTCTTAAAGCTTCATTTGGTAAAGGAACCAGACAATAATATATTCTCATGTTGGTCTATAAAGTGGCCTAGTAGTGGCCTGCTTGTTAAAAATTTATTACAATTAAATACATCAATACACATCTAACTGGTCTCATCCAAACCCCGGCCAATGCCTGTAAATAGGAATGCATTGTCGACAAATGAACTCATTTTCGTCATTTTACATACGCAGTCTACCCTTGTTTTAATATTTTTTTTATATGATAAATAGCTAGAAACGATTGAACCAGCCTCAATGTGGCTTAGTTGACAGCAAACGTAGTACGCTAATAAGAGGTTTCAAGTTTGTACCTCACTAGGTAAATATTTTAGGGTGCACAGAGAAAAAGAATTCAAAAACAGTCATGAGGATAACTTGGTTTAGGCTGAGTACATATGATTTAAAGCCCATCTAATATTGTAAAAAATAAATTATAAGTACACGTAGATACATGGCAAAAAGTGGGTAAGAGACAGACAAAAATTGCATAATTCATGCCATCATACATTATAAGAGCATGCCCATACGTAACCTGAGTTAACTTATAACTCAGCGTCACGTCAGCGGCACATCAGCTTTACCACTTTAACTTTAACTTATAAAAAACCACCCCCATTCATAACTCAACCTTAACTCACTTTAACTCAATTTTTTTAAATATTTTCAATTTCAACCCTAAACTAAAACTAATATTTTATTTTTTTAAAAACCATAACATTAATTCTTGAATATATTACATTACAAAAAAAAAAAAAAAAATATACATTAATACAATACAAAAAAAATAAAAAGACATAAAAAAATAAAATGAAACCACAACACATTTATTTATTCCGTACGCTTTGCCAACCCATATTTTTCAATGATACGATCCTTTTTCATATTCACTAGCGTCACGTAATAAGGATCTTTGCCGGTTGTGTCGAGCAACAAAAACTCAAAGTCCCTCGAGCGTATTGCTGCGTATTGGTTTTCAGCGGTTGCTTTGTAAGCCAAGGCCGCATCTTCACGTTTAGCCCGATATTCCTCGCGCAAAGCTTCCCCGAATTGGGCCGACGAAACAGAGCCACCGGTACTCCCTCCCCCGGTGCTTGTCGTTGTCTCGGACTTTTGTTTCTTCGTAGCCTTCTTTTTTCCCCATCGGGCGTGGTTGTACATCATTACCAAACAACGCCTCGTTTGCTTGGCTCGGGACATCACCGGTTAAATCAACCGTGTCCGGTGCGTCCCATTTCTTATGACTACGCAAAACACCCCAAGCCTCCTCATTATGAAACGGCGTGTTTCTGTTCTCGTTTCGATACATTTCCTTGGCCCGTTGGAGTATATCCATGTCATTTTCCCCACTTTTTTTATCGCGGTCGGCACGTTTGTAAATCGCGTTGAACTTTGTGCAATCGCGGTTCAACGTTCTCCACTTCGATTGTATCATATCTTTCCCGCGTCTATGATAACTATGCTTATTGAACTCATTTATAACCCGCTGCCAAAATGTATCTTTGGATTGAGACCGACCGACTAGCTCATCCTCACTTGCAGCAACCCAACACGTTGCAAGTAATTTTTCTTCATTTGCTTGCCAACGTGATACGACTGGTTCGACCTCCTCATCATCATCGATTGGTTCTTTCAATGTTTTGGACTTTCGTTTAACACGAGTTTTTGTTTTTTTTTGAGGCGACGTAGGTGTTTCGGGAACTTCGTTAGTTTCCGTTTGGGATTGTTGGGATGGTTGAGTGAATTGGAGATTTTCAAAATTGGTGTTTAACGTGTTTTGTTGTTGAGATTGTTGCCAAAATCGTAAAGCTTCATGTTGTTGGTAAAGTTCTTGGCTCGACATACCGAATATGTTTGGATTGTCCGAATTCGGATTTGATGATGAACCCGCATATGGGTTCCCCCACCCACCGAAGAGGTTCGTAAACGAGTTAGGATTGTTGTTGTTGCCTTGAGACATTTTTTTTTTTTTTTTTTTTTTTTTGGAGATTAGAAGTTGTAGATAGAAGATAGTGAGTAGTGAAAGTGTGGGAAAAAGAAGTAGGGTAAATGGGTATTTATATTGGTTGAAAAAAGGTTTTGGAAAATGTTTTTTTTTTTTTTTTTTTAGGCTAAATAGCCGTTTTTTTGTGTAAGTTTACGTTAGGGGGGGGGGGGGGGGGGGGGGGGGGGTAAAATGTAATTTTTTTTAAAAAGTAGCCGTTGTTTACAAGTTGGGAGGGGGTTGAATGATTTTTTTTTTTTTTTTTTTTTTTTTTTTTTTTTTATACAAAGTTCGTCCCTTAACGCTGCGTTACGCAGTTAACGTGGGGCGTTAACGCTGGAGGGTGCAACGGTTAACGTTGCTTAACGCACGTTAACGTGCCTTAACGTGGGGTAAAACGTTATGTATGGACATGTGTCTTATTCAGTTAAGTGTGCCTAGTGGAGAGTAGTACCGGTTTGGGTGACCAAACCGGGAAGTCCTCCCTTGTGGACCACTGCCCTGTCGGTACGATTTCAAAGTCCTTCAATGAAGGTTTCAACCCACAAGGGTTCGAATCTGGAGAAGGCAGGGTTTACTTCAATTAAGTGTCGTGCCTTCTGGCGGCTTAAGTTGAAGGTTTTCCCCCCATCGGGTTTCAAATTGGACATGGATTTCCCTTGAAAGAAAGTAACCGTTCAAAAAAAATATTGAAAGAGAAACATTGCACAAGTATACACGTACTGACACATACAAAAATCAGTGAGTAAGATGGGAAAAGGAGTTTTGGCAGTTTATGTTTCATACATGATAAGAAGGTTACTCATAGAGATGAGATGAGTCATAGAGATAAGAGATATTAGACCCTAAAAACCCAAGTAATACCCTTTTTTCTTCTTTTTTTTATTATTATTTTTTTCTTAAAGTTTTTCTAATAATATTTTATTATAAAACTATGAAACTTAAAGTATAACAGAAAATATAAAATTTAACAAGTCAAAATATTAAACTGACAAATAATACGGAATATAAACTGATAAAAAAACTGTATCATGCTGTCATGAAGATAAAAAAGAGTGCGGACGGTCAAATGCGGTAAAACTATCAAAAAAAGAATGAAACATAAAATATAAAATTTGACAAGTTAAAAAAGTAAAAGCAAAAAGATGCATAATAAAAATGATAAAAAAAAAATTGTCTTGTTATAACAATAAAGCAGATATTAAAAAAATGGGAAATGTAAATGGGGTACTAATAGTACAATCCATTTATAATTAACCAATCACATGGATCAATTAGCATTCATTCAGCAAAAAGCTTCTTTAATAACTAGACAGATTTCTGTTAGAGATTCCGATACAGTACACCAATAACACTTATAGGACAATTTTTGCACCTAACTGCACCGCCTCAATTATGTTATTGGTTCATCGTCGGGCAAATTACTTAAAAATGTAGTTAACTTGCCACTTTTTCCTATTGTATGTAGCTATCTTATTTTTTTTCACATTTTGTCAATAACTTTCAAAACTCGACCTTTGTGTGTACTGGTGACCTGCAAAACCTGCTAGTCCTACGTGGAGCAGGTTAAATTAACGACCATTATTTTATTATTGCAACATTAGTCCTTTATATTAACAATCGTTAGTCCTTTAATAAGTTTTCACCCGTTTTCTTACCTTTTTGCCCGTTTTCTTATGTTTTCGCCCATTTTCTTACGTTTTTCCCGTTTTCTAACATTTTCAGCCGTTTCTTACATTTTCACATATTTTTTTTATGTTTTCGCCCGTTTTTATACGTTTTTGCCCGTTTTTATTCCTTTTCGCCCATTTTATTACATTTTCACACGTTTTGATACGTTTTTTCTTGTTTCATTACGATTTCTTATGTTTTGTTACGCTTTTCTCCGTTTTCTTACCTTTTCGCCTAAACCCTAAACCCTAAACCCTAAACCATAAACCCTAAACCCGTTTTTATACCTTTTTCACCTGTTTTCTTATATTTTCACCTATTTTCTTACGCCTTCTTACGATTTCACCCGTTTTTATATCTTTTTGCCCATTTTCATACGTTTTAGATATTTTTGCCCGTATAAAACGTATAAAAGCAAATGAAAATGAGTGAAAAGACGGGCGAAAACATATAAAAGCAGGTGAAAATGTAAGGAAATGGGCGAAAACTTATAAAAACATATAAAAATGGGCGAAAATGTAAAAACGCGGGTGAAAACCTAAGAAAATGGGTGAAAGCGTATAAAAACGGGCGAAAACATAAGAAAACGGGCAAAAAATATAAGAATGGACGAAAACCTAAGAAAACAGGCGAAAGCCTATAAAAACCGACGAAAAGATAAGAAAATGGTCGAAAATGGGCAAAAACGTAAGAAAACATAAGAAAATGGGCAAAAATGAAAGAAAACGGGCAAAGAAGTATAAAAATGGGCGAAAACCTAAGAAAACGGGGCGAAAGTGTATAAAACGGGCGAAAACGTAAGAAAACGGGCGAAACCGGGCGAAAACAGCCAAAAATGTAAGAGAACGGGCAAAAAATTATAAAAATTGGCGAAAACCTAAGAAAGCAGGCGAAAACATATAAAAACGGGCGAAAACGTAAGAAAATGGACAAAAATGTAAGAAAGCGGGCAAAAAAATATAAAAACGGGCGAAAACCTAAGAAAACGGACGAAAGCGTATAAAAACGGGCGAAAACCTAAGAAAACGGGCGAAAACGTAAGAAAACGGGTGAAAAGGTAAGAGAACAGGCGAAAAAGTATAAAAGGACTAACGGTCGTTAGTATAAGGACTAACGTTGCAAATGTTTTTGGATAGGCAACCTGTTATTGGTCAAGCAGGTCACCCAATACACACAAAGGTCGAGTTTTGAAAGTTTATTAATAGAATGTGAATATATATATATATATATATATATATATATATATATATATATATATATATATATATATATATATATATATATATATATATATATATAGGCAAAGGATCACGTGCGGATGGTACTTTTTAGTGCGGACATACGGATGCGTATGGGCCGTTGATCTTTTCCCATCAGCGGCTGTGATTAGATATAATTATATAACACGGAGTGGCATTCTCGTAATTATTATATTTAGAAAATACGGGTCAAATCTTCGCCCGTTAATATCTCCTTATCTTTTTTATTATTATTTGAATATTTTCTTTCCTTATTTTTTGCAACTATATTTATTTAATTTTTATTATCGAATGGATTTATCTGATCAGTATTCTGGTATTGGTCCTGATCTATCGGATCATTTTTTATCAAAAAACTGTGTTGAAGGTACTTTTTTATAAGCTATCTTCTTGATATTCTGCATTTTCAAATTAATTTCTTTATATGGTAGATATTGTGATATTAATATATATAAGAATGGTATTTTGATATTAATATATGATATGTATTACGATATTAAAATATAAGTATGGTATTGTGATATTAATCTATTATGAATATTGTTTTTGTTATATGATATGTATTACGATATTAAAATATAAGTATGATATGTATTACGATATTAAAATATAAGTATGGTATTGTGATATTGTTTTTTGTTCTATGATATGTATTACGATATTAATATATAAGTATGGTATTGTGATATTGTTTTTGTTGTATGATATGTATTACGATATTAATATATAAGTATGGTATTGTGATATTGTTTTTCTTATATGATATGTATTACGATATTAAAATATAAGTTTGGTATTGTGATATTGTTTTTCTTATATGATATGTATTACGATATTAAAATATATGTATCGTATTGTGATATTAATCTATTGTGATATTGTTTTGTTATATGATATGTATTACGATATTAAAATATATGTATGGTATTGTGATATTAATTGTTTTTATTGTAGAGAAATTTGTTTTTGACATGTGGCCTTTATCTGTTTGACATAACAAATTTATATATTAATGTCGTTTTGTTATTCTGCATTTTTGAATTTTATTCTTATATTATTATTTCTTTTATGGTAGGTATTACAATATTAATTTTTAAATGCTATTGTGATATTTATTGTTTATTATGAGTTTTTGTATTCTTGACTGGTGGGTGTTATTTGTTTTACATAACAAATATATATATTAATATTAATATATCTTTTATGGTTGGTATTTTATGATATTTGAGATGTATGGTTTGTATTCTGATAGGTATTACGATATTTATATATAAATGGTATTGTGATATTTAATAGTTATTATGAGTCAATTGTGCAATTGATTTGTGGCATTTATATTGTTATATAGTCCTGTATGTATTAACTGGATGTACTGTGATATGGAATTGTTAGATCAATTTTGATATTATTATAGTTATAAGTTGTATGAACTGTTATACTTTTTTTACTTAATTGTGTAATATTATTTTATTATCAAGTCACTTTTTGACTTTATTTTTTTTAGGTTATTCTATGATGCAGAATTCTGCAAGTAATGATGTTGTTGAAGCTGTAAATTTATCTCCTGATGATAATTTAGAAGACAATGAGGAAGTAAATTCGCCAAATTTTTTTAGCTTAACTACAAAGTTAATTAAACCTGTTGTTGTTAAAGCAGTTGTACCAGCAGAAGGTATTTTGTTTAATAGTGTTGAAGATGCTTACAGGGTGTACAAAAATTATGCTGATGAAGCTGGTTTTATTGTTCGTAGAGGGCATGAAAGTAAAGCAGGAAGTGTTATTCTTAATAAGGAATTTCTTTGCAGTAAAGAAGGGATTAAAAAAGTTAAAGTTGAAGAATTTGATAGTTTAAAACAAGATTGTAACGCTAAGTCAGTTAAGAGAAAAAGATTTGATTTTAGGACAAATTGCAAAGCTAGACTTTATATTGTTAAATCTGGTGAACAGAATAAAGTTAAAAACTTTGTGGAAGAGCACAATCATGGTTTTTTTACTTCTGAAGATAGACATTTGCAAAAGTCTCACAGGTCTATGAGTTTGGCGCATCAGTATTTTGCTATTAAAGCTTCAAATTTGAACATTGGTCCTTGTATGTCGTTCAATTTTATTGTTGAGCTTTTGGGTGGATATTAGAAAGTTGGTGCAACAGAGATTGATTTCAAGAATATGAGTCGTGATATTTACAATTATATTGGTAAATATGATGCCCAAATGATAATTGATAAGTTTAGTGTTTTAAAAGAAAGAGATGAAAATTTTTCATTTGAGTTTAAGACTAATACTGCGGGTCAATTAAGTTGTTTGTTTTGGTCTGATGATACAAGTAAAAGGAATTATGAAGCTTTTGGTGATGTTCTATCTTTCGATGCTACGTTCAAAACTAATATGTAAGTTTTTTTTTTTTTTTTTTTTTTTTTTTAAATATATATATTTATATATGTATATTTTTTTGTAGGTACAATATGGTGTTTGTTCCTTTTACGGGTGTTGATAATCATAAAAAATGTGTAATATTCGGTGCTGGTTTGCTTTCGAAAGAAGATGTTGTTTCATATGAGTGGCTACTACAAGCTTTTGTTAAATATTATTCTAAGGAGCCGTATCTTGTTTTAACAGATCAAGATCCTTCAATGTTAATTGCAATACCTAATATTTTTAAAACTGCTAAACATCGTCTTTGCATGCGGCATATAATGAATAAACTTCCTACAAAGGTATAGATATTTATATATTTTTTTTTTCTTTTTTTTTTATACATATATACAAATATATTGTAAGAATTATTTCTAATATTAAACAATTATTTTTTATATAAATTATTTTCCTTTTATTTTTTTTGTAGATTGGTTCTGAAATATGTGAAGAAGAAGGATTCAAAAAGCGTCTATGTCGTATTGTATGGAGGGAAAGCGACGAACCTGATGAATTTGTTGAAAAATGGAATTCTTTATTGGCTGAATATCATTTAGATGAGCATAAATGGTTAAATGATATGTTTAATATTAAAGAGAGTTGGATTCCTGCTTATTTTAGAGATATTCCAATGAGTGGTTTAATGAAAACTACGTCAAGATCTGAAAGTGAAAACTATTTTTTTGGTCATAATTCTAATTGGAGTTCTACTCTAGTTCATTTTCTTTTTCGTTATGAAAGTGCTTTAGATCAGCAAAGAAATATTCAACGTGTTCTTGATAATAATACAAGAACTGGTAAGCCATCATTGAAAACCAGACAATTAGTTGAAGCACAAGCTGCAGGTTTTTACACTCTTGAGGCATTCTATGTTATTCAGATTGAGATCGTTGCTTCTGTAGATTCTTGTACTGGTTCTACGAGAAATTTGGGTTATGTTAAAGACATTGATAAAGAGTGGTTTGGAGAGTTTAAGGTATTAGATTTCAATTTTTTTAATTCAATAAATATTATCAAGAAACTCGTTCTGTTAAAAATATTTTATATATTTTTTATTTACTTTTTTTTTCAGGTTGAATATTATGAAGAAACTCATTCTGTTAAATGCAGTTGCCTGCATTTTGAAAGACGTAGTTTGTTATGTCGTCATGCCTTTTATACTCTTAGAGCAAATGGTGTTAAGAAGATTCCAAAGCAATATCTGTTAAGGCGTTGGAGAAAAGAAGCTGTTGTTTTACCTCCAATTGGTTCTTCTTATAAATCAAGTGGATCTTCTGGTTCTTATATTTCGAATATTTATTCAAAAGTGAATGCTATAATCAATCAATGTGAATACGATGAAGATAAACTAAGTCAATTTCTTGATCAATTGAGTCTTTATGAATCCGGTTTAGAATCATCAAATGTGCCTCAGACTTCAGCAAGTAAACAGCAAAGTATATCATCTATGATTGGAGTTCCTAAACCTGATGTTCTTGAAGTTCTTCCTCCTGATATTGGGAAAAACAAAGGTGGAATTAGTGGTCATAGGTATAAACCTTCTAATAATGATGTCAGAATTAAATCTGCAAAAGAAGGTGGAAAAAATTTGAGAAATTGCAGAATCTGTAAAACAAAACTAGATCATGTTTTCAGGAATTGTCCCAACAATCCAAATAGGAAAAAGCTGGCTCCTAAGAAAGGCATTAAGAAGGTGAATCGAAAAGGGAGGAAAACTAAGGGACAATCAAGTAAAGCTAACTCTCAGCAGGATGATGGTGTATTTAATTTTAATTCTGAGGAGGATACTGATTGATAAGTTTGAATAATTGAAAGTAATTAATGTTATTTAATTTTATTGTTCTGAATTACAGATTTTTTTATTAAAGTTGTTATTTTTTACATAAGCATATCTACATAGTTATTATTATATAAATTGTTGTTCTGATTTAATTATTATTATACTGTATAATTTGTTATTACGATATAAATTGTTATTCCGATATTAATATCTCTTTTATGGTAGGTATTACGATAGTTATTATTTAAGGTTTGTAACTTCGTATTCTGATAGGTATTACGATATTAATTTATAAATTATATTGTGATATTAATATTTACTATGAGACATTTGTGTTCTTTACACGTGGCCGTTATTTGTTTGACATAACAAATATATATATTAATATCGTATTAAACCTATTTTAAATAAAGCTGAGTAATTAAATTAAAAAAAAAAAAAAAAAAAAAAAAAAAAAAAAAAAAAGTTAGGGGTCAAGTAAGCAAACAGGCGGCGTACACACTTCCCCTGAACGTCACATCCATCAAATCTTTGAAACACTATTAAACAATAAAATACATCTTAAATTCTCCACTATAAAATAATAATGAGTATGCTGAAAAAAATTACAAAATCTTTCTGCTGAAAGAAAATAAAGAATAATGAAACTTCATAAATCTCTCTCCGCTGAAAATTTATGGATTACAACTATCTTATTTCAGATTATACTATAAACTCTAATGGGTAAACTTAAACCAGTATGTGTAATCCACAAACTAAACCCAGCATATTAAACCATGTATTGGTTTGTTTGATATTTTCTATTCAGCATTTGTAATTTACAAACTGAAACCATCATCTGAAACCATAAAAAGTTTATTGTTATTTACTAGTTTCTGAGTACTTTAAAGTAAGTGAACAAATTTATATCAGATTACACCATAAACATTAAAATAAAATGTTTATACATCATATCATCATATGATGCTGAATGAGATCCTGAAAAAAACTAATAATTGAATGTATCTGAGTTACATACCAAAATAAAATTACATTCATAATTCTTTATATATTTTTTAAATAAAGATGAGTAATTGTTTTATTCCATTTAGTCAGGTACCTCCATACGTTTTTTTTCATTACTTTCAAAATTTACATATATCATCTTCTAACATAAACCATTTGCAGCAATTTGTTGAACGTATGCCGGATATACTCTCTTTTTTAGTCAATTTGATTATTGAGAGGTCTTATGAAGATGTATTACAACTTGAAGAACAAGAAATAGTTCGTTTTCAAGAAGAAACTAAGAATATTGGCTCATCTAATTTTTCTACGAGATTCATAGTAAGTGAAAGAATAATGTTGCTTGACAAGATGGACTGGGTTTGTGCAATTTGTTTGGGAAAATACAAAGAAAATGAATTTATATGCTCTTTGGTTTTCATAAATCGTAATTCATTTAACTTACATCAAGTAACTTACATCAAGTAATAGAACCAAAAATTAAATAAAAGTTATTTAACAATACCTATTTTTCATAATATATTTTTATGATTCTTACTGATCATTTAGCAGAATCGATTCATTGTACAAGCCCATGATGAATGAACCCTCTACTCCAATAATCCCAAGATTCTTAATTTGTTGTGAACATGGGTCGTAAACATGAAGTGTTGAACATTTTCCATAGTCTTCTCGAGGTTCAAATATAGCTTCAACACTTTTTGTAAACCCCAATATTCTATAAATGTTTGCATCAATAGTGTACAGCTTTCTGAAAGAAAAATCATCTTCCATTATCGATAGACCACATTGTAGCGCTCCATCAATCATAATGCATCCACACACAACAAGAGACTCCCTTAGTTTACAAACGGTCAATTGGAAAGGTTCAAATATTTCATTTGTTAAGCTATCTGGTAAGTGTATCTCTTTGAACTCTTTTGTAATAAAATCAAATGAGATAAGCAAGTTTTTGTTATAGTAACGATCATTAGCAACAATCAATTCATATGCAACCCAATAAACAAATCTATCTAATACAACATAAGTTGAGTCATTAAATTTGATGGTTTCTCGAGGACAATTAGCATTTGGATTCACATTGTTCCAAACACCTGCACTTAATGAAAAAACTTCAACAACCCAAAACATAGCATTCTTAGCATATGTTAATTTCAGTACTGTAGGATCTAAAGTATCCGGGCGAATTCCAAAAGCTAAAGTAGGACAGATATTACTTTCAGTATAAGGAGCAACAATACCAATTGATTTTCGAATTGAAGGATTCAAAAAAATAACCATCCATTGTTTATAGACTTTTTGGAAACCATACAAACACACTAAACCATGAGTTGCACCAATAATTTTTGATATAGAAAATTTTTGTTCAATGTTTTTAGAAATAACATTAGATACAGAAACGTTAAAAAGAGTTTCATTCTTACCATCATCTAGAAAAAAAACATACTTTTCATTAAAAAAAAGAAGTATCTTCTCTGTAGCCTATGATAGAACAACTAAGCGGCTGTGGATGGCGGTTGCTATGACCAATCACAAAGTCAGAGCTCTCAATAAAAGACTTCCATTATTTGGAAACTAATTTGAATCCAATCAATATCTTAACCTCATAAACTTTTTTGATTATTTCCATTTGCAGTTCAATCGGGATGTTGTCTGACATTTTTGAAGTGTTGTGGTTGTTGTTTTTTTTTTTTTTTTTTTTTTTTTTTTTTTTTTTTTTTTTTTAGGGGTTTTTTTTTTATACTATGAAGAAGGTGGAATGAAATTGGGATTTTTTGTTGATTGTTTTGACTTTTTGAGTTTTATCAAAATATCAATCTCTTAAAATATTATTTTTTAATATAAATTAAATTTAATCAATAGTGTTTTTAAATTAAATTTATTTTTTAATTAATTAAGTATATGTTATTATTTGTATTGCAAAAAAGAATATTCTAATATATAGTACGTAGTAGGGCTGAGCAAATGGAACGGATGGACCGGACCGACCGACAAAACCGACCGGACCGGACCGGACCGACCACATTCGTTCCGGTCCTCGGTCTAAGCTTTTTGGCTAATTCGGTCCTCGGTTCGGTCGGTCCGGTCCGGTTCGATCCGTACTACGTAGTAATATTTAGCTTCTCAAGGACGCTTCATTTTTGTTAGTGTGCTTTAATTCAAACAAGCATGTTTTGATTATGATTAACTCTTTTAAAATTAAATAATCTTTAAAAAAATTTAAAGTATGTTTAAAATTTTCAGTAATTGTTAAATTAATAAATAAAGTTATTTTAAGTAAATATTATAAATAAAATATCTTCAATATTATTCAAATGTTTTTTTATTTATTTTAAAATAAATTAATTTTATTAAAAAAAGCCCATATTTTTAATGTTAATAAACTTTTCCAAAGCACATTATTTTTAGAAAGCCGATATTTAAAAAGCGCAAAACTTTTTAAAATGTGAATATTCTTTTAAGATAACAGTATTAAATGATGCGCTTCAAATACATGTTTGATTTCTACGACCACACCAAGTCCAACACAAGACCATTTCATCTGTTTCATGTTTGTTAAAACAACAACGACACTTTGAACACTACACGTTGTCGTTTCCTTCCTTTTTTCAAAATATGTCTTCCAAGTTTTATTTATGTTTTTCAAAATAAACTTTTCCATAACTAGGTTCGCTTATAAATTTGTTCGGTTAGTTTGGTTAAACCGAACCTAACCATATTCAAATTCTTTTATTCAGCTTGATTTTTTAGTTTGGTTCGGTTTGGTTAATTTTTTAATTTGGTTCGGTTCGATTTTTTGCTTGACCCGAATAAAGTTAATTCACTATTTATTTTTAAAAAATTAATAATTACATAAATATTTAACAATAAAAATATTATTTAGCCTAAAAAAGAAACGTTTTTTTGTTTGACTTTGTTGACTGCATGCACAATTTGCATATACAATCTCAGATCATCATTACCATCAATAACTTTTCACTTGGCTCTATAACCAGCTTGTCTCTCAGATTATCAGTTGTCATATCAACGAACCGTCAAAAAATTAAAAGGTTAGAATATCCATTTTTTTTTCTAAAAATTATCCGAATCTACTTGCAATATGTATATCTTGTTGATCTCATATTTATGGAATACTTTGCTAAATATAACATTACTTGTATGATATGTTATGTTTGCTAATGATAAGATTACTTAATAATTGTAATCTATTGATCAAACATTGTATTCTATTTGTTAAAGATTAAATAAGTGAGTAATACATGTTTTGAAACAGATATGATCTGTTAGATTAGATTCTTATTGTATATAAGAAGGCTTTTAATAAAACTTATATTGCATTAGGTATTTGATCAAAATAATGTTTTTTGTTTTATTTTGTGAAAAAAAAAATTGTTTTGGATAGAATATTTGAAACATGGGTTGTTAGTTTAATTTCCAGTATGTAGAATGTTCTTTTTACATAAATAATTGTTCTGAATCAACAACAAAGTAACTCTCAATACCTTCTTCCACGGTTTATGTGTCACACCCCCAAGATCGGGTCCAGCGAAAGCATACATGTAGCTGGGGTGTAACTCAATTGGTATTACAACACAAGTTCAAAAATGGTTTTCACTTCGATCATTTAGAATAAAATAGTTAAGTCAAAAATATTGTATTTACATTGTTAAAAGTAGTGCGGAAGTAGGCCCTTAAAAGTAGTTTAAAACGGTCTCCATATAAATAATCAGAGTCTTCTATGACCATGCCATACCCTGCCAAAACCTCCAGTAGCGTGCCATTGGTTAAAACCTGAAAATACATGCTAAAGTGTCAACACGAAGTTGGTGAGTTCATAGAGTTTGTTTAACAAATAAAGCCTATAGAGAAAAGATCGCCCAGCAAAGGCATCGTAAATCCACTCAAATGCAAGTCCCACCATAAGAGACTTGTAACCTGTGTGTTTACGACCCACTGCCAAAAGTGTTAAAGTCTACGTGAACATAAGTAATACTGGTATTCGAATTCCAAGATAAATATAGCAAAACGGCTATATAAAAATAATTCAGTCAATGAGGTTGTATAAGCAATGCTGACAATGTCGCCAGATAAATAATACTGACAATGTCGCCAGATAAACAATACTGACAATGTCGCCAGATAAACAATACTGACAATGTCGCCAGATGAACAACGCTGACAATGTCGCTAGATAAATAATAATGACAATGAGGTCATATAAAATAAGTAATAATGTTTAAGAGACAAGTCATATGAAATACAGGTAATCAAGCATACCAAAGAAATACAGGTAATCAACCATGTAAAACAAGTAACGCGTTTAAGTAAAACGAGCATGTATTCTCCCCCAAAGAGTTTACCAAAACAATTGAAAAAGTAGGGGCTATGACTCACCTGGAGCGATAGCTACGATGACAAAAGTGGATACACTGAAAAGAGGCACGATCTCTAACCGCAACCTAATATGAGTAATAACGATCTACCTTAGATCATAACGTGATGAAATGAATGCATGTGCATATGATGCCTATACCACTCGTAACTTGGAAATACTAGTTATTGTCAAAGTATAATATTTTCCATACTTAGGAAAATAAGTCCAAATATAGAAGTATATAACTTGTCGTAGTATATCGTATAAAAATGTTAGTGTTATATTCCTCGTCTTGAAAACCTTAAAATAATGTCTAGTAGTAGCGTAATAAACCTTGAGTCGTACGTACTTCGTTAGTTAAAAATCACTTTCCATGTAAATACGTTGAAACGGTACTCCACGATCCTTGTTTGGCGTTCTATCGGCAAATATAAGGTTTTCGGCGCAAAATAGCATTTTCGTTACTTGAAAAATATGCCCAATATGGCCTCGAAAAACTAGTCGCGAAATATTGTACGTTAAGTGTTAAGGGTCAAGCTCGGCGTTTTTGAAAACCTTGTAACAATATTTTAAAGTCGTGTCATTTAACTTTTGGCGATACGGGTCTCGATCGATGAGAAAATCAACTCTTATTGTTGTTACTTGAAAGTATTATGTTCAACACTTAGAAAAATTCTATTATAGTAAAAGCTGTCAAAATATATATAGTTTATCGGGTATATATATGAGGTCGTAGTTTATTCGTTATAAGTCTATTCGTCGAACGACCAATTGATTTAAAAAGCTTGTTGGAAGATCTAGATTTCATAAAACTACGGCTCGGACCCAAACTGATCCGATCATAAAGAAAAACAGCCGAGAAAATGGTGTTTCGCCAAGACAGCTTTGTAGCAAAAATTGTAATAGAAAAGCTGATGGAAATATATATATATCGTCTAAGTTCAAACGCTTGTATCTTTTTCGTTATAAGCTCGTTTTCTACGTTCTTTATATCCCCGGAATCGTGGGACAACATATTAATATATTTTTGATAAGTCGGGAAGGCTAGATCAAGTTTTAGGCCTCAAAACAGTCCATAAAATCTGCTCAACAGCAAGGTATTTTTCAGAAAATAGTTTTCGTCGCTAAAATTGAAAATAGCATATCTTTTTCGTCGTAACTCGGATTTTAGTGATTCAAGCGGCCACGGTTTCGTTTTTGAAACTATTTTCTGAATATCTAACCCATTGTTATCCAGAAACCCCTGAGTTTTCTGAAATTGGCGATTTGGGACAGAACCTATATTTGAAAGTATTTTTCGTTGTTAATTTTCGGAAAATCATATCTCCTTCGTTATTAACTCGTTTTTATCCCCGTTTTCGGCCATAGTTTCGTCTCGGAGTATATTTTCTAAATCTTTGGTCCAAAATTACACCCTAGACCCTGAGTTTCCCACGTTTCAAAAATAAGGACGGTAGGTAATATATAGTTTCAAAAATCGATTTCCTAGTTTCAAACTTCATCCAAACCACTTTCAATCACCACAAAACTAGTCTAATCCTACCATACACCTTCTTAGGGTGTTATGGGTTCCTAAACATCATCAATCTAGTGGATCTAACAAGGAAACTCAAAATAAACATTTCTAGGGTTTATAAGTTAATAATTTATAAAATGAAGTGGTATAAGCTAATATATGCATAAGATCTTGTATAAAAGTGTATGATCATTGAAAGATACTTGAGGAAATTATGAAAATGAGTTTGACAACTTACTTGAAGGATTAGTGGATTAGTGGAGATGAAAAACTTGCAAAACCTTGTGTTTAAACTTCCAAACCCTAACAAGAAGTACTAAATAACCTTGATTATCACTTGATCTTGGAAAAATTGATGTTTCTTCTTGTTGTTTTTGTTTGAGCCGATCCACACACCAAGAGAGAAAGAGAGAAAATGTTTTCTAGTTTATTATATGAACTCTTGTACAAATGAGGTAAGAAAAATATCTAAGCCTTATGTATAATAGTTAGTCAAATGAACTTATGAAGTTTTGACTAGGAGGGGGGCAATGGGGCATGATTTAGGGGGGTAGATAAAAAGTGTGTGGGCTAATTAAAGCCATTGTCTAGTAAGTGCAAGTGTTAGTTTGTTTTTGTAGGGTATTAGGTGTTACCGGGTACCGAGTTATCTTGAAATAAATGTTAACGAGGTGAAATAAAATACGACGAAGTTGTAAAAGTAGTAAAATCATATTCCTTGTAAGAATCGGGTGTTAGAATAATTATCGTGTTGGAATTTCGCAAACCGACGGAGTTATAGGCTCCGACCGTAAAATGTAGTCATTGATTTAAAAACACCGGGTAAACTAATAATATAATATTTTTTATATTATTAAAATGAATATAAAGATATATTTGGATCATAGTCGGGAGTGTCAGACGTGTTAGTCACATTATTGGTCGTTTGTTAACGTTTATTTAGAAATAAATATACGTAAAAGTTAATTATACCCAAAGTACTAATTTAAATATCCTACGAGTGGAATAGTATGCAAGTGACATAATGGTGATACGTAGACTATTTCTAGTCTGTATGAGATGTCCCGAATGATAAAGCATGAATTCGCTCCTGAACCAATACGGTTACGCGAATTTGAATACTCGTAAACTAAATTTACGATGACATGAGTAATGCACGTGAATAGTGGTTTTCTTCCGGGAATGAATAGTGTCAAGTGAATAGTAAAATTTCTGAATGTTTCTCGAAATGTCAAATTGACCTCAAAAATGATGAATAGTAATCGGTGAATAGTATTTGATGAATAGTAAATTGTCGAAGTTTGGAAAATGACCGGAAATTACGAGTTGTGACAGTCTTCCCTTCTAACAGGAACTTCGTCCCGAAGTTCAGTTTGTGTTGGTCTCTAGAGTGGTATTGGTGAAAAGATGATAGTATTTGAGAATTCCAACGAACTTTCACGATAGGAATTTGACTTTGCTTCAACCGTTCGACCTAACAGTCCATGATTTCTATTGGTTCTCTTACCAAGTTTATGTTTGTCTTTGGGTTGGATTCCTTTCCAAACGGGACCATAAGTGACAAATCTGAAAGTCATTTCCTGGGATTTGAACAGGTGAAACATAGTTGTGTAATCCGGTTGTTCTCTAACAGGGCTCAAGTCTGACGGCCACTAGGCCTATTCTGTCTGAAATTGTAAATGATTCAGTGTGTATCGGGTTTAACTTCCCGGATTTTTCTGAATGGTATCATGCCTTTCCTAGGCAGAACTTTCAACATAATCCTGCCATTAACTTCAAATTCTAAGGGTTTACAATTTATCGAATTTGTAACTGATTCTCGATTTGTAGGAAATTTCTGGTTATTTCATGAATGCTTACTGGACTAGTGAGTTAGGCTTTTTCCAAATTTCGATCCGTCAATGGATGTTGGCACTTCGACCATAGAGTGCTTCAAATGGCGTAGTCTCTAAACTCGTGTGGTAACTAAGGTTGCAACTGAATTTGATTTATGGCAAATGGTTAATCCAACCATTTCTAGTGTCAATCACACCCGATTTGGGCATATCTCCCTATGTTTGAATCAATCTCAAATTCTGACCGTTGGTCTACAGATGATAGGTGGTGTGGTTCCAAAGAGATCTTTAATGTAATCGCTAAAAGTTTGAGGTGAATCAAATTCCTCTATTAGGAATAATTGAAATGGGTATCATGAATCTTGTTTTGAAAGACTTACAAGGTTAAGTCCGTCAAAAGGTGTTGTTGGGAATAATAGATTAGGATAAGGTTGTGATTCCTCCACAGGAATGTCATGAATTGAGTCTTTCTCCACCTACGATGCTTAGTCTCCATTACTAAGATTTTCCCCAAGTTCTATGTCATCAAATCACAAAATCCTAAATGTATAAGTGATGTAATATAGTGATTGATTTTTCAAAGTCTGTTTTGAGATTGTGTTTTGTTCATAAACCTTCCCCGAATAAATGAATCTACAAGTTTAAGCAAACGGCTTTTTAGGTAACATCCTTCTTGATGTTTCAAAATTTAGTAGCTATGCAATATAGGAAAATTTTCAACATAAGGTATATAATATGGTTTACCAAAGATCGATGTTTAAAATTTTGTAACATTTAATAGTTTTGTAAAAGATTAGCCAAAAGGAATTTGCTTGTCAAAGTAAGTGCATCAGAAAAGTATTTCTTACAAGATATATGTTTTGTATAACGGTAGTTTGGAGAAAATCCATTTAAAAGTGAAAATATTAAGAGGATAAAATAGTCAGGTATGTATATCTGCACAAAGGCATAGGTGTCTAACACGTTCGAATAAAGTCTATTGGTGAGGACATGTTCAATTTATAGTCTCGGTTAAAAGGTTGGATTTATCTCTATGGTGTTGCTTAGTGAGCACTCGTATCGAAACTAATCCTTATAATTTAGTTAAGCCAAATACTTTCCAGATGATGGAATTTTTGGTGATTAGGCCAGTGATAGTGGTTCGAATGGTTTTGTGATATCTTAAGATTTCTGTTGAGTTTTGAATGGTCTTACTGTACCGAAGGATCCTCCTCATAGAAGGTATGGAAAGTCTTTCCTAGGTAGATCATTGATAATATCCACTTATCAATATTGGGAGTAGATGAGTGGCATAGGAAACTATATAGTGTTAGCTAATTCCTTATATATATATGGGGGTGGGGAAAGGAAATGATAGTGATGGTGAGAAGGGAAGAGACTGTGACGACTGCAGCATAATGAGATTGTGATATAAGAAAATACTGTGATGCAAGTGTATTGTGCATAAATATGAAAGTTCATAAAATAAAATGACTAGTCGACAAGCTTCCAATCGGTGGTTCACGAAGTGATGAAAAGTAGGAATGTTATGACAACGAGAGTACACACACATGTAAATGAAGCATTTGGGAAATCGTGTAAATGATTCAATCCAGGCAAAATCTTATTATAACCATTCTCAGTGTTGCAAAATTCATTTCTGAGTCGGATATAGGTAGTCAGCCTATGTCCCACTATCCCGGGTTGAATATAGGTGACTAGTCTATATTCCACTGAGGTTCCATGAATTTTGAAATACTCAGCTCAGTTATACTAATACTATGTCCTTCACAAATACCAAGACGTTAAGAAAGACTAAGGCAGGTGGCCAAACTCGAGGTCAAATGATGAAACTATGCAAGGAGAAACATAACAGGGTGACATATATGATACGTGAACATGCTTATGAAAGACAATGATAGTAATCAACTAGAATAAGTGAATATAATATACCAGATAATGAGACACAAATCTCATCACCTAAGTCAGCAACAAACCACAAGTGAGGCATCATCTTGGCAGGCAGGCACGTGACGGTCATAGGGTTAAGTTTTCGTAAAAGTAGCTATAGTCTAGGTTTTAAAAAAACACTTAGTTCGCTATAGCCAAAGCTCTGATGCCAATCTGTCACACCCCCAAGATCGGGTCCAGCGAAAGCATACATGTAGCTGGGGTGTAACTCAATTGGTATTACAACACAAGTTCAAAAATGGTTTTCACTTCGATCATTTAGAATAAAATAGTTAAGTCAAAAATATTGTATTTACATTGTTAAAAGTAGTGCGGAAGTAGGCCCTTAAAAGTAGTTTAAAACGGTCCCCATATAAATAATCAGAGTCTTCTATGACCATGCCATACCCTGCCAAAACCTCCAGTAGCGTGCCATTGGTTAAAACCTGAAAATACATGCTAAAGTGTCAACACGAAGTTGGTGAGTTCATAGAGTTTGTTTAACAAATAAAGCCTATAGAGAAAAGATCGCCCAGCAAAGGCATCGTAAATCCACTCAAATGCAAGTCCCGCCATAAGAGACTTGTAACCTGTGTGTTTACGACCCACTGCCAAAAGTGTTAAAGTCTACGTGAACATAAGTAATACTGGTATTCGAATTCCAAGATAAATATAGCAAAACGGCTATATAAAAATAATTCAGTCAATGAGGTTGTATAAGCAATGCTGACAATGTCGCCAGATAAACAATACTGACAATGTCGCCAGATAAACAATACTGACAATGTCGCCAGATGAACAACGCTGACAATGTCGCTAGATAAATAATAATGACAATGAGGTCATATAAAATAAGTAATAATGTTTAAGAGACAAGTCATATGAAATACAGGTAATCAAGCATACCAAAGAAATACAGGTAATCAACCATGTAAAACAAGTAACGCGTTTAAGTAAAACGAGCATGTATTCTCCCCCAAAGAGTTTACCAAAACAATTGAAAAAGTAGGGGCTATGACTCACCTGGAGCGATAGCTACGATGACAAAAGTGGATACACTGAAAGGAGGCACGATCTCTAACCGCAACCTAATATGAGTAATAACGATCTACCTTAGATCATAACGTGATGAAATGAATGCATGTGCATATGATGCCTATACCACTCGTAACTTGGAAATACTAGTTATTGTCAAAGTATAATATTTTCCATACTTAGGAAAATAAGTCCAAATATAGAAGTATATAACTTGTCGTAGTATATCGTATAAAAATGTTAGTGTTATATTCCTCGTCTTGAAAACCTTAAAATAATGTCTAGTAGTAGCGTAATAAACCTTGAGTCGTACGTACTTCGTTAGTTAAAAATCACTTTCCATGTAAATACGTTGAAACGGTACTCCACGATCCTTGTTTGGCGTTCTATCGGCAAATATAAGGTTTTCGTCGCAAAATAGCATTTTCGTTACTTGAAAAATATGCCCAATATGGCCTCGTAAAACTAGTCGCGAAATATTGTACGTTAAGTGTTAAGGGTCAAGCTCGGCGTTTTTGAAAACCTTGTAACAATATTTTAAAGTCGTGTCATTTAACTTTTGGCGATACGGGTCTCGATCGATGAGAAAATCAACTCTTATTGTTGTTACTTGAAAGTATTATGTTCAACACTTAGAAAAATTCTATTATAGTAAAAGCTGTCAAAATATATATAGTTTATCGGGTATATATATGAGGTCGTAGTTTATTCGTTATAAGTCTATTCGTCGAACGGCCAATTGATTTAAAAAGCTTGTTGGAAGATCTAGATTTCATAAAACTACGGCTCGGACCCAAACTGATTCGATCATAAAGAAAAATAGCCGAGAAAATGGTGTTTCGCCAAGACAGCTTTGTGGCAAAAATTGTAATAGAAAAGCTGATGAAAATATATATATATCGTCTAAGTTCAAACGCTTGTATCTTTTTCGTTATAAGCTCGTTTTCTACGTTCTTTATATCCCCGGAATCGTGGGACAACATACTAATATATTTTTGATAAGTCGGGACGGCTAGATCAAGTTTTAGGCCTCAAAACAGTCCATAAAATCTGCTCAACAGCAAGGTATTTTTCAGAAAATAGTTTTCGTCGCTAAAATTGAAAATAGCATATCTTTTTCGTCGTAACTCGGATTTTAGTGATTCAAGCGGCCACGGTTTCGTTTTTGAAAGTATTTTCTGAATATCTAACCCAATGTTACCCAGAAACCCCTGAGTTTTCTGAAATTGGCGATTTGGGACAGAACCTATATTTGAAAGTATTTTTCGTTGTTAATTTTCGGAAAATCATATCTCCTTCGTTATTAACTCGTTTTTATCCCCGTTTTCGGCCATAGTTTCGTCTCGGAATGTATTTTCTAAATCTTTGGTCCAAAATTACACCCTAGACCCTGAGTTTCCCACGTTTCAAAAATAAGGACAGTAGGTAATATATAGTTTCAAAAATCGATTTCCTAGTTTCAAACTTCATCCAAACCACTTTCAATCACCACAAAACTAGTCTAATCCTACCATACACCTTCTTAGGGTGTCATGGGTTCCTAAACATCATCAATCTAGTGGATCTAACAAGGAAACCCAAAATAAACATTTCTAGGGTTTATAAGTTAATAATTTATAAAATGAAGTGGTATAAGCTAATATATGCATAAGATCTTGTATAAAAGTGTATGATCATTGAAAGATACTTGAGGAAATTATGAAAATGAGTTTGACAACTTACTTGAAGGATTAGTGGATTAGTGGAGATGAAAAACTTGCAAAACCTTGTGTTTAAACTTCCAAACCCTAACAAGAAGTACTAAATAACCTTGATTATCACTTGATCTTGGAAAAATTGATGTTTCTTCTTGTTGTTTTTGTTTGAGTCGATCCACACACCAAGAGAGAAAGAGAGAAAATGTTTTCTAGTTTATTATATGAACTCTTGTACAAATGAGGTAAGAAAAATATCTAAGCCTTATGTATAATAGTTAGTCAAATGAAATTATGAAGTTTTGACTAGGAGGGGGGCAATGGGGCATGATTTAGGGGGGTAGATAAAAAGTGTGTGGGCTAATTAAAGCCATTGTCTAGTAAGTGCAAGTGTTAGTTTGTTTTTGTAGGGTATTAGGTGTTACCGGGTACCGAGTTATCTTGAAATAAATGTTAACGAGGTGAAATAAAATACGACGAAGTTGTAAAAGTAGTAAAATCATATTCCTTGTAAGAATCGGGTGTTAGAATAATTATCGTGTTGGAATTTCGCAAACCGACGGAGTTATAGGCTCCGACCGTAAAATGTAGTCATTGATTTAAAAACACCGGGTAAACTAATAATATAATATTTTTTATATTATTAAAATGAATATAAAGATATATTTGGATCATAGTCGGGAGTGTCGGACGTGTTAGTCACATTATTGGTCGTTTGTTAACGTTTATTTAGAAATAAATATACGTAAAAGTTAATTATACCCAAAGTACTAATTTAAATATCCTACGAGTGGAATAGTATGCAAGTGACATAATGGTGATACGTAGACTATTTCTAGTCTGTATGAGATGTCCCGAATGATAAAGCATGAATTCGCTCCTGAACCAATACGGTTACGCGAATTTGAATACTCGTAAACTAAATTTACGATGACATGAGTAATGCACGTGAATAGTGGTTTTCTTCCGGGAATGAATAGTGTCAAGTGAATAGTAAAATTTCTGAATGTTTCTCGAAATGTCAAATTGACCACAAAAATGATGAATAGTAAAATGATGAATAGTAATCGGTGAATAGTATTTGATGAATAGTAAATTGTCGAAGTTTGGAAAATGACCGGAAATTACGAGTTGTGACATTATGGGTCCCAATACCGTCTTCCACGGTATATGGGGGAGGTTGAGACGTACACAACCATACCCCTACCTAAGGTAGAGAGGTTGCTTCCAGTTTCTACCAAAAGGACCTCTTGATTCGACCTTTCAAACTTAATCACATAAATACAGCACCGTAAGCGAAAACAAACTTAGGTAAACTCGCACGAATGTGATTGTGAGTTTCATTGATTGAAAAGATCAATGTGTTTGCGAAAAATAAAAAACTATATAATTGGTCTACATGCTGATTTCTATGGCATTTAACGTTTATGATTATCAAGAATACATCATGTAGTTATTTTAGTTAGTTTTACTCATAGATAACACCTTTGCCATTTGGTATATGCATATTTTACGGTTACATATGCGATCTTCATTGTAGAAGGTTGAAGTAAGAGATGAAATGTGGTTGTTTGTTGTAAAATTTCAAATTATTTAAAGTGGTACATTGTATACATCAGTAATTATATGTTGTCAAATTTGTAAACAGTATCAGAATATTTCATTCAATGTTTTTATATTACAGGTACATAAAAAAACAAACAAATGGACCAACAATTCCTTTTCAGATTTGATTTAGAAAGTAACGCAGCTTTCCAGGTAGACAATCCATATTAGCTCACGTATATTTTTTTATTTTGGATGTTCATATTTCGTTTATTTTTTTAGTTAAATTTTTAACTTTTGAATATAACTAATATCGCAATATAATATGATAACAAATTATAATTCAATTGTGTGCAGACTTTACCAAATGTTTTCTATGAACACTTCTACAATGGAGAAAAATACATTTTCATCCATGGAAACAACAGGTACAGGTACATATGTTTATTAAGGGATGATGGAAGCAAGGTTGATTTGTATGGTGATGAATGGCTAAATTTGTTGAGGACAATGTCCCTTCCCTTGTTAGTACTTTGCACTTTGTGAAAGAGGCGGATAGCACATTTTACGTAACAATATATAATGATCAGGGTATCGAAGTTCCAGGTTATGAAAGACGTGTTGTGGGAAACAGGGTGAGTAGATGCTTGGTTAGGCGCACAACTGATGGACAGGTATTTTTTTTTTGTTATATATCGTTTTAAAATATACATATAAGCTTAATGGCATTAAAAAAAAACTAAATATATACTTGATATTGTAGATTCTACCGGGAGATTTCTTGCAGGACATATGGAAAAACACATTCAAAATTTATGCAAATGGAAAGAGTTACAAAGTAAAACATGAAAGGGTACAACTTGATCCGGAAAGTGTTGTAAGGTCAAACCGATTGTTCGGTAAAAGATGGGACAAACTTGTTGCTGATTTGCAAATTGCTAGGGGACAGATGATGGTTTTTACAAATTTGGAAAACAACAAACTGAATCTTGCCATATTCTTAGCTAATGGAACGAGCATTCATGAAGAAACTATTCTACCAACAATGTTGAGGTTACCTTCTCGTCCCATACCACCATATGCCATCGAAGGTATATCTATTATGTTAATATTTATGTTGTCCATTATAATAGCAAGAATACAAATAAATTCATCAATAAGAAGTTAAGTATTGTTATTAATCGTTAATCGCAGACAAGAGAGCAAAACATTCATGCTTATGGAAAGGACATACCAGTCACAACAATGAAGTTGATGTTTTCTATGCTGAACTAACTGCATCTGTTTGCGTCTTTTACCAATTGGTAAGTATATAAAAATAGTTATAAAAAATTTGTGGTATGTTTAATATAAAATATTTTAAGTTTGTTATTTAATGACTCTAACCAACTATATATATGGATGTTAGACAATACCAGTTGATTACACCTTCTCACACTCTATGGACACATACCAAAAGGCAATACTTGTTACTATGGATGAGAGGTTTCCAATGAAAGTAAAAACAATTCCTGACAGAAGCAGACCATCAAGGTTTAAGCATGTGAAAATTACTGGCAACTGGGGGCATTTGCAGGTTTTTGCAGTTTCAAGGAAGGAAAGATGATGCGTTTAAAGCTTGTTAACATAATTGTTGAAGTGGTTGAAGGAGAAGAAGTTAAAGTCGCAGAATTGCATGTCTGTTAATCATGATATGGAAAAAGTTTGTTTCATTTTGCAACTCTCTGAAACTGAACTTTTATGTGTTTTAATTATGAACTGTGGATGTTTAGGAATCAAAGACTTTGGTAAATTAGGAATCTAAGACTTTGGATAATTAGGTCGTAATTATGAAGTGTATTAATCTAAGACTTTGGTAATTTTAAGTGAACTTTGGTATGTTTGTTTATGTTATGATGACAGTTAAGATAATAATAATAACAATAATACTAAGAAATATTATTTAAAATATGATAATATGATAATTTAACAAATGATTTATTTAAAATTAATTCTTAAACATTTCAATTAAATTGTTTAATTGTTCAACAACAAAATAAATACATAAGAAGATAACCCAAATCATGAATCTAATAACTTAACTTCATTTTTTTAATGGGCAATTTCTGGCATCATGATGACCAACTTTTCCACAAACACTACACTTCCTTTCACGATCATTTGCCATATCAACTTCTGATCTCTCTGCAATGTTTGATGCCATTACATTTTCACTAATTCGACAGCTTTTTCCATTTGATATCTGCATCAAATATGAATTTAAAAAATTAAACATCATTTGGTTAAACTTATTCATTTTAATTAGAATTTAATTACCTGTTATATATTTTTTAAATAAAGATGACAATTGACTTGTAGCTAGGTTAAAATTTTATATTCTGCTTATTCTGTTCTATAAAGCCCAAAATAGATTTTCTTAAAAAAAATAAAATACACAATAGAATATGAACTTATGCAAGCCCAATTCTTTTTATTAGCCCAACTATGTTAAATGTAAATTTCTTTGAATACTTTTCAATATATAAAATTTTATTTTCAATATATACTTTTGAATATATTTTTGCATATAATTTTATGATTTTTTATTGTTGCTTTGTGTTGTTTTAAGATATTTGAACTTTTTATTTTGTTTTAAAACACATACCTTATAACCATTTTCTAAATCATATACCGAATCAATCAACTCTCTATTCAAATAAAACATGAACCACATTGATAAATATGTACTTGTATAATTCAAATTCAGATATATAAACACACTTCAACTGTTATTATATTTTTAAACTATTAACTAATATGAAATTAAGTAATATGTTATTAACTTCTCAGGCAAGTATAATTTTCACTAAAGAAATCTTAATAATAAACATTAAACAATATATGCAAATCATTCATGATACAGATTCATTGAATAAAACTCATACTCTTTTACTCTAATGGCTAAACTTAAACCAGTATGTTTACATACCAAAATAAAATTACAGATTTAGGATACAGATTCATTGAATAAAACTCATACTCTTTTACATTATCAAAATTCACTAATGTTTATCTGCAAAATTACACAATTTCAGATTAAAATGGAAATGAACTTTCTCAGGGCTTTTTCATTTCTTTTCCTTTACCTTTCCAAGAAGTCATAAATCTCATCTCAATGAACCTTTGAGTTTTTGCTTTTAAACGACGTTGTTTTTCTTCTGGACTAAAACTCAAAAATTCAATTGATTCAGAAATTATTTTTTTTCTATGTATATTATAATCGGAAAGAAGGATTTTAGCTGCATATTTCTTCCTCAATGTCCTGATTTGGCCTTGTTGTTCTACACCTTCATTTTTGAATCCTGGGTTCCATTCTTCAACTTTTTGTCCATTGAATGTCTCCATATGTCTCATTGCAAAAATTGCACAATCTTGTTCATTTCTTCTTGTTCTCCAAGGCATTTTCAACGTACTAGGCTTACAGAGTTTCATGATTTGAAATTTTGGATGATCTTTCTTCTTCAAATACTCACAGAAAAAGTTTGTCTGAAAAAAATTAAAACAACAATGTTAATGAATATTAAATTTTACTTCATTGAAATTTGAAATTAAATGATTTAATGTTCTGGGAAAGCTATTGACTTTTTTTAGATATACTCCTACTTTGACTTATATGAACTTTGCTTGTTCTTAGATGATTATAGAAGATATGATAAGCTTGAGTAAAGCTAATTTAGGCTAAAGCTATTGGTAATAAGCTTATGTGAGGGTTTATAGTACTCAAAACACCACACAGTTAACTGTGAGGTGTTATTTTAGTGATTTTGACTTTTTCTCTAATAAACCTGGGTTTTTATGGTTTGGATATCTTATTTAAATCTAATGAAACATATATCAATAACAATTACCCACTAAAAACCACTGTATCACACTGAACACCCTTGATCCAAACAGTCCTTAACAAGACTTGATTTTTGAATTTTAGATAAGACAAATTCCTGAGACCTTATGATTGCTTTTAATTATCTTATTATGGTCTCATGAGTCTATAATATCACAGAAATGAGGGCTGCAAACACAGATAACCAAGAAAGCAATTTATACTAATTTGACTGTATTACTTTTATTTTTAGCTACTATAAATTTAAATTAACAAACTATCTATCTTAAGTTATATTATAACTAAGGAACATCAAATAAGCATAAAAAAATCAATCAGAAGATGAATAAGGTATGTCACAGTAGAAATAAGGAAATGAGATTTATGACTTACAAAATGCAATCCTGCAAAACCATGAACCAAAGACCTCAAATCCAATCCTATAGAATCTCCACAGATTCACTAACCCAGGGGCAATCCAGGTTATGAAATTAAATGACTGAATGTTTTAGAAATTGTAAACACGTATTCTTACCAGAACTACAGGGTTTCGAAGGTCCAGGTTATGAAATTAAATTACTGAATGTTTTAGAAATAGTAAACATTAATTCTTACCAGAACTAGTGGCAGAGTTCCATAAATTCTCTTTATCAGATCAATTTCAGAAATTTTAGAAGCTTCATAAAAAACTTCCAAATCTGTTTTTCTGTTATCGATAATCTCAATCTTCAGATTCTTTAGATCGAAACAAACTATGGAGTAATGTGAATCCCGAAGAATATTGAAAAAGACCTGTGTTGATATTCAAAAAAATAAGCCATTGAAACTAATATTTATACATAATCAGTTATTCCATACTATTATAGCTACTATAAGCACATTTTTAAATGAGTAACTTACCAAATCCACACTAACTAAATTAGCTACAGATTCATCTTCAAGGCATGCAGCTAAAAACAGAGCTTCTTGAAAACTTTCAAATCTTTCATCTCTTGTTATATTTTCATCAGTCATAGATAAAGGCTGATATCATAAAATAAAATTAATACAAAATATTTATTTTTAAATACTATTTTGTTATTAAAAAAACATAAAAAAGATACCGTAACGTGCGTATTGCAATACAATTTTGTTTGTTTTGAGTTATATCTTCTGAATTCTTCACAATTAAGTAAGATACACCACATATCTATAACATCAGAATATATCCATTGTTCATAATAGAACGATTCAAACATAGTACGTTCTACTCCAACATCAGCATCTTGAAACTGGAAAATTATGTCCCTATAAATATTTATCAAAAGTATTAAATTACAATAAGAATAAAAAAATAAAATAATAAAATAAAAATAATGTTTAAAACTTACATAGGATTTTTGCTCATACTGAATAGTGCATTGGCTGCATTAAATTCTTCTGTCGATGCTTGAATTTCATTTGTTTCTTTAATGGCTTGATTTTCTTCAGGAAGTGTTAAAAGAGAAACAATTTTTATTTTATTGGGTTTAGATTTTTCTTCTGGAGGAGTCAAATTCACTTTTTCTAGCGACTTACATATTGTTACTTCTTCAACAGGATGTGAAGTGAAATCAAAACCCAAATCAAAAGAGGGTATTTCGTTAAAAGTTTGCCTTTCTTTTTCAATAATTTTTTATTCACGTTTTGTAAAATCAAATTTCCTTTCTTGATGACGCAAATTAACTTTTTTTTTTTAAGTTTCCCTCATTATTCAAAAAAACTGATTCAGACCTAGAATTTTCAATTATTGAACATTCTAGATTAAGCTTTACTCTTTTTGCGGTGTTTATTACACGATCCCATTCATCTTTTAAAGCTTCAACTTCCTTAGAATTCGGAAAGTTCAACAATCCTTTTTTGATAGAATGCTTCATTTCTTTGATCAATGATTCCAACATAAACAAATTATTCTTCGTTTTCCGAATGAAACCCTGTTTAATTTTCATTAAAATATTAACTTAATTTTCTTAATTCATTTTAGTTGCAAGATAAAAAAAAAAAAAAAAAAAAAAAAAAAAAAAAAAAAAAAAAAAACTAAACTATACCTTTTCATCAATTTTCTTTAATAGAACTTTTTTATCTTCAGAGATTATTTCTTCAAACACCTGTAAGTTTTATAAAAGGAGCCAAATATTCATATCAGTACAAATTCATAAGTTTACCTATATTTATAATCTAATCATTAATAATTTTCTTTTTTTAAAACAAATTCATACTTATGAAATAATGAAATATATGAAATAAGTTTAATTTTTATTAAAGCAACTTATTTGGTAAGAAAGAATAGCTTTAAATCAACAAGTTTAGCTGTAACATTTAATATGTCTTTAACAGACTTATTTTATATTATTAGGAATAATATTATTCTTTAAACTGATATACAATCTAGTCATTAATAATTTTTTTTTATTTTTAAAACAAATTGATATTATTAACAGATTAAATGTGAAAGAAACATACCAGTTTGTTGCACTCTGATGTCACATTTTGACCTTTTTCAGCTGAAGCTTGTTTTACTTGTTTAACTGGAATAAGATCTAATTTCTCTGCGTTTTCCAGCTTACCCTGAAAGCAATTACACAAACAGATTATAAAATATATGGAATAAGTGTTTGTTTTGCTTAAACAAACAGATTTAGTAATAAAGAATACCTTTAAATCAAGAGGTTTTGGTGTAACATTTAATACCTCTTCAACAGACTCTGGTATTTCACAATGACTTTTATCCACCAAGTAACTAAACTCTGCTGTTTCTCTCATCTTCAGCAATTATGTATTCCATGTTTTCAAAGCAGGTTGAGAATGATTTACGTTTATGAAATTGCACTCTATCTTTTGAACATAAAAAAGCTGCAAAGGTAATTGGTTTTTTGTTATTAAATATTGAGATATATGTATGTATAAAAGAAGAATAAATGAAACAAAAAAAGAAGTGTAATTACTGTAAGAAATGTCAAAGGTCCACAATAATATGATTTCTTGTTGTTAGGATTCCAATCCTTTTTACACTTCTTTAGACAATCAATCAAATAACCACACCAATCCATCTTATTAATCTTATCATATTCAGATGAAATATAATATAAGATTCTCTGATTTGATGTTCTATCTTTCATAGCTTCAAATAAGACAGTCGCTATCAAAACAACTAAGTTAATTCTGAACAACTTTCCTCTGTCCTTTGCATCTATTAGTTTTTGCACTACAGATTTTGGTTTAACTTTGATTGTATCCTTCTCCAACAAAGTAAACTGCTTTCTCCAATTTTTAATACACGCATCTTCACTTTTCACTCTTTCTGGTGGATTTATCTGTAAACCACCACTTGGGAAACCGAAAATTTCTTCGACTGATTCCTTTGTAATTTTAATATCCCCTCTCCAATGTTTGATGGTCATTTTCGATTCATCAAAGCTTTGAACCACATGTTGTTCCAATCTACTTGGAATTATATTTATTTTTAAATCAAGTAAACTTCCAAATCCCATATTTTTTAATACATTGCACGAGTTAGTATCTGTTTTTAAGAATCTAATAGCATTAAATAACTGAGTTGGTGAACCCCTGTTTTTAAACACATCATTACTCTTCACCAAATTTGGATTAGAACATTCACCTTCAACCGGTACTTCTTGACGCTTCATACTATCCAACTTAAGTTTCTTTAAATTGTCTTGATTAATATTTGATGAATCATTTATAGAGCATCTCTTTTGCGATATTACTTGTGTCATTTCTCTCTGTTCTTCTTCTTCTGTTACATTAAATTCGAAACCTTCTATCCCCTTTTCTGCTTCATCTTCTATTTCTTCATTTCTTTCATTACATTCATTATTTATTTCTTCTTGTTCATCTAATTCTTCATAATCATAATCTTCACTATCTTGATCATCCTCAGAATCTTCTTCATTACTATCAGTTTCGTCATCAAAGTTATATTCTTCCTCTTCATCTTCATCTTCATCTTCATCATCATCATATTGAATTCCTTCTTCTTCAATATCATCAATAAGGTCATACTCGTTAGGCTCATCATCTTCTTCATCATCAGTGTGTTCAATATCAATAGATTTACTATTAGCATCTTCATTATATTCTTGTTATGAAAAAAAAATGTGTTACTAAATACTTCCTAAACAAATAAACTCAAATTTGGCAGGCATGGAATGCATAAACAATAAAACTAGTGAAGAACCATCAGGCATTTAAAAAAAAAAAATATATATATATATATATATATATATATATATATATATATATATATATATATATATTTAGAGTTTTAAGAAATTTGCTATGAAAGTTAATAGATTTTTTTTGCTCAGGCATTCTCTATATAATTCAAATTGACGCAATTCGATGTCCAATTAGGGCCTATATGACATTTACCATACAAATTACACATAGCTCATATTCTAAAACCTGTATGAAATCATTCTCCAAATTAGTTACTAAACTATTAGCATAGATTCAATTCCTATCTCTATCGAAAAAACATATTACCATGATACGGTTTGTGCATATTGATAGAACTATCAAAAAGAGCAAATGAAAATGACACCATATTCAAATTGTTCTTGTAATAATAAGCTGAACAAAAGGATGTACAAATAAACAAAACAAAAGAAAACATAAGTCTAAAAACAATGTAGATGCAATGGTAATCTATTTGTTTAAGCGTAAACATCATGCTAAACACTTATTGTTTAAAAATACATCATGTAGTTATTTTGTCAAATTGACTCTAAACACTTAACTGAATTATGCTAAACAATTAATATATGTATTATTTAAACACAAACTTCATTTAATATAACAATACCATACTTATATTTTAATACATATCATATAATAAAAACAATATCACAATACCATACTTATATTTTTATATCGTAATACATATCATATAACAAAAACAATATCACAATAGATTAATATCGTAATACATATCATATATCAAATAATTTTCCTAAACAATTAATATATGTATTTTTCATAAGTACCTTGTTCTAATCGTTGTATTCTTCTTCTTCTTCTTACTCCTCTTCTTCTTGCAGGCTTTTCATTTTCATTAAAAGACTTTAATAGTTTATTAATAAAATTTATCTTCTTCGTCTTTGATCTTCTTCTTGTTTTTGTTAAAGAAATCAGCAGACCTATAAAAATAATATAATTAGAAAATAATAATAATAATAATAATTACAATAAAAATTAATAGAAGATTAGAAAATTATACCTAATAACTCTGCGATTTGAAGAACAGAATTTGTTGTTGAATTATTATTTCTTTTTTTCTTCGACATCAAGTTTTAATTTAACTTTCTTTTATTATCACAACGATATTTGATTAATTTTCTCAGAATTGTTTATTCAACTTAATATTTTTTTTAGGGTTTATGTGTGTTTAGGGATTTGAATTGAATCTAAGAGAGAGAAAATTAATAATTTTTTATTTGATTGTGGATACCCGACCCATTAAACAAATACAAAAACGCAACAGACTTAATTTTTTTCTTTTTTTTAATATAGTGTGATATTAAAATATTAAACTAGTTTAAATGTAATGTAATAGTAAAGTTAATATTATTTTTTATACTCTTTTGTGTTTTTGTGTGAAATGGTATGTACCGGTCAACGTCTAAAATAATATATAGCGGTTCAGGTATACTTATAAATAAAATTAAAATAACTAATATCACCAATAATACATTTAAATCACAAAATAACTTGTACATTCAAATATACAAATAAACTGAAAAAAAACGTATATCTTAACATATATCAACAGTTGAACACGTATTTTTCTAATTTTATTATTTTTGGGCCTCAACATAAGTCCATAATGTCATTATCCATAAAAAGGCATGAGTAACCTTTAAACTTCTAGACCTAACAAAACTGAAACTTTTTTTTCTATATAAATCAACATACACTAAATATCAACACACACATAAAAAATCATAAAAAAAACAACAAAAAAGGGGGTTTCTTTTGCAACAGCTAAATGGCAGAAAACAACGCTTTCAAACTGAAGATGAGCATTCAAGCAATTCAAGAAACAGACCGACAATTGGAGAAAGCAAAGTCTCTAAACGTGATTCTGGAACAAATAATAAAAACAGCAAAAGGAAGACAGGATCTCATTCAGCTTCTTCCGAAATTAGGAGGTTCAGATTTGTATAAGAAGACAGAAGACTTGCTCATCAAAGTTCGTACTAAAGAAATGGAAGTGCTTAACAAACTTAGGGATATTGAAAATGGCACATCAGAAAATATGAATCTGAATGTTAAGTTTATTGAAAATATTAAGAATATGTAAAGAATTATGAATGTATTTTTATTTTGGTATGTAACTCAATATGAATTTTATTAATATAATATTAAGTTGTATGAGTTATGTTATACGTTAAATTATTATTATTGTTCAGCATGTCATTCAGCATATATGATGATATGATGTATAAACATTTTATTTTGATGTTTTATGTTGTAATCTGATATAAATTTGTTCACTTACTTTAAAGTACTCAGAAAGTAGTAAATAACAATAAACTTTTATGGTTTCAGATGCTGGTTTCAGTTTGTAGATTACACATGCTGAATAGAAAATATCAAATGAACCAACACATGGTTTAATATGATGGGTTCAGTTTGTGGATTACACATACTCATTATTTTTCAGTTTGTGAATAGAAAATATCAGTTTGTGGTTTCAGTTTATAGTATAATCTGAAATAAGATAGTTGTAATCCATAAATTTTCAGCGGAGAGAGATTTATGAAGTTTGATTATTTTTTTCAGCATACTCATTATTTTTTTATAGTGGAGTATTTAAGAAGTATTTTATTGTTGAATAGTGTTTCAGAGATTTGATGGATGTGATGTTCAGGGGAAGTGTGTACGCCGCCTGTTTGCTTACTTGACCCCTATTTTTTTTTTTAAATTTAAAATATTACGTTTTACATGTAATTGTTTTATCGTTATTTTTTTTTCTCTATTTTTGTTTGTTTTTTTCTTTAATACTTATCACTTATATTTTTGGTTAGGAAATATATTAAAATATTAATTCCAATATTATGATTAATAACATTATATTAGGTAACTAACAAAATATATTAAAATCTTAATTCCAATATTAAAATGACGGATATACAAGTATGTCTGGTGTGGTACGATCTACATCTGATTTTTAGTCACGAAGTGCATAATGACATTCCAAAATTCTTTTTTTAGTGGTACGTGCAATCCCAAATTTGTTTTACTACTTTCTGTCTTACGATGTAACTTTATTTAGCCCAACATTTGTTTTGTGAATTAAAAATATTAAAAAGATGTTTTTTTAAAAAATTTATAAGCTTACATGCATTGAGCGTGTGAAATTAAATGACTTTATTTGGGAATATAAAAAAACTAAACATGCTAATACAAAAATTAAATTAACAGTTTGTCATATATTTACATTGAAACTTTAAATTCATTTAACCTATACACAATTTTAAACACATAATTACCACAACCATCCAACTTCCATTTTTCACACATTATAAAACTCTCACACACTGAATAAAAATTACATAAACTTATAAACGAACTCTAACATAACTACTCCATTCTTAACAAAACGTCAATGGATCCAAAACAACATATCATTGATCAGATATTCCTAGATATTGATGCTGATGTGAAGACAATAGACCGTATAACATCCTTCATGAGGACGATGCTTGATGATGGAGATGAAAGAAAAGATAATATGGTGGAAATAAGCAAACTACCTAAGTTAAAACTACATGAGCAAGGTTTAATATACAATTTGATGCTGAATGAAAAAGACATTGAAATGATGAGAAAACTCGAAGATATAATTAGCAAAATAAGGGCTATTATTGATATGAAGATGGGATTTCTCAAACAAATTGTAGAAATGTGAACTACATTTCAACAATATTGTATTTTGTTGGGAAGCTTTATGCAAACTGAAGTATTAGGATTGAAGAAAGAAATTTATTGTATTTTGCTTTCTTTCTTTTTTTTTATCAGAATGTATTTTACTATAACCATCAAATTATTAATGGAATTAATGGTTTATATTTTTCAGTATCAAGCAATTTCTGCACTTTTTATTTATCTTTTTTTTTTTAATTTATATTTTCGTACAATATATTTAGCGTATATTGATCTTTCATGGTTTCAGTTTGTAGTTTGTAGTTTTTTTTTTTTTTTTTTTTTTTTTTTTTTTTTTTTTTTTTAATTTGTGATTTACATGTTTATGTTATAATCTGAAATAAGATTAGAAAGATACAAATATTTCAGCCACATACATTCAGCATGACGATAAAGTGTTATATTGTGCCAATATGTTACATGCTGAATTAAATTGTGCGAATGTGTTATATGTTCAGATTCTCAAAGAAGATTGTTCTAATATATACATCTTAAGCGTGTAAATTCAACATGCTTATCAAAATTGATAAGAAATTAATTTTTATGTTGGAAATATAAATAAACACAATACGCTTATAATTTAATTTTGTTTATCTACAGTCAAAACATTATATTGAAAATTGTTACATTTTAATTCATTTAAAATATACACTACTTCAAACAAATAATAAATACAACCATCCAGCTTCCATTTCACACACATTATATAACTCCCAAAAACTGAAACAAAATTATATCAAATTATAAATAAATTATAACATATTTCTCAACATTTCTTACCAAAGTGCAATGGATAAAAAAAAACATATCGTTGATCAGATTAGCCGAAGTGTTGATGCTGATGTGAAAACAACAAAGAGAATAACGTCCGTCATGAGGGAGGCGCTTGCAGATATAGAAGAAAGAGATAAGATTATGGCGAAAATAGGTACCCAATCCAAGTCAAAAATAGACGAACAATGTATAATGTATTATACGAAGATGAATCAAGTAGATGGTGAAAACCTAACAAACCTCCAAGCTTTACTTGACAAATTAGAAGCAATTGTGTATAAGAAGATGGGATATCTCAAAAAAATTATTGAAATGTAAATGAAATTAAATGAAAGTTGTATTTTGTTTGAAAGGTTTATGAAGAACAACGAATTACGATTTAAGAATAAAGTTTTTGTATTTTATTATGAAGGAATTTGTAACAGGATGATGCAATTTGTTAAACATTTTATTTTATGGTATTTTTTTGTATTTGTATATTTAAGAATAAAGACTTAACTTCTTATAGATTGATCATGTATAGAAATATGATCACGTACACATAAAAACAGGACACAACCGATACAATAGTAAGGAAATCATACACATGCGTATTTTTAAAAAAAATATTCATATAAAGTACTAAATATTACATAATTGCAATTGGTATATTTTTATTTAACATTCTAAATAATATTTAATAATAAAAGATATTAATAATAATTGCATGAAATAAGAGCATAAGAAGAAATACATAATCACATATTACAAAAGCTAATATTAGATTATATCCTTACATTCAAAACAACGCAATATGATCTAATCAACTAACTTGATTTAGAAGGAGTGGAATGATTCTGCAACATTTGTGATTGCTCTCCTTGTTCCTCTTTTCAGCTTCTCGAACTACAAATTCACTAAACGTTTTAGCTATGTCAGTTGTACCAGGGCCTTTGTGCAATCTTACGAATATCGTTTGAACTAAATGCAACATAACATTGCTCAAATTGCCAAGTTCTTCAATGCTGATGAAGTCTTTTCTATCTGAATTGTTGAAAATAATCATACCAAGTGTGGGCTCATTCAGCACAGTTCCAGGTGGATGATCTTCATATGCAACCTGATCTTTGAAATGTTTTGTTGATCTGAAATATTCTTCCATATCATCACCAACTCTCTTCCTCTTCCTAGCAATTCTATTCAGTTCAATAAAAGGGTCTTGTTCCTGCAAAGGAATTTGATCTTGAATATTCAGTTTGTTTTTCATTTCTATCACTTCATCAACACGTTTTCTCATCGAAACAAAAAACTCTACCCAGCGAGCGGCTTTCCTTTTCCCACAGCAATCTAAAAACTCTTTCCATTCTTCCCAATGAAGATCTTTCACCTTGAACTCTTCAATGATTTCTTCATCTCCATCATCTCTGTAGATTTTTAATGTAGCTGGACCTTTATTCCTTGAAAGAATGTCAGCATTGGTGATTTTCCCAGGGGCTCTCCTATTCAGAACAATATGACAGTACTTGTCATATAATGCTTTCTTATTCGTGAAGAGATCAATAACATGTTGATCAAAGCCCTTGATTATCTCAGCCTTCTTCCATAACTTTTTGTGTTTCACGTTTTCTTGATACATTCTATCAAGCTGACGCTTCTGTTCGTTAAGGGATTCATCAACGATGTGAACATTTTGACCTTTTAAATTTTTATACTTGATTTCCTTAACAGGGGAGGTCTGAATCATTAGTGAGCCTTCATTAACAGTGGCATCAGGTTCTTCAAGCAAATTTTCTTTCAGCTGAGACTCATTCATTGATTTTTTTACCAACATTGCCATCATTTGGTTGAACTTCAGTTTCTTCCAAATTATCTTCAATCACTGAATCTTTGTCAACAGTGCATCATTTTCTTCATCTTCATTTACTTTCTCATTAAATTCATTCATTTGCTTTTTACCCACAACACCATCACCTTGTTGAACTTCAGTTTCTACCACATGATTTTCTTGAACTACAAATACTTTCTCACTAGATTCATTCATTGACTTTTCCCCAACAGTGGCATCACGTTCTTGAACTTCACTTTATACCACCTCATTTTCCATCATTGAAGACATCATATCTTTCTTAGAATGAGCTACCTCCAGCCTTGCATTATCTTGTTGCTTGAGGTTAATTTTACCAAAAAAATCAGAGACTTTAAGCTGTTTACCAGATTCTTTTTTCATATTCTCCATAACAACATCAGTAGAAGCGGCTGGCATACATGTTAATGATTTGAGGCTAGCATTAAGAGCGTAGATAGCATTTTCCACTTTCTCAAGAGATAAAGGTATAGAATCCAAGGATTTATACTTAGAAACCTCATCAATAAAGTTTCCAACTTTTAATGGGAGCCCCAAAAGAGATGCTGGTACCTCCAAATGCATGGACTCAATAGAATCAACCTTCTTTTTAACTTCAGATATGATGATGCTTAGTTCTTTAACGATAACAGGAACATCTATCATATGCTTTGGCAGCTCAAACTTTATCTTACTAACTGCTTCAGTTAGTTCCACAACTTTGCAACTGATTTCTTTATGTTGGCTTGATAAATTATTGACGTCGGTTGAAAACTTACCGTTGAAATCTTCACGTGTAACTAATTTGTCAAGTTCAGGTTTAAGAGACTCCAAAAGCTTTGAAGAAATATCAGAAACAGATGGATAAGATGGGCGAGTTTTCAACAAAAGTATTTCTCGATCAGCAAGCTCCTTTTCTTTCTTGAGCATTTCAATCTTAGATTCAAGATTGAGAACTTGATTGTATAGTTCACTTATACGCTGAGACTTTGGTGAAGGTGGATGATCACAAGACATTTCATTTTCTGTTACACAAACATGATCCTCATCATTGTTAACTCCATGTGCCGGAGAACGCTTACTTTCATCATTAAGCTTACCTCCATGAGCTGGAGACTTGTAACTTTCATCATCAAGATTACCTTCATGTGCTGTAGCCTTGCAATTTTCATCATCATCGTCACCTCCATGTGCTGAAGGCTTGTAAATTTCATCAACATGTTTACCTCCATCTGCTGGAGACTGGTAATTTTCATCAACTTCATAATCTTCTGAAATCATAACAGGTTCATCTTCATTATCAAATTTACCAATACTGTTATGATCAGCTGTATATTAAAGTAAAGAGAATAATTGTTTGCAGTCCATCTCATCAAAATCAGATATGCTATCATCAGAAATTTCAAAAGAAGCATCACAAAGTGAAAAATAATCAAATCCGTGCAAATCGTCTTGATGTAGATTCAGTGACTCAATGGAAGCACATTTGTTTATATTTGCTTCAGAATCAAATATAGGAACAGCTTTATCAACTGCTTCAGAGTCAGAGTTCTGATGTTCAAATGCTTTTGTAATATGCTGGGATGATGATGATGCACACATTTGCCTAACAGGCTGTGCCTTAAAATCCAATTTAGGTTCCTGATGAAAAGTTATCAAATAATTAGGACAACATATACTGATATTATTTTCAGTTGAAACTATTGCTACATCTTTATCAATAGCTTAATAACATATTTTGAAATAGTATGTTGGGATGGTGAAACAGGACAAAAACTACTAACGACTTTAGGCTTGAGAACAAAGTTCAAATACTCAAGTACTATATTGGGATGATGAAACTGCAAAAACACTACTAATGAGAATACCTAGAAAACAAAGTTCATATTCTAAACTAATATGCTGGGCTGATCATAATAGACAAACACTACTAATAATTTTGAGCTGAGAAAATTATTCAAATTCTGAATGAGAACTGGGGATTCTAACCTGGGCCTTGTCCATAATATTTTGAATTGAATTTTGTTTATGCTGACTGGAAGGGTAACGTTTTTTAACCCTGCTCTTTCGACGACCCTTCTTTCCTACAGGCACTATTGAAACTTCATTTTGCACATCTTCAGATTCTGAGCTTGTAGGTATATCAATATGGTTGGTGGATATTTCTGAAGCACAAACAGACATCATATGTTGGGTCAAAGGAGCTCCTACAGTTTCTTGTTGGGAAATTGAAAAGTAGTCATCGCTGAATGTGGGTGTTTCTATGATTGAAGAATTACTTGTATGGTATGTGTCACACCCCCAAAATCGGGTCCAGCGGAAGCATACATGTAGCTGGGGTGTAACTCAATTGGTATTACAACACCAGTTCAAAAATGGTTTTCACTTCGATCATTTAGAATAAAATAGTTAAATCAAAAATGTTAAATTTACATTTTAAAAGTAGTGCGGAAGTAGGCCCTTAAGAGTAGTTTAAAACGGTCCCCAAATGAATATCAAAGTCTTCTATGACCATGCCATGCCCTGCCAAAACCTCCTGTAGCGTGCCATTGGTTAAAACCTGAAAATACATACTAAAGTGTCAACACGAGGTTGGTGAGTTCATAGAGTTGTTTAACAAATAAAGTTTATGCATATGTATGAAGGTTTCCCAGCAAAGGCATCGTAAATCCACTCAGTTACAAGTCCCGCCATAAGAGCCTTGTAACCTGTGTGTTTACAACCCACTGCTACAATATATAGTATGAGTAAAACATATATAAGTTCATCACAACAGTTAAGCAATTAGTCGTGAGTCTACACTTCATCTCCGAAGACCTCACGTTGTATGTATATTTCCATGGTTGTGCCCAGCAACTTAATCTGGGGCCAGTGGAAATATATAAGTCTCCATGGTTGTGCCCAGCAACTTAATCTGGGGCCATTGGAAGTATATAAGTCTCCATGGTTGTGCCCAGCAACTTAATCTGGGGCCATTGGAAGTCTCAGTAGCTCAAGAATACACATCATAGTTTAGTATAACACAGTTAAGTATATCACAATTACGTATGTATGAAATCAAGTATAAAACAATCAAGAATAAGACAATCAAGAATAAATGTTTTGAGTATCAAGAAGGTATGTTTTTAGTTGAGCATGTATCTCCCCCAAAGAGTTAAAACAAGTATAAAGAGTAAAAGTGGGGCTATGACTCACCTGGTGCGATAGCTACGATGACAAAGTGGATACACAGAAATGAGGTTCGATCTCTAACCGCAACCTAATATGAATGATAGTGATCTACTTAGATCATGAAAGGATGTAATGAATGCACATGCACATGATACCTATACCACTCGTAACTTGGAAATAATTGTTATAGTCAAAGTAAAGTATTTTCCATACTTAAGAAAAATAAGTCCAACTAGAATAATAAAAACTTGTCGTAATATATCGTATATAAAAACGTTAGTGTTATATTCCTCATTTTGAAAACCTTAAGATATCGTCTAGTAGTCGCATAAATAAACCTTGAGATGTCATCTCATTGATGGGTTAATAAACTTTTGATGGTACGTGCCTCAACGGCTAGGAAGGACGGTTCTCCATTGTTCGTTTGGTGTAAGTATATTGTTTAGTGCGCAAAATATTCTCTATTAGAAAAGCTGTCAAAAATATATATAGTTTTGACGAATTTAAAACATGTATAACTTGGTCGTTTTAAGCTCATTTTACTCGTTCTTTATATCCACGGATTCGTTTTAGTATATACTAATATATTTTTGATAGTTCGGCTCCTCTAGGTTACGTCTAACGCCTCTATTTGTCCAACGAAAAATGTCAAACAGCATGCAGTTTTCAGAAAATATAGTTTTCGTCGTTAAACTCGTTTTTAGCGTATCTCATTTGTTATTAACTCGTTTTCATCCCCGTTTTCGGCCATAGTTCCGTCTCGGAATGTATTTTCTAAATATTTGGTCAAAAGTTACCCCAAACCCACTGAGTTTGCCACGTTTTCATTTTAAGGACAGTAGGTTTGTATATATGTTTAAAATCCATTTCTAATGTTCCAAACTAGTTTCTAATCCAACCAAACCACTTTCAATCACCACAAATCTAGTCTAAACTTACCATACACCTTCTTAGGGTGTCATGGGTTCCTAAACATCATCAATCTAGTGGATCTAACAAGGATCTAACTATAATCTATTTCTAGGGATCAAAAGTTAGATATATATATAAATGAGTGGTATAACTAACATATGCATGAAATCCTTGTATAAAAATGATAGGAACATTGTAGGAACTTGGTAAAACTATAGAGATGAGTTTATTAAACTTACTTCAAGGATTGGAGAGTTTTTGATGAGAAATTGATTAATAACCTAGGGTTTTAGCACAAAACCCCAACTAGATCATGATTAGGACTTGATTAAACACTTGGATCTTGAAAATTAATGGTTTCTTCTTTGTTGTTCTTCCTTGGCCGATCCACACAAGAGGAGAGAAAGAAAGAAAGTTTGCTTGTTGTTTTTAGGAAAAATGAAATGAATAATGATAAGTATAAGTGATATACATTATTGTATATAGACAAGATCCATAAATTATGGAGACTTAGGGGGGGGGGGGGGCATTTTCAAAGAGGTAGGAAGAAATGTGTGATTTTGTGTAAGATATCTTGGACTTTTGATGTAGTTTAGGTAATTATTATTAGTTTTAGGTGATACCGGGTACCGAGTTAACTAAAAATAAATTGTAATGAGATAAAATAAAATATAATGAAGTTGTAAAAATTGTAAAATAATATTCCTGATGAGAATTGGAAGTTAAAATAATGATCGGGTTGAAATATCGCAAACCGACGGAGTTATAAGCTTCGACCGGAAAACGTAACAGTTGATTTGAAAACACCGGGCAAATTAATAATAAAATTTTTATATTATTATTATGAGTATCAAAATGTGTTAGGACCATAGTTGGGATTATCGGATCAATTATTTAAAATAATAGCTCATAAGATAACGTTTATTAGGTTGATAATCGTACGTGTACAGAAATGACGCAACTCACGTATAAATGACAAATTTTCTCCGGAGGTGAATAGTGTTTTATGAATAGTAAAATTTTAAAACGCTTCTCAGAATATCAAACTGACCTCAAAAATGATGAATAGTAAAATGATGAATAGTGATCGATGAATAGTAACCGATGAATAGTAAATGTGAAAGTTCGGGAAAAGACCAGAATTTACGAGTTGTGACAGTCTCTACCCCTTAAGGGAACTTCGTCCGGAAGTTCAGTTAACGTTGGTCTCCGAAGTGTTATAAAGGTGAAGATTCATGAGACGAAATGACCAGTTGACGTGTTTCTAGGCGGCGGTTCACGAGGTGATGAAAAGTATAAACGTTCTGACAACGAGGGTATACACACACATAGATGAAACACTCGGAAATTGAGTAGAGGATTCAATCCAGACAGAATTTTATTATAACCATTCTCAGTGTTGCAAAATTCATTTCTGAGTCGGATATAGGTAGTCAGCCTATGTCCCACTATCCCGGGTTGAATATAGGTGACTAGTCTATATTCCACCGAGGTTCCATGAATTTTGAAATACTCAGCTCAGTTATACTAATACTATGTCCTTCACAAAGACCAAGACGTTCAGAAAGACTAAGGCAGGTGACCAAACTCGACGTCAAATGATGAAACTATGCAAGGAGAAACATAATAGGGTGATATATATGATACGTGAACATGCTTATGGGAAAGACAATGATAGAAATCAACTAGAATAAGTGAGTATAATATACCAGATAATGAGACACAAATCTCATCACCTAAGTCAGCAACAAACCACAAGTGAGGCTTCAGCTTGGCAGGCAGGCATGTGACGGTCATAGGGTTAAGTTTTTCGTAAAAGTAGCTATAGTCAAGGTTTTAAAAACACTTAGTTCGCTATAGCCAAAGCTCTGATACCAATCTGTCACACCCCCAAAATCGGGTCCAGCGGAAGCATACATGTAGCTGGGGTGTAACTCAATTGGTATTACAACACCAGTTCAAAAATGGTTTTCACTTCGATTATTTAGAATAAAATAGTTAAATCAAAAATGTTAAATTTACATTTTAAAAGTAGTGCGGAAGTAGGCCCTTAAGAGTAGTTTAAAACGGTCCCCAAATGAATATCAAAGTCTTCTATGACCATGCCATGCCCTGCCAAAACCTCCTGTAGCGTGCCATTGGTTAAAACCTGAAAATACATGCTAAAGTGTCAACACGAGGTTGGTGAGTTCATAGAGTTGTTTAACAAATAAAGTTTATGCATATGTATGAAGGTTTCCCAGCAAAGGCATCGTAAATCCACTCAGTTACAAGTCCCGCCATAAGAGCCTTGTAACCTGTGTGTTTACAACCCACTGCTACAATATATAGTATGAGTAAAACATATATAAGTTCATCACAACAGTTAAGCAATTAGTCGTGAGTCTACACTTCATCTCCGAAGACCTCACGTTGTATGTATATTTCCATGGTTGTGCCCAGCAACTTAATCTGGGGCCAGTGGAAATATATAAGTCTCCATGGTTGTGCCCAGCAACTTAATCTGGGGCCATTGGAAGTATATAAGTCTCCATGGTTGTGCCCAGCAACTTAATCTGGGGCCATTGGAAGTCTCAGTAGCTCAAGAATACACATCACAGTTTAGTATAACACAGTTAAGTATATCACAATCACGTATGTATGAAATCAAGTATAAAACAATCAAGAATAAGACAATCAAGAATAAATGTTTTGAGTATCAAGAAGGTATGTTTTTAGTTGAGCATGTATCTCCCCCAAAGAGTTAAAACAAGTATAAAGAGTAAAAGTGGGGCTATGACTCACCTGGTGCGATAGCTACGATGACAAAGTGGATACACAGAAATGAGGTTCGATCTCTAACCGCAACCTAATATGAATGATAGTGATCTACTTAGATCATGAAAGGATGTAATGAATGCACATGCACATGATACCTATACCACTCGTAACTTGGAAATAATTGTTATAGTCAAAGTAAAGTATTTTCCATACTTAAGAAAAATAAGTCCAACTAGAATAATAAAAACTTGTCGTAATATATCGTATATAAAAACGTTAGTGTTATATTCTTCATTTTGAAAACCTTAAGATATCGTCTAGTAGTCGCATAAATAAACCTTGAGATGTCATCTCATTGATGGGTTAATAAACTTTTGATGGTACGTGCCTCAACGGCTAGGAAGGACGGTTCTCCATTGTTCGTTTGGTGTAAGTATATTGTTTAGTGCGCAAAATATTCTCTATTAGAAAAGCTGTCAAAAATATATATAGTTTTGACGAATTTAAAACATGTATAACTTGGTCGTTTTAAGCTCATTTTACTCGTTCTTTATATCCACGGATTCGTTTTAGTATATACTAATATATTTTTGATAGTTCGGCTCCTCTAGGTTACGTCTAACGCCTCTATTTGTCCAACGAAAAATGTCAAACAGCATGCAGTTTTCAGAAAATATAGTTTTCGTCGTTAAACTCGTTTTTAGCGTATCTCCTTTGTTATTAACTCGTTTTCATCCCCGTTTTCGGCCATAGTTCCGTCTCGGAATGTATTTTCTAAATATTTGGTCAAAAGTTACCCCAAACCCACTGAGTTTGCCACGTTTTCATTTTAAGGACAGTAGGTTTGTATATATGTTTAAAATCCATTTCTAATGTTCCAAACTAGTTTCTAATCCAACCAAACCACTTTCAATCACCACAAATCTAGTCTAAACTTACCATACACCTTCTTAGGGTGTCATGGGTTCCTAAACATCATCAATCTAGTGGATCTAACAAGGATCTAACTATAATCTATTTCTAGGGATCAAAAGTTAGATATATATATAAATGAGTGGTATAACTAACATATGCATGAAATCCTTGTATAAAAATGATAGGAACATTGTAGGAACTTGGTAAAACTATAGAGATGAGTTTATTAAACTTACTTCAAGGATTGGAGAGTTTTTGATGAGAAATTGATTAATAACCTAGGGTTTTAGCACAAAACCCCAACTAGATCATGATTAGGACTTGATTAAACACTTGGATCTTGAAAGTTAATGGTTTCTTCTTTGTTGTTCTTCCTTGGCCGATCCACACAAGAGGAGAGAAAGAAAGAAAGTTTGCTTGTTGTTTTTAGGAAAAATGAAATGAATAATGATAAGTATAAGTGATATACATTATTGTATATAGACAAGATCCATAAATTATGGAGACTTAGGGGGGGGGGGCGGCATTTTCAAAGAGGTAAGAAGAAATGTGTGATTTTGTGTAAGATATCTTGGACTTTTGATGTAGTTTAGGTAATTATTATTAGTTTTAGGTGATACCGGGTACCGAGTTAACTAAAAATAAATTGTAATGAGATAAAATAAAATATAATGAAGTTGTAAAAATTGTAAAATAATATTCCTGATGAGAATTGGAAGTTAAAATAATGATCGGGTTGAAATATCGCAAACCGACGGAGTTATAAGCTTCGACCGGAAAACGTAACAATTGATTTGAAAACACCGGGCAAATTAATAATAAAATTTTTATATTATTATTATGAGTATAAAAATGTGTTAGGACCATAGTTGGGATTATCGGATCAATTATTTAAAATAATAGCTCATAAGATAACGTTTATTAGGTTGATAATCGTACGTGTACAGAAATGACGCAACTCACGTATAAATGACAAATTTTCTCCGGAGGTGAATAGTGTTTTATGAATAGTAAAATTTTAAAACGCTTCTCAGAATATCAAACTGACCTCAAAAATGATGAATAGTAAAATGATGAATAGTGATCAATGAATAGTAAATGTGAAAGTTCGGGAAAAGACCAGAATTTACGAGTTGTGACAGTATGAAGGGCCCATTCGGAATTCCATGACCATGAATATGAACCTGGTATAGTTCATAACATCACCCCTGATCTTCTTCTTCAACTTTTTTACCAAATCTTCATATATAATTTTCCCAAAGTCAATTGACACCCCATTAGCCAGACCATACATAACAATCTCATGCATTGAATTAATTTGATCATACCCACCAGTGTTACCTCCAATACACTTAATTATTAGGGTCATTAAGAGTTTCCAATTTGGTGCAAGTCCTCTCTTTCTAAGGGTTCCGGTTAATTTATCAGAGTAACCAATTTGGCCAAAGAAAAGTTTAGTAACCTTACCATCAGGATTTGCTTCATACTGTTGATGGCGTTTTAAGTAATCTGCTCCTATAGCCTTTCGAAAGGAAGACAAATCAAATTCAAGATTAGTAGTACCATTTTCAACTGTGAATTTGATTGTGTTTAATGCAGTTACAGTGGCAGTATGCCAGAATTCCTTTAGATAACTCTCATACTGGAAAGAAGGTTTCAGGGTGAATGTCTTTCGAAGGCAACATTTTTCAACAAAAGTGAGTACATCTTTAAAGAATTCTTTATTTTTCGTTGGGTTGAGGTTGGCAACGAAATTATTAGGTTTAATCTTGATGTCATTTAGTGAATGAATCATTTCAACCGCTTTTGAAAGTTGTTGTGCATTTTTTGGATGAATAACACTTAGGGCAAGAGGTTGGGTTTCATGATTTGATGAATTCATTGAAGTTTTACTGATGATTCTTTTGTTAATGTTAGAAAAATGTTTTGTTAAAATGTGAATGTTGTTTGAATTGAACAAGATAATCTGAAAGTGTAATGGATCAACCCGGTTTTATCAAATACTCCTTTGGAAAAAACCAAACCCGTATGGTTTGCTACACACAGGTTGACCGGGTCACAATTCATTTCAAAGTACTATTTTATTATTATTATTATTATTATTATTATTATTATTATTATTATTATTATTATTATTATTATTATTATTATTATTATTATTTCAAAGTACTATTTTTAATTAAAAAAGTAAATTTAATATGTTAAGGGTGTGTTTGGTTTGTTATAGGTTTGTCTTTTGGATTAGGATTTGGCATAGGGTTAAAAGAAAGTGACAAAGAAAAAATATGGGATTTTATTAAAGCTCGTTTGGTTTATTCATAGGTTTGTTTTTAAGAAATTTGGCATTCAAAAAACATGATTTGTATAAAAGCTTATTTAAAAACATGAGAATGAAATAGAAAATAGTCAAGAAAATAATATAAAATAAGAAAATAGAAACCTTTTTAAAAAAATCATGGGTAGGATTCATATATGTCCTAGTTTTTGAGTTTGAGTCCTGAATAAGAAAGGCTAACAAGTTAGGAAATATATAGAAAAATCATTGCGTTTTCTTACCATCTTTTAAAACGTCACAAAAGATAAAACCTCTTTAATTTGTTTTAAATTCAAAAAATTTATCAATCCATGTAACCTTATAAATTTATTAAAAAACATCTATTTAATTGCAGTTAATTCAAAAACGCCATTCACAAATCGAGCATTTTCACACCTCAACATATGCCATTCCTTAAGTCGAGACATTGGCGTAATGCATAGCGTGGAGGTAACACCTTATGTGATTGCAACACCTTAGCACAGCCATGGCAAGCCTTTTAGAAACGTGTGTTTAATTATGTTATATATCATTAAATAACATATCAATAAATAAATATCCGAGTTCCATCTAAAAGTATGGATGTTTTAGCAATATCATTAATTATTTTAGTTTACATGCTAGGAAGGACCTATTTTTTTTAAGAGGGTTTTACACAAAACAAATGTTGGGCTAATTAAAGTTACATCGTAAGAAAGAAAGTAGAAAAACAAATTAGGGATTGCACATACCACTAAAAAAGAGCATTTTGGAATGTCATTTTGCACTTCATAACCAAAAATTAGGTGTAGATCGTACCACACCCGACATATATGTGGATCCGTCCATGTTTACATGATAACATTATGTATATTTTACTAATTACCGTCCATGTTTACATAAAACTATCCAACCCCCCCCCCCCCCTTCTAGTTTTCCATAGATCGTTACAAGTTTTAAAATACAGTCTATTTTAAAAATCTTGCTAGACGTGGCTCCTGATACCAATTGTGGAAAACTAGAAGGGGGGGTTGAATAGTTTTACGTCTTTTTCGTTTAATAAGAATTTGCTTTTCAAAGAATTGATGGTAGTTGTAAAAACCTTTGAAGCTAAAGTATATATACAAACTAATTCACATATATTATATATACACTACTTATTTAAAGTGTTGAATAGAAATTATATTTTCATATATCTCACTTAATTATAAGTTTGTATTAATATAGATATGTGTATCTTAGTAATTGTTTATACTTATATTTTACTAAAGTATAATTAATGTCTTAAATGGAACCTAGTTTGATCTTTATGTGAAATCAATATATGCACAACATACAATATTAACAATATATGAAATGCTAGTAAGTAAGTAAGTAAGTAAAGAGTGAGAGATGGAAAGATCAAACCGAGAGACAAAGGATTTATAGTGGTTCGGCTACAAGGACACCTTCCTTGCCCTACTCCACTCCCCGAGCACCGAACTCGAGAGTTTTCTTCACTAAGTCAATAACCTCCCTTATGGCGTAGAAAACCGTACACACCAAAAGCTTACACCAATTAACGACACAAAGCAAGATGTCGAGTTCTAATCGTAGCTAGAACCAATCTCACACCAAATATCACACCACTTCTTCTTCACACCTTTGCACTACTTCAATACTACTTCACACCACAAGTATCTTCACACCTTCAAGGCACTAATGTCTTGACACCTTCAAGACACCAATGTCTTCACACCTTTAAGCCACTAATGTCTTGACACCTTCAAGTCACTAATGTCTTCACACCTTTAAGCCACTAATGTCTTGACACCTTCAAGTCACTAATGTCTTCACACCTTTAAGCCACTAATGTCTTGCCACCTTCAAGCCACTAATGTCTTCACGCCTTCTTCACTTGGAACCCTCAATATCTTCACAACAAGTTCCTATTGCTACAATCTCCTATCACCAATACTATCTAACCATTCTTCTTCACTTCAAGTTCCACTTTACACTTACACCAATTCTAGATTCTTCAACTAAATCTAGCTAACTAATACATACACCTTATTCACCAATGAATGAAAGATTTACAAGAAAATATAAACAAGCAACTTAGATAGCAAGATGATACTAAGTTGTAATACTTCTAATAGAAGTATTCTTCTCTTTGCACTTTGAATGTTGAGGCTTGAATCACTTTGAAACAAAGATCAAAGTATATAAGATCAAAGGATTATAAGAGAAAGGAAATGGATGTTTAGATCTGAAAGTTTCTGGTGCAAAAAGGTGAGAAAAATGTGCAAAATGATCCAGTATTTAAAGGGCCAGATTTTACTGTTCGGGAGCGTGCCGGTCCCCTTAATTGTAGGCCGGTCCCCTTAATGATTAAGGGGGCCGCCTAGTAAAATTAAGGGGGCCGCCCTCCTGAACGTTTGAAAAGATTCTCTGGATAAAATTTGCCCTTTTTGGTTGGAAATTTGAAATCATATTTTTGTGGTTTAATAAAGCTTTACCCAAAATGATTTACAAATATATATAAAATGTTAAAATCATTTTATAAAATGTTATGTCTTAAGACAAGATTTCCTTTGATCTTATAATGCACTAATCACTTTGTTTATTCGTACCTTAAGTGATTAAATGGTGAAAGTGAGTATTTACTACTAAATACTTGTTTACGTCATAACCTTTGGTTTGATGAGTTTACGTTTTGTGATTATCAAAATATAGAGATATCGAAAGATATGAATAACGTTTTTAGTCATTTATTTATATCAACAATCTCCCCCTTTTTGATGATTACAAAACCTAAACTCATTAAATCCAAAAATTAATTTTTAGACAAGTATTTAGTGAGTTTATATTCACTTCTCCCCCTTTTTGTAGAATCAAAAAGGTTTAAGCCTATAAGGTAAAGGCTCCCCCTTGATGTATGCTCCCCCTCGTTTGAGGGCACCAAGGGTTCGAGATATGGAATTCTTGCAAGAAAAATATTAGAGACACAAGCAAATACATATAGCATAATAACAACTAATAGTAAGCATGGCAATGAAAAATTTAAAACACATATAAAAGCATTCATTAATTTAAGATGATTATGTCAACCACATAATCATTGTTACAAAAGCCATAATGATAGAATTCTAATACAAAGTAGAATATCCTATTGTGCCAACAAGAAGTGTCACCAAACTTTCTTGAATCCCAAAATGGTTGAAGAGATTTATTTGAAAATGAAAAACATAAGCATGTAAAATGCTTAATGGTTTAGTGGAGGTAATCATTTGGTTGCATGGATGTTGTTGGGTTTGGAGATGTGGAGCTTGTAGGTGGTGAAATTGAAGATGGGTTTGATGATTGAGGGTTTTGATGTTGTTCAAGTGATGGTGTTTGTTGAGATCTAGTAAGAAGATACTCAATCCAAGTAAAGTGCTCATTCAATGCAATGGTTTGTTGTTGAAGGAAGATGCAACAAGGGCAATTGTTAACATGCTTCTCAATTTGGTTTTTGTTATGTGGTGATGATGGTGAGCTTGATTGTGGTGGATCCAAATTGCGTTGAGCAAGATGTAATGCTAAAAGAGCACTAAGCTCATGTGCCTCTTTTAGCTCCTCAACGAACTTCAAGTGTTCGGAGGAAGGTGATGGTGGTGGAGCTTGATAGTTGTCTTGGGTGAAAGTTTGAACATGCAATATGGGAGAAGCATGTGAGGTTGTAGGATGTGGTGGAGGTACTCTTGGTGGTGGAGACATGATTGAGCTTGGGTAATCATGAAAGCATGATATGGGTGGAAGAGGTTCTTCAAGAGATGATGGTATTTTTGTTGAATGAGCAACAAGTGAGGTGTTGATTGAGAGGTCGGGATTGTTGTTTTGGGATTGAGCATGTTCATCAAATGAAGAAGCATTAATGAGAGCATGAGTGGATGATAGGTTGTGAGATGAATTAATGTTGTGGGTTTGAGGTTTAGTAGTTGGTTGACTTGGAACAACATCACTTGAGTTATGACAAGAATCAAGTTTTCTCCTCCAAACGGGTTTGACGGAGATCCTTGCGGTTCTTGAAATCTTAGGTTTTTGGTTGTTGGGAGATGACATTTTTGGGTGTGATGGCATTAATGATGGGGAGAGGGTATTTATAGTGTATGAGAAATGTGGTTTAGGAAGGTAAATTTTGAGGGATAGTATGGGACAAAGTATGTTTGTGAATTTTGGGAAGTATAGGCTGAAATGGGTCAAAAAGTGATAAAGAAAACAGTATCCCCGACCATCAAATGGCCGGTCCCCTTAATTAGGGGCAGGTCCCCTTAAACATTAAGGGGGCCGCCTTATATAATTAAGGGGGCCGCCCATCTGGTGATTCCCAGAATGCCAGAAATGGATTTTTGGCAGAAAATTTTCAAAAAGGTTGTGTTTTTGGATTTGGATTCAAGTAAGTTTAACTTTTTGAGGCAATATAGGGCATACTATTCATGAATGTAAAGAGTGATATAGTGTTAATAGAAATAAACACCAAATTTCTAATAATCATGCAATCTATTAATTTATCAATTAAGATGTGCAACTAAGGAGGCAATAAGGCAAATTAGTTAAATGTATAACTATATGAAAATGATAATATGTAGACTAGTGCAAACATATTGATAAAAGTTAACAATTAACAAGTAGAAGAATACAAATGCTATGTAGTCTAGTACAAACAATTTGCATCAATTCTTTAGAAGCAATATAGGATAAACTAATCATGTATCTAGAGAATGTAATAAAAATGAGTTAAGTAGGCAAATAATTTCCAATTTTCATGCAATCTACTTATTGGTCAATTAAGTTTCACAACTAAGGAAGCAATAAGACATGCTAACCATAATAAATTGGCTAGTTTGAACAAAATAGTGAGTGCCTACAAGAAACAGATTGGAAGTAATGATTGTATGGACTTTAAGATTTGTTAGAAACAAGATCCATATGGGCAAACCATGATTCTCAAGAAATGATTTGATTAAATTGTGAATGTCATTTTTACATAAATGCAAGACATATATGAGATAATCAAAGAATGTTTTAGGCAAAATGTTTTTAGTTTTATTCAACAATGTTTGAAAGTAAGTTTTCATTTAGATGTGAGAGTGTTGAATGGGATATAACCTAACATCTATAGTTCCTATGTTTTCGCATGCTTATCTAACTTAATGCCATAAATCTGGAAATGAAAGAATTTAATGAGAAGAAAAGTTCATAAAAGTGAACTAGCGTTAGGTATATATAGGAAGTGCAATTTAATCAAGTTGGAGAATGAGTATGAGACTATTACTAGTGGTGCTCAATTCAGGCTAAACACGACCGTTTTTACGGGTTACACACACCCAACTTCTCACATAGAAGCAATTCAACCGTTAGGTTAAATTGAATTTCTAGTCAATTGATTCTCCAGTAGTCATTCTCTTTTTAGAAGAAATTGAGTTCCTAAATATACCTATCGAAGATTACCAAATATGAAGTTTTCTTGATTCACTAATACTTGGCTTAATGTTTTGAAGTACATTCAAGTTTGTATCCCAATAAAACAAATTTTGTTTTGTTTCAAAAAGAAAAATGTTTCTATCTTGATAAAGATCAAAATAATGTTATGATAGCTTATGATTAAGCATGTTGTTTGAAGAAGCATAAAATAGATATTTGAAAGATTTTAATTCAAAGAGAGAAGTTTTTAAATATGATGTTTTGATTTTGACAATCAAGAAATTTCAAGAGAAAGATATACTTCAAGAGAATCGATTAGGCCCATTGTCACACATAATCATCTCTAATGGCAACTAAAGATGTGAAAGAGATATGGTAGATATTAAACATCTAAATGCAATGAGATAGGAAAGGACAAAGAAAATCATCAATGAATACAATATAGACATATGTATATATATGTATGCATAGAAGGTACATTGTAGTATAGAGTTACTAGCAAGTCTTAATTATCTATTAATCCAATTAGTTAAGAACATATAGATTAAAGTAGTCATAACAACAAGAGAGTTAATTGTCCTAATATCATGTATGCATATATTGGTATTTATGATCTAAAGGCATAACAACTTATGGATTAAAATCATATTAGTATACTAATCATGGCATACTATGATATATTGTGACATTAACAAGGTTTTGAAAAGAAAACTTACCTCATGTCCAGCTTTCCTTTAAGAGTGGGCAAAAGAGCAATAGAAGACGTCTTAACATTTTGCCCAAAGTATGTAGAAGTAGCAAAGACGAATCCCAACGCAATAAGGATCAAGAATGGTAAAACAAGAGTCCTCCAAGAGTGAGATGTAAACCGCCAAGATCATAGATGACCGCAACCAATATATAATCAACACGTGTGTAGACTACAAGTGACAAAGATCTTGGTACCCAGATTCTCATAGGTCCAAGTTGATTAGTGGAGAGCATCAAATGCATTTAAATGCACATGATGAGGATGTCATCAAGAAGTACAAGAATTCATCATTTGTTTGTTTTAACAAGCAAACAATAGCTTTCTTGACTAGAGAAATAATCAGTGGATATAAATAATAAAAGTTCTAAATTTTTCCACTAGGTTTAACAAATTTTATTTGTTTTGAAGTAGTCGTTAAGTAATCATCTTCAGTAAATCCTAAGCCGGTTTTATCATAAAATGACTTTTGAATGTTAAGTAGATATTTTAAAGATTTAGAACTATTTTCAAATTTAGCCAATATTTTTGCTTTTTCTTTTTCCATTTTAATTTCATGTTTGTAGTCTTGACAATTTTTACATTCAAGATCAATTTCAATATTACTTTCAAGTCTAGACATTTTGTCTTCTAAAATTATTTCTTTTTCAAAGTTATTTTCAACGGATGTTGAAGATTCATTCTTAAAAATAATTTTTGATTCAATGTTGCAAAAGTGTTTGAAATTGTTTTCTAATTTTGAAAATTCTAATATAAATTGATCATAGCAAAAATGTTTGGTTTTGGATTGTACCTTATTTGTAGTTGTACAATCTTCACATGCTAAGCGGTGATCAATTCTATTGTTCATGTCACCCCATGTTTTGTTTGTGGTGTTGCTTGGATCTTGAAGCATGTAATCCTTGCCGTCACCACTTGTATTCTCATTAGTTAGAGAATTCATGTAAGCCATATTTTCGTCATCTTCATTTTCCTTGTTGCACCATGGTTTATTGACATACTTTCTTCGGGTTAGACACATGTGTTCTTCTTTATTTGTACCTTCAATAACCATATTTGAACTAGTAGTACATGTATTTATTTCAACTAAATATTTATCTATTAAATTTTCTAGAGTAACTATTTTATATGCAATATCAAGTTTATCATCTTTGGTTTTACATTTCTCTTGGTGAAATTTTAAAAGGCATTTCCAAATATCATTTGCCGTTTTATAAGGAAGTAATCTTTCATATTCAACTCTTGGTAGAGTTTTGAAAATAAGTAATTTGGCTTTAGTGTTTTTATCAAATTTGGTTTGAAGGTTATTATATTGATTTTGAAAATACATTTTGGTTGGTTTAAAATCACCAATTGAAATGATATGCCAAAGATCAAGATCTATTGATTTCACATAATTTTCAAATTTGTTTTTCCATTCAAGAAAATGATCATTTTCAAATAATGGTGGTTGTTGCATAAATTCCCCTTCTAAATATTTTTCAAATTCCATAGATCGTTACAAGTTTTAAAATACAGTCTATTTTAAAAATCTTGCTAGACGTGGCTCCTGATACCAATTGTGGAAAACTAGAAGGGGGGGGTTGAATAGTTTTACGTCTTTTTCGTTTAATAAGAATTTGCTTTTCAAAGAATTGATGGTAGTTGTAAAAACCTTTGAAGCTAAAGTATATATACAAACTAATTCACATATATTATATATACACTACTTATTTAAAGTGTTGAATAGAAATTATATTTTCATATATCTCACTTAATTATAAGTTTGTATTAATATAGATATGTGTATCTTAGTAATTGTTTATACTTATATTTTACTAAAGTATAATTAATGTCTTAAATGGAACCTAGTTTGATCTTTATGTGAAATCAATATATGCACAACATACAATATTAACAATATATGAAAAGCTAGTAAGTAAGTAAGTAAAGAGTGAGAGATGGAAAGATCAAACCGAGAGACAAAGGATTTATAGTGGTTCGGCTACAAGGACACCTTCCTTGCCCTACTCCACTCCCCGAGCACCGAACTCGAGAGTTTTCTTCACTAAGTCAATAACCTCCCTTATGGCGTAGAAAACCGTACACACCAAAAGCTTACACCAATTAACGACACAAAGCAAGATGTCGAGTTCTAATCGTAGCTAGAACCAATCTCACACCAAATATCACACCACTTCTTCTTCACACCTTTGCACTACTTCAATACTACTTCACACCACAAGTATCTTCACACCTTCAAGGCACTAATGTCTTGACACCTTCAAGACACCAATGTCTTCACACCTTTAAGCCACTAATGTCTTGACACCTTCAAGTCACTAATGTCTTCACACCTTTAAGCCACTAATGTCTTGACACCTTCAAGTCACTAATGTCTTCACACCTTTAAGCCACTAATGTCTTGCCACCTTCAAGCCACTAATGTCTTCACGCCTTCTTCACTTGGAACCCTCAATATCTTCACAACAAGTTCCTATTGCTACAATCTCCTATCACCAATACTATCTAACCCTTCTTCTTCACTTCAAGTTCCACTTTACACTTACACCAATTCTAGATTCTTCAACTAAATCTAGCTAACTAATACATACACCTTATTCACCAATGAATGAAAGATTTACAAGAAAATATAAACAAGCAACTTAGATAGCAAGATGATACTAAGTTGTAATACTTCTAATAGAAGTATTCTTCTCTTTGCACTTTGAATGTTGAGGCTTGAATCACTTTGAAACAAAGATCAAAGTATATAAGATCAAAGGATTATAAGAGAAAGGAAATAGATGTTTAGATCTAAAAGTTTCTGGTGCAAAAAGGTGAGGAAAATGTGCAAAATGATCCAGTATTTAAAGGGCCAGATTTTACTGTTCGGGAGCGTGCCGGTCCCCTTAATTGTAGGCCGGTCCCCTTAATGATTAAGGGGGCCGCCTAGTAAAATTAAGGGGGCCGCCCTCCTGAACGTTTGAAAAGATTCTCTGGATAAAATTTGCCCTTTTTGGTTGGAAATTTGAAATCATATTTTTGTGGTTTAATAAAGCTTTACCAAAAATGATTTACAAATATATATAAAATGTTAAAATCATTTTATAAAATGTTATGTCTTAAGACAAGATTTCCTTTGATCTTATAATGCACTAATCACTTTGTTTATTCATACCTTAAGTGATTAAATGGTGAAAGTGAGTATTTACTACTAAATACTTGTTTACGTCATAACCTTTGGTTTGATGAGTTTACGTTTTGTGATTATCAAAACATAGAGATATCGAAAGATATGAATAACGTTTTTAGTCATTTATTTACATCAACAATAATGTTATTAATCATAATATTGGAATTAAGATTTTAATATATTTCCTAAACAAAAATATAAGTGATAAGTATTAAATAAATAAATAAATAAAAGAGACAAAAAAAATGACGATAAAACAATTACATGTAAAACGTAATATATTAAATTTAAAAAAAAAAAAAAAAAAAAAAAAAAAAAAAAAAGTAGGGGTCAAGTAAACAAACAGGCGGCGTACACACTTCCCATGAACATCACATCAATCAAATCCCTGAAATACAATTAAACCATAAAATTCTTCTTAGATACTCCACTATAACAAAATACATACATATGCTGAAGAAAAATTACAAAATCTATCTTCTGAAAGAAAATAAGGAATAATCAAACTTCATAAAATCTCTCTATGCTGAATCAGGTAATATTATCCAATCTGAAATAATAAATGTTTATATTTTATTTTTTCTGGGCATCTTTAGGAGCTTAATATTTATGATCAATCAGCTTTTTAAACGGTCAAGTGTTAGACTAATGACATTGGAATGGTGTAAAATTGATTTGATGTTTACTTTTTGCATGTATGCTTTAGTTACAATATATATATGGTGATATAGTAATTTTCTTATAGATAAAGATACTTGTTCAAGCATAGTTTAAATCATGTTGAAGAATGTTGTGAATAAGAATGTTGCAAATAATAGTTTAAGAATGTTGCGAATAATAGTTTAAATGATGTTGAATAAGAATGTTGCGAATAATAGTTTAAATCATGTTGAATGAAAAATATAAAGAGGTTTTTAGCTTAAAAAATACATGTGATTATTTAATTTTCATATGTTCCTTAGATCTACAAATAAGCATAAGTAAATATATATTATTTTGTGTTATTATATTTTTTATTTCGATATTGAAAAATAGAACATACTGTTTATCTAAAAACTTTTTGTTAGTTTTCAATTTTAAGATGATCATTGATGAATTTACTATACAGCGCACTCATTTTGCATAGATTACTTTAAAAAAAATTAAAAAATAAATAAAAAATAAATGACAGTGCCTTTCAGATTGATTGGTAACTCCTTACTTGATAACACTGTTGGGATAATGTTTCTGGTCGTAGTTAGATAGACATTCTGAAGTATTTTCAAAGTTCTAATACTATATATTAACTCAATTTGAGTTAAACCATGTTAAACCTAAAATGTTTTTATATGTTAACAAAGATGAATTTTTAAACATAAACTAATATAAAGTTAATGTGTGTAAACTTTCAGCAACTATGTCAACACAATTCATAATGGAATTGATTCCAAACGAAGACATTCAAGTTTTGGTAAGTTTGTATTGAATTTATAATGAAAAAGTATTGATTGTGACTGTACTTTTTTTACTAAATTTATATTGAATTCTGCATGCACTTTTCCGTAGGTTCTACCGGATTATTTCCATGCTCATTACTACAACAATAAGAACCATGTATACCTAGTTAATAACATGAGGCTTAAAAGAAAGGTTGACATAAACTACCGAGAAGAGACACATGAATGTGAGTTGTCTGGTTTACGATGGAGACGTTTTATAGAAGAAAGCAGATACATGAACATCAGAACTCTGCATTTCATAAAAGAAGGAGTTGATACATTTTATGTGACTGCATATGAAGAAGACGGAGGGGAGAGTGGGGGGTATGGATTTGTACATACAAGGCATCGGATGGTTAGATGCACAGGTCTAGTTGGAGAAAATGAGAACATTTCTCCGGTAATAATATTTAATACTCCGTATTTAACAAACACTATTGTTCATTCAAGCAACTTGCACATAATAACTTAGCTTAAATTATTTAACAGTGGTTTGATGAAGAATTCATTCAGGGTGATCTACCTCATCATTTCTATTTGACATATGCTGGCTTTGAAGTTCGTGTAAGGTTAAGACGGGCAATCATTCCTGGGTTTCACCATACTTATGGTTATCAGATTTACCGTCATTGGGATGATGTAGTGGCAGTGGCAGGGTTACTTGTTGGCGAGCGTGTAGTCTTGACAAAAACGGGGGAGAATAGGTTAAGCTTGATAAGGTTTGGACATAATGGATTCCAAATGAACCATGAGAACCATTTTCCAACACGCCTAAGAATTCTTCAAGGACATGTTGAAGGTGAAACGGGTGAGTATTTTGTTTTGATTTTATTTTTTTTTTAAAAGATTAAATGTATATTATAAAAAAGTTCAGCATAGATAAGGAATGAACAATTTATTTTGGTGATTGGGATATAACAGATGAGAGGCTTCTCCATAGTTGCAGCTGGGAAAATCATGAAGGTCACATGGACGAGGATACTACTCTCTACACAAAATTGTTTCCTTACGTTGTTGACAATGGCAAACTGGTAACAACATTGACATCTATTTCCTGAATATAAATATAAACTTGATTCAATAAAATTTTTATTAGCAGATGCTTTTTAGTAACAAAGTTAAGAGATATTATATTTTTGTTGCAGACAATACCTTCACAGTTTGTTACTGATAATGAACTATTCACATATGATCATGCAATCCTAAGGAGAATGGGTGAAGAGAGGCGTGTCGTTCTGTACCGGGAAATTCACAAAGAGAATCCCACAAGGACAAACCACATGAACTTGCGAACCAACTGGAGGATACTGGCAGAAGATTGGCAGTTCAGGTTATACAAGATGATTCGATTCAAGCTGGTTGGAACTACCATAGATCCTTTAGCCGAAGTGGAGCATGACAACGACGATATCCCCATCTTGGTTCCTATTTTCGATGTTTGTTAGATGAAACTCGTGTGATGGTTTCACAACCTGTTACTTTTGAACATTTGACAGTTTAACTTTCAACTTTTGATAACTGTTTTTTGTGATCATGTGCATCAACATGATACAAACTTTATTGTAATTAGGCATGCTATGATAAGCCATGGAACTTATGTAAACGTTTAGTTTTAACTAATAGGATGATGTGCTATGTATCAGCCCCGGATTTGGGCCTGTGCAGGGTGGTCAACTGCACAGGTTCAGTTTCATGCCTTAGTTCAGTTGAGTGCCTTGGTTCAGTCAAGTGTATTGGTGAATAAACGAACGCTGAACGAACATATTCAGAATCATTTAATTGAACCCAAATAGCAATTATCAAACACAATACCACAAATGATAACAATTACAAGATCATATGAGATTGATAATTCAACAACACCTATTCAAACTAATAAACTCTTAAGAATCTCTTCAAATGCATAGTTTCTATTCAAACTACGATTAACATCTTGCAACAATTGAACATTTGAAAATTATATCTAATAACTGTGCGATTTGAATAACAGAATTTGTTGTTGAATTATGATTTGAAGAACAGAATTCGTTTTATTCAATTTAATATTTATTTTTTTAGGGTTTATGTGTGTTTTATGGATTTGAATTGAATCTACGATAGAGAAAATTAATAATTTTTTATTTGATTTGTGGATACCCGACCCATTAAACAAACACAAAAACCCAACAGACTTAATATATATATATATATATATATATATATATATATATATATATATATATATATATATATATATATATATATATATATATATATATACTGTGATATTAAAATGTTAAAGTATTTTTCATTTTATTTTTAAATGTAATCCGATAGTAAAGTTAATTTTATTTTTTATACTCTTTTGCGTTTTGTGTGAAATGGTATGTACCGGTCAACGCTTTTTTTTTTTTTTTTTATAGAACCGGTCAACGTCTTTTTGGCTTGCTTATAAAAGGGCATTTCTCCCCCCTTTTCATTCAAACGCCAAACCCTAATATCTATAATTCAAACTCTACCATTCTAATTGTTCCACTCTATTTCAATCTCCATCTTTGTAATTCGTTGCTTCTATCATGGCTTCACGACCAAGAACCTCTGCTTATGCACTTGCGCGCACCCCTAACTTCCAAAAGTTAAAGTTTGCTGCTGGTTCTAACGAAATTGAGGATTGCTTGCATATAGCATTTGCCCAGGATGATGCCGAGAATGATCAGTTTTTAATGGTGCTTGGTGAGCAGCGAGATCAATTAGCTGTAAAGGTTAAGTAGTTAGAGAACTTGGTGGAAGAAGGGGAGGGTTTCTTGCCGTTCCACGAGCATGGTGACATTGGTTTGGACCGACTGAAAGAGACTTTGCAGAGAGAGAGGAAGGTGCTTGCTTGGTTGATCAAGGCTATTGATCTTGCGCGTGAAGGAAGAGAAGAAAAGAAGTTCAATCTTTACTTTTTCGAGTGATGGGCTGGCCACTTGATGTGGTATATATTGGTTATCTTTTCTTTTTTTATTAGAAGTATGTATGTTGGTTAGGAATGCCTTTGGAAATTTCACTTTATGTATGGATTAGTTATTATGGAACTTTTTTTTTTTTTTTTGGGAATGATAACTGGAATGTAAAAACTTTGATGGTTGGTAATATAAATTTGAAGTTTATGTTTATTAGTATATTCTTTTTGTTATGGTAAATAATCGTAACTTTTTTTCTGATATGTATCGATGTTTATATTGTTCTAATTTTTGGTATAATAAACATATAATCGATAAGAGAGCTAATAGTTGCACTAAAAAGGAAAGGTGGTCGCTAATCTGTGCTAAACCTATGGTTGTAGATGGAATGTACATAATACAGGTCAATCTGATGACTTGATAATAGAGTTTTGTTTTGATAATAGAGTTTTGCCATGGGTAGTAGAGTTTGAAATGATGTTTTATATTTAGATTGCTGCATCCTCTGTTGTTTTTTAGTCTGTTTTAGTTTCATTAGGTTTATGAAGCGGCTTTGGTTACCGGCCACTGAGTTTTAAGAGTTTGGTCTTTGTGTTTTTGACTTCTTCTGAAAGTAACTATGGTAAGTATGTATTTGCTTTTGATTTGTGTTTTACGTTAATATTTGAATCTAATTGTCGGTTTTGTTTCTGTGATTTTTAGTGTTTTTGAATGGTGGATGAGGCTGTGGCAGGCGACGAAGGTGAAATTCCTGTTTGTGTTACAAATTAGGTTGTCCAAACAACTTTTTAATTTTGAAGTGTGTGTTATGTTTTATTTCCATCACGTTAAATGATAATTAGATATTTATTTTATGATAACAACTTTTGAGATATTCATTTGTTAATAAGTTTTGTTAGAATAATCAATGGTGAAACGTTTTAAGTCATGTGACTGATTTTGTATGTGAAAATTTCATTTCCCATACGTCACTTGAAAAGAACTACAAATATATGAGTTGTAGAGTACACAGAAATACAAAATACATGAGTTTTTTTTTTATTTGTTTATTGAGATACCTAATCTTTTTGTCATGTTTTCTATTCACATGAAAAGAATGCATACACATATACCATGAGTCATTATTCGATCTGTACATTTCTAATTTGAGGAAAATACATGTATCGATATTTGTTTTGATATGTTTTATATTTTAATTGATGCTTAGTGTTCATTATTAAGACTTCTACAGTAGTATATGCTAATGAAGTTGGTGCTCACTATTGTTATGTAAAAAGTATTTTTATCTGTAAATGTTTTAGATTAGAAAAGTTAGTATTTAGTGGTAGTAATAAAGATGTTTGCTTGACAATGAGAATCGTACTCACTCTCTATCATATAGTGTGCAGACGAATACAATGGGTTTTTTTTCTAAAAGTAGTTTAACTGCAAAATGTTTTCTATGAGTCATGTTAATAGGTATCAATATTCATAATGAACTACCCTTATGTTACATACCACAATATTTGATAGAAACAAACATAAAGATAATGAATACAATGTGTTTTTTGCTAAAAGTAGTAAACATAAAGTTAAAAGTTTACTGAACTTCTAGACAGGAATGAAACTTCAAAAATATTGGTGCATAATGGATCAATCTACCCTATAAATATGTATTGCCATTAACATTGAACCACAAAAATTAAACTATTTCCTGTTCTTGTCATTCATAAACAACATACGTGTAGTTATCGGAAGAACATTTAACTATTCTGGCAATCCGGCTTTGCTGATTGATTGGTATGTCAGAGTTGGAAAAACCCAATTATCTATCAAGTATCTGACATGCCATTCAACTACAAAAGCATGCTTGCATCTGAATATATTATCTTGAATAACCATGTCATCTCCTCTGGTGGTTCACTGGTACTTAAGTTCTGACATCGCAAATACTTCAATGGTAAGGTATATCTGAAAAAACAATAGTGCTAATCTATTTAGTTATTATTATAGTTGCATTCAGGAACTTGTTTTTTGATAGCACGGTTGTGTTAAAAGGTTGGAGCCTCCAATACATGTGTAGTATGTGCGAATGTAGCTCTTGATATGCCAGCTACAATGGACTGAACGTCATAAGAAATTTTGTTTTTGTTTTAACCCAAAAATTAGCCTATAGTGACGAAAGCAGTTTTGTCACTAACAATGTAAAGAGTTATCATATACCTGTAGTCATTTCATCATGTCTTTATCAGTTTGTTTTATGTTTTAGTTTATGAACAACATGATGTTGTGTTCTGTGAGTTTTTTAGGTTGGTTAATGTAAAATAGGTTTAAAGCTCATATACAAGGTAAAACAAGATAGGACATGGAAAATCGGAAAGTTGTTTTCTCTTAGTCAAAAGGTGAGCTCTGTATAGCATGCCTTTTGTCTGTTTTTTACATAGTAAACTTCAATTTTTTTTTGAAATGTTTAATGAACCAACTTCTTTTTTATTTTTATTGTTATTTATTTGATAGAACATTTGTCTGATTTCTATTTGTAGAGTTGAATGTGGGTTAAGCAAGTTGTTTTTTAAGTTTTGTTATTATGAAACGTATCTTAGTGAAAACTAGAGAGAAGGCAATTGAAAACTTAAAAAATTGGTCTGGTAAAAGCCCCTATTGTCTATATAGATAGCATATGTTGTAGTTGACACAAGTTTTTAAACACAGGTTTCATACCACTAGGTGTTTTGTTTTAATAGTTTTTAAACACAGGTTTCATACCACTGGATGTTTTGTTTTAAACACTGGTTTCATACTACTGAGTAGCAGCTCCCTCTCAGCAACACGAGATCGGATTTCCTGTGCCTTCTTAGTCAGCTTGCCTTTTTGAATTATTCATTCAGTAAGGATAAGGAACAATTTTAACTCAAAAAATAATTCATTTACATTTCCATAGGTATTACTTTTCCATGTATTAGACAAAGAATTTAACATTTATTCACCATTGGCTTCGAATTTCAGCGTTGTTGGACATGCACAACATGAGGCATATTTTATTGTTGGTGTCACCAATAGCTTTTGCTGCGAAGAATTACTAAACTATAGAGTAAAATTACTGGAAAAATCGTACATAGCTAAACTTTGTCAGTTATTTTTCAAGATTTTGTAATAGTTAAAACCGAGGAGTATCGCAAATTTTCAATTTAATTAGTTCATCTTGTATTAAAATATTCAATAAACTTATAATGATTGTATGTTGGTGCACTGTATCTTGAATGATTCTCTATCAGACCAAGTATGTATAGAAACAAAATATTATATGACCGAAGGGACATTTTGCAAATACATTTGATCGAAAGTATTTTAACTTAATTCTACAACCATGAAAAGTACCAGCCAACAAACAAATACTAGATTGAATCGGAAACAATTCATCAAAAGAAGGTACACGCTACAATCTAACAGCAACACTCAACAATTATTAGGATTGCAAAATCTGGTTAGTTTAAAAACATTCCTCCAGCCTTTTTTTTTTTTTTTTTATTATTATTATTAAAAAAAAACTAGATCAAAATATGTTATATGAAACTTTAAAATTAATTAAAAGTGAGTGTTTTTTTTTTTTTTTTTTTTTTCATAAGATAGAAGCCCAATTGTTATAAGAACAAAAAGTTATTAGCCTTTTTGACTATTTTAAGAAAGTAACTTTTTATATGTGATAAGAGCCCACTTGTTTTTAATTCCAAAAATTAGCCCAATATCGTTGTGACTAATATATTGAAAAATATTGTGATCGTTTCATATACCAAACACGCTGTATCACAAAATCATAAACTTCAATTAAAAATCAAATTAGATACAATGAGTCATCCGATGGATTCTCTTAATTCTTCAGATAACAAACGAACCAAAAAACGTAATGCGCGAATTATATAGTTTTGTTTCATCTTATTTGTTAACTTCTCATATTATTTTCTAACACTTTTTTAATTATTATTTTTTTCAGTTAGAATCTTTTTTTCAGGATCTACTAAAAGTAAAGTTCAAGGTTAGTTTTTAGTTAATATATCTTTTAGCTTATTATTTTTTAATTTTTATTTTAGAATATACAAGTAGATGTTATGATTTTTCTGCTTACGCTTATTATCTATTTGAATGCATGTTAAGTGTTTGATAAAATGTTTTGATCATATTTTAAGCAAATAACTAGCATTGAGTTCTTTATTTGATGAGGAATTGATATTATATTTTTTTTCAAATTTTTTAAATTTGAATATTTTGAACTCCGATATTAATTTTATTTTAATGTTTTTTAAGTGATAGTTAGTTAATCATTCTTATAACGAGGAATTCATACCCGTGCGATGCACACGGGCTGTATCTAATTGTTCATTGAGTGATGTTTGTGTAAATTGTTGAAGTGTAAGTAAGATGATGCATCTAATTGAGACATTCCGCGTAATGTTTAGCTAAATAGTTATAAAATAAGTTGAATTAAAAGAAGCTTAAAGGTATACACCTCTATCAAAATAAGTTTTAACAAAAAATTGACATTCTACAAATTAATAACTGAATGCTTTTATGAAAACAGTGCTAAGAGTTTTGGAAATACTTATATTAGATAGCTTTCATGGTTATTTCATAGGAATAAGATTGGTCACGTTTACATGTATCTTGTTAAAGACATTTGCTATAATACTTAAATCACAATCATATCCATTTCCTAGCACCTAGGCTGCAGCCTTCATCAAATCTTTTGAACCCAAATACTCCCCTTTCTTTTGTTTACCATCACCTATGGAATAATATTGGTCTCCTATGGATTTCCCTAGTAGGGGACCAGCTACTGATCGCCCTGTTCATGCTACACCTTTTGGAGATGCATTATTGTTGTTAGTACTGGTAGTGGTACCACTAATACTGCTGCTATAGTTATTTGAAATATTTTGAGAGTTGATTAGCAAAACCAATCACAAACAATGGAAGCACCAAAAGCTTCATTGTTGTGCCTTATTTATAGTTGCATGAGCATGAATACATGAACACCAAACACTTCATCTGTTAGGTCACCATTTTGTAAACACAAGTATGATATTGATAGAAATGAGATGAGAAAAGAGATTGGTTGATTATAAGAAATGAGAGAAGAGTAAATGCAAGAGTTTCACTAAGATATTCAAATAACCAACAAATGAAAAGGTTACATAAGCTTTCTATTTATAAGGGAGGAGTAGGGCAACACTCCCTTCCTCCCTTATCTTACTAATTTGTGGGCTTTCAAGCCCATAGGGCTTTAACACTTAAGCCTTGTAACATAAAACATAATGAAATAAATACCAAAGCAACCTATTACAAAAGGTAATGACCGAGACTTGACTAAATACAAAAGTATGATCCCAACAATCTCCCCCTAAGGGTCGGTCATCACGGTTGCTTGACGTCTTCATCTTTGTCATTGACTTGTGACATGTAAAACTCTAGACGTCTTCAAAATGGTTGAATGATAATGAATATACTTTGCTCTGTGTCTTTGTTCTTTGGTGATGATGTAGTGATTGAGTTATGAAGTAGTCTGCCATTCGTCACTCCTGCGTCTGTGGTGGTTGTCCGCCATTCCAACATACTCATCATCTTCGGACTTATACTTTCACGTGCATGAAGTTCCTTTTCATACTTTAAGATCTTTGTCTTTGTACTTTGTAGATTCTTCTTATTGGCGTAGAATCTTTCTTTGAACTTTGTGTTGTTAAGATCTTTGGGGGAGTCATCATTTGCTTCAAGATGTATGTATGAGCATGTTGGAATCTACCATCATGGAAGTGAGGTACATGCGAGTAAACAGTTAGCAATAAAACAACCGGTACTTACAGATAAGGAATTAGAGCTCATCAACAGCATATTGTGAAGACTCCTTCTAATCCTTATCCAGGCCATTCCCATATCAGATACTCCCGAAGGAGCTTATGAGACCTACTAAGTAGCTCAATGACTGGGTGAGTCGCTGGGGATCACTCCACGACTGTAGACCGCTATGGAACCACCGCAAACACTAAGCGTAACCCTTGTGGGGTTACCGAAGTGACCTGCTGTCAGGGCTGTATGATGTTGACCCTGGCAGGATTTCCGTTCAATCACTGAGAAATACGTATGTAATTCTCTCATAAACGTTCTCGGCAGATTGCTAAGATCTGCGAAGGACTCGATAATTTACAGCTGGTGTCCATTGATGTAGAACACCAGTTGTAGAAATACTAAGTGTTCCTAGGAGATTTTTGATGTATCTCGAGGCTCTAGACTCTATAAGTGCACATCTAGGTTTCCTATGCGGAGACTAGGGAGGGGTCTCCTTCTTCAATATCAACCATCTCTAAGAGATAAGTCGATAGATTACACTGGTTCCCCGTGAGAATGAAACAAGCTCTTTTAAGAGAACTTGAGTGGTTAAGAAGGTTTAGTGCATTGCGTCACTGGGTCCATGACGACTTAATCTTCAATACCGGTGTTGTCTTTTGCAACAGCCAGTAGCATATGTATTGAACCCGGTGTCTGCCCTAAGGTTGAATCATATGGAGGGCTATTTCTTTTCACCCTTTACTTTACTTTTCTTTTTAATTCTTCAACTCCTTCTTTCCCTTTCATTCTTTTCTCCTTTTTTTCGTATCATACCTAAGGACTTCTAATTCTAACTATGGGAGATGTCCTTGGGTAGATCCCTCCGGCTCTGGCGGATCATAGGACGGATATTCCTATCTTAATCACCTTATAACTCCGACAGTAGCCAAGAAACCTTTGATTGAAAATCTCTCAAAGTGTTTGTGATAATCAAATATTTTGGTTAACACTTTGAGAGTTTTGTGTACACTTTTTAAGGGCTCCCCCTGCACATGTGCTCATAAGTATTTAATAAATTTGCACATGCGGGAGGAGCAAGCATTTTGAATTGATCCACTTTCCGTGCACAAGACCGATTCGAGACACGCTTACATCACTAGTTAAACTAGCTTGAAGTTATTACCCGGCCTGATCTAGTCCACAAAAAGTTTCTCGAGACGGTACATTTCTACTAAGACTAATCCTTTTCGAGACACGCTTACGTGGTTAGTTAAAGAGATACATTGTCAGCTTTTAGGTGACAACTAGCTCTAGTAACTAACTTGATGTTATTACCCGTCGAGGATAAGTCTTTTCGATTTTACTAACTTTTATTGTCTCGTCAATTCCTGGGTGAATCCTGAGTCTAGCTCACACAAGATACAACTTTCAGCTTTGACTTCATATATTTTAATCACTTTTTTTCATTTTCTCCCCCTCAAAAATAGCATATGAGATGTTGTTTTTGTTAAACTTTTGATTAAAATATGCTTTTTGAGTCTTATGGGGAGATTCACCAAGAACTTTTGATTTGGAACAAAGTATTATGTTTTGACAAGTGCTCCCCCTCAACAAGTGATTAGGTCTTATTGAGGTGAAATACTTGTCCTTTTGAGCAGAATTATGAAAAATAATAACACATTTGATTAATTCTACTCAAAAGTAAGAAGCCTTCGCTCCTTATATTAGGATTGAGGCACTGATGCGTACCTCAGGGTCCTTTCTTTACAAGTTCGGGTTGTGCACTGTAATGCGTACACAAGCCATTATGAAGTATATTATTGACAAATCAAATCAAACTCTTACAATTTTCTACCAATCAGGTCTCTGAAATGTCATCACCGGAAATTTTGTTCTTCCTCCAACATAGCTTTCCAATCTCCGAAACTGATCCCTGCGCTTCAATCGGTTCTCAATCCTTGTAATGAATCTGCGAGCATCCCTGGTCTCATCTGTGTTCCATCTTTTGGATTTCCCCAGTGCTATGTCATTGATTCTGCTTTTGATTCCATCTCTGACGAACTTCAAGGTTTCATCACAGAACTTATGTATTTCTTTGTAGCCCATGAAGCAGTTTCGACCGTTGACACTGCGGTAAGTGAACCCAAATGCTGGATGCTTGATCAAGGTATATTGAGGTAGATGTTGAAGGTCAGGGATGTCAAACATATTAGGTTTGGTGAGATTCAGCTTCTTCTGATAACTTTCCACTCCCAGTTGAAGATCTTCTACTCTTTCTCTGATTACTATCTGCCTAATGAAGATTAGGAGAGCTTGGATAAGGGCAAGCCGCATTTCTTTGGGCAAGTTGCAAAGCTTTCCTTGAACTTTGAGTAGGTACAAATCTTCAATGTCGTTGAGAAGTAGTCGTGGAAAGTCTGACTCGGAAATATCATACTCCTTTTCATCAAGTCTTTTGAGTGTGATTTTGCTGAGGAAGGGGTACCCAAAGTGAGTGACAGTCGAGATGAATTGAATTGAGACTATCTTCAGATCACTTGCTACATCACCCATTGTCTGATTGAGTCTGCTGCTTCGATAGTACTGTGCCCGGTTTTCTGGCCAATGATGTATACCGTAGAGTGCGTTCCGGTCATATTCAACAATTTTATCGACGAATAAGGTTGTGGCTTCTTCTTCGATGGCATTGTTGAGATATCGAGCTGCAGGGAAAAAGGCAAGTGATGTCACGTACTTCTTCTCAATCTTGCTGCCAAGTTTCAGAAATTCCAAGTCGGTGTTGAAGAAGAACTTGTAAGGGATCTTCGGTTCCTTAGGCTTCCCAATCATTGGTAGTGGTTTCGACCAGTCGGTAATGTATGGTGCGGTTTTCTTTGTGACCGAATCGACATAAGATTCAGGATTGATCCAGTCCATATTGCTTGACATAGATCGAGCAATATTTTCTAGATGGTACTCAAGCTCGATGGAGTTGGCCGACCTATCTTTCAGAAGATTGAACGCATCATTCTTGATTCTGCGTAGCTCTTTCTTGTTCATCTTTTTCATCTGAAACTTATGCTGAATGAACTGAGCGTATTCCACTGTTCGACCATCTTGAGGTTCTTAATTATCTGCAAGTGGCGGTTGCGAATTAATCATCTTATCAAACCAGGAGTACTCGGCAGTTTCGTCTTGGTCTAGCCATTTGAGGACAGTTTTTGGTTTCTTTGGTTCTGTGCCTTTTGATGAGGTGTCCGGTTTGTGTTGATGATGCTTTCGTTTCCTTTCTTTCTTCTTCTTAGATGACGGTTCTGGAACTTCATCGGGCTGAGGAATCTCGTCACCACCTGTGTATTCGAGGTGATCATGTGCTTTGGGAGCCGAACCAGATTCCTTGGGTTGTTGAGAAGATGTTGTTGTTGTTGGAGGGTTGACCGGTGCTGTAGGTTGAGATGAAGGTCCTTCGGCTTGTTTTTGTTTCTTTGCCTGAGAGTTAGGATCCTTATCTTCATCATCTCTTGGACGTTTCAGTTTGTCCGCCTCTGTGCTGCAAGACTCTTTGGTCATTTTGGCTTTCAAAGCTTCCAGGATTTTAGCTTCTTCTGGTGATAAGGTGAACTTGCTTGCCAGTTTGTCCAAGAGTTGGGCTTCTAATTCGTCCATAGATAACCCTGGTAGTGGAACAGTTGATTTTTCAGCTCAAAGAGTAAATGTGGTTGATCGGATTACTTTCTTGACGGCTTGCTCTGCGAACTTGGTGAGTTCATCTCTCATCGGTGCCAGTAGATCTTTCAACTCAGCAACTAAATGTTGTTCCATATACTGATGTGCTTGAGCTGCTAATGTGGCTTCCAAGTTCTCTTGTACATCTTTAGCTAAGAATGTATCAACTTTTTCTTGCAGCTCTTGGACGTTCGAATTCAGCTTCGTCAATTCAGCAACTTGGGTTACTAGTGTTGCAACCTGATCTTCCAGTCTGCTTTTCTTCTTTTCATGTACTTTTTTGAATGCTGACTTTAGCAACTTTGATGCAGCAGAGGCTTTGGTGCTTGGTTTCTTGATTGATTTGTCGTGGGTTGATTCGGATGCAGGAGGTGATGACTGTGAATATTCAAGGTTGGTGGTAATGTCTTTGTCATCTCATCTTTGTGGTTCGGGTTGATCAACTTTTGTAGCTTCAGCTGCTTCCTCTTTTAATCTCTGTTCTTCAGCCAGTCTTTCAGCCTCGGCTTTAAGCCTTAATTCTTCTGCAAGTCTGGCTTCTTCTTTCAACTTTTCTTCTGCCAGCTTGGCTGCCTCTTCAGCCTTCCTACTTTCTTCCATACGGATAGTTTCCTCCAGTTTGGCTTGTGCAAGCTGCTCAAGGCTAGCCTCTTCAGCTTCTTGCTTTTTTCTTAATTCCTCTTCTTGAGCCCTTTCTCTGAGCTCCATTTCTTCCACAGTCATCAACCGTGGAGCATCAGTATCCATGGGATCTTCCTCTTCCTCTTCTCCAGTTGCTGAAGCATTAGTCATTTCAATGTTTGTGGGAGATACCGAAGGATTGTCGTAGGCGACCAAGTCAGTATTAGTTCCTGTAGTAGGTTCAGGAACACTGCTAGATCCACCAGCTTCTTCAGTTTGAGTGAACAATGGAGGTAGAGGTAGATCAGCATTGAATGCATCTATCTTGCTATGGAGGATGCCCAGCTTGAGAGCTCTTTCATTTTCTTCATCAACAGAAAGGCCTATATTAGATTGAGCAGATTCTTGTTCCGCAGTCATTGGTTCCTTAAGTTTCTCATTCCTGATCCTTTCTTCTTCTAATATTGACTCTGCTTCCGTTAATGGTCTTTGATTGAGATATGATGGGTATTCAGCATTATCAGAAAACTCATCAATGTTCTTCTCCCAATCTTCGAAAGTCAAGTCTTTGTCATCAATGTCATTGATGCGTGGGAATCGCAACAGGCTTTACCTCTCGAGGGATCTCGAGAAGCTTACAACCCCCACCAGGCAGTGTACCTGATCGTTGTAGTATAGTATAGTGACAAGTACCGGGGGATTGATCGTTCAGCTTAGGAATAGTGTCGCTAGGATTAGAAAACCTAATCACTAGTTCTAAAGATGAGGGATGATTATTTTTGTGTTTTTATATTTTTTAGAAAGCAATTAAAATATCGGTTTTTGGAAGAGTGGGCGGAATTAGTTGCTATTCAACTAACCCAAAACTAAGATGTAATCAAAATAAAATACTAAAAATGAAAATAAGCTAATTATACTAAGGTTGTGAGCAGTAATTGGAGAAAATGTGTTTACTTAGATTTCATTACTCCCTAGATATCTTTTACACGTTAATTACTTGTTATAATTGCATGGATGACGGATCGTATTCCTTATTACCATTCATGGGGTGGCATACAGAACTCCCCAATTCTATGAGCTCTTATCTCCTCCTACACTATGACCCAGCACAACTATAGGGATTATAAACAGTGGCTCATGCATTAAATACAACTAATAAAGACCTAGTACGCCTCGGTTCATGTTTCTTAAGACGTTCAAGCATGTTACCATTTGGAGATCTGCCAGTTTTCTTAAGCCTAACATATAAAACATTCATCCAAAAACAAGAATAAACAAGTAATCAACACATAATCAACATCTAGGTTTCATTAGATCTAAGCAAACACAAAGGAGATCTAGCCTAGCATAATGGAATTGAGACAAGAACAAGATATAGACAACCAACACATAGACATATTGATTGAATTAGAAGAACACTTATCTCAATTACAATGCAAGGTATCAAGGGTTTAGAACCCTTGAAAAACCTGTAAAAGTTGCACCAAATTCGTCTTTAGGGTTTCTCCAAAACTTCTCTCTTTTAATGTAAAAAACTAGAAAACTATATATAGGAAAATCGAGGTGACGGCGTCAAGAGCAAGGGTGTGACGCCGTCATCTCGCCGCCAAATACTTCCTCGGACGGCCTTGATCTACTTCTGACGGCCTGCGTGACGCCGTCATCAACCACGGTATTTTATTCTTGGGACTCTGACGCCGTCATGAACAACTCTTGACGCCTTCAATTACTGTTCCCAGCATAGAAATTTGAGACTTTGCCGTTTTCTTCACTTTTATGCTCCAAAAACGTCCAAAATGGCTTCTTTTCCAGAATTCACTCTCCAAGTACCTAAAATCACAAAAGGAACGATTTAGGGCAATATTTGATCAAATAAAGTCGGATTCGGGCTTAAATGACCCCTTAAAAACGGATCATTTTTCGCCTCATCATATACCCTTACACTTGAGATTTGCTTGTCCTCAAGCAAATGCGCTTTTATTCTACTCAAAAGACAAGTTAGGGGTCATTTAACACTAATATAAAAGTAATTACAACAAATAATCGTTCCACTAAAGACCAATAGACAAGCACGGAGGTCATACACAAGCACCTCACAAATAGTGTTTAGATACTCAAATCTCTCGGGTGTAATAAAGTAATATAACATTATGGAAATGGAAGATATCTCTCACTACCTGTCATAGCAAAATAGATTACCATAGGCTTGGGAAAGGATCAAACCTCCACCACATGGCGTAAGCACCTAGGATAAACTATCAAAGAGGACTTTTAAAGGGTTGTAACGTTAGGTATAGGGATATGAATTACACGGTTTTGTTGGATAAAGGAAGTTTTACTGGTGGCGAGTTAACAATCTTGGTTAATTACATGTACAATATGGCGTTGCTAAGCCAAGACTAGACTCGACTTAAGCTAATAAATGGAAAATAACAAAAAACATAAAATAAACATAGAATGAAACGGGATGGTAGTCCGTATGTTTTTTCTCTTTTTCTTTTTCTATTTTTTTTTTTCTTTTTCTTGATTTTTTCGTTTTTTTTTTTTTTTTTTTTTTTTTTTTTTTTTTTTTTTTGCATACACTCTTACCCTACCATCCAAAATAATACATCATAGGGGATGAGAATTCCCCTTACACTTGAATCTTTACATACTTTACATTAAACTAATCTAATGACTCGAATTAAGAAAATCAAAACACTTGGAGCACTTTTAAGATTAACGTACGTATGGGGGTAATAAATGATGTTCTTTCCCATTACTCCATAAAATAAGTACTTACCCATGAGTCCCAATCGTCCCAAAACAATATGTACAAGATATGACTCGACTTAGCAACCATGTAATCAATTAGAAAGTTAACTTAGGGTTTAACAAATAACAATAATGCACTAAAAATGAGCGCATACACGGAAGGCTAAGGCGATTTGGGTGTACATTTAAGTGGGGTGTAACAAATTCTTCCTTTAAGTAAAATGCTTAAAGTTAGAAACGAAAAGATAGGCTCGGAGGGGTGTACTAGGGGTTTTGTGTACTAAAAATGAGTACAACGCTAAGGGTGTGGGAAAAATTAGTTGACTTAACTAGCCAAGTAATATGACTTAAATGGTCAAGTAATTATAATACGGGTTTAACACAAGGGTGATCCTAATGCCTCTTATCATGTAGTAAATCCTACCACACGAATGTAGTCTCACTAGCGGTCTCGGGATGCATCACTAACGCAAGTTCTAGAATCTAAATGCTACCGGTACACTCATAAGCACTAATAGTAAATGCTTTTCCTATCAAATCTAAAGGCGAACCTCACATTTTTGGGTGGAAAATTTTTCTGAATATACGGTTATGTGCTAGTCATACAATCTCCTATCCATGAGACGCTTGCTATGGCTAAAGTTTCACTCCTAGATGTTGTAAAAAAAATTTAAATTTGGCGCTAAAATTACACTAACAAGTATTTCTCATTGTTTTATTACACATCTACTATTAAACAAAACAAACTCAAGCGAAAGTGCATATGTAAGGTATCATCTTTTTACCCTCCCCTTACACTTAAGATGAACATTGTCCCCAATGTTCAAGTAAAGAATGTAAAAGTGAAAAAGTAAAGATAATGAAATCAAATACTCCCCTGATTCGCTCGGTATGGATTATAGGTGGCCAGATTAGATCTTCCTCCAAGAAAATGAACAATCAAAGCTTCCCTTCCAGAATATAAATCATCTCCTTGTCGATCATAACCTGTAAATCCTGACAAAATAGACAAGACAACCTCGCGTAAAATCGGCGGCATCCTATATAAGTTACTAAATCCTAGAAAACAAAGTAAGATATAATGCTTGTGGAATGAAGTTTGCGGATTTCCTGGAGATTATAAAACTTAATAATTCACAAAAACCATAAGACTCCGTTAGAAAAACAAAACCGGTAAAATTTTCAGATTTTAACTCCTGACGCCGTCAAGAGTAAAACTCTGACGCCATCAGAATGGACCTGCAGAAATTCTTATGTTAAGTTTCCAGAAAATTTCTGGAAAAACTTGGTCCTACTTCCTGGAAAATCCTACAAAACTTCATTATGACTCAATACAAGCATTTGACTCTAACAAATACGAATATACATGCTCATTTATTATTGTGGAGAATCATGATCGGTTTGTTTCTTAAAAACATATTTGGGGTTTCCCCTTACACTTATCTTTTGCAAAAATACTTTTAGGTTGGAGTTAAGACTAGGCCAAACAACATAGTAAAGTATTTCCACATTTTAATTTAGAAACATGATCAACCAACAATAAAAATAAAGCATGCATACGGAAGCAAATAACAATCAAACAAATAAAATCACACAAAACATGGGTTGCCTCCCAAGAAGCGCTTTTCTTTATTTACGAGTCTTGTAGCTAGACTCAAAGTCATGGGTTACTACGTGATTCGGGTGAGTTCCTCGTTGAGGACATCTTTGGGATCAAACTTAGGTTTCAACTTCCTATCGGTTTCCTTAGTATGGTATGACCTTTCAAACTTCTCTCCATCCGGATCATACAAGGTCATTCTAATATGCCATGACCCGTCACCTTCTTTAGGTGGCTTGTCCCACCTCCATTTACACTTATCCCCCTCTCTTTTCCATTTATTCCTTTCTATGTTAATGGGCATCACGCTTAATAACTCAATCATCTTCCTAAAGACTAAGGGGTCCTCAAAGGGATCTAGCTCTTCATCTCTAGCTATGAGTTGTTCTACCGAATGTGTCTTTTCAACAAAGTCTTTTTCTAGATAGAATGGGCATTGAGGTCCTATAAAGTTCCTTTCTATCCAAGGTCCATATCTAGATGGTCTCCTATTCATCTCTACCCAATGCGGTGTTGGTTCATCATCACAATCATAACTATGCTTCTTAACATCATACACCGACCAAGTATCGCCTTCACCTACCGCTATCTTGGATTCCTTGCAATCTATTATGGCACTAGCGGTTGCTAAAAATCCTCTTCCTACCAATGGTGGGCATGTAGTGTCACTAACCATGTCTAGGACGTGAAAATCCGCTAATATAGTCAATTTCCCTACGTGAACAACTACATCCTTAATCATTCCAACCGGATGGGCAATACTCCCATCCGCTAGCCCTATCAATACCTCCGTTTCCTCTAACTTTCCTAGCTTAAGAGCGGTGAATAAGGACAAGGGAATCAAGTTGAGGCTTGACCCTAAATCGGCTAGTGTGTCGAAAGCTTCGGATCTTCCTATCTTACAAGGCAAAACAAATATACCCGGATCATCAAGCTTTTTAGGCAACTTGTTTTGAACGAAGGCGGTCCCATTTTTACCTAGCTTATACTTCTCATATTTTTCTAGGAGGGCACTATAGTAAGGAGCACGCGCTAAGACATCAATGACGGGGCGTTCAAGGTGAAGTTCTTTGAATTCATCGTCAAGGTCTTGCGTAAGAGGTGTTTGAACAATGCTTTTGACCGGCTCTATAGTGGGTGTTTTATTTGATTGGTCCTTTTGGGGAACTTGGTTTTGTTTGAAACACGTGCTCGTTGATTTAACCGAGTAGTATTGTGGACACGAAGTGGGTGACGAAACTGAAGATATGGAATTAACGTTTAGTTTCGGATTCTTGATTGTGTCGCTTGGGAGTGCTCCCATTTCTCGGTCATTGAGAACTTTCAACAATGCATCAATGCTAGTGGTCATCTCGCTTTGCTTTTGTTTGAAATCGGCTTCAAACTTGGATATGCGAGCTTCTTGAGATGCCATGAACTTTGACATCAATCCTTCAAGATTGTTGGTACTACCATAGTTGTTAGAAGGATTGTTGTTGAAAGTACGGTTGGATGGTGGACCGTTTGGTTGGTAACGATTAGGTGGGTTGGATGAATTGGGTTGATTTTGTTCCCACCTAAGGTTTGGTTGATTTTTCCATGAGGGGTTGTATGAATCACCGTATGTGTTTGGCTCGGGCTTGAAAGTGTACCACTTATCTCCCGCTTCGTCGGTACGCGTGGATGCGTAGTCCGCAAAAGCTGTTCCGGGGAGTTCCATACAATCACGAGTGTCATGGGGACCACTACATAATTCGCATGAAGAAGTGATTTTGTTCACTTGGCTTGAAGGCTTAGGAGCATCGTAGGATTTCATGAGAAACTTGACTTGGTCCTCAAGTTCCATGATCCTACGGTCGGGAGTGCTAGAATTGTTCGAAGGCAAAGATATTGCCTTGACCGTTTTGTTCAAGTCACGGGGATCGTTCCAACTTTCGTTGTCATAGAGAGCAAGATCTTCTATGAGTTCCCATGATTGTTCCGCACTAAGATCACGTAGCTTACCACCGGCCGATTGGTCAATGGTTCGCCTCGTGGAGATGTCGATATGGTCATAAAAAATTTGGACTTGGAGCCAAAGATCTATGCCATGATGAGGGACTTTTTGGAGTAAGTCCTTGAAACGAGTCCATGCTTCATAAAGAGATTCATTTTGACGTTGTTGGAACATCAAGATGTCATTCCTAAGCTTAGTAGTTCTCCCCGGTGGGAAAAATTGAGCAAGGAAACGAGTGGTGAGATCATCCCATGTGGTGATGGATCCCGCGGGTAAACGCTCAAGCCATTGACTAGCTTGATCCCGTAGAGAGAATTGGAATAGGCGTAAACGGGTTGTCTCTCTAGTTGCAACATCTAGGTCTATGGAGTCTACGATTTTGAGAAAGTCCCTAAGATGTTGGTTTGGATCTTCGGAACGAAGTCCATGGAATGCACATCCGCTTTGCACCAACCGGATGGTGTCGGATCGCAAGGGGGTCACATTGGCTCCGGTGAGCTCAATGGTGTTTCGGTAGCCTTGGTGGCTAGGTCGGGAATACTCTCCTAAGGTTCGGGGCCTAAGGGGTTCTAGTGGTGGGTTTTGTTGTGGTGGGATGACGGGTTCAAAGATGTTACCACCTTCCATGATGCGGATGGTAAAGAGTTACGAACAAAGGCACGAAGAAATAAGATAGACTAAAGAAGACCTAAAAAATAAAAATAAAATCTTACTAGAAAGGAATCTAGCAAGTAGACCTAATAAAAAGAAATCCTAACCTAGACAATAACTATTCCCCAGGCTGCGGCGCCAAAAACTTGATGCGTGGGAATCGCAACAGGCTTTACCTCTCGAGGGATCTCGAGAAGCTTACAACCCCCACCAGGCAGTGTACCTGATCGTTGTAGTATAGTATAGTGACAAGTACCGGGGGATTGATCGTTCAGCTTAGGAATAGTGTCGCTAGGATTAGAAAACCTAATTACTAGTTCTAAAGATGAGGGATGATTATTTTTGTGTTTTTATATTTTTTAGAAAGCAATTAAAATATCGGTTTTTGGAAGAGTGGGCGGAATTAGTTGCTATTCAACTAACCCAAAACTAAGATGTAATCAAAATAAAATACTAAAAATGAAAATAAGCTAATTATACTAAGGTTGTGAGCAGTAATTGGAGAAAATGTGTTTACTTAGATTTCATTACTCCCTAGATATCTTTTACACGTTAATTACTTGTTATAATTGCATGGATGACGGATCGTATTCCTTAATACCATTCATGGGGTGGCATACATAACTCCCCAATTCTATGAGCTCTTATCTCCTCCTACACCATGACCCAGCACAACTATAGGGATTGTAAACAGTGGCTCATGCATTAAATACAACCAATAAAGACCTAGTACGCCTCGGTTCATGTTTCTTAAGACGTTCAAGCATGTTACCATTTGGAGATCTGCCAGTTTTCTTAAGCCTAACATATAAATCATTCATCCAAGAACAAGAATAAACAAGTAATCAACACATAATCAACATCTAGGTTTCATTAGATCTAAGCAAACACAAAGGAGATCTAGCCTAGCATAATGGAATTGAGACAAGAACAAGATATAGACAACCAACACATAGACATATTGATTGAATTAGAAGAACACTTATCTCAATTACAATGCAAGGTATCAAGGGTTTGGAACCCTTGAAAAACCTGTAAAAGTTGCACCAAATTCGTCTTTAGGGTTTCTCCAAAACTTCTCTCTTTTAATGTAAAAAACTAGAAAACTATATATAGGAAAATCGAGGTGACAGCGTCAAGAGCAAGGGTGTGACGCCGTCATCTCGCCGCCAAATACTTCCTCGGACGGCCTTGATCTACTTCTGACGGCCTGCGTGACGCTGTCATCAACCACGGTATTTTATTCTTGGGACTCTGACGCCGTCATGAACAACTCTTGACGCCTTCAAGTACTGTTCCCAGCATAGAAATTTGAGACTTTGCCGTTTTCTTCACTTTTATGCTCCAAAAACGTCCAAAATGGCTTCTTTTCCAGAATTCACTCTCCAAGTACCTAAAATCACAAAAGGAACGATTTAGGGCAATATTTGATCAAATAAAGTCGGATTCTGGCTTAAATGACCCCCTAAAAACGGATCATTTTTCGCCTCATCAGTCATCAAGATTCACATCCTTGTCAATGTTAGCATAAGCTTCCCTATACACTGGACCTTCATCGGACTCAGTTTCAGAGTTAGACGGTTTTGGAGAAGATTGTGGTGAAGGAAACCACCCAGGTTCAGGAATGGATGCGGGCTTCTTGACAGGAGTCCTTCTCTTGAGAGTACCCTTCTTCTTATGTTTAGACTGGGTAGAACTGCCGGAGCTTCCAGTCTTGCTGCCTTTCTTACCTTTCTTCTGCATGAACGAAGGTAGAACAACTTCGTCCAGGAAACCAACTTTGTCTGCTTCAAGAGCTTGAAGGTAGTATTTGTAATTTGGGCAGAGCTTCACTTTTTCATTCAAGAGACAGTCGGGAAATTTCTTTCCTTGCTTGCGTGTGCTGGTGTCGAGTCTCTTGATGATCTTGAGAGTATCTTCATTTCTGAAAGTATTCTTATCTTTGTCATCAAGTCTCTGTGGGATATCGTCATACTCACGAAGGAAGCTTTCGATGAGTAGTTTTGTGAAACGGACAAATGGAATGTTGGTTGTCTTGTGTTTAATGTGTCACACAAGGTCGTCCCAAATGATGTTGGCATAATCAACTTTCTTTACATTTGCCACTGCCCAGAAGAGTTTGAGGTGTTGGAGCTTGGGGTGTTCATGGTCAGTGTCTCTGCCAGATAAGGACTTGGCAATCAGAATGTATAGGGTTCTCCATGGTTGTGGAAGAAATCTGATGTTGACCCTAGAATGTCTTGTCACAACTTCTTCTGATTCGTCATAGCCAATATCCCGTAACCACTCTATTAGCTCTTCCTCTGTAGGTACTTGATCATATTCTTCATCTGGGCCAAGTTCGGGTAACCCAAGAACATTCCTTAGTGTGTCTATATCCACAGTAACCTGACGGTTATGAAGCATACAGGTGAAGGAAGCCTCCCCAAGATCTAGCTGAAGTGTATGCCAAAACTGGTGGATGTAGAAGCAGGAGACTCAAGCTGACTTGGTGAATAACAGCTTGTTGGGGTGATATAGAAGAGCATCCACTGCAACAATACATGAGGATTCGTTGCAAGTGATTTTGTTGAAGTTGATTCGTAGGTTGTTCTTGCCTATCTTCCTGGTGTAATCAGCTTGAAAGGTCTCTTCCCATGAAAGTTTTGGTTCAGGTTCTGGTCCATATGGAATGTCATTGTGTTCTGCCATCTGAATTGATCATAAACAAATACAAACATGGCAATGGTTTACTGTGTTAGCTCAGACATAAGATTACATGATTGTGCATATTATGAATTGATCAGTGGGTGTTTGTGTGTGTGAAAACTTTTGTTATATGACAAACTTGTGTTATTATGTCATGGTAGAAACTTTTAACTATTAGGTTACAACATGGTAAAACAAGTTTGATGTATTGACACATGTAGTCCCTTAACCTTAGTTACCATTCAAACTTAATGCACAAACTAACTTTCACTTAACTTTCGTTAATAACACCAAGACATGATAAGAACAATTTGTGGTACTCCCCCTCGACCTTAGACCGTAGTCAAAAAATACTAAAAATTTATTATATTGGTCAAGGAGAGTAACCCGAAACACTTTTGATGCATTCTTTTAAGATAAAACGTAATATTTTTGGTAAAATGCAAGTATAAAAGTTAATATTTTTTGTGAAAATTTTAAAATACTTTTCCTCCCCCTCAACACTTGTTTTGAATAATTAAAGATGTTTTAAAACATTAGTGTTGAAAAGAAATGTATATACTTGCATTTTTTTTTTAAATATTTACAAGGATAGTTTTGATGTTTGACGATCAATTGTGTTTTAAAAACTTTTCCAGATCCTCTGGAGTCAAACATCGCATACCAATTTGATGGACTAGACTAGCAAACCTTGATGGTGCTAAGGATTTGGTAAGTAAGTCCGCCAATTGGTACTCAGTCCCAACAAAATAAAGTTCAACGGTACCCTTTTCCACATGCTCTTTGATGAAGTGATATCGGAGATCGATGTGTTTGGATTTGCAATGATGTACTGTGTTGCGCAGTGTTGCAAAAATCGGCTGAGGCGGCCGATTAATCGGTGATTAATCGGCCTCGGCCCTGGAACTTGTAGGAAATTACAAGGTAATCGGCCGATTAATCGGCCGAGTCAAGAAAATCGGCCGATTAATTGGCCAAAAATTGCAACTCGGCCCCCGACCGCCTCAGGACCGATTCACGATTTTTGCAACATTGGTTGCAGGAGATAGCAATTGCACTTTTGGAATCACAGTAGATAGGAATCTTGTTGAATAGGTAGCCATAATCTTTAAGTTGTGATCTCATCCAAATGACTTGAGCACAACAAGCAGACATGGCTACGTATTCAGATTCTGTAGACGACAGTGATGTGCAGTCCTGTTTCTTTGATTGCCATGACACAAGTTTGTCTCCGAGAAACTGTAATCCACCAGATGTACTTTTGCGTGTGTCTAAACATCCTGCATCGTCAGCATCTGAAAAAGCAATTAGTTCAAAACCAGAATCCTTCGGATACCAGATTCCCAAGTTAATGGTTCCCTTTATGTATCGAAGGATTCTTTTGACCTCACTGAGGTGTTTTTCAGTTGGTTTGGACTGATAGCGAGAGCACATGTAGACATCAAATACTATATCAGGTCTACTAGCTGTGAGATACATGAGTGACCCAATCATACTTCGGTATTTGGTGGGGTCAACAGGAGTCCCATGTAAATCAGCATCTAGTTTTGTGGTATAGCCCATTGGTGTATTATAAGTATCACTGGTCATCATTCCATGTTTCTTTAAAATTTCAAGAGCATATTTGGACTGATTTATAAAAATTCCACGGGGTGATTGATGAACTTGTAGTCCTAGAAAGAACGAAAGTTCACCCATCATGGACATTTCAAAATTATCTTTCATTAATTTTGCAAAATCATTAGAGTAACTTCTTTTTGTTGAGGAAAAAATAATGTCATCGACATATATTTGAACAACAAGTAAGTCCTCCCCATAGGTTTTTGTAAATAGTGTTGGATCCACCGATCCTTTAGAAAATTTATTGGCCAGCAAGAAAGTGGACAGTTTGTCATACCACGCCCGTGGGGCTTGCTTAAGTCCGTAGAGTGCCTTTTTGAGTCGGTAAACGTGGTTAGGACGCTCAGGATCAACGAAGCCGTCTGGTTGGCTCACGTACACTTCTTCACGGAGTTCTCCATTAAGAAATGCGGTTTTCACATCCATTTGGTAAACAACCATGTTCCTGTGTGCAGCATAGGCCAAAAAGATCCGAACAGCTTCATGTCTAGCCACTGGAGCAAAGGATTCAGCAAAATCAAGTCCTTCCAGTTGAGAGTATCCTTTCGCTACCAGGCGTGATTTGTTACGTATGACAGTTCCTTCAGCATCTAGCTTATTCTTCCAAATACATTTTAACCCGATGACAAAGACTCCGTCAGGTCTTTCAACTAATTCCCAGACTTCCAATCTTATGAATTGCTGAAATTCCTCTTGCATAGATTCAATCCAGTTGTCATAAGTTAATGTTCTTAGGTTCTTCGTGACAAACTGTGAGTGCATAGATACAAGCTTCTCCATCAGTGTGAAGTCGTTGTCTTGTCATAACAGGTGCATCTGGATGGCCAATAATATGAACTAGTGGATGGTCTCGAGTCCATTTGTGTGTTGAAGGGTGTAGTTGATAAGTATCTCGCATGTTAGCAGGATCCAAATTGCGTGTAGACGACTCAGCTATATCAGGAAAGGTAGGAGCCGGTGCAAACGGGTTAAAGAACGCATCAGGATCATGCTCTACGGGTTGTGGAACTGATGGTGGTGTGGGATCTTCAGCTGAATGGCGGGAGTTAGAAATAGTTTGTTCTGCTGTAGATGGTGATGCAATTGGGGGACCGTTTCTCTCAACACTTGTAGTAGTTTGTTGAGGTAAGTCTGGTACTGGAATGTTTTCAGGTTGAGCAGCGGAATTAGGTGAGACCTCAGTAGAACGGTATTCAATTGTATCATCAAATAGGGGAGCAAACAAGGTTTCCAATTCTTTGCGGTTGAGTGGCAATTGTTCAGCCGAAGATTCCGGAGAGTTAAGACGATTGAATTCGGGTCCTAAGCTGTGTTGCTCAGAAGCCATTTGTGTGAGTTCATCAAAATTAGCGTGAATGGTTTCTTGAATTTCCCTTGTTCGACGATTCCATATCCGAAAACCTTTAGAATTTTCACAATATCCAACGAACACTCCGATGTCAGCCTTTGCTTTAAGCTTACCTAAATCATCACGATCATTTTTCGGATAACAAAGTGCTCCGAATACATGAAAGTAATCGATATTCGGTTTTCTTTTGTGAACAATTTGATAAGGTGTTTTGTGATGGCGTTTAGTAATCATGGAACGGTTTTGGGTATAACATGCGGTTGAAACAGCTTCCGCCCATAAGTAATCTGGTAATTGAGCATTAATCAACATAGTTCTAGCAGCTTCCACTAACGTCCTATTGCGTCTTTCAACAACTCCATTCTGTTCTAGGCTTCTAGGAATAGATGTTTGATGTTCAATTCCCACTTTCTCAAAATATGACCGAAGTATCTGATTCTTAAATTCAGTTCCATTGTCAGTTCTGACTATTCGTACCGTATTGCGTAGCTGAACTTGAATTTTAGTGAGAAAGGTGATGATCATTGAAGGAGCCTGATCTTTACTTCGTAAGAAATAAACCCAAGTCCATCTGGAGTAGTCATCCACAATTACTAGTATATAGCGTTTACCGTTGATACTTTGAACACGCATCGGTCCACACAAATCCATATGAAGCAATTGTAAAACATGATTCGTACTTTGCTCAGGTTTTGAAGGAAAATGAGCCCGAGTACTTTTTCCTTGTTCACAGGCGGAACATAAGTGATCTTTGGTAAAACGGAATCTTGGAAATCCATCAACAAGTTTGTGACGAGCAAGGTCAGTCATTGTTTTGAAATTCAAGTGTGAAAGACGTTTGTGCCATAACCAAGATTTTGTCGATTCTGCTTTGGAGAGAAGACATATCGGAGATGTAGCAATCATATCTGACATTAATATTGTATAAAGATTAGAACCACGTGAGCCAGACATTAGATCGTTTCCTTGTAAGTCACGAACGAAACAGGTTTTCTCATGAAATGCAACTTCTAGATCTCCATCACAAAATTGACCTACTGAGAAAAGGTTGTGTCCAAGGCCTTCCACATAATAAACACGACTGATTTCAATGTTCCCACTGATATAGTCACCATATCCCATGATTAAAGCGTAATGATCATTCCCGAATCTGACAGTACCAATGAACTTTGAGACAAAGTTGTGTAACAGTTTGAGATTGCTTGTCATATGTCGGGTGCATCCACTATCAACAATCCAGAGAACAATCTGTACCCCCTGCATCACAAGAAGAAGACACAGATGGAACAGAAGTAAGGGTGGAACCCAAAGAATGTTCGGGTTCCTGTTGGTTAGAAGCACATGTATTCAACAATTTAGGAATCCATTTAAAGTATGGTTTGTGTTGTAACCAACGTTGCCAATTCCAACTAGTTCTTGCTTTCTTAATGTTAAATGCACTAGTAGTTGGCTCATTCCTAGATTTGTTCTCGGCACCTATGGGGGTAACTTCAACATCATTAGAAACCGTAGAAGGCAGCTTTCCTAAGTTAGACTTAGAGGCAGTAGTGGGCCTAGAAGGAATGCGTGTCCTACGTTTCTTATGACGATTAAGAAGAGAATTAGCTATACATTTTGTATGATCACCAGATGATACGCTTTTACGACAAAACACACAAGATGCATTAATATTCAAAACATTCAAAGGTTCATCATTCGTTACATTTAGATTTTGATTACAATTTGCCAAATTAGAATCTAAATCTGATGCAACATGAGTTTTACTCAAGTTCCTAAGTTGGTCTTCTACTCCTTGAGCTTCTAGTGATCCTCTTTTACGTTGCCAGAGCCTATTCTTCTTTTTACTTTTTCGCTTGGGTTTACTAACGCTATTAGTGGATACTAGTCCTGTAGAAGTGGAGTTACCAACATTAGTATTTTGAACAACATTCCCTTTAGAAGTTTTTTCTAATTGATACATTCCTGGTGCTATCACCGTGGTGTCAACCATCTTTCCTTTTTGAAGTAGCTTAATTTTCTCTTTCAAATCGATAATGATGTGATTTTTATCCTGAATTTCAGACTCAAGTTTCACATTGCAGTAATTAATGTCATCGCGGTTTTGTTGCCATTCGACATTTTCAATTTTTAAATCCGCAATTTCTTTCTCATATTTGAGACAGAGACTTTTTAAAGACTCATTGTTTTTGCAAAGCTGACAAGAGTTTGAAAAATTTTGACTTTGAAGTTTCAATTCCATTTCAAGAGTTTGAGCTTGACACCATTCAAGCCTTTGTTTGAGTTGACAAATTTCTTTTGAAAATTGTTTTGTCACATCATCATTCTTAATTCTCAGCTTTTCATTCTCATGATTCAGTGTCTCAATTTCCACATTCAACGAGTTATTATCAACACAAAGATCATCCACAAGCATAGAAGTACCATATTTATAGAGATCATTCATGATAACAGAATAAATATCAGCATTGAGAATTTGTTCCAAGAGTCGATCAGCATCATTTTTTAAAACTCTATTTCTTTGCTTTTGAACCAAAATCTCATTTTTAGTAGAGTTGAAAACGTTTATCATATTTTTCACCTCGTTTTGAAGTTCCTGATCCCAACGTGTAGCACAGAGACAGAGGTGTTTGACAATTGGCAACATTTGTTTTTGAAAAATATCTCTTTTTTCTCGCTCGTAAACGGATTGAAAAGTTTCAATTTTTATTTCAGAGTTACGTGCAATTGTTTCCTCCAAAATTTCGATGTCTTCCATAAAAGTTTTGAAATAATTTAAGACACGACAAGTTTTCGGTAATGGTGTAAGTTCACCGGATGATGGTAAAGGACCATTTATTTGTGCTACAGTTTGGACAGGGGTCGCATTAGAGGATGAAACATATGACTCTTCGACAAACCATGATTTCTCAGGTATTTCCTTTTGAGTAACAAAAGATTTAGAAAGAGGTGGAGCTTTTGAATAGTCATATGGTGTCCAATATTGAACATAATTCATTTTTGATCGACTCTCGTCTTCAAGTTCTTCTTCTTCCTCAGTATCAAAAACAACAGCACGCACAATCGTGTTATCAAGCAAATGGTCCATACTGTAAATTTTAGGAATTTCTTTGAATGCCGTGTGAAGAAACATTGAATTGTAATCGCCAAGAGCAAATCCTTTATCGGGTCTTGGTTTTAAAGTAAATTTCTGAATAGTTGTGACAGAGTTCCCGTGTTTGTAAACAATATTACGAAATTCTTTGAGTTGTTTTTCAAGATCAACAATATCACCGAGTAAATCATTTATATACTTCCTTTTTCGTATTTTATGTTCACAAAACTCCTTTTTGCAACTTGACAATTCTGTTTCTGTTTTTGAAAGGTCTCTTTGAAGACGTTCAACTTGCATTTTCAATTCACATTTTTCACTTTCAAGTTTAGAAATCAACTTTCCGTTTGACTGAATTAGATCTTGCATCTTGTGCTGAAGATCTTGCTCTTTGTTGTAAGATTCTTGAAAAGCTTTTTCGAAACTTTTTGTATGTTTAATCTTTTCTTGCTGATTTGAAAGTTGTATTTTATAACACTCAATATCTCTTGCAAGTGCCGCATTTGTTTCTTTTAAAACTTTGTTTCTCTCGTTGCATTTTGCAATTAGCAATTGTTGATCATTCAGTTGTTTAGATAACATTATGAGGTCAGGGTCTGGATCAAATGATGGTTCATGTTGTTCGAAATGATCATGTTTATCATTCTCAATAGGATCATCAAATGAAACAACTGTGTCATCATCAAATATGACAACTGTGCTTATTTGTTCATCTGTTTGAGAAGATGAAGATGATTTAGATGGAACAACTTGCGCCATATCTGATTCAGAAGCAGAAGGTGAGGCTATTTCATGTATTAAGCATGCTTTTTGGTCATGTACCTGAGACAAGCCGTCAGTGTCATACACTGGACCTGAATCATTAAACTGAAGTTCCTGCATGTTGGCCATAAGCATCACAGCTGCATTGGCTTCCAGATCTTCCATGTCATCATCATTGTTCACATTTGCCATGAAGTTGTTATCCTGTTCAGGAAAATGTCCATCTTTTTCATCTTGAAGAGCCATGAGTAATGCCTGCTTGTGAAACTTACTACCCCGAGTTCTCGGTTTGGGACATGCAGTCGCTATATGACCTTGTTCATTACAATTGTAGCACCACACTGCATTCCCTGAGTTGGAGTTCCTAATTGCTACTGGTTCAGACCTTTGCTGAGAAGACCCTGAGTTGTTCCTGAACCCTCCATTGTTACTAAACCTCTGACCATTCCCAAAATTTCCTGAAGAACTTCCTGAACCAGATCGACCATAGCTACGATTCTGAATTTCCACTCTTCCATCATTGACAACAGCTTGATTCCTTGTGTTAGAAGATGAACGTTGACGGTTGTTTGTTTTGTTGGAGAATTTGCTGAAAGCACGAGCAATAAGAGCAAGTCCATGATTCAACGTATTAAAGTCATCATCGTCATCGTCATTGGAATTTGAGTAATACACTGCATCATTGTTGTTTAATGGAACAAGTTGATTAGAAGCATTCTGTGGAGATGAATCATAAGGGACCATTTGGTTCGAGGTAGAAGATTGTGGATAACTGAAGTAGTTTTGCTCTTGAACATATGCATGATTTGACATTGGTGGTGGAGCATAGGGAGATTGAGCTACGAGTGCCAAAGAATTTGGTGTTGGTGTTTGTGTGTATCCTCCTCGTAGAGCTCGATCTTTTTCCACTTCAGGTTCATGGTGTTTCAGAAAATCATACAACAAACCATATGGTGAATCATGAAGATTTTTGGTTTGACGAACAAATGTCACATATTTATGCCAATCTGGACCAAGACTACCGACGAATTTGGAGTTCACTGCTATCCTTGGTACTGTGATTTTGTGCGTTCCAGATCATTGACCACATTTGTGAAACGATGATAGTAGGATTCAAGTGACTCTCCTGGTTCAATTGTGATGTCTGTGTATTCCATGTAAAGTTTGGATTCCATATCATCTTTGTTCAATTGAGTGCCTTCCATAAGGAGATGAATGTGTTCCCACATAGCTTTGGCTGTTTTCTGAGCATCGACACTTCGATAAATTGGATTAGGTATACCTTGAAGTATATAAGCCATTGCATACTCATCAGCTTCACGATGTAATTTCTGTTCCTCAGTGAGTGCAGTTTCTGGAAGGGGTCTATCACCAGGAGGACGTGGAGGATCAGCAGTTGGATCACCAATTTCAAATCTTGTTGGTCACTCAAATGGTCCTTCAAGTATCACTTGTTTCAAGAATTTCCCATGAGGTTTCTTTAGTTCAAGAAATCGTAAGAATCGACTTGACCATTGAACATAGTTCCCAGGTGTTAGCATTGGAGGTGTTTCAAGTAATCCTGCCTCATGTCTGGATTGTTGAGTTGTAATAACTTCACACATTCTATCAAACCAGTGAGCTTGTTTGGAGGAAAACTGAGTGTTCTGTTGTGACATCTGATATGATTGTTGTTGAGGAATGATTTGATGTTGTTGCATCATGAGATATTGTGGTTGTGGATTAAACGGTGGTTGATGAAATTGTGACTGAGAAGGTTGTTGATATGATTGTGGCTGATGGTATTGTTGTTGCTGATACTGCTGATGTTGTTGCTGAGGATTTGAGAAGTAGTAATGTGGTGGTTGAGACATCTTTGAACACTTGTGTAGAAATGGATCTTTGTAGAAGATTGAAATGAACGTTCCTTTGATTAAGTCCAAAATCCCTGGGGTAAGTTAAATTCTTACGCGTAACTATAATCTTACGCGTAAACTTTAGGTTATGCGTAAAGAGTAGTTTAGGCGTAAACAATAAGTTTATGCGTAAGTTTTCTCTTTACGCGTAAGCTTTGGCTTATGCGTAAGTTTAGACTTATGCGTAAGGTTAAACAACCAAACAAATCTTCCAAACTTATCCAAGCTTGAAAGATATCCGAAGTCGAAGTATTCCACTAACTTATCCAAGCTAGGGAAGTACTGAGTCACCGTAACACAAGGAGAAGACCTTTGATGAAGGTTAAGCGTAGAATCTGAAACTTACGCGTAAGAATAACTCTTAGGCGTAGGATTGATCTTATGCGTAGAAAGGGCACCTTATGCGTAGGAATGAACTTCAGCGTAGGATCTTACTCGTAGGAATCTGACTTATGCGTAGGATTAAGGCGTAGACTTCCAAGTTACTCGTAAGAACAGGGTTTTGACCTTAGTTACTCGTAAGAAAAAGGTTTTAGCCAAAAGTTACTCGTAGAAAGGACAAAAAGTACTGTTGACAGCTTTAGAACCGTACTGTTCACGTATGTTACGCGTAAACAGGTCAGAAACTTGAAAAATCTCAAATTTTAGAAGAAAAAATGCTTAGAAATAAGGTACTTTTGATCAAATAACTTCACCAATACTTAGAAAACACTAACTATTGAAGATTTTGCTACCAAAGACTAGTTTTCCAATATCAAAGAAGCTATAGAACCTTAAAAAACCTTAAAAAACACAACTTTATGCAAAAACTAAGCTTCAAATCACTATATCAACCTTGAAACTTGTCCAAGCTTCAAGATTTGAGTGAAAGAAACAAAGAAAAATGCAAAAAGATGAAGAACAAGCACCCAAACCCCACGTTGAAACCAAGAACACCACTTCAATCTCTATTTGGCGAATGATACCACTTGTTAGGTCACCATTTTGCAAACACAAGTATGATATTGATAGAAATGAGATGAGAAAAGAGATTGGTTGATTATAAGAAATGAGAGAAGAGTAAATGCAAGAGTTTCACTAAGATATTCAAATAACCAACAAATGAAAAGGTTACATAAGCTTTCTATTTATAAGGGAGGAGTATGGCAACACTCCATTCCTCCCTTATCTTACTAATTCGTGAGCTTTCAAGCCCATAGGGCTTTAACACTTAAGCCTTGTAACATAAAACATAATGAAATAAATACCAAAGCAACCTATTACAAAAGGTAATGACCGAGACTTGACTAAATACAAAAGTATGATCCCAACATCATCTTCACCCACATTATTACACTATAATAAAGGCTCATAATACACCATGATTACATGAACATCAAACACTTCATCTCTTATGTACTTATCCTTATGCATGACTATTATTATTATTATTATTATTATTATTATTATTATTATTATTATTATTATTATTATTATTATTATTATTATTATTATTATTATTATTGTTGTTGTTGTTGTTGTTGTTATTATTATTATTATTAGTTATTTATTTATTTATTTATTTACTTTTGTAGATGATACAGTGATAAATCAAGTAAACGCAGACGTATACAACTTTGAAAATTCAGAACAGCCTGAAGTTTCAAAAAGGATTATGTTATCTTATAAAAATAGAGCAACAACAGGTATTTTTTTTAATTATAAGCTATTGTAAATAAATTTATATCCCTAAAATTGATGTATTTTGTGATAAAACTGTAAAAATATAAAGTCAGCTTTTTACTTTTTAAATCAAGTGTTGTTACTATTTAATCTTAATCTTATATGGTATTATGGAAGGTGAAGATAATTCAGATGGAAGGAACTATCTTCAAATGGTACAATCTGAAAAATCTAATAAACGTAAAACTTTTATAGATCGTCTAAATGAAGGTAATCATTGATATATTTTTTTAAATCATTATATCATTAGTTTTATATTTTTAATAAATTGTTACTTATTTTTTTATTAGGTGAAGAAGAATATTTATTAAAGCAGGATAGACGAAAAAAGTCAAAGGTTAACTATACTGAGATAGATGATGCTGTTGAAGGTATGGTAATGATTTAATGTGTGTTATATATTGCATTTATTTATATCATATATTAGATTTTCGTAATCTAAAATTTAAATAAATGTAAACTACAATTACATTATAATTAAGTAATCTACAATTACTTAGTTTTTTTTACTTATTATTTTTTATTTTTAATTTCTTATACAGAAGAACGTGATGAAGAAGACGAGTATATTTTGTCTAGTGATGATGAAGATTCTGAAAATACTCATTTGGATACAGAAAAGGAAGTGAATGTCGTCAAAAAAAAGATATCATCGAAAAAGAGTATGTTTTAATAAGTTATTTTTACATTGCATATATGTTTATAACTAGACACACCCCACATCCCCAACATTAATTAGTTTCTTTTAAACCCCAATATTTATGTACATCGTATTTTTTTTTCAAACACTTGTGTAATAACTAGCTCAAATTTGAGATTAAAACATTTAATAGGATTGTAGCCTGACTCAAATTTCTTTCCGATTTAATGAGCTTATTCTCAAAGTAGGCAAATTTCTTTCCGATTTAAAAATTACTTTTAGCTACTTATATCTTTAGTGATTATTATAGATTTGTTTTTAGTTTGCAGATTCCAAAAATACACATATTTTAAAGTTATTTATTTTCATAACTAAGAAACTTTGAACTCTGCATTATTAATCTCATGCTTTTGACTATCTTGTAGCTTCAAAAACAACATACCTTATTTTCAAAATCAGATAATTATTAAATAACACTAAATTTTTCAGGAGAATTAAGTACAACAGCTCTGGATAACAATGTCTCTGTTAGGAATGATGTTGTTCGTAAACAAAGGAAAACACTGACAAAGAAGGGTAAAGTTTACCTAGAAACTGAAGAATGTCTAGATTCAACTGATCTGAGGATAAGAAGTGCTCCTCTTTGCTTGTACGAAGCGGTGAAGCATATAGTATCAGTTCCTTGTCTTAGAGAATATGTACGAGCATTGGGATTTGAGAAGATTTTGAATCTAAATATTTCTCTTACACCGTCAAATCTTGCGTATAAAATCCTAGAGTGCTACAATGTTGAAGAACAGTCACTGGTTTTTAAAGGACACAAGATTAAGATAACAAGGGATTTAGTGCATGATATTCTAGGTTTTCCAAAAGGAGATTTACGAATTAATTTTGCAAAAAGGACATCTTACAAGAATATCAAATTGGATCTTCAAAGTTTTTGGAAACAATACTATGATGCAGATGGAAAACTTATCGTGAAAACTAAAGATAGGTCTTTTTCCACAAATCTGAAGGACTTCATTCTTGCAACTAATGAAGTAAATGATGTTTTCAAGTTAAATTTCATTATTTTATTGGTCAGCACAATGATATCAGCATGCAAGGGAGGAGAATCAAATATGAAATTTTTACAATCTCTTGCTCAGCATTATGATAGCATTAATAGAGTTGATTGGTGTGGTTTAGTGGTCGATTCTCTAGCTCTCAACAAACATGATGTAAAGAAAAAGTCTCGAAACGACCAGTATTGTGGTCCTATAACTTTTCTGACGGTATGTTTCTATTTTTAAACATTTTGTATTTCAATAAATTTTATACTTATTTTGATTACAATTAAATCTTTTTTCCACAGTTGATGTATATTAGATGGCTCTTCCGAAGAAGCAAATCAAAAGAAGATGTCCTGCTATATTGCTCAACAGAGTTGTTGAGAAAAGTGGACTCTGAACATTTACGTCTAAAAAATTTTGCTGAGTTTTTTTTCTGATGATCAGTTCTTCTTCAGAACCAAAAATAATGAGGAAGTAGATGAAGCGATACTTGAATCTCCTGAACCTTTACTAATACAGAACACAACAGTTTCAGAATATAAGTGCCAGTATTTGAATTCTGGAGTGAATCAAATATGTGAAAGTTCAAGAGTTAATGAATCAAATGATGTTGATAATTCATTATTATCTGAAAAAAATCATTTCTCTCCTGCTGATAACAATTTGGTTGATCATCTTCCAATTGATTATTCAATTAATGTTGATGACAACAATTTGGTTGATGATCATATTGATGAGGTATTTAATTTTTTATGTTTAGTATAATATTTAAATTTTAATAGTTGTTACTAAAACTAATTTATGTTTTTATTACCAGGTTGACGAAACTCAGAATGAGTATTTTTCAAATAATGATCAAATCAACAATTGGATGTCTGTTTCTACAAAAGAGGTATTAAATGAATTATAAACATATATTATATTTTTAAAGTTAATAATTGATTTTTGAAATTATATATTTTTTTTATTTTTTATTTTTTATTTTCAGTATGATGAGCCTGAATTATCTGTAGAGAACGAGTTGCCTGATGTTCCTGTGCAAGAGGTTTTAATTTATTCTATTTTATATATTAATATTTCTATCATTTTTTTTATTTAATTTATATATATATATATATATATATATATATATATATATATATATATATATATATATATATATATTTTAATTACTGGTTTGTGTTTTTTAATCTAGGATGAAAATCAAAGTGCGGTTGAATATTCGTTGTTTACAAGTAATGATAAAGTTGATCAGCTTCAGGTTAACAACTTTGGATATTCAAAAGATAAACAACCTGAATCACCTAATGTTAAGGTAAACGTCTTTAGTAATTAAAATAATTAATAAACCAAGTTGTAGTAATTAACAAATGAATAACTATTTTTTATTATCTCATTAAATTTTGCAGGAAGTAATTTCTGATTTGAAAAGATGCATACATAACTTCTCATCATATGATGATATTCTTTCGAAAGACAAAGAAGTTGCATTTAAAAAACAGCTTTTATCACTTTTGATTGGGAAGGACAAAAGTGATTCTGTAAATAAAAGTGATTGTGTAGTTTCAGATGATCCTGTTTCTGATACGTGTGGTGTAGATACTTCTGAGATAGTTGTTAATGAAGAAGCTCACAAGCCAGAAAATTATGTTTGCCAAGACAATGACGTGATGAAAATTGTATCTAATGTATTGGAGGATATTGTTCAAAATGATCTAGCTTCTCCAAATACAAGGTGCTTTGGAGAAATTGATGTGTCAGCAAAAGGATTTAATGAGCATGAAAACATTGACACTGATATACCGTATGTACAACCGAGTGATGATTCAGAGAATTCATTTCATTTGCAAGGATCTAATACGAAGATGGATCTTGATACAAATATTGATGATGATGTTACAGAAGTTGTTAACCCGTGTCAACGTGATTCTTCTCTTTCAAATGTTGGTACTTGCAGTATTCGATTATCTGAGGATGACAATTCAAACTTTAATAATGCTGAATTGACTGCAGAAGGTAATGTTGCAATGCATGATGAATTAACTACAGGTTTTGAAAAGTATGACTGTATTGAAATTCAAGAAATTGTTTTGTCTGAAAAAGAAGTTACTGAGAATGCAAACAACAACACAGAAAATGAAGTTGTAGACGAAGCATGTGCCAGTGAAACAAAAATGGAAGTTTCTAAAACTCAAGACTTTACTGCCTTTAGCGAGTCCTGTACTCTTGTTTCCGAAGAGAAAGTTATTGATGCTAAAGTTAGTTCAGTTGCTACTCAAGATATTATAAAACAAGTAGGGAATGAACTCACAAAGGAAGTTTTAGATGAAGCAGCTGCTTCATTTTCAAAAACTCAAGTTGTTACTGCATTATGCGAGTCTCATGCTAGCACAGATGGTGTTATTTTAAGTAAGCAAGTGGAAAAGGTTGATAAAGTCAGTGAAGCAAATGAGAACAAAGGTAAAGCAACTGAATGCAATGGTAATTCAGCAAATTTATTTCATTTACAAGGTTCTGAACATCATAATAAAGTGAATCCCTTTGATGTTATTCAAAAGGTAATGTTGAAATGCATGACGAATTGACTTCAGGTTCTGAATTTTCTGCAAAAGGTAATGAGGTCCGTGCAACGTCAGACATACTTCCGGAAACAAATGTCAATTTGCAATTAAGTAGTAGTGGAAAAACTTTGATGACAATTCCAAGTAAACATCATGATAACAAAGGTGTCACTGAAGAGCATTATATGGTCACAGATTATGTAGCGGCAATTCTTCAAGAAGATTTTGTTGTTCCTATTAAATCCCAAGATGTAGCATCATCTCATGTAGGTTTCTTTAATTTTAGAAAACTAAAGTTTTATCAATTTTTAAATTATCTTTGTGCCAAATTTAGCATCTGACTTTATTTACTGTTTTAGGTTTCTCAAACTCAAGAGAGTTCAGTTGCAAATGAATCGTTTTCGAAAACTCAAGATGTTAATGTATTATGATCTCTGATAATGGCTCAGTAGATGGTTCTGCAAGTACTCAAGTGGAGATGGTTGTTGAAAGAAATGATAGTTTTAAGGAACAAGTAGGCGATGAACTCACAGATGGTGGTACTGTAAGTACACAAGCAGAAAAAGTTGTAAAACTCAATGAAGCAAACGAGTACAAAGGTAAAGCAACTGAATACACTGGTGATTCAGCAAATTCATTTCATTTCGAAAGATCTGATACAAAGATGGATGATAATATGAATAATGAGGATCATAACAAAGAGAATCGCTTGGAACAAAATGATAGTTATATCGCATCCGAATTATTTTTGAAAGCTCAAGATCTTAATGAACAAGTAGGTGATGAACTTACAAACGAAGTTGTACATGAAGCAAACGAGAACAAAGATATAGCAACTGAATGCAGTGGTTCAGGAAATGCTGATTTTGATACTACAGACAATTTGATTCCCAAAAACAATATTTCTGCTGAAAATAAGGTTTAAAATGTTTTATTTATTTTTTCATTTTTGTAACTTTCTACTGTATTTATTATTGGTATAATATTTTTTTGCTCATTTATCGGTGATTTATGCATTTGCAGTTTGAGCAAATAGATTCTACATTGAATGACGCAGAAATTCTTCAAACCGTTCAATCTAAACCCTCTCAAGATATACCTTTTGAAGAAAATGTAGTCAAAATTATTCTGCAGGTTTGTAATATAAAAATCGTTGAATGTATTGTTCTATGTTTGTTTCTTTTTATGTTTTATGTGAATTTTGTGTGTGTTTTTTATAATTTTGCAAAGTGAATCAAACAAGATTCAGGACACTGGGAATGCCCCACTGCAAACTGTAGCTACTTCTTTTGAAAAGCTTGAAGAGATGTGTCATGAGAAACTTAAACATGTGGATAAGGAAAAAGTAGGTGATCAACCCACAAAGGAAGTTGATTATGTACAAGGAGGAAATGAAACTGCAAAGGAAGTTGTGGATGAACCAGATGTCAATGAATTGATAATGGAATGTGTGATTGAACAAGGTCGAAATGAATATGCAGTCTGTCAAGATGGTTCACGTGTTGCTATTCAAGAAAATGAAGACTGTGACGTTATCTCTTATACTGCAGATAAAGAATGTAACAAAGTTGATGAGCAAAAAGTATGTGATGAACCCACAAAGGAAGTTGATGATGTACAAGGTGGAAATGAAACTGCAAAGGAAGTTGTGGATGAACCAGATGACAATGAGATGACAATGGAATGTGCGATTCAAAAATGTCAAAATGAATCTGCAGTCTCTCAAGATGGTTCGCGTGTTGCAAATCAAGAAAATGAAGACTGTGACATTATCTCTGATTCTGCAGATAAAGAATGTAACAAAGTCGATGAGGAAAAACTAGGTGATGAACCCACAAAGGAAGTTGATGATGTACAAGGAGGAAATGAAACTGCAAAGGAAGTTGTGGATGAACCAGATGTCAATAAATTGACAATCGAATGTGCAATTGAACAAGGTCGAAATGAATCTGCAGTCTATCAAGATGGTTCGCATGTTACAATTCAACAAAATGAAGACTGTGACATTATTTCTGATACTGCAGATAAAGAATGTAACAAAGTTGATGATGTGATAATACAAATCTCAGTCTATTGAAAGGTCTTATATGCAAATTGATGAAGATCATCATAGAGAAAGTAACGTCAACATTTGGAAGAATTGTCTACAGTTTCTGCAACCACTGTCTTTGAAGAGATTCAAGTAAATGAAGACGGCAGTGATATCTCAAATATGCAACATGAAGTATCTGAGAAGAAACTTGAAGATGAAACTTATGTAAAATCTCTTCCTGCTTCTGTTAGCGTTACTCATTTGGCTGCTGTAGATTCTGCTGAAACAATGTATAATACCGGCTCATCTGGTTGTGAAGAAGTTATGGATAGGAATCTATCAAAGGATAATTGTTCATTTAAGGATGTTAATTTTCACAATCAGTTAACTATCAGTAATGATTGTGAATATCAGCATCTGTTTGAGCATAAAGATTTTTCTCCTGTTAATGAAGGAGAGAAAATCTATTCAAATGAAGGTGAAAATATTTCTGAGGTATATTTTTTGTATTCCTACTTATACATTATGTGATATTAAATAAATTAAATAAAACTTTTTCATTTTCTTATGTTTATGTTTTTTTCAGATAAATGAGAAAGTTTTAACTGAAGATGAATCTGAAACTGCAGAATGTGTTAAAGAAGAAAATGTTACAGAGATCCAGGTTTGAATCATATATTTATTTTTACAATTATGGAATAAGATTCATCTTAAATTCTTTATAATTTTTGAATTTTGTTAGACTCCATGGACCGTTTTGAGCACTAGGGTTCAACAATAACATAGACAATATGCAGCGGAATAATTAAAACAATATGTTATTGACACAAGGTTTTTCACCATCATCACCTCCAATTATTATTTGATCAGAATAATAACGTGTTACCTATTGTAACAAGGATCTAAGACACCTCAGACCTTAGAGGATTCGAACAACTCTATAGTTCTAGGCATTTAAAAGACATATGCCCTAGAACACACACACACACCTTTCTGTAAATTACATTATGGAAGACATATAAAACTACGTACCCTGCATCTCTTTATATACTAGAGAATGCTAGGGTTTACACAAATAGATAATACCGAATAATATAAAATCTTTTCTACAGAATAAATTATTTCCTCTATCTTGATATCTTTGAAGCTTTCTCTCTTTGTCACTTTAGCCCTTCATGTTTCATTCTTATATTTATTTTGTCACATCAAATCAAGAATCCCAACATAATTTCTGTTTAAATTCTTTCCAGCTTTCAAACAAAGATGATTTCGTCAAGGATCAAAAAGAAAAGATGCTAAAAAGGAAAGCGAAAACATCCATTCATTTTGAATCTCCATATATGAACAAGCGAGTGGATACAAAAGCAGAATATGAATCACAAGCTGAGTGTTTATTTCCAAAAATCATTCTTCAAAAAGCTGCTGAAGAAAATGTTATGTAAGATATCATAACTTTTTTGCTATTAACCTGAATTATTTATCATTTTCAATTTTCGTTTTGTTAATCATACTTTTACATTTTTTACTTGTTAGGGAGAAGATATTCCAATTTGGAGAAGACAAACATATTCTCAATGTTCATATCCTATCACTTGCCTCTGAAACATATATTGAGCTTGAAGTTATAGATAACTTTGTGAATATTCTGAATTTTGAAGAAAGATTAACACAGGAGAATAGCTCAGCGATTAGATATTTCTTCAAAACTATAGTTATTGTAAGTTAAACTTCAATTTATGTTAATAATTTAATATATCTATATATGTGTTTTTTTTTATTCTATTTTTTCTTATCATTTATGTACTTATATATATATATATATATATATATATATATATATATATATATATATATATATATATATATATACATATATATCTTTTTTAACAGCCAAAAGACATGGATGAATATGAAAAAGATTGTGCCAAAAAAGAAACAGAGTTTTTTAATTCTGTAAAAGATCAGTTTGATGCTTTTGGACAAGAATTTAGTTTCAAATATATAGAATTGGTAAATTTACTACTCTATCCAAATTTTATTACTTTACTATTCGTAATTTTGACTAACTTGATATTTATCAAATAGGTGTTCTTTCCAATACTTGCGTATGAACATTTTTGCGTTATAGTTTTCAACATAAGGGCTGGTTTTGCTATCATTTTGGACAACCTTGAATCAGGTGCTCCATATGAAGGAAAATACCAAAAAGTTTTTGATTTTGTGGTAAGTTTTTTTGTTTTTTGTGCATATCTTTTGATATTTTTTAAATAATATATATCTTTTTAACAATCATGTTATAGCCTATTAATTTAATTTTTTGTGAACAGCAATGTCTGTTTTGTGACTTCTTGCTCAAGCGTAATTATGCAATTCCAGAAAATTGGTTTTTTCAAAGTGAAGCAAAAGTGCTTAATTTTAAATGGAGAACAAAGAAAGACAAGATTAATTGTGGTTTATATGCCATGCTTCATATGGAGCTTTATGAGTTTGATGATGAAAACTGGGATATTGGGATTTTTGATGAAGAAGATCCACGTCATCGAATTCAGATGGATGTTTTGAGGAATAGATACATAACTAAGATCCTTCTTCATGAAATCAACAAACACCAACGAAAGATGTTTGAGTCTGCAAAAGCTTGGATTTCAGAATACCCAGATGAGTTTGAAGAAGAAGGTACAGAAGCCAAAAAAAGCAGAATTTATGAAGAAGATTCTTTGAAATATAATCTTCCTCTTTCTGAAATAAAAGAAAGATAAAAGGATGAATTGTACAATAACATGCTTTTATCAGAAATAAAGAAAATGGGTCATTATTTGAAGGAATGCAAGCATCGAAGGAAGTATGCTTATAAAAAAATCTGCAGTGTTGATTGTGAAGAAGTTGATCAGATACAAACATCATTCTTATTAACACTAGATGACGGAACGAAGCATAAACTTTTAGCTCATGAACTTCATTACTTAGGATTTGAAGAATGGAAAGAGTTTATGCTTTGTATTCATAAATGCAGAAGTTTAAATGCCGATATAAAGAGGAAGGCCATTAATGCAGTTCAAAAACTGTTAACAAAAGCCAAAATAATGAACGAGATCTCAGTGGATGAAGCATACCATAGTTATATCGGTTTAATGCCATTCAAAGACCCAGAAAACCAAAAGTTTTTTTTTAAGATTTGCAAAGACGTATTACATAGAGATGAGCAAGTGCCAGATGGAGTCATTTTTGAAGATCTTAAGTATTGCAAAGAACCAACTGAAGGTCTTTGTTTCTTGACAAAAGATGGAAAACCGAGTTTTCAGTCTTCTTCTAATGTGACTAATCTGCGGCTACTCGATATGGTTGTGTTTTATAAGCTTTGTGTTACCGAACAAAACGCACCATTCAAAGAAAGAGTTTTGAGAGCGTTACATTTTCAAAAAAAAAGCTCTTTCTAAACATCCAGAGTTTTACAAGGTCATGAGAGATGCAATGAATTATCAAATCAATAATTCGGAGGTAATTATGTTTTTTCTGATTGGTAATTTTTTTTTTTCTATTATTATTATTTTTTTTAATATATTTTCCAGACGTGGTTTTAAATTTTCAGAAACACCAAAGTTCAGAAAGAGATGGGTATCTGACAGATGGGAACGACATGATAGATGATGAGCTTTCAGATCTAAACAATTTTGCCGAATCTCCTCAAGACCAGAATAAAACGGTATTTAATTATTCTGTCACATAGTATGAAATTTTAATTACAATGTTTAAACTTTTTCTAAATAAGAATTTTATACATATATTTTCAGCTAATGCTTGCAGCAGCAGCATTAAATGAATTAAGTAATCCTCAAGTAAGTGTTTAATATAAACCTTAGTAAGCATTCTAAATTAATATGTTAGTTTATCTTATTTGTTATTCTTATAGGATTTAATTCAATGTCCGGAGCCTATAAATTTTGTTCCTGGGAGTATGTCAAGTGAAGAAGATGTTTTTGAAGAAGACGATGCTTATGAATCAGAAGATATTCAATATATTGAAGAAGAGTCTGAAGAAGATCTAAACAAGGTATTAACATTCACTAATAATATTATCAAAATAATGAAAGTTTAATTTTTGATTCTACAATTTAATTCATATTTTTTTCATACAATAAATGTTATTTTGAATTACAGATGAGGAATGGAGCTGAAACTCTTCAAAATTTAAGCAAAGATGTTAGTACATTAGTTGTACTTTTTGAAATAATTCAAAAATATTTTTTTTATTTTTTTTTTTTTAATTTCTTTTTCTCCAGGTAAATGTTTGTAAAGAAAACAATGAAGACTTAAGGCATAGAGTAAATAGAGAAAGGAATCCTACTGATGTTTTGAAGTCGCCATTCAATGTTCGAAAAGTTGATATTCTAACCAAATTTAATAAGATCGAAAAGTCTGTGTTAGAGTTAATAAAAAAAAAGAACAACAGCAATCTTGCGTAAGTTTTCTTCTTTATAATTTTATTAAAATTTTCGTAATATATTTGCATTGAATCCAATTATCATTATTTTTTTAATTTATCATTATTATTATCATTTTTTTTTTTTTGCAGGGATCATTTTTTTGACTCAGATTTGTTTTGTGCTACTAATTGTAGCTTTTTTAAAGATCTCATTAATAAAACAAAACTTGTAACATCAAACATCATAGACATTTGGGCCATAGTTTTGAATTTTCAAGAAAAATATAGAAGACCTGGATCTGGTTTAAGATTATTCTTAACAAGCCAAGCAATGGTATGTTATTTTATTTTTTCTTTTATTTTTTAACTATTATTATTAATTTTTGTATATTAAATTTAATACTAATGTTTGTTTTATTATTCTATTCAGTCATCTCGAAGAGAAAAAGTTACACTTTCCACTAAGAAGAAACAAGAAGAATTTTTGAATGCAATTAATTTTGCTTGCAAAAAATATCTGAACTCTAATGATTTATCTGCAGTTAATCTAGTAAGTTTTTATTTTTTTTTATTATTTTTTTTTAATCATTTAAATTTAATGGTTGTTAATATTACTATTTAAAATTAAAATAATATTTTTTAAATCTTAATTATTATTTACTTTTTACATGTTTTCTTCCCAGTTTGTAGGCAAAACCATTTCTATGTTTATTGCTTCAATCTCTTGAATCCGTCGTTTGTAATTATCGACAATTTGAAGGAAAGTGCTGGTATATATGGCAATACAACTGAAAATCTGGTAATATTATTTTTATTTTTTACATTTTCTTTTGTTTTGTTTTTTTTAACTATATTTTTAATTTTTTTTGTTTTTTTTGGTAATATTATTATTATTTATATATATATATATATATATATATATATATATATATATATATATATATATATATATATATATATATATATATATATATATATATATATATTTGTTTTCTTTTTTTTCAGTTTAAATTGTTTTGTCACTATTTAAAAGTTTCAAATCATCCAAAGGCTCAACAAATATCAAAGTGTGCTCCTCAAAGACTTCAAATGGAATGGCAAACATCTAAAAATAAAACAGATTGTCGCATTTTTACTATGAGGCATCTTGAGTTCTATTATGGAGTTGAAGACAAACAATGGAGATCAACTTTCAGAGAAAATGGAAGCAAGAATGAATTGGCGACTCTGAGAAAGTTATATGCTGTTAAAATTTTGTTAAGTGATGCTAACAAATATAAAAAAGACATTATAGCTGAATCATTAAAATTGTAACTTTTTTTATTCTGCAATATATAAACTTATTCAATATATAATTTTTTTTATTTTATGAATATGTTCAATATAAGCTTTTATTTATTAAATTTCACAGTAAGAATATAGTTTATGCTCTATATCTTATATTGTTAATTTTTTATTTATTAATATCGCAGTAATTTTTTTAATATCGCATTAACTTTGCAGTATCTTATTCTATACGTATTACTTATTTATATTAACAATATTAAATAAACTAGTATTTCGTAATAGACAAGAACGTTATCCTTATGTGGGTATAAATTTTTTAGTATCGCAATAAGTTTATTAAATATCGTAGTAATTTTTTTAATATCGCAGTAACTTTGCATTATATTATTCTATACGTTTTACTTATTTATATTAATAATATTAAATAAACTAGTATTTCCTAATAGACAAGAACCTTATCCTTATGTGGGTATAAATTTTTTAGTATCGCAATAAGTTTATTAATTTTTTTGTATCGGATTAAGTTTATTAATTTTATTAATTTTTATTATCAATTTTATTAATTTTTATTTATTAAATATTTCAGTAAGAATATTGTTTATGCTGTATATCTTATATTGTTAATTTTTTATTTTATTAAATATCGCAGTAAGTTTTTACTTATTTATATTAATAATATTAACTAGATTAGTATTTCTTAATAAACAACTGTCAATCTGACAAGAACGCTATCCTTATTTGGATTTAAATTTTTTAATATCGGAATAACTTTATTAATATTTTATTATCGGAATAAGTTTATTAATTTTTAGAGTTGGAATAAGTTTATTAATATTTTAGTATCGGAATAAGTTTATTAATTTGTCAGAATGTTTGTCAAAGAATATTATTTTTGTATCAAAATAAGTTTATTAATTTTTATTATCGTAACCTGCGTATTTATAATTTGTCAAATTTTTTACTATCGGAATAAGTTTTTAATTTTATTATACATCAGAAGTTTCAAAAAACAATTATTAATGTCAGAAAAAAATCTGAGTTTATAACAATAATAAAATTAATATTTCAAATTAAGAATAAGATAGTAACATTAACATTAAAATATATAAAATAACATATTGGTTAAAATTATATAGATGATAAAAACTTAACTTCACTTCAATACTAGTCCATTACATATTTTATAATTCAAAATTTGGACATACATAAACTGAGAAAATTAAAATAAGACAAAACTAATAAAAACCTAAAGGGACAAGTCTTGATCCTTCTTCATCTCCTGCTTAATATAGGCGACCTCTCGCTTCTTATCAAACATATCATTACGCGACTTAACCAGCAGTTTTTCCAAATCGTCAAGCCTAGAACGCTCCTTTTTCAAAGTATCATTGATTATATTGATAATCAAGGTTGCATCTTCATCGGAGATCTCCAATTCACCAAGATACTCTTCTTGCTTTTCAATCTGCTTTCTCAGTTGTTCACAATCTTCCTCAATCTTTTTAATGAAACCCTATAACTCCAACATTTGTTGCTTAAAAAAAAACTTAAAAGCCTTTAGCAGGTCGTCAGAACAAGCGGAGTCTTTCAACCTCTCTAGATTAGGGGTTCTAAAATAATTTTTCATTTTCTTTGTGTGTTTTGATGAGAGAAAAATACAAAAGAAGTGAAAAAAATAAGAATTATTATGAAAGTGGATTTACACAGACATATATATAGACAAAAAAAAAACCTTTTCGTTAACCAAACGCGTAGAGTTAATTTTTGGTTACACTTCCCATACAATTAATTACTTTTCAACCGTTACATTAAATAACAATAAAGTATTTGACAAAAAAAAATCAAAAGTTAATTTATTTTGACTTCTGACACCTGTCAATCTGACAATCTGACAAGAAGCTTATCCTTACGTGGGTATACATTTCACACAAAAAATCAAAAGTTAATTTATTAATTTTTTAGTATCGGAATAAGTTTATTGTATCGGAATAAGTTTATTAATTTTTTACTATCGGAATAAGTTTATTAATTTCTATTTATTAAATATGACAGTAAGAATATAGTTTATTCTCTATATCTTATATTGTTAATTTTTTATTTATTAAATATCGCAGTAATTTTTTTTTAATATCGTACTAACTTTGCACTGTCTTATTCTATACGTTTTACTATAAGTTTATTAATTTTTTAGTATCGTAATAAGTTTATTAATGTTTATTATACATCAGAACTTTCAAAAATCAATTATTAATGTCAGAAAAAAATCTTAGTTTACAACAATTATAAGTTTATTAATATTTTATTATCGGAATAAGTTTATTAATTTTTTATTATTGGAATAAGTTTATTAATTTTTAGTATCGGAATAAGTTTATTAATTTTTAGTATCGGAATAAGTTTATTAATTATTTAGTATCGGAATAAGTTTATTAATTTTTATTATACACCAGATGTTTAAAAAATCAATTATTAATGTCAGACAAAAATGTTAGTTTACAACAATTATAAAATTAACAAATTATAAAGTAACTGCAACATTATAATAGTAACAATAACATAGTAAACATTTCAAATAAACAATAACATAGTAACATTAACATTAAAAAATATGTAAAATAACATAATAGTTTAATAACAGATAACTGAATTTCAATAACACAACAAAATTTCAATAACTTCTAATTGTTCCATCAGTCAAATAATTTTAGCTTTTTTATTTCTTTCTTCGAATTCTGATGCAGCCTTGTCAAGTATTTCTATCTCTTCAAATGTCATGAAATATGGATCTCTAATATCAGAAATTTGGTTACTTATCTTTGAAAGAATATCGCTAACTTTCGGATACAGTTCCCCATATTTAGGCTTCAAATCAAAAAAACGAATAGTGTCTTGAAGATTTGCAGCAGCTTTATCAACAATTTGTTTAACCTTGTCGAGGCAAGTTTCATGTAACTGTTCAAAAAATATTTAACAATAACAATCAAAAAATTAACAAGAACAATCAAATATTCATTTATCTGCTCAAAAAAGTAAAGATATATTTCAACAATACATGTTGTTTATCTTCATTTAAGATATCAAATCTTATTGTAGTTTTCCAAATAATTGCATCTTTAACATCTTGCATCTCTTCTTCTAAACTTTTAAGATTGTTCAACAAGAGACAAATATTTGTTGTGTCGAATGAATTAGGTCCACATGTAAGGTAACAAATTGTCTCAGATATCAAAGATATTGCAGACTTTGTTTCTTCTTTTACTTTAGTCATACATTTTTCCATTTGGATCTTATAAAGTAACATGTATTCAATTTCAGAATCATCTTCATCATCTGTATTTAAAATAAGAAAAAATGTTAATATCGGAATATATAACCTTATTTGTCGTTAGCAGTTATAATATCACAGTAAGTGTCATATTGATTACTAACATAATAATGATATAATCAATTAATAGGTATTAAATTGTCCATTGTAAATGCAGATTAAAGAAAAAATATTAATATCAAAATACCTATCCTTGAATGTGAATTAATATCACACAAGGTATCATAATTATATCAATATCGGATTAGGTATCGTCAATAGAAATTAATATTTTTTCTATCAGAATAGGTATCATAATTATAACATTTCTGAATATGTTTTTTCAGAATATATAACATTTCAGAATAGCTATCATAGAAATGCAATTAATATCAGAATATTTATCATAGAAATGCAATTAATATCACAGTAGTTATCTTAAAGACTATTAATTTAAGAATAACTTTTTTGAAATGCAGAATACATATTTGTAATTCTGAAAAACAAAAAAGATTAAATTAACAGTTCATAATGATAATTACTCGTTTTTTAATAATAAAAATGTTAGTATCGTAATAGCAATCATACTGATGTACTCTTATCAGAATACGTATAGTTAAATCGTATAATAACAATATGAAATAATTAAGAATACCTTCTTTAATTTCTGCAAATCTTACTTTCCTTAAATTCATTATCGATAAATCTGTTTTTTTTTTTTTTGAATTTTTATGTTTTTTTTAAGCAAGATATATAACGATATTATCTTATTAGTGTAAATGTTTTGGAGTATTTACGAAAATGCCACCGCGTTTTTTTTAATCTTTGATGAGATGGACGGATGATCGTGTGGTCCACATTCATTCGTACCATCCGCACTTAAAATGTGAAACGCACCCGATCCCTTCCCTATATATATATATATATATATATATATATATATATATATATATATATATATATATATATATATATATATATATATAGCTACATACAATAGGAAAATGTGACAAGTTAAATACATTTTTAGTTAATTTGCCCTTCATCGTCAGGCACTTCACATCTTGCCATCCGTTTTTTTATTTGTGTGTGAGACATGTATTTTTGGTGATATATTATGGAACACAGTTGCACTTATAACATTTATAGCTAGAGAAAATATTTTAGTTATAGTAATGTTATTAGGTGTGTGCTAAGTTAGCAACCTAATAACATGTTATTGAGTTACACTACACCTAGCACAAACTTAAATATTATTATCTTTTTACATTTTATTTTCTTAAGTCCAAACTAGTCACTAAACTAAAATATTTGTTTTACCCGTGACTAGGTTTTGTGTGACCAACGTTCGACTCCAACCGACACCCGACACCGACCAACACAAACGGACCTTAATTCAGGTCTGGACTCGGTTTGGGTTTTCAGCCTTGTAGGGACTTGGGTCGGGTCAGGCGGGAGTCGGGATTACTCGAGAAAACACAAAGAATACCATACAGATCGGTTCGTTTTGGGGCTCCGATCGGGATTCGGGATTACCCGAACTAGAATCGGGTCGGGATTCGGTTAGAATTTTCAGACTTGTCGGTTTCGGGACTTTTCGGGATCGGGTCGGTTTCGGCCCGATGCTCGGCCATTTGAGATTGACACAAGACCAAATATTTATGCGGCATAGTTTTAGTTTCACCCAAAGCGCGGGAAAAAATCTCACTAAAAACAATACAGTACGTGTGATCATAGTGAAAGAAATGAAAAAGTACTGTGTTGTACCTGAAAATAAAAACACATGAATTATAACAACACACATTTGGACTCATTTTATGAAAGTCAAAACCCAGAAATTAACAGTTTGTTAAGGGAAACCTAGTTTTTTAGGCATAGATAGAAAACACAAACCTAATTTTACAATAATCATACATACATGACCACTGCTCAAAAATATATATATATATACCTACATAACTAGAAATTTGAGTTAAACAAATGCTGTCATTTGTGCATCATTGGCAACTTGACAATAACACTTTTCTCAACATACAATTAATGTGTGTTTGAAGATCTCTGGTGTAATCATGAGCTTAAGTTCGGAAGATATCTTGGGAAATCATGAAAGCCCCACCACTTTTTTTTATCGAGCATCATATATCACTAGCAACCGGGCACTGAACCTCAAAGATACTATGATCTTTAAAGTCCACCACCACAAATAACGCATCTAGTTGAATTGATATCAATGACACATGAATCTAAATTGCCACGTGTAGGTAACATGTTAGCCATAGACGCCATGTGAAAATGTTAACTTTAAATTGGGTAGAATTATTTCTTTGATCTGATTGTATCGTCGTGTGATGCTAGATTGTAGCTTTCAATATGTCAGCAAAGAGAGGAAACATAGTAGCCATTGGAGCTGTCGAAACCATAGGATCAAGTATAAGGGGATATTGATGGAATAATCATGGGGAGGTTTAACAGCTCAAGAAACAGATCCCAGCTTCTCTACACTTTCTCTAATGGGTAGGTTGCCTCCGAGCCCAAGAACGTTGGACAAACCCCTTAACAACAATGACGGAGCCAGGATTCTAATTCTGGGTGGGCCAAATTGCAAAGTTACACTTAACAAAATGTAGCATTCTTAAATAATAACTTCATTCTAATCGCTACTAACCAACTTCAAAAACCAAAACCATGTACTTGACTCTTGAGCCTATATACTTGAACTTTATGGTTTAAACCTATATACTTAAAGTAACTTAAATGATAAAATATATTAATTTTAATAGAAGAATCCTATGATATGAAACAAATAGCAAGGCTTGTATCAAGTGGTTAACACTCTTGCCTCTGGAGACAGAGTTCAAGGGTTGGATCCATGGACGGAACATGCATAGGGCCAAGGGGGGTTGTGGCCCCCCAAAAAATTTTAACTCTAAATACATTTTGTACCTTTTTTATTTCTATTTTTAGTCATTTTTATTAAATAAAAATCCGGTGTTGTGTATATCGGCCCCCCTAAAATAAATATTTTACAAGTTGGCCCCTCAAATAAATACGTTCAAGTTCCGTCTCTAGTTGGATCCTTACTCCTTGCAAGGTCGGAGGTCCTTTTCTATCTTTAGTAGAACTGGAATCAGCCTCTCTACCTTATGTAGGGGTAGGGCTGTCTACATCTCAACCTCCGCGTGGAAGACGGTATATATTGGGAGTTACTTTTAATTTTATGATATGAAACAATGATACACGCCTAACTAAGAAAAAATATCGACGACATATGTTTTTATTGATCAGTAATGACACATAAATTAATTTTTATACAAGTCTGAAGATATGTAACACTCGTATCTTTGCTTAGGTTTCAATATCAATATGTAAACAAGTTTACTGATGAGTTTTTAGGTGGGCCAAAGACGTCATAATTGATCAAGTTATTCAATTGTGCATTGGAATATTGGATATCCCATGAAAATGTAGGAGCTTTCGGGTTGGGCATGGCCCACCCTATCACATACATGGCTCAGTCCCGGCAGTTAACAAGAAACCATCAATCTTTGACAATGCATTGCTTGGACGTTTCTAGAAAGAATAAGCGAGTGAAGAAGGATTTAAGATTTGAAGTACCCAAAAATTAATGGTGAAAATATGCCCCGTCACCCACAATCTTGGTAAAAATAGAGATTAAGTGGATGTTGACAGAAGATAGAGAGCCCGTTAGACCAATAATGGATGACCATGGACTGTTTGCTAGCGAGCCATAGGAGTTCACAGCAGCCCCAAAGGCTGCATTTTTTATTTTGGTAACTATGGTTTCCAATCTTTTAGCCGACTAATCCACATGGGGTTTAAGCCCACCCATTTCATAACGTTGGTGTGACAACTTTAGGTTGTTTACACCTGACAAATGTTGGACTTGAGAACTCACATTTTAGTGTGATAGTCACAAGCCTTTTTGCCACTAAGCGACCATGATTTGCCCTAAAGGCTAAGTTGGGTCCATGAAATAAAGTAATTAGCTGTTTCCAAAGTGAATTCAATTCCATGTGAAAATGTCACCAACATTCGATTAGCATGGAAAGGTTTACAGCATAAAGACTTAGCTATACAGTTTTGTAATAGTACATGATATATTCTATCTCCTTTAAAAATCCAAAATAAATAAAGAAAGAGTGTTTAAGTGTTGACCCATCCTGCTCTACTATATGTTTTGGCCAGTGCAAAGATTTACTCGTTTCGACCCATAATTTAGTTAATCTAATGCGTCTAGGGGTGATGATAGTCTAAACTCTAAAGAACAGATTGAACAGGCCCTAACCTGTATTGAAGTTAATAACAAAAACCGTACCTAATTGAAGCTGATCGGTTGTGAACCAAAATGGAATTAAGTAAAAAGGCCAATTTTATTGACTCTGTTAACAGGACTTTCAATAAAAATATCAAAACGGTTTACAAAGTAAGCTAAGTCCGTAATGTTGATATTACATGAGACCTAGTTTCTTAAGCATAGATTTCAAATACAAACTCAATATTAGAAGTACATATTTGTGTGACTATAAATTTGAGTCATATTAAACAAAAGATTATTTAATTTAGCATCATTTGCAATGGGCCAACGACATCAGGTACATTTTATTCTTTTTAGCTTAGATGCTTTGGTGAAAGTGGAAGTCGCCATCTTTGCAGCATTCTACATATTGGCTTCCATTAAGAAGAGGTGGGATACTTTGTTCATAATAGAAAAAATTTGTTGGATCAATTATACCTTTCACCATTGCCAACCTTTTGAAATTTCCCTTAAAATACTTGGTTCCCCATTTGGATGCTTGCAGGTAAGGGGTACCACATTTATCATCATTTGTACCCAAATCTAAATCCCTGAAGTTCAAATAGGCTCCCCTCGGGTTCTTGGACACAAATGGTGTCATATTGTCGTAAACCCTTGTTATTGAGGCAACATGTGTTTCAGAAATGTTAAACCCTCCTTCTGTCCATTTAACTACATACTGCATGATGTACAAATTCCCTTCCCTGTGAGGGTATGGAGTTTTAGTTTCATTTATTTTACTCATCTTCCCGCCATGTGGCTCCATTAATATAGTCACGCTTTTTTCTTCCAGACACCATTTTAAGAGTTGTCCTAGCGCCTCTTCGGGGAGGGGTTTCTTCACGTAGTCTGATTTAACCTTAAAATATCTCTTAGCCGATGGTCTTCTTTCATTCAATGCTTCGACACTTTCTCCTTCAAAATAAAGTGAAAAGTAAACTACTGATTCTATCCAACTCATTTCAATGCAATCTTTATCGTTTACTTGTAGTTCGGTAAATATATTGTTGATCATTGTTATCAGCTTGTTCTTTGTCCCCAAAAATAGTGAGTTGAATGTTACTTGTAGTGTTCTATTTTTCTCTCCAGACACCGAGACAGAACGTATTTCAACTCTAATGAACAAATCCTCACTAACATTGTGAGAAATATGCTGCCACTTGTTGAGAAGTTTGGTAGTACCTTGGTCTAGTTTTTTAGAAACACTTAAAACCGTAACTACTGGTGGAACATAAACAAGATTGATCTTCCAAGCTAGTATAACCCCAAAACTGGCTCCTCCACCACCTCTGATTGCCCAAAACAGATCTTCACCCATCGAGCGTCGATCCAGGATAAGCCCGTTCACGTCGACAATAAGTGCATCTATTACATTATCAGCAGACAAACCATATTTTCTTGCCAACATGCCGAATCCCCCTCCACTAAAGTGGCCTCCAATTCCCACTGTGGGGCATTCTCCAGCTGGAAATCCAAGAACATTACTTTTCTTAGAAATCGAATACAAAAGCTCACCAATATTTGCACCAGATTCGACCCACGCAGTTTTATTGTCTGAATCAACTGTTACTAACCGTAGTCTGTTCAGATCGAGAACGATGAAAGGGGTGTGAGAAAATGAGGTGTAGGAAAGGCCTTCATAGTCATGACCACCACTACGAATTCGGATTTGAAGACCAGATTCCACACTACATATGACTGCTGATTGTACATGGGAATATGACAAAGGAGTGATTATTGCTAATGGTTTTGGGGTTGTAGGGGTGGCAAATCTAAGGTTTTGAATGGTAGATTCAAGAACAGTAGTGTATGAAGTGTCACTAGGAGTGATAACAATTTCTGATAAAACACTCTGAGAGATGCAATCAAGAAAGATTCTAGAGCTCTTTGACAACAAAAAACAAAGCAAAAGACTTGTAATAAATGAAACAGGTCTACATGTAGAAATTTTCAATTTCATTTTTGTTTCAAAAATGAATTTAGCTCACAAGTAAAGAGGTAGCTACATCTATCATCTTGACTTTTTTTTTTTTTTTTAATAATTAATAATTAAATAAGGGGGTTTTTTTCTGGTGCAAAAATAAAGGATTTTTATACTAGACAAATAAGAGCTGAAATGTCAACGCATGAAACACATGCATCATTATTTCATTATGATGATCTTATTGAAATATTTTAAGATATCTTTGCCAACATGCTAGAAGGAGACAAAGAATTAAATAATTTCACATTTATTCGATGTATTTCGCAATCTTTCAAACCAAATGACATCCACAGATAAAGACCACTCTTGACAAGAACTTAGGGTGCGTTTGATAAACATCTTTTGGATTTTCATAAAGGATTCATGATGATAATAATCGTTTGGTATGTTATGATTGGAAAATATCTTTCACACCTTTAAACAATGAGTTTTACAAAACCTTCCTTACCCGGTAGAGTTAGGTGTGTGGTGTTTGTTTTTCAAAATGAGGAAATTTCTTAATAAATGAACCATAACAAGTATCCATTTTTAAAAATAAACTTCGCCCATATTTTTTACGAAAATGAACTTTTGCATATCACCCGTTAGATTCAATTTATGACACTTTTGAACCACACACGTTTCTCTCATTTTTCTAGGCGACATTCTAGGCGAGGTGGTGGGAGTGAAGAGGTGGTGGAAGTAAGGGCGAGGTGGTGGGAGTGAGGGCGAGGTGGTGGATGTGAAGAGGTGGTGGAAGTGAGGGCGAGGTGGTGGGCGAGGTGGAGGGCGAGGTGGTGGGTGTGAAGAGGTGGTGGAAGTGAGGGCGAGGTGGTGGGCGAGGTGGCGGGAGTGAGGGCAAGGTGGTGGGCGAGTATACAAGTCCATCATGGTGCAAACTGCCTCAGCATACAAGTCCATCATGAACTTGATGATATGGTGTTGTGGTGGTGGTTGAAGATATTAGCAGGTGACGGTTGGATTTGGTAAGCATAAATGAAGATTGAACATGGTGATAAAAATGGAGATGGAAGATAGAAAGGGGATGGGTTGGTGGATGGGTTGATTGTTTAGATCTAGATGGAGAGAGGATGGTCAAATAGTACTCGTTGATTTATGTCAGTAATCAATAAGTGCCATTGAGAAATATAAAAATAAGGCCTAGTCCATTTTGGTAAATCTTCAAAATATGGTTCATTCTTGTAAATTGATCATAGGAATGGTCAACTGTGGTAATTACTTTTTTCAAAATACTAATATCTTAATCTGATTCATTCAAATGCGGTCAAACATCTAGGTCATTCAGGCTGTTAGTTTTTTTTTCAAATCATTAAGAGGCAATTAGTATTAAGAGTGTTTGTTTTTTCCAATCATTAAGAAACAATAAGAGCCATAAACCTCTTACTGAACTAGATGGGAAATGGTGTCTTAACACCTTTTAATGCTTTTTTTTTCCACCTTTATCTTTGGTATTAAAAGTATTAGATAGAATCATTGCACATGTTTTGTTACATAAAGAATATATAAGATGATATGTGACAATTCATATTTTGTTCAAATTAAAAGGTTCGATTTCAGACTCATATATTTCACCTCTAACACGAACCATCTGGTTATTAATTGTTTTAAAAAGTTCAATTTAAACATTGACACACTTATTTTGTCAAATAAACATGAGATTGCATGTTTTGTCAAAAGTACTTTTAACTTTTAATTGATTGTATTATAAAATTTTCTTTTCTAGTTTTAATAAAGTTTATTTTATATTTAAATTGTAAAAAGCGATACTTTAACACATTTAGACATTTTACAAAAACAAACGATTTTATTTGAGTCAGATTCAGATTTTCCAACAACTTATTCATATTAAGATGGAAATCAGATTCAGACTTAGACTTTTCTATCGCATATTTAGATTCAGATGTGCGAATCAAATTCAGACTTGGAGATTCTTAATAAAATTTGCTTAAATTATATATATTCTTATTTCTCTTTCATTTTTAGCCATATACACAATTGTTTTCATTTTTCAAATAGGACCTTTTTTTTTTTTTTTTTTTTTTTTTTTTTTAATATCTAAATCTTCATAACTTTTTCTATCCCACTATATAAAACAAACAACTTTTTAAATCCAAATCATAATCAATTCAAAAGTGCTTTATATACCTCAAATTCTTCATAAACCTAATGAACCAATCACAATATTTTATTTTTTTAATAAAAAAAATCTACTTTCATCATTTTGTTAAAATTAAATATCTAACAAACCGTTAATCATTACTCGAAAAGAATCATACTATCATGACAAGAATTAAATTATCTTTCTATAGAGGAGAATTTGTATATACTTTCGACCACTTTTTTTGACTTTTTTTTTGTGAGTATTGAAATTTACGTCTGAAAAAATCACATGTGATTTGTTATTTTAAAATCACAATGTATGAAATGACATGTGATTTGTAAAATTACACGTTATTCCTAACAGACAAATCACGTGTGATTTGTTAAATCATACGTGACTCCTAACATACAAAATCACATGTGATTTTTGCTGACACAAATTTTAACACTAAAACAAAACTCGAAAAAAGTTCGTCGAAAGTATATCGAAGTGCTCGTCTACTGAAAGATAAAAAAAAATCTCGTGGCAATTGTTATTTTTTGTCGCTTAACGATTTACCGTTTGCAAGATATTTTATTTTCAGAAAAAAGGTGGAAAGTGATTTATTATTATTTTTTTATTGAAAAATAGATGACCAAAAGTGGTTCATTGGGTTTATAGAGAATATGAGGTATATAATAATCTCAACTCAAATCTAAATCCAAAAGCTATCTACAAACCAAACTGGCCCTAAATTTTCCCTCGAAAGATGATGTACTAAAAAAATATTAAATAAATAAATAATTAATACATATTTTGTTCATGTGGTTTATGCACAATAGCACTTTTTGTCTTTTTTAGGTTTCTTGCACAATCCTTCCCTATGGTTGCAAAATCTTGCATTGTTAGTCCTTTTGGCCAACGGCCGTTTTGCTTTGTTGTTAAAAAAACACACTTTTCACACTAGGGTTTATGTCGAATTAGGTTTTTTGTGTTTGTGGATAAAATTTGTAGTGGGAAATGATCACAAACAAGTCTTAAACATGTTTACCTTTCTTTAACATTACCCAGAAACTCTAATTGATTGATTTTCGAATTAGGGTTTATACGACCCAATTTGGGGATTTTTGATTTTTATGCGTTATAGTCTAATCAAGTTAGTGGGAAGGGGTTAGAAAGACATTACGAACATGCTTTGGACAGTTAATTTCACCCAGAAACACATTTGATTAAAGATTGATGATTAGGGTTTATGTTCTTCTCGCCCAGGTTTGATCTTTGTGATGCATGGTTAAAATATGATAAAACTTGGTCACACATGCTTTATATCATCCTAGGAATGTGTTAGAATCACCCTAACATAACATCAAACTCAAAAATTTCAAATTCGATTCAAGTCTATTAGGGTTCATCGAACTTATGCATTTTTGTTCATTGGTTGTTTGAGAATCTTGTGTAATGATTGGTAATGGTTTAAGCATTGTTTGTAACATATGTTTTATTTTTATTTAAATGGACAGGAAAGGATTTTGCATGTTTCACTGAACATGTATGTCTACAGTATATCATCGATGTTTCTTGTATAAGAAACATCGAACTTGGAAGTGATAAGATCCATCGAACTTAACAGATTCCATCGAACTTTATCAAAATTCATCGAACATGTTGTTTTCCTTCAAACATGATAAGTTCGGTGAACTTGATGAATTTCCATCGAACATGTTAAATTCCATCGAACTTTTGATTAACATAGAACTTACACATTTTCATCGAACTTACACATTGTCATCAAACTGTGTGACATACATCGAACTTATGAACTGTCCATCGAACTTTGTTGAATCTATCGAACTTTCGCACATTTCATCGAACTTTTAAATTGACATCTCATTGAACTTTTATCTAAATGGATAAACCTTGAACTTGATTTTAATTGATACAAATGGACATACATATAATTAAAACTCAAGTATTCCAATTAGATCAATTGTCAATATATGCAAATATAGTCACTTATGTATCAACAAACAAGTAAAATCAGAAAGTCTTACATCAGGTCACATAATGAGTCAAAATATGTATTAAATGTTCTAACACATATGTATAATGTATGTTGGCTTTTCTGATTTTCCATTTCAGTTATCACAAATGGCTTCTCAACAATCACCACCCATGCTCACTAAGGATGATTTATTTCCGGAAGGATAGTCAGTAACTCTTGGCAACAACAATGCTCGGGTGGAATTTCATAAGATTAAGTGCTCCGAACCATCATGCCAGATTGTCATTGAGGTTCTAAAGAATCACAAATGTAGATACATGCTGGAAAAGTCTGCAGTAGTTCCTGAAAACTACATTCACTAGTTCTGGCATACAATTAAACTTAGTCTTAATGAAGATTCACTGACCTGTAAGTTGGATGGGAAAGAAGTCACTGTTGACATCGATTATCTTCGAAAGTGCCTACTTCTACCTGAAGCTCTAAAACCAAACATGTTATTTCATGACACTCCATCAGAGAAGACGGTTCTTGATTTTCTATGGGAAATTGGCTACGATGAACAACCAGCAAAACCTATCAAATCTTTCTCAAATGTCGAAGCCAAATACATTCCGCAGCCATGGAGGACCATTTATTATATCTTGGCACGATCAATTACGGGAAGAGACAGTGGTCACGATCATCCCCGACTCTCTCACCTTCAAATATTTTAGAGAATTGTGAATCAAAAGCAAATTGACTACGCTTGACTCATTTGGGAAGATATTGTTTATCATATCCAAAGCCACTATCTCACTCCTTTTACCAAGATACCGTTCGTCAGATTCACAAAGATGATCATCTACAACCTTCTTGAAGATAATGAAGACATCTCTCGTCGTCCAACTGATACTAAGCTACACCCAATTACCAAGGATAAAACCTTCAGCAAGATCAATGTCCAGGCAACATGCACTCGTAAGCAAGGGAAGCAGCTTCCTAACAACCTTCTAACTGAGAAGATCCATAAAACACTTGCCAACAAAATGTATTCTGAAGCTCTCAAAGTTGGAAGAGTTGGTTTCCTCCACTACACGGCTGAACCTTCAGAAGTTAAAACTCGAAGCAAACGTGGAAGCAAGACTGGAAGCACTACCAGCACTACTAAGAAACCCAAACCAGCACCCGCAAAACGTTTAAAGAAGAAAGTGACTGCAGCAATTCCAGAGCCTGAACCTGAAGAAGAAAACATCAATAAAACAGAAGATTCTAATTCTGAAACTAAAACTGATGAAGAAGCTACGTCCTACAGTGAAGATGATGCAACTAAGCTTACGAAAGAAGCTAGTCTCGAGTCTCTTGAATCAAATGAAGAAAGAAGAAAAAGAAATTTGATGAAGCAATTAATCAAGAGTTTGGTGATGATCAGACCACAGGTGAACATGTGGAATCTGAAGTTGATGTTACTGTCCCTCCTGCTGTTTAGACCCTCATTATTCCAGTTAATCAAACCGGTGGGTCTGGAACTGCTGAATGAGTCACCTAACCTCTTCCGGTTATTCAACCCGGTGAACGAGGGAAACACATTGTCTCACCTCAATCAGATCTGCTTAATCAACCCGGTAATGATGAGTCACGGGATGAAGAAGGGAATCTAATCCTGACCGAAGTCAACCAAGAAGTGAATGTTGATGACTTCATCATGAGTCAAAATGATGACGATGAAGATAACGATGACAACGATGACAAGAAAATTGATGATGAGGAGGTAAGAAGAGAAACAAAAGAACTGGAAATGGAAAAGAAGTTTAAGGAAGATGAAGATATGAAGATAAAGCAAAAGGAAGAGGAAGAAAGACTGACTAAGAAAACTGTTGAGGAGAAGGAAAAAGATGAGCAACCTCACACTTAACCAGACTCTACACTTCATCCACCATTCCTGAAGACGCACCTCCAGTCTCTAAGCATACATCTCCTTTAAAGGACGAAAATGTCAGCAAGGAATCTTCAGTCATTACTGAATCTTCAACTCAATCATCACCACCACCAACTCAACCGGCATCCACCGGCAAATCCATCAAGAAACCCACCAATCGTTTGGTCTCCCAGGCTTCGATGAAGGTTAAGCAGGCGGTAAAGAAAGCTAGAGTCAAGAAATACAACAAGCTTTTGGACCAGATTCAAACTTTAACTAACATGGTAACCAACCTTGCTGGACAAGTTAAAGAGCTACAAGGAGCAAAAGCAAAAGTTGATGAATTTTTTTTCCGACGATGTTCAAGAGAAGATGTTTAGTGCCATCAAGGGTGACACTGAAGAGTACCTGAAGAAATGGGCACCTAGAATAACAACAAAGAAAGTCAAAGACTCGATACTCTCTTCAAGAACGTAGTCGCCACTGTTCCACTTGTCCTAAAAACACAACCAACTCAGCCAAAAGAACCAACGATTGAGGAACTTCAGATACAGTTGATTGACAAACTAGTGGGTCTCATCTCATCAACTCCTGAACAGATTGCACTCACACAAGCCATCCAAGCAAATATTGAAAAGGAGTCGTGTAAAACAGCTACTGAAACTGGGAAATGGCAAAAAGATAATGAAGACCCCGATCAAGACAAACAACCAAAAGAAACCAAGAAATGCTGGTGGCTCATCTTCTCAACACAAGGAACCGGTCGTCCCATCTGCTACAACAACTACTGCCAAGTCTCCACGACGGGCATCCGGATCTGGAACAACAGCATCAGAACATCATTTCGATTCCTTTCAAGACAACGAATTCGAACAACATCAATTCAAACCAGAGTCTCCACCAAAGCCAAGAGACAAGAAGTCGGATAAGGGCAAGAAGAAAAAGGTCAAGAAGTCAAAAGTAGTCCCATGGCTAGAGGATGACATAGATGAGGGATTCGAATGGTTTGACAAGCTCGTCAGTTCACAACCATACGTCGACAATGATTCTATGATTGATGGACGAACGCTTGAGTTTACACAAAAATTCAAACATGATCATCGCATTAAGAAACTCACCAAAGGAGAACTTCGTAGATTGAAGAATGATGCTTTCAACTTGCTAAAGGATAACTCCACAAGTGCAGCTGAGTTAGAATATCACTTGGAGAACATTGCACGAGCAATGTCAAATGATATCAGCTGGACGAATCTGGATGTATTTGTGATTGATAAACTTCAAAATGGACCATATATTACCGACTGGACAAAGCCACTGCCCGTTGTAGGAACTTGTGATCATCCAACTATTCCTTATGCTTACTTCTTCAACAACGATCTCAAACTTCTTATCCATGGTGCCAAGTGTCAGCCTAAGTATGCAACGTCACTTACCTTGATAGCTGCTGCAAGATACCCACAACCGGCCATCGAAGAAATAGCTACCAGACTCTTCGTTACTCAAGTGGAGCTGTACGATCAAGATATGCATCTGGGCATCTACTACTTGTTAGAATTTTAAATAACTTGACAATAATATAAATAAATCTATATCAAAGTGTTCATGTATGCGGAAGCGATAGATCAAGTATAACACATAATTATTAACAAAAACATAAATAGGAACGTACCGTTTGGATTCTAGCTAAACAAGAATCACTTCAGTAAACCTTGAATTAGTGTAACAATGGATCAATGATAAACCCCTTACCTTTTTATTTATCGATCCCTTGATAATAACTATAGTGAGTTATTACCTCGTTCTTGTACACACAAATTAAATCGTATTAAGTTTATGCAAGTAAAATCAAATAGAAGGACTTGATGATCACAAAAAATGGATCCACCCTAGGTTAGGGATAGGCCGATCGGTTTTGGAGACAAAGAGAGGAAGAAAACAATTTAGGGATAATTGTGTGCACAAAAGATTAGCCAAACAATTACCCTTGTGTTTGTTTATATACTAATAGAAACTTGGAGGACAAGTTGGACTTGGATTAGGTTTTCCCAACCCTAGTCGACCGGCCTAAGGGATCCAAGAGGATCTTCCGGATCCTTCTTGGCATCTAATTTCATATTAGTCCTTCTCATTTACATTTAACGATAGTTAGTCCATACGGTTAATAACTAACGACCGTTAAGTCCTTCTAGTTATAAATATATATATATATATATATATATATATATATATATATATATATATATATATATATATATATCAATTATTATTTCTTAATACTCATTTGTAATGCGTGCAATCCCGAGGTCTCGGGTTCGATACTAGACATACACTATTAATATTTATACATAATTTAACAGCTCCCACTTGTATATCTATTAATTGTATAATGACATTGGTTGGCGTCTTGCAACATTCCAATGCCCCTAGTATGACTCGAGCTAGGTTTCCTGGAAAAACCTTTAATGATTCATTATTATAATTATCCTTTTGTTACTAATACTACGTTAATAAAGATATGAGATTAATCATTCTTTATTAACTTTCCGTTTCTCATTTCTTAATGATTGAAGAAAATTACCAAAACATCTGAACGTATTCCAGATAGACTTTGGGCGTGGCCACGCAAACATTTTGTCAACCCTACGAGGGGCCCAACAATATTAAACTTCAAAACATATTCAAAGGAACAAATTCTCTCTTGACTACAAGAATAACCCATGGACTTTGCAACACTTCTGAAAACAACCCTTATAACTTCCAGTTACGGTAAGCGGTAGATTGCTTTACAAAAATTCACTACATCCATGACTCTTATCTGGTATCTCAAGTCTGAGGATAATTTTTAAACATGATTCACATAAATGTGAGATCACATAGTTAGGATAAGTCCTATATTCAATTTATTGAATATCATGTGAAATTGGTATGACTACGCATCAATATACTTTCAAGGATATTCTAACCATTACTCAAATTTGTCATAGTTTAATGATATTACCATATCACTAAACGACAACGAACAATTTAGAATAATAATTTATTCATGGATTTAAACATGCAAAAAAAACATGATATATTATTAAGACAATGATAAATAAACATAAACAGTACCTTATTCCATTAAAATAATAATTGTACATTACATGCTTTATCCAAATACTAATCACAAATGGGCATGAAACTATCAGCTAAACGAAGTCCTATGCCTTCAACAAGCTTGTAAAGCTTAGTGCCAGGTAAAGGCTTCATAAAAGGATCTGCTAAGTTATCATCTGTATGAATTTTGAGTAACTCGATTTCACCTATCTTGACTTGTTCTCGAACATAGTGATATTTAATCGGGAAATGTCTGGTGCCTTTCATGATTCCAGGTTCATTGGCAAATGTAATTGCAGATGAGTTGTCGCAATACATTTTTATCGGTCTTTGAATCGATGGTATAACCCCAAGCCCCGAAACAAACTTCCTAATCCAAACGGCTTCCATTGCAGCTTCTAAAGCAGCTATGTACTAACTTTCTGTTGCAGACATCGCTAGTGTACTCTGCTTCTTGCTCCTCCAATCCACAGCTCCTCCGTTAATGACAAAGACATAACCCGTCTGAGACTTCGTATCATCTTTATCACACTTCCAGGATGCATCGCAGTAACCTGTAACATCAAGTTCTGCAGTTGGATTACCCCCATAAACTAAGAACATCTCTTTAGTAGCCATAAGGTACTTAAGAATATTCTTAACAGCAGTCCGGTGAGCTTCACCTAGATTCTGTTGATATCGACTGGTTAAGTTCTGAGCAAATGCCACATCAGGCCTTGTGCTTTTCGCCGAATACAAAATAGATCCCACAGCCGAAGCATAAGGGACTCTTTTCATGCGTTGCACCTCTGCAGGTGTTGAAGCACAAACTTTGCTACTCAAGCCATGTTGTTCTTGCATTGGCAAATATCCCTTCTTGGAATTTTGCATATTGAATCTATTCAATATTTTATCAATGTAACCACTTTGGCTTAATCCAATTAATTGTTGAGATCTATCTCTATATATCTTGATTCCCAGAATGAATGCAGCTTCCCCTAAATCTTTCATAGAAAAACACTTTCCAAGATATGCCTTAACCTTTTGCAAACTTGGAATGTCTTTTCCCATGATCAATATGTCATCAACATATAAAATAAGGAAAATTACATCACTCCAACTAGCTTTGTGGTATACACATGGCTCATCAAGATTCTGAGTAAAACCAAACTTATTGATTTCTTCATCAAACCTTTTATTCCATTGTCGTGATGCTTGCTGATGAGGCGAAAAATGAACCACTTTTAGGGGGTCATTTAAGCCCGGAATTGAATTTATTTGATCAAATATTGCCCTAAATCGTTTCTTTTGTGATTTTAGGTACTTTGGGAGAGAAATCTGGAAAAGGAAGCAATTCGGACGTTTTTGGAGCATAAAAGTGAAGAAAACGCCAAAGACTTAATTTTCCAAGCTGGGAACAGTAGGTGACGGCGTCAAGAAGAACATTTTGACGGCGTCAAGAGTAATTTTCATGACGACCCAGTACAGAAATGAAGGCGTCACAAGGTAGAGCGTCAAGAGTAAAATATGTGACGGCCTGGAAAAAGTTATAACGTGACGGCGTCAGAAGTAGATAAAGGCAGTCCGAGAATTCTTTTGGCGGCGAGATGACGGCGTCACCAATTTGGTCTTGACGCCGTCAGCCTCAATTTCCTATATATAGTTTTCTAATTTTCATTCATAAAAAAAAGAGAAGTTTTGGAGAAACCCTAAGGCCGAACTTAGTACGAACTTTACAGGTTTTTCAAGGGTTTTCAGCCCTTGAACCCTTTCAAGTGTAATTGAGATAAGTATTCTTTTAATTCAATCAATATGTCTATGTGTTGGTTGTCTATATCTTGTTCTTGTCTCAATTCCATCATGCTAGGCTAGATTTATCTTGTGTTTGCTTAGATCTAATGAAACCTAGATGTTAATTATGTGTTGATTACTTGTTTATGGTTGTATTGGATGAATGATTTCGATGTTAGGCTTAAGAAAACTGGCAGATCTCCAATTGGTAACATGCTTGAACGTCTTAGGAAACATGAACTGACGTGCACTAGGCTTTATTGGTTGTATTTAATGCATGAGTAAATTCTAATGATCCCATGTTAGGAGCTTCTTAGCTGACTCGACATAGGAGTGAAGTAGGCACTCATAGGATTGGGGAATTAAGTGCGCCACCCCATGAATGGTATTAAGGAATACAATCTGTCATCCACGCAACTATAACAAGTAATTAACGTGTAAAAGATTTCTAGGGAGTAGTGAAATCTAAGTAAACACAATTTCTCCACTTATTGCTCACAACCTTAGTTAATTTAGTTTATTTTCATTTCTAGTATTTTATTTTGATTGCATCTTTAGTATTGGGTTAGTTGACTAGCAACTAATTCCGCCCAAATCCTTAAAATCCAAGATTTTTACTTGCTTTCTAAAAAATTATAAAAATACAAAAATAATCATCCTTCATCTCTAGAACTAGTATTTAGGTTTTCTAATCCTAGCGACACTATTCCTAGCTGAACGATCAATCCCCCGGTACTTGTCACTATACTATACTACAACTATCAGGTACACTGCCTGGTGGGGGTTGTAAGCTTCTCAAGATCCCTTGAGAGGTAAAGCCTGGTGCGATTCCCACGTATCAAGTTTTTGGCGCCGCAGCCCGGGGAATAGATATTGTCTAGGTTAGAATCTCTTTTTATTAGGTCTACTTGCTAGATTCCTTTCTAGTAAGATTTTATTTTTATTTTTAGGTTTTCTTTAGTCTATCTTATTTCTTTGTGTTTTTGTTCGTAACTCTTCACCACCCGACATCATGGACGATGGGAACATCTTTGAACCCGTCATCCAACCACAACAAAACTGTCACACCCCCAAAATCGGGTCCAGCGGAAGCATACGTGTAGCTGGGGTGTAACTCAATCGGTAACACAACACAAGTACAAAAATAGTTTTCACTTTACTTAATTAGAATAAAATCGTTTAATCAAAAATGCTAAATTTACATCGTTAAAAGTAGTGCGGAAGTAGGCCCTTAAAATAGTTTAAAACGGTCCCCAAATTAATAATCAAAGTCTTCTATGACCATGCCATGCCCTGCCAAAACCTCCTGTAGCGTGCCATAGGTTAAGACCTGAAAATACATGCTAAAGTGTCAACACGAGGTTGGTGAGTTCATAGAGTTGTTTAACAAATAAAGTTTATAGAAAAGTGATCACACAGCAAAGGCATCGTAAATCCACTCAGTTACAAGTCCCGCCATAAGAGCCTTGTAACCTGTGTGTTCACAACCCACTGCTAAAATATAGTTTGGGTCTAGTAGTCAAGCACCCGTGGTCAATAATAAGTCACAATATAAGCACCACCTATATAATAATGTATGCCATGCAAAGCCCCTAATTAAATAATATGCGTCCCGTAACATGGTGGACGAGAGGTTGGCCGACCTCAAATAGCGCTATCCATACTACTAATAGGCGTCGAACAATGCGAATGTACGAACAGTACATCATACAACTATTATATAAGATTAAGAACGCTCCGAACATGGGAGACTTAGCACGCTCAACCAATAAGGCGAGACTTTAGGGTTAAGAACGCTCCACCAATAAGGTGAGACTTTGCACGCTCCACCAAAAATGGCGAGACTTTAGGTCATAGTACGTACGGTACATTAGGGTCAAAAGTTTAAGTCAAGTCAAGTTCAAAAGTCAAGTCAAGTTCAAAAGGTCAAGTAGTTCAATAGTTCAAAACAAGTTCAAAAGTTCATAATAAAGTTCAAGTCAAAACCATGTTTAAAGAGTCAAGTAATAGTTCAAGTAAAAACGAGCATGTATTCTCCCCCAAAAGATGACAAAACAATTTAAAAGAGTAGGGGCTATGACTCACCTCGAAGCGATAGCAATGACGACAAAAGTGGATACACAGAAATGAGGTTCGATCCCTAACCGCGACCTATAATGAACGAATGATACGATCTACTTAAATTATGAGGGGATGCGATGAATGTACATGCACATGAAGCCTATACCACTCGTAGTTTGAAAATAATCGTTGTCGTTGATTTATAGTGTTTCCATAACTTAAGAGAATATGTGTTATTAGAAGTTGTCAAATATATATATAGTTCGCCTAGTTTCAAAAGTGTATATCTTGGTCGTTTTAAGCTCGTTTTCTACGTTCTTTATATCCACGGATTCGTTTTAGTATATACTAATATATTTTCAATAGCTCGGCTCCTCTAGGTTACGTTTAACGCCTCTATTTGTCCAACGAAAAATGTCAAACAGCATGTAGTTTTCAGAAAAATAGTTTTCGTCGTTAATATTGAAAAATTCATATCTCCTTCGTTATAAACTCGTTTTAATCCGTTCTTTCGCCCACGGCTTCGTTTTTGAAAGTATTTTCTAAATATTTGGTCAAAATTTACCCACCACCTACTGATTTTCCCACGATTTCAAAATAAGGACAGTAGGTATAAATATAGTTTCAAAAATCATTTCTAGTGTTCCAATCTAGTTCCAACTTCAACCAAACCACTTTCAATCACCACAAATCTAGTCTAATCTTACCATACACCTTCTTAGGGTGTCATGGGTTCCTAAACATCATAAATCAAGTGGATCTAACAAGGATCTAACTATAATCCACTTCTAGAGTTTCAAAGTTGTAAAAAGTATAAATAGAGTGGTATAAACTAACATATGCATATGGATCTTAAATAAACAACATGAAACTAGAAAAATGAAAGTATGGAAAGATCAACAAGTGATCTTGAAGCTTACTTGATGATTGGATGAGAAAATGTATAATAACCTAGGGTTTTACCACAAAACCCCAACAAGGAACACTAACTAAGCTTGAATAAGACTTGATCTCCAAAAATAAATGGTTTCTTCTTGTTGGTTCATCCTTGGCCGAAAATGAGAAGAAGAAAAGAATGAGAGAATTTTTGTTGCTAGTTTGTGTGTATAAATGAATGTATTGAAATTTTTAGGTGTAGATATTTAGTAGTTAAGAAAATTAATGCATATGGCTAGTTAGGGGGGCATTGGGAGGATTTTAGGGAGGGGAAGGTGAGGTTTGTGTGCTAATTAATAAAGTTGTCTTATAGTTGTAAGGTTTAGGTAGGAGTTGAGGAGTATTAGGTGTTATCGGGTACCGAGTTAACTAAAAATAAATATTACCGAGGTGAAATAAAATACGGCGAAGTTGTAAAAGTTATAAAATAATATTCCTGATGAGAATCGGGTGTTAAAATAATGATCGGGTTGAAATATCGCAAACCGACGAAGTTATAAGCTTCGACCGGAAAACGTAACAGTTGATTTGAAAACACCGGGTAAATTAATAATATAATTTTTATATTATTATTATGAGTATAAAAATGTGTTAAGACCATAGTTGGGATTATCGGATCAATTATTCAAAATAATAGTTCATAAGATAACGTTTATTAGTTTAATAATCGTACGTTTACAAAAATGACGCAACCCACGTATAAATGACAAATTTTCTCCGGAGATGAATAGTGTTTTATGAATAGTAAAATTTTAAAACGCTTCTCAGAATATCAAACTGACTCCGAAAAAGATGAATAGTAAAATGATGAATAGTGATCGATGAATAGTACCCGATGAATAGTAAATGTGAAAGTTCGGGAAAAGACCAGAATTTACGAGTTGTGACAGTCTCTACCCCTTAAGGGAACTTCGTCCCGAAGTTCAGTTAACGTTGGTCTCCGAAGTGTTATAAAGGTGAAGATTCATGAGACGAAATGACCAGTTGACGTGCTTCCAGGCGGCGGTTCACGAGGTGATGAAAAGTATAAGCGTTCTGACAACGAGGGTATACACACACATGAATGAAACATTCGGAAATTGAGTAGAGGATTCAATACGGACAAAATTTTATTATAACCATTCTCAGTGTTGCAAAATTCATTTCTGAGTCGGATATAGGTAGTCAGCCTATGTCCCACTATCCCGGGTTGAATATAGGTGACTAGTCTATATTCCACCGAGGTTCCATGAATTTTGAAATACTCAGCTCAGTTATACTACTAAGACGTACAGAAAGACTAAGGCAGGTGACCAAACTCGACGTCAAAAGATGAAACTATGCAAGGAGATACATACCAGGGTGACATATATGATACGTGAACATGCTTATATGAAAGATAGTGATAGAAATCAATTAGAATAAGTGAATATAATAAACCAGATAATGAGACACAAATCTCATCACCTAAGTCAGCAATTAACCACAAGTGAGGCTTCAGCTTGGCAGGCAGGCACGTGACGGTCATAGGGTTAAGTTTTTCGTAAAATTAGCTATAGTCTAGGTTTTAAAAACACTTAGTTCGCTATAGCCAAAGCTCTGATACCAATCTGTCACACTCACCAACCTCGTGTTGACACTTTAGCATGTATTTTCAGGTCTTAACCTATGGTACGCTACAGGAGGTTTTGGCAGGGCATGGCATGGTCATAGAAGACTCTGATTATTAATTTGGGGACCGTTTTAAACTATTTTAAGGGCCTACTTCCGCACTACTTTTAACGATGTAAATTTAGCATTTTTGATTAAACGATTTTATTCTAATTAAGTAAAGTGAAAACTATTTTTGTACTTGTGTTGTGTTACCGATTGAGTTACACCCCAGCTACACGTATGCTTCCGCTGGACCCGATTTTGGGGGTGTGACAAAAACCCACCACTAGAACCTCTTAGGCCCCGAACCTTAGGAGAGTATTCCCGACCTAGCCACCAAGGCTACCGAAACACCATTGAGCTCACCGGAGCCAATGTGACCCCCTTGCGATCCGACACCATCCGGTTGGTGTAAACCAGATGTGCATTCCATGGACTTCGTTCCGAAGATCCAAACCAACATCTTAAGGACTTCCTTAAAATCGTAGACTCCATAGACCTAGATGTTGAAACTAGAGAGATAACTCGATTACGCCAATTCCAATTCTCTCTACGGGATCAAGCTAGTCAATGGCTTGAGCGTTTACCCGCTGGATCCATCACCACATGGGATGATCTCACCACTCATTTCCTTGCTCAATTTTTCCCACAGGGGAGAACTACTAAGCTTAGAAATGACATCTTGATGTTCCAACAACGTCAAAATGAATCTCTTTATGAAGCATGGACTCGTTTCAAGGACTTACTCCAAAAAGTCCCTCATCATGGCATAGATCTTTGGCTCCAAGTCCAAATCTTTTATGACCATATCGATCTCTCCACGAGGCGAGCCATTGACCAATCGGCCGGTGGTAAGCTACGTGATCTAAGTGCGGAACAATCATGGGAACTCATAGAAGATCTTGCTCTCTATGACAACGAAAGTTGGAATGATCCCCGTGATTTGAACAAAACGGTCAAGGCAATATCCTTGCCTTCGAACAACTCTAGCGCTCCCGACCGTAGGATCATGGAACTTGAGGATCAAGTCAAGTTTCTCATAAAATCCTATGAAGCTCCTAAGCCTTCAAGCCAAGTGAATAAAATCACTTCTTCATGCGAATTATGCAGTGGTCCCCATGACACTCGTGATTGTGTGGAACTCCCCGGAACAGCTTTTGCGGACTACGCATCCACGCGTACCGACGAAGTGGGAGATAAGTGGTACACTTTCAAGCCCGAGCCAAACCCTTACGGTGATTCATACAACCCCTCTTGGAAAAATCACCCAAACCTTAGGTGGAAACAAAATCAACCCAATTCTTCCAATCCGCCTAATCGTTACCAACCAAACGGTCCACCCTCCAACCGTACTTTCAACAACAATCCTTCTAACAATTATAGTAGTACCAACAATCTTGAAGGATTGATGTATAAGTTCATGGAATCTCAAGAAGCTCGCATAGCTAGGTTTGAAACCGAATTCAACCAACAACAAACGGAGATGACCAACAAGATCGACAACTTGTTGAAAGCCCTCAACAACCAAGCGTTAACCACACCTAGGAAGGACACTAGGGACACCAATAACGGAATCCAAATTAAGGACCCCTCATCATCTAAACATGTCCACTTTGTCAATGTTGTCACCATTAAGCCAATAGATAAAGAGATAGGAGAAAGTGACAAGGATGAAGTTGGAGTAGAAACCGAAACTAGGGATGAAAGTAGGGAAGTTGAGGTTAATAAGGAAGAGGAGTTAGAGGAAGTAGAAACTATAAAGAAGTACTTTGATAAGTTGCCCACCAAGGAAGAACGGGAATACCATAAGGATTTATTCGATAGTCCCGAGAGACCATATATCCTTGGCACACCCCTTATCAAAATGGGAGACCCCTCTAACATTAACATACCGTGCAATATCGGGCACATGCATATATGGAAAGCTTACATCGATCCTAGATCTCCTGTTAACATCATGACTAGGACTTATTACAATTGGGTGATGAAGAAGCAACTTGATTTTAGGATGATGCCCAATAGGAATTTGATAAGTAATTTTGTAGGAAGAGTGAAGGGATTGCATGTGATAATAGGCAATCTCACTTATGAGATCGATTTTATGATAGTGGAAGACACTCGTCCGGTGATAGATGCTTGCCTAAGCCAAATAATATTTGGAAAACCATTTGTTGAGGCCACTAGGATGAGTTATGATCCGACTCTAGGGATAGTTAGATTCAAGGAAGAGAATGATGAGGTTGCTTACCAAATTCCCTACAAAATTGAGCAATACCGCCTCCTCTCTAATATAGAAAAACAACACAAGCAAGCGGCTTATTATAGGAATGAGGAGGATAGAAGTAGAGGAGTAGAGTATGTGAAGAGTAGGATGCTTGGTTTCTACAAAGAATGCTTGCAACTAGGTCCGGAATATAAAACTGGTTTAGAAGACGACCTAGAGAGTGGAACCAACGATGAGGTCACGTAGTAACCCATGACCTTGAGTCTAGCTACAAGACTCGTAAATAAAGAAAAACGGTTCTTGGGAGGCAACCCATGCTTTGTGTGATTTTATTTTGTTTGTTTGTTATTTGCTTCCGTATGCATGCTTTATTTTTATTGTTGGTAGATCATGTTTCTCAATTAAATAGTGGAAATACTTTACTTTGTTGTTTTGGCCTAGTCTTAACTCCACCTAAAAGTATTTTTGCAAAAGATAAGTGTAAGGGGAAACCCCAAATATGTTTTTAAGAAACAAACCGATCATGATTCTCCACAATATTAAATGAACATGTATATTCGTATTTGTTAGAGTCAAATGCTTGTATTGAGTCATAATGAAGTTTTGCAGGATTTTCCAGGAAGTAGGACCAAGTTTTTCCAGAAAATTTCCGGAAACTTAACATAAGAATTTCTGCAGGTCACTTCTGACGGCGTCACGAGTTAACTCTTGACGGCGTCACGTGTAAAAATCTGGAAATTTTACCGGTTTTATTTTTCTAACGGAGTCTTATGGTTTTTGTGAATTATTAAGTTTTATAATCTCCAGGAAATCTGCAAACTTCATTCCACAAGCATTATATCTTATTTTGTTTTCTAGGATTTAGTAACGTATGTAGGTTGCCGCCGATTTTATGCGAGGTTGTCTTGTCTATTTTCTCAGGATTCACAGGTTATGTATGACAAGAAGATGATTTATATTCTGGAAGGGAAGCTTTGATTGTTCATTTTCTTGAAGGAAGATTTAACCTGGCCACCTTATTATCCATACCGAGCGAATCAGGGGAGTATTTGATTTCATTCTTTTTACTTTTTTCACTTTTACATTCTTTACTTGAACATTGGGGACAATGTTCATCCTAAGTGTAAGGGGAGGGTAAAAAGATGATACCTTACATGTACACTTTCGCTTGAGTTTGTTTGTTTGATGGTAGATGTGTAATAAAACTATGAGAAATACTTGTTAGTGCAATTTTAGCGCTAAATTTAAAATTTTTTACAACATTTAGGAGTGAAACTTTAGCCATAGCAAGCGTCTCATGGATAGGAGATTGTATGACTAGCACATAACCGTATATTCAGAAAAATTTTCCACCCAAATATGTGAGGTTCGCCTTTAGATTTGATAGGAAAAGCATTTACTATTAGTGCTTATGAGTGTACCGGTAGCATTTAGATTCTAGAACTTGCGTTAGTGATGCATCCCGAGACCGCTAGTGAAACTACATTCGTGTGGTAGGATTTACTACATGATAAGAGGCATTAGGATCACCCTTGTGTTAAACCCGTATCATAATTACTTGACCATTTAAGTCATATTACTTGGCTAGTTAAGTCAACTAATTTTCCCCAACCTTTAGCGTTGTACTCATTTTTAGTACACGAAACCCCTAGTACACCCCTCCGAGCCTATCTTTTCGTTTCTAACTTTAAGCATTTTACTTAAAGGAAGAATTTGTTACACCCCACTTAAATGTACACCCAAATCGCCTTAGCCTTCCGTGTATGCGCTCATTTTTAGTGCATTATTGTTATTTGTTAAACCCTAAGTTAACTATCTAATTGATTACATGGTTGCTAAGTCGAGTCATATCCTTGTACATATTGTTTTGGGACGATTGGGACTCATGGGTAAAGTACTTATTTTATGGAGTAATGGGGAAGAACATCATATATTACCCCCATAGGTGCGTTAATCTTAAAAGTGCTCCAAGTGTTTTGATTTTCTTAATTCGAGTCATTAGTTTAGTTTATTGTAAAGTATGTAAAGATTCAAGTGTAAGGGGAATTTTCATTCCCTATGATGTATTATTTTGGATGGTAGGGTAAGAGTGTATGCAAAAAAAAAAAAAAAAAAAAAAAAAAAAAAAAAAAAAAAAAAAAAAACGAAAAATCAAGAAAAAGAAAAAAAAAAAAAAAGAAAAAACATACGGACTACCATCCCTTTTCATTCTATGTTTTTGTTATTTTTGATTTATTAGCTTAAGTCGAGTCTAGTCTTGGCTTAGCAACGCCATATTGTACATGTAATTAACCAAGATTGTTAACTCGCCACCAGTAAAACTTCCTTTATCCAACAAAACCGTATATTTTATATCCCTACACCTAACGTTACAACCCTTTAAAAGACTTCTTTGATAGTTTATCCTAGGTGCTTACGCCATGTGGTGGAGGTTTGATCCTTTCCCAAGCCTATGGTAATCTATTTTGCTATGACAGGTAGTGAGAGATATCTTCCGTTTTCATATTGTGATATTACTTTATTACACCCGAGAGATGATAGTATCTAAACACTATTTGTGAGGTGTTAGGGTATGACCTCCGTGCTTGTCTATTGGTCTTTAGTGGAACGATTATTTGTTGTAATTACTTTTATATTAGTGTTAAATGACCCCTAACTTGTAATTTGAGTAGAATAAAAGCGCATTTGCTTGAGGACAAGCAAATCTCAAGTGTAAGGGTATATGATGAGGCGAAAAATGAACCACTTTTAGGGGGTCATTTAAGCCCGGAATTGAATTTATTTGATCAAATATTGCCCTAAATCGTTTCTTTTGTGATTTTAGGTACTTTGGGAGAGAAATCTGGAAAAGGAAGTAATTCGGACATTTTTGGAGCATAAAAGTGAAGAAAACGCCAAAGACTTAATTTTCCAAGCTGGGAACAGTAGGTGACGGCGTCAAGAAGAACATTTTGACGGCGTCAAGAGTAATTTTCATGACGACCCAGTACAGAAATGAAGGCGTCACAAGGTAGAGCATCAAGAGTAAAATATGTGACGGCCTGGAAAAAGTTATAACGTGACGGCGTCAGAAGTAGATCAAGGCAGTCCGAGAATTCTTTTGGCGGCGAGATGATGGCGTCGCCAATTTGGTCTTGACGCCGTCAGCCTCAATTTCCTATGTATAGTTTTCTAATTTTCATTCATAAAAAAAGAGAAGTTTTGGAGAAACCCTAAGGCCGAACTTAGTACGAACTTTACAGGTTTTTCAAGGGTTTTCAGCCCTTGAACCCTTTCATGTGTAATTGAGATAAGTATTCTTTTACTTCAATCAATATGTTTATGTGTTGGTTGTCTATATCTTGTTCTTGTCTCAATTCCATCATGCTTGGCTAGATTTATCTTGTGTTTGCTTAGATCTAATGAAACCTAGATGTTAATTATGTGTTGATTACTTGTTTATGGTTGTATTGGATGAATGATTTCGATGTTAGGCTTAAGAAAACTGGCAGATCTCCAATTGGTAACATGCTTGAACGTCTTAGGAAACATGAACTGACGTGCACTAGGCTTTATTGGTTGTATTTAATGCATGAGTAAATTCTAATGATCCCATGTTAGGAGCTTCTTAGCCGGCTCGACATAGGAGTGAAGTAGGCACTCATAGGATTGGGGAATTAAGTGCGCCACCCCATGAATGGTATTAAGGAATACAATCTGTCATCCACACAACTATAACAAGTAATTAACGTGTAAAAGATATTTAGGGAGTAGTGAAATCTAAGTAAACACAATTTCTCCACTTATTGCTCACAACCTTAGTTAATTTAGTTTATTTCATTTCTAGTATTTTATTTTGATTGCATCTTTAGTATTGGGTTAGTTGACTAGCAACTAATTCCGCCCAAATCCTTAAAACCCGAGATTTTTACTTGCTTTCTAAAAAATTATAAAAATACAAAAATAATCATCCTTCATCTCTAGAACTAGTATTTAGGTTTTCTATTCCTAGCGACACTATTCCTAGCTGAACGATCAATCCCCCGGTACTTATCACTATACTATACTACAACGATCAGGTACACTGCCTGGTGGGGGTTGTAAGCTTCTCAAGATCCCTTGAGAGGTAAAGCCTGGTGCGATTCCCACGTATTACTTGCTTCAATTTATAAATGAATCTTTGAAGTTTGCATACACGATTTGGAAATTCTGGATTCACAAACCCCTCATGCTGCGCCATATAGATATCCTCATCTAGGCAACCATTTAAGAAGGCGGTTTTGACATCCATATCCCAAATCTCATAGTCATAGTAAGCAGCTATAGCTATGAGGATCCTAATAGCCCTAATGTTAGCTACAGGAGAAAAGGTCTCCTCATAGTCAACACCATAGGTTTGGGTATAGCCTTTAGCCACCAAACGAGCTTTATAGGTGTGTACATAGCCATCCATGTCAGTTTTCTTTTTGAAGAGTCATTTACTCCCAACTACCTTGGCATTGGGAGGAAGGTCAACTTCAATCCAGACTTCATTACCTTTCATGGATTGCATTTCCCCATTCATAGCAACCTGCACTTTTCCTTTTCAGGACCATTAATGGCAGCCCTATAACTAGAAGGTTCATCAAGATCCCCTAGTATAGTTTCCTCACATTCTACGTTAAGACATAGACGTTCAGGAGCTTTCAAAGTTCTTACAGATCTGCGAATGGGAACCACTTCAACTTCTGGTGGAGGACCTAAACTTTCAGGTTCCACAGGAAGTTGGCTAGTGTTTTCAGAAGGTAATACATCTTCATGATCGTCTTCCAGATCATATTCTCTCCCACTAAATTCTTGAGATATGAGTTCTTTCTCCAAGAAGTCTCCATACCTTGCAACAAAAACTTTGTTTTTAGGTGGTTAATAAAAGTAGTAACCCATTGTTTCCTTTGGGTATCCTACGAAGATGCACATTACAGATATTTGATGGAGTTTATCTGCTGAGTCACGTTTAACATACGCCTCGCAACCCCAGACCTTTAGATAAGACAAGTTAGGAGCTTTTCCAGTCCATAACTCATATGGTGTCTTATCCACCTTCTTCGTTGGAACCATATTTAGATGCGAACCGCAGATTCTAAGGCATAATCCCAAAACAAAAAAGGAAGAGTTGTTAGATTAAACATAGATCGTATCATATCTTACAATGTACGATTCCTTCTCTCAGATACACCATTTTGTTGTGGAGTATATGGAGAAGTGAGATGCTGGATAATTCCTTCCTCAACTAAGTAATCTATGAACTCTTGACTCAGGTATTCACCACCTCTATCGGATCGAAGAGCTTTAATCTTCTTTCCTAGTTGCAACTCTACTTCTGCTTTAAACACTTTGAATGTTTCAAATACCTCATGCTTATGTTTAAGGAAATAAACATAACCATATCGGCTATAATCATCCGTAAATGTTAAGAACTAGCTAGCACCCCTCCTTGATACATGTCTAAGTGGTCCACACAGATGAATAAGACCAAGTAGATCTGAAGCCCTTTCAATACGATTCTTAAAAGGTTTCTTTGTCATCTTCCCAGCAATACAAGATTCACACTTATCAAATGATTCATCATTGATCTTTTCTAAAAGCCCATCATGTTGCAGCTTTTCCATGCGAGCCTTGCCTATGTGAGCAATTCGACAATGCCAAAGATAAGAAGAATCCAGACCTTTCTTGATTCTCTTATTATTGACGCTATATATTGAATTATTATTACGATTATTGGATGCATTCTCATTCAAGTCAATTTCAAATATTCCATTCACAGCAATAGCATTAAAATAAAAAACATCATTATAAGAAACAGAAATTTCATTGCCATTAATAGAATGTTTAAAACCAAGATCCAACAAACATGAAAAGGAAACTACACCCCTAACAATTGAAGGTGCATAATGACAGTTATTTAAAAACAGTACGAAGCCCGAAAGCAAGACTAATTCAAAAACTCCTATAGCTTCAACAGCTGCATTTGCTCCAATACCAACGTGCAGATATTGTTGTCCATAGGCCAGCTTCCTCTCAACTCTAAACCCCTGCATAGTATTGCAAATATGAATACCACATCCCGTATCATATACCCAGGAATTTTTATGAGTTAAAGTAAATAATTCAATCATGAAGAACTCACCTGAAGTACTGGGGGCACCAGACTCATTCTTTGATTTCTTCTATCGCAAATCATGAATGTACAATGTACAGTTCCTCCTCCAATGACCTTTTTCATGACAGTGATGACAAGCCTGATCCTTCTTGTTTGGAGGATTAACCTTGTTCTGCTTAGGCTGATGTTGATTCACCTTAGGGTGTGGTTGATAGGCCATGACCTGGTTGCCTTTATCACCTTTCCCTTTGCCTTTGTTCACATGCGATTTCTTTTGGATTCTCCCCCATGAATCACCAACACTTGCGGGGTAGGAGCCTTGCCCTTGGCTGGTAGACCTTTCTCATAATCAACAAGCAATGCGAGTAATTCTGAGACTGTCTTCCCCAAGCAATGCATGTTGAAGTTCTGAACAAAACCAATAAAGTCCTTGTTAAGGGACTTGTTGATCAAGTTCACTTGCACATTCTCAGGGTAACCAAATCCGATTCTGTGAAGTTGATCGAAGTAGTCTTTCATCTCATTCACATAATCTTCAACTGGTTTACCATCACCATGTCTGCAGCTGTGTAGTTTGTCAAGAGACTCATACAATTCAACTGCAGGAGTCTTTTCATAAGACTTCTGAAGTTCTTGGAGCATATCGTATGGGAAGTAGTACTCAAACTTCTTTTGTAACTTAGCATCCATACTAGTGAGCATGAAGCATGTAATTTCATTGTACTTAGCATGCTCAAGCCTCCAAGCTGCCTTAACCTGTTTTGTTTCAGTTTCAGCAGGCTCCTCAGGTTAAGGAGTATTTAAATAATTGAGTTTACCAGTCGCCCTCAAGACAATTCTGAGTGATCTAAACCAATCATTGAAATTCTTTCCAGTCAAATTTTCCCTCTCAAGATGGCTCTTGAAAGCAGAAATCACAGTTGGGTTATCGGGTTGAGCCATATCTATAGATAAAAGTTCAAATATTAGTATTTTCGATAATTAATATTCCCAAGAAAATATAATACCCAAGGCTATATTCATATAACCAACTAATTTTCTTGAAAATCTAGGATCCAACTTTACATAGATTCCATCACATCAGTTGATTTGCTAGTGGTGAAAGTATAAAAGATGGTAATCTGTCGAACAATAATTAGCAAACAAGATTTCCAATTCATAGATTATTATGGTATTTACATCACATTGATTCATCAATTTCCAATGTATACATGTTTCATCCCATCTCATGCCTTAAGTTCTAGGTCTCACGCACAATTTAATTAAGTCGTCTACCTTAGAAACATGTAAAATTACTATCTATGGTCTCACGCATTAACAGAATTTTACCTTGTTATTAAAATTTAGCCTAGGTCTCACGTTTACTAAATTATAACTTCAAGTGTTTCTTATAGATAGATGGCATGTAACTTAAATTTTAGGGTATTTAGTTTGATGTGACAATCAAAACATGTATAAAGATGCATGCACTCATCTTTATCACATAAGTTTTCAAAACCTTTTTATTACCAATTCTTAAGATTAATACAAAAAGTTTTACTTGAGGTATCGGGTTCACCAATTAAAGAAGAACCTACAATTATCGCCCACAAAAGTGGAATTGAGATTAATCGCCCTTAGATGATATTGTACAAGAACGGAGATAAAAGAAAGTCGTCTAAGACATATTCATAAGTGTGATAACCAAGGCAGACTCTAAGGCTCTTTTCAAGCCTTCTTACCATCACTATGAATTTGTCTTATAGGACTTACTTTTAAAACCATGTGTACAAAAACATCAATCAAGCAAAAGTTTATGGATTAAGTCTTAAAACATGTAATAAAGTATGAATCTTGCTAGTCTCGCCTGGGAGACAATTACCTTGCGAAGCGACCACTGTTGGCACATAAGACACCGCAAGATTCAATCTTTATCACTTAAAGTTTCACCATTATTAGTCCAATTTATTTTCTTTATAAAAAAATTACCCTTTTATTGCTTACAATCATGTCAAACAAATAAAACAATAAAACAAGTAATCAAAGACAAATCAATCAACTAATAAACATAACAATTATAGGTGAAACAAATAGCCACATGCAATCTTGATTAGAAAATATCCTAATAAAATCAATTCTAGGTTTCAATATGCATATAATCAACTAAGGCCTTCTCTTCTTGAAGGAAGTGAGCCACATACATTGACAAGTCAATTGCGTAGGCCAAAGTCAATCACATACCACATAGCACATAAATTGATTTTAATAATTATTGAGGTCTTCCCCAATTTTAGATATATCTAAACATGTGACAAAAACAAAACAATTAAACCAATTAACAATCCGTGACTAACATGCATGTTTCGTCATGGATCAAAGTATAACAATTACCAATTAGGTCACAAGTACGTTCAATTAACTAGTTAATGACCTAGGGTTTCTAATTAATTACAATTAAATTAATTAAACCACAAACCCTAATTAGGGTTCATGGAATAAATCGACCCCCCCCCCAAAATTAGGGTTAGGGTTTCGAAAAAATAAAAAAATAAATAAAGAAAAACCCTAGATCCAAAACATGTATCTAAAACTATTAAAGATACGATTTTTATTATGTTTTAGTAATCAATTACATGTTATACATGACTCGTGATACCACTGTTAGAATTTTAAATAACTTGACAATCATATAAATAAATCTATATCAAAGTGTTCATGTATGCGGAAGCGATAGATCAAGTATAACACATAATTATTAACAAAATCATAAATAGGAACGTACCGTTTGGATTCTAGCTAAACAATAATCACTTCAATAAACCTTGAATTAGTGTAACAATGGATCAATGATAAACCCCTTACCTTTTTGTTTATCGATCCCTTGATAATAACTATAGTGAGTTATTACCTCGTTCTTATACACACAAATTAAACCGTATTAAGTTTATGCAAGTAAAATCAAATAGAAGTATTTGATGATCACAAAAAATCTATCCACCCTAGATTAGGGATAGGCCGATCGGTTTTGGAGACAAAGAGAGGAAGAAAACAATTTAGGGATAATTGTATGCACAAAAGATTAGCCAAACAATTACCCTTGTGTTTGTTTATATACTAATAGAAACTTGGAGGACAAGTTGGACTTGGATTAGGTTTCCCCAACCCTAGTAGACCGGCCTAATGGATCCAAGAGGATCTTCCGGATCCTTCTTGGCATCTAATTTCATATTAGTCCTTCTCGTTTACATTTAACGATAGTTGGTCCATACGGTTAATAACTAACGACCATTAAGTCCTTCTAGTTGTAAATAATTATATATATATATATATATATATATATATATATATATATATATATATATATATATATATATAGCGTTCAATGCAGAACTATTTTTTTGTACAGAACTTACAGAACCAGCATTTTTACTTTTAATAATGCGTGATGTACATCATATCAATGCAAGATGTCATTCTTGTAAATATCTACTATTTATATTGGAAAAAGAAAATAAATTAAGGGTATAGATGGTATTTCAAAAAAAAATTTTTTGAATTCCTCCTTTTATTAAACCGTATTTCTCTCTTTCTCACACTTCTTAATTTCAGTTTTCAAGATCTAATCATTTTCATTTCTTATCTTCTTCTTCCTCACCCCAAACCCTAGCCGCCCCCTCCTTATCACCACCACCACTCGTCGCAAATCTGAGAACCCAATAACGAACCACTAGATCTTGTTGCAAACCGATTTTATGGAACATAAAGAGGACGGATCGGTTGCATTTTATCACATATTAAAGGCTCAATTAAATCTTCTATCCAACACTACCTTCAAATGTTGTAAGTTTTTTTATTTTAAGATTCGTGTTTTGGATTTATATATAAAAATGATTTTTTTTTTTTAAATTTAGTTTCGATCTAAAAAAAATATGGTTTTTGATTTGAAAATATATGTGTTACTGTAATGATTTTCTTGGCTACGTAGAACAAAGCACCCAAAACAAACCTACAAAGAATAAATAAAAGACAGACATTGATGTGCAGGTTATTCTTATGTTTTATACTATAAGCCATGTATACATGAATGTTGCACTGTTTGACTAAACATATACTAGTTTAAAAGGAGTAGTTGATTATTAGTCAATATTTAGAAGGGGTCCCAGGTTTGACTAAAAAATGAATCAGTGAATTAACTAGTAATTAGAGTTTTAGTGATAGTAAGTGTTATAGTTTCGCAAGAGTTTATAGAAAGTGTAAAAGTTTGTGTCTATATGCATTTGAATTATTATATGGCACAACCTTTTCGTCTGTGAGTAGAGTTTCTTAAACACCCTTTAATAGTACAAAATGATATGAGTATCATGATAACGGGAAAATTAATTACATGATTTTACGAAAGAGGATCTGATCAATGCCATGATTTTTTTTTCATTGCCAATGTGATCATGGTATAAGCGTCATACTTTTAATTGTTATAGCAGTAGGCGCACTTAATTTGTTGTTCTTTTATTGGTGTAGTGTAGTAGCATAAATCTATAAAAAGATTAGTGGATTGTAAGTTGTTGGTGCTAGTTTTTATAATTATAAACTTTCATCTAGACCATTTATTTAATAAAGATAAAGATTGTGCATATGTGTTATTATAGTTGTTATGGTTTAAAATTACATTAGCTATTATTAATATGATTAAATATTTAAATTTTAGTGTTTGTATCGAAACATGTATTGTGTTTTTGGTGCTTTATAAATACGCCTTTGATTGAAGTTTATGTGGCCACCGGAAACATATATGTTATTGGAAGGCGTGCACCTATGTTCTGATGAATTTGAGGAGAAAGCGCAACGTGCACATATGTTCAAATGAATTAGACCAGAAAGTGAAGAGTGCACACATGTTCCGGGAAGAGTGCACAAATGTTTTTGAATGGCGTGCACATCTATATTTATCTAGATACATTTGTATTTTAATTGTATTTTATTTTATATAAAATTTTGTGTATATTGTTGTTTTGGTTTGTTATAAATTTAGAGGTTACATGTATGTTTTTATATTTTTGGTTATAAATTTCAAGGATTATAAAATGAACACAAAAAACATATGTGCAATTACAATTTTAAGCAAAACAAGTTTGATGTATAAATAATTGTATGCAAGAAACATATATAAAGTTACAATATTTTATTAAAAAAAACATTTATGCACCTATGTGTAAACATGAAAAAAAAAAGTTAGAAATATTAAAATCTAAAAAAGCGTTTTTTTTTATTAAAAAAATCAAATAAAGAGTGAAAATGTGTTTTACTATTATGCCCTTTTAAATTAAATTAAAAGATTTAATAATGCTAAATTTTCATTGGATAAAAGTGGTTCTGTAAAGTTCTGTACAAAAAAATGGTTTTGCATTGAACATGACCCATATATATATATATATATATATATATATATATATATATATATATATATATATATATATATATATATATATATATATATATATATATATAAAACTATTAATATATATCAATTATTATTTCTTAATACTCATTTGTGATACGTGCAATCCCGAGGTCTCGGGTTCGATACTAGACATACACTATTAATATTTATACATAATTTCACACTACTGGCATAACAAAAGGAAAACATGGTACAAAAGCAAACTCACGAAGAAGTCACCAACACCAGTGAAGAGCGATATCAGGATCATTGCAGTTGTCAGCATTGAAGCATCAAGGAAGTAAGGGTGAGCATGGTCCAAAAACCGGACCGGACCGACCGACCGAGAACCGGAAAAACCATAGACCGAGACCGGACCGAATGTGGTCGGTCCGGTCTCGGTCCGGTCTTCGGTCGGTCCGGTCCAATTAGACATATTTTGGCACGTTTTTTCGGTTTTTTGGTCGGTCCGGACCGGACCGGACCGGACCGAGGACCGACCAAGCCAAAAAGACTAGACCGAGGACCGGACCGAATGTGGTCGGTCCGGTCCGGTCCGGTCGGTTTTGTCGGTCGGTCCGGTCCATCCGGTCCGTTTGCTCACCCTTACAAGGAAGTATGGTTACATCTTCTTGGATAAAATCCGAGTTAGAAGAGCAGATCAAAAGATTTATGCATTTTCTGAAGCTGACTTCCCAGATTTGAACCTTGATGACTTTGAAGACATGTATATTCTCAAGATACAAGGGACTATGCATCACTTCTCCATAGAGCTGCTATATGCTTTCATCATCTCAGTACTTTATCACATCCGTCGTAAGATTATTCAGGAATGTGTTGAAGACCTATAACTTGGAGTTGAAAGTTATCAAAAGAGGTTGAACCTAACCGAACCACTTCTCACTCTTCCAAATATCAGTCGAGAATCTCAGTATACTTTGAAGAAAGCTCCGACCTTTGGGTTTACCTACAGAAGTGAAAATCCCATCAACAGCTTCATGGCATACAAAGATATTCATAAGTTCTGTGATCACACCCTCAAGAAAGTTCGTGATGGCTTAGTTACTCTGGTCAGAGATCAGGAACTATACCAGTAAACCAGGTGAACAACAACTCAACTACGTGAAGTTCGCCAATTTGTTCTAAAGATTGAGAAAAGACTCATCTACAGAGATCAGATATGGAGGCTTGAAAGCTACATTGGAGGCAGGCCTTCCTTTCCGATCAGAACATTTCAAAGACCTGATCCAATTTTCACCATTTTCAGAACCAAACGACTGATGTAAGATTTGGGTATTCTTGTGGTAATTTTTGCTTAGAATATAATATGGCTTGTGCACGCACATCAGTCTACAACCCATACCTTGTAAAGAAAGGACCCTAAGGTACGCTTCAGTGCCTCAGTCCTGATATAACGAGCGAAAGCTTCTTACTTTTGAGTAGAATTAATAAAAATTTCAAAGTTTTTCTAATTCTGCTCAAAAGAACAAGTATTTCCTCTTGTTATAAAAACCTCAAAAAGTAATTTCAATTATTGAGGGGGAGTATTTGAAATAATATTTGTTCCAAAAGGAAAAGTTCTTGTTGAAATTCTACCGAAAACCTCAAAAAATGCATATTTTAATCAAAGTTTCTTCAAAAACAACATCAATATGCTATTTTTGAGGGGGATAATATGAAAAGTGATTAAAAAATGGTAATAAAAGTGTGGAATCTGGCATGAGCTCGACTCAAATTTGACCCATGAATTGACTTGATTCAAATGTTAGTAATCGAAAGGACTTGTCCATCAGGACATATCTAAATAGAATGTACCGTCTCGAGAAGCTCTTTATAGGCATGTACTTTGATGGGTCTAAATTTCTTAATAAGGAATGTTAACAACTTCAAGTTAGTTATTAGGGCTAGTTGTCACCTAAAAGCTGACAATGGATCCCTCTAACTAAGCAACGTAAACGTGTCTCGCGAGGACTTGTCTATTAAGAGTGGATCAATTCAAAAATTGCGAACTCTACCCGATATGTGCAATTTTAATATTAAAAACAATCAAGCACATGTTAAGGGGGAGTATTTATGAAAAATTCAAAACTTTCAAAGTGTTAACAAAATGTGTTTCATAATCATAAACACTTTGAGAAATTTTACTAAAAGTTTTTATGGCATATGATCAAATGTGAAGCAACCTTGGATAATCATGGAGTTATAAGATGATTAAGGTTAGGTTTCATGTCCAATGATCTGTCAGAGCCGGAGGGATCTACCCAAGGACAATTGAACCTCAAAGTATATATAGATTTTCCAATGTGACGGCGTCAAGAAGAAAATTCTGACGCCGTCAATCCGCCGCCATAATAAAATCGGATTGCCTAGATCCCAGATCTGACGCCGTCAAGAGTAGTTTTCCTCTGGGCCGTCATGAGTAATGGGGCCATGACGGACTATGGTGACGCCGTCATGCCCTAGTGTAAAAACATTCCGGACCGTCATGGACTCTATCCTCTTCACCTCTTGTTTTCCTCTTGACGCCTGATTGGCTCCAAACGGTCAACCTAAACTGACCAGGTGATGGTCAACCAAGTCAAACGTCTAAAACCAATGCTCCGCGGAAGTATAGTGGTTTCCCCGGGTCGTTATGTCCCGACGAGGTGTGATGGTTATAAAACGGGTTTGCAATCGGGTGAATTTGGACAGGAAAAGGTATATAAAGGGTTTTGAATGATTACACTACGGAATGAGGAATGAAAATAACTTAGAAACACTATATTAATATTTACTGATGATCAGATATACTAAAAACGTAAGCTAGGACTAAAAACGCGTTCGTTTGAATTAAAGTTACGTTGGCGTACGAAATAAAATGCGAGTTTTAGTGAAATAAAATACCTACGGATGTGAAAATTACATTTTTACAATCCTAATGATAAAAGAAAATTTTTAGAAAAAGAAAAATAATTTTTACACTATTTAATTAATTACTATTAATTAATTACTAATTAATAATATTTAAATTACACTAATTATGAAATTAAGCTAGAAAAATGAAAATTTAATTCTAAAAATTCTAAAATAATATAAAAGTAATTTTAAAACTACAAATATATTTTTCCTACTTTTTATCTATTTATTATTAATTAATAACTATTTATTAATTACTAAAACTGCTTTTGATTTATTAAAAATACTAAAAAGGCAAAGAAAAACCTGAAATTTTTAGGAAAATTCTAAAATATAATTAAGGACTTAAGAAAAATAAAATCTACTGAAAAAGAGATCAAATTAAGTAAAATGGGCAATAAGCACTTATAAATAAGCACTTAAAAATAAGCAAACAATGAAAATAATTATCAAAAGCTGGAGTACACTACAAATAACTTATATTAACTTAAATTAACTAAAAACAACCAAAGAAATGCTCAGAATAAGCCATAACAAGCTAATAAGCAAAATCAAAAACTTAAAACCAAACAGGCCTGAGAGGGTGTTTTTGGACGTATGTGGGGCCCACCTGAGTGACTTAGGGACCAAAGCAAAGCTTGAGCTAAAAAGCTGGGGAGGGGGGCTTCCAAATGAACCAAGTCTGACCTTGTGGGGCCCACTAATGGGCTTGGAAAGAGCTTGGGAAGCTGTTTGGGACAGAGCAGGGAAAATAAGCTAAGCCAATAAGCAATCAAGCAAGGCTCACAAGCTAGGGAATTACTCAGGGAGAATCAAATGACATGATTGAACAAAATTATAAACCAAAATAAGCTTGCACAGACCCAAAATCTTGACAGTGGTGAGTTATTTTGTTTTGAAATGAGCTTTTGAAACATGGCAGTCACAAAGAAGCAAAACAATAAGCAAAAGATAAAGGTTATCAACAACATACACAACACAACTTCAAATAGACAACTAAAAACTACAATTTAATAGGTTAAATCCAAGAAAATTTCCAAATCAAGCAAGATCAGCTGAACTGAGATGCATACAGCAGGTGCAGTCCCAATTGGGTGGATTTAAGCTACTCAAAAGCTGAAACAAAATGAGCTATAACAAGCTAATGCCAAAAAAATCTATACACCTAAAGACTACCTATGAGAGAACATGTAAAACAGGTTTGGGATGGAGTTGAGCTAGTAACTTAGGAACTAAAAACCAAAACAAAGGGGCTGCTACATCCAAACTACTAAGGGGTGAGCAAAAAGCTGATAAGCCTCACCAAGGATATAAATAAGCAATCACAGTCCCAAACACATGTGAACAACATACAAACAACATTCATTAATAAAAATTAAGCAGAAAAAGGAAAATGGTCCACCAGCTCAGTCCATGAATTATCAAAAATAAAAATTAGCAGCAGCATCAGCAGTAACCAAACAAGCCAAGAGAGGGCTTATTTACTAGCACTCAATAAGCTAATTTGGCAAAACTAAAAGTAGTCCTAATTAGTCTACCTAGGGGGCTATCTAAAACAACAAAGACCAAGAGATTATACCTAGTATTGAACTACTTATGGTTAAATGAAACTTGCTCAAAACCTGGATGCAGGGGAGGTATCCAGTGAACAAGCCAAAAGAAGCAAGTGAATAAGCAAGTAAGAAAAATCTAAAAATTAAACTAAAATATTGACAACAAAGCTGAGCTTCCAAACTTTAAGAATCCAAAAGCTCAAAAGCTCAAACTAAAAGATGAGATCATGAAAATTCTATCCATTTTTGTAAAAACTGACTAAAAGCAATATTTGACCTTTTTTAATTGAACTCCTATTTAGACTTTTTGAGATTTCCAATGATCCTTACTGACTAATTTAGTAATAATAAGCTATAAGAAGATGATATTAGGCTATAACTATAACTAATGAACCTGAGAGCATGCTTCATGAACTAAAAACCTAAGCAGTGGGCTAACATGAAGGATAAAAGTGGATTATTGACTTTTTTCAAAACAAACACTAGATTTATTGCCTTACTTATCCTAATACAAACCAAAGTGATATGTCTCAGCTGGATTGAACCAAAAGAACACACAAGGACTTAATCAAATGCACTAATCCAAACACCCCTTATGCCTACTGAATTGCAATTTTTAGCTGCTAAGAGTAGTTTTAAGCATAGTTTTTTGAAAGTCCATGGTATGACAAGTGATATTAAGGGAACTTAGACTAACATAAACCAAACTTAAGCAGTTTGGATAAGCAATTAATCAAAAAGCAGTTTAAGCTATATAAGTGAAATAATTTGCAAACTCCTAACAACTACTACCTAAGTTATCAATAAAGCATGAACTTGAACAATTAACATGAATATTAACTAAAGATCATGAATGAACCCAGAAATTAGCACATAATAACCAGTTGTAAATAACCAGAAAAAAAATAAATAAGCCGTTTGAGATTTTTAAAAATTAACTTGCATTCATTAAAAGTAAAGAGTACATAAACTTTTTAAAAGAAACTTAAACTACAAATCTACATTAAAACATACTACAAACTAAAAATTAACTACTTCCTACTGCCTCCACAAGGCTACATTACACTCTCTTTTATACTCTGAAAATAAGGTTGCTTCCTTCTTGTCCTTCTTCTGTGATAAGAGATGAGCTGGAACCATGATATGTTTCTTGAATTAATGTCAACCATAGGATGGCTTAAGATCAATCCTGACCCTTCTTTAATTTTTGGCGGGAAAAGGGGTATTAGCTTTTTTTTTGCAGTTAGCTTTTGGCAGGGTGGGGTTTGTAGTTTAGTGGTGGAAAGGGAGTTGGGGTGGAGTGTTGGCAGAGGAGGGGGTGGCTTTGTGATGATGGTGTTGGAGTAGGAGTAGCAGGGCTAGGGAGTCACGTGTGGGAGGTAGGGGATAGGTCAAAGGGTGCGTTGACCAAGGGATATTAAAAACGGGGTGAGTATTTTAAAAGGGTGGGTCGGTTATTTGGTGTTGGGCTTGGGGGGTTTCAAGGGTTGGGCTTGGGAAGGATTTGTGTTTTGGTTTGTTTGTTTATTAATCATAGGGCCCATTTGGTTGTAGTATTAATTAACACAAGGACCATTTTTGTAATTTCAGAAAGTCCAGGGACCTAAACTGCCATTTTCCCAAAGTTCAAGTGAGGATAATTCCTGCCAAGTTGAATTTCCAAAGGATTATAAATGTAATTTTCCAATTTTTAAATCCCAAGGATCATTTTTGCCAAAATCCAAACTCGAGGGACCAAAACTGTAACTTTTCAAAACTTTTGAGATTTTTCACCAAAGGACTAAATATGACATTTTATGATTTCAAAATGACCTTTGGTGCTAATTTTCCATTTTTTGAATAACCAGGGACTAGTTTTGTCATTTTATGAAAGTTGGGGGACTGAAACTGCCAATTTTGCAAACTTTATACGTTTTTCATTTGTTTTTGCTCGTTTTGCATCTAAAACATATAAAACACAATTTTGAAATATTTTTGGTATTTTGATGCATTTCTGAGTGTTTTTGTATGTTTTGCAGTTCAGATTTGACCAAAAATGATGAGTGTTTGAGCACTCATCAACGCCGTCATTAAGAACTTGGTGACGCCGTCAGGTACTGTTCCCAGCAAGGAAAATTAAGACTTTGCCGTTTTCTTCACTTTTATGCTCCAAAAACGTCCAAAATGCTTCCTTTTCTAGAATTCACTCCAAAAGTACCTAAAATCACAAAAGGAACGATTTAGGGCAATATTTGATCAAATAAATTCAATTCTGGGCTTAAATGACCCCCTAAAAACGGATCATTTTTCGCCTTATCATATACCCTTACACTTGAGATTTGCTTGTCCTCAAGCAAATGCGCTTTTATTCTAATCAAAATACAAGTTAGGGGTCATTTAACACTAATATAAAAGTAATTATAACAAATAATCGTTCCACTAAAGATCAAAGACAAGCACGGAGGTCATACACTAGCACCTCACAAATAGTGTTTAGATACTCACATCTCTCGGGTGTAATAAAGTATATATCACAATATGGAAATGGAAAACATCTCTCACTACCTGTCATAGCAAAATAGATTACCATAGGCTTGGGAAAGGATCAAAACTCCACCACATGGCGTAAGCACCTAGGATAAACTATCAAAGAGGTCTTTTAAAGGGTTATAACGTTAGGTGTAGGGATATGGAATACATGGTTTTGTTGGATATAGGCAATCTTTACTGGTGGCGAGTTAATAATCTTGGTTAATTACATGTACAATATGGCGTTGCTACGCCAAGACTAGACTCGACTTAAGCTAATAAATCAAAAATAACAAAAACATAAAATAAACATAGAATGAAACGAGATGGTAGTCCGTATATTTTTTTCTCTTTTCTTTTTTCTATTTTTTTTTTCTTTTTCTTGATTTTTTTTTTTTTTTTGGTGCGCATACACTCTTACCCTACCATCCAAAATAATACATCATATGGAATGTACATTCCCCTTACACTTGAATTTTTACATACTTTACAATAAACTAATCTAATGACTCGAATTAAGATAATCAAAACACTTGGAGTACTTTTAAGGTTAACGCACCTTCGGTGGTAATAAATGATGTTCTTCCCCATTACTCCATAACATAAGTACTTTACCCATGAGTCTCAATCGTCCCAAAACAATATGTACAAGGATATGACTCGACTTAGCAACCATGTAATCAATTAGATAATTAACTAAGGGTTTAAACAAATAACTATAATGCACTAAAGATGAGTGCATACACGGAAGGCTAAGGCGATTTGGGTGTACATTTAAGTGGGTTGTAACAAATTCTTCCTTTAAGTAAGATGCTTAAAGTTAGAAACAAATAGATAGGCTCGGAGGGGTGTACTAGGGGTTTCGTGTACTAAAAATGAGTACAACGCTAAGGTGTGGGAAAAATTAATTGACTTAACTAGCCAAGTAATATGACTTAAATGGTCAAGTAATTATGATACGGGTTTAAACACAAGGGTGATCCTAATGCCTCTTATCATGTAGTAAATCCTACTACACGAATGTAGTCTCACTAGCGGTCTCGGGATGCATCACTAACGCAAGTTCTAGAATCTAAATGTTACCTGTACACTCATAAGCACTAATAATAAATGCTTTTCCTATTAAATCTAAAGGCGAACCTCACATATTTGGGTGAAAAATTTTTCTGAATGATAGGTTTTGTGCTAGTCATACGACTCCTATCCATGAGACGCTTGCTATGGCTAAAGTTTCACTCCTAAATGTTGTAAAAAAATTTAAATTTGGCGCTAAAATTACACTAAAAAGCATTTCTCATAGTTTTATTACACACCTACCATCAAACAAACAAACTCAAGTGAAAGTGTATCCTATAAGGTATCATCATTTACCCTCCCCTTACACTTAGGATGAACATTGTCCCCAATGTTCAATTAAAGAATGTAAAAGTGAAATAGGTAAAAGAATGAAATCAAATACTCCCCTGATTCGTTCGGTGTGGATAGTGTGGTAACTATGTTAGATCTTCCTCCAAGAAAATGAACAATCAAAGCTTCCCTTCCAGAAATATAAATCATCTTTTTGTCATACATAACCTGTTAAACCTGAGAAAACAAACAAGGCAACCTCACTTAAAATCGGCGGCAATCTATATACACTAACAAATCCTATAAAACAATGTAAGATATAATGCTTGTGGAATGAATGTTTGCAGATTTCCTGGAGTTTATAAAACTAAAGATTTAACAAAAACTTTAAGACTCCGTTAGAAAAACAAAACTAGCAAAATTTCCAGAATTTTACACATGACGCCGTCAGGAATTAATTCCTGACTCCGTCAGAAGTGATCTGCAGAAATCCTTACGTTAAGTTTTCGGAGAAATTTCTGGAAAACTTATGTCCTACTTCCTGGAAAATCCTGCAAAACATCATTATGACTCGATACAAGCATTTGACTCTAACAAATACGAATATACATGTTCATCTAATATTGTGGAGAATCATGATCAATTTTGTTTCTTAAAAACATATTTGGGGTTTCCCCTTACACTTATCTTTTGCGAAATACCTTTGGATGAAGTTAAGACAAAGCCAAACGACAAAATAAAGTATTTTCACCATTTTATTTTTGAAACATGATCTACCAACAATAAAAGTAAAGCATGCATACGGAAACAAATAACAATCAAACAATTAAAAATCACACAAAGCATGGGTTGCCTCCCAAGAAGCGCTTTTCTTTATTTACGAGTCTTGTAGCTAGACTCAAGGTCATGGGCTATTACGTGACCTCATCGTCAAATGTTACATCCTCCTCACTAATCATTTCATTGCTACTTTCTTGATAATGTTTTACACGTTGTATGTTGACACTGAATTCTCTACTTTCATCGTCTACTAACACAACAGCTTCAGTTTTAGAGGAACTTTTCACTGTAAATGGCCCATACCATCTAGACTTGAGCTTCCCTGGAAATAACCTTAACCGAGAGTTATACAATAGGACTTTGTCCCCTTCTGAAAATTCCTTAGGTTTCTTAATTCGCTGGTCATGCCATCTTTTTGCCCTCTCCTTATATGTAATGGAAGACTCATACGCTTCTAACCTTAAGTTGCAAAAACCTATTTGTTCCAGCAATCGTATAGTCTAAATTACATGCCTTAAGCGCCCAATAAGCCTTATGTTCTAGTTCTACCGGTAGGTGACATGCCTTACCGTAGATCATGCGGAACGGGGTCATTCCAATAGGTGTTTTGTAGGCAGTTCGGAATGCCCATAAGGCCTCATCGAGTTTAAATGACTAGTCTTTTCTATTCTGACTAACCGTTTTTTCTAGTATTCTTTTAATAGCCATGTTAGTGTTTTCAACCTGACCATTGGTTTGTGGGTGATAGGCGATGGAAAATCGATGGGACACTCCATATCTCCTCATGACCTTTTCCATTTGCGCATTGCAAAAGTGGGTTCCCCTATCACTAATGAGAGCTTTAAGAATGCCGAACCTAGCGAACAGCTTTTTCAGGAAATGAATAACTACCCTAGCATCATTGGTCCTAAGGGCTTGTGCCTCTACCCATTTTGAAACGTAATCGATGGCAACTAAAATATATTCATTCCCTCCTGAAGATGGAAAGGGTCCCATGAAGTCGATTCCCCAGACGTCGAAAACCTCACATACTTGTATAAAATTCTGAGGTGCTTCATCTCTATTTGATATGTTCCCGGCCCGTTGACATGCATCGCATGCTTGTACCATTTCTTTAACATCACGGAATATTATGGGCCAATAGAATCCCGCATCGAAAATCTTTCGTGCAGTGGTGTTTATCCCATGATGGCCCCCAGAGGGGCCAGAGTGACACTCTCTCATGATTTTTACTGCCTCATCTCCCGGAACACAGCGTCTGATTATTTGATCAGGACACCTTCGGAATAAAAATGGTTCATCCCAGAAGTAGTATTTTAGTTGGGCAAAGAACCTTTTCTTTTCGTATTTAGTCATGTGTTCCGGAATGAGTCTGCTGGCGACATAGTTAGCAAAATCAGCGTACCAAGGCTCAGAATCTGTCATTGACATGAGTTGTTCATCAGGAAATGAATCCCGAATCTCGCTTCTATCTAGCTCATCAAGGGGATTTTCAAGACGAGATAGGTGATCAGCAGCCAAATTTTCTGCCCCCTTTTTATCACGGATTTCAACGTCAAATTCTTGTAACAACAAGATCCACCGAATTAGTCGTTGTTTAGCATCTTGCTTAGCAAAAAGATATCAGAGAGCCGAGTGATCAGTGAAAACGACTGTCTTTGAAAGGACAAGATATTGACGAAATTTGTCGAAGGCGAACACAACGGCTAATAATTCTTTTTCGGTGGTAGAGTAATTCTCTTGAGCAGGATTCATGGAATAACTTGTCACGCCTTTGGCCTAATACTGCTCTGACAACATAATCGCTAGCATCGCACATGATTTTGAAAGGTAACTCCCAGTTGGGTGTAACCATGATTGGAGCTTGCGTGAGCTCCTTTTTCAGGAGATCGAATGCATCCTTGCATTCTTGAGAGAAATCGAAAGGGGCATCCTTCATCAGCAATTGAGTCATCGGCCGAGCTATTTTAGAGAAATCTTTGATGAATCTCTGGTAGAACCTGGCGTGACCCAAGAAGCTGCGTATTGCTTTAACAGTCGTGGGATAAGGTAATTTAGATATAGCTTCCACTTTAGCTTGGTCCACCTCAATCCCATTCCCTGGGACCTTATGTCCTAACACAATCCCTTCTTTTACCATGAAATGACATTTTTCCCAATTTAGCACCAAGTTGGTTTCCTCACAACGTTTGAGCATTTTTTCTAGATTAGCAAGACAGCGGTCGAAAGAGTTCCCAAAGACTGAAAAGTCACCCATGAAAACTTCCATGCTATCTTCCATCAGTTCATGAAAGATTGCGGTCATGCATCGCTGAAAAGTGGCGGGGGCGTTACACAGCCCAAAAGGCATTCTTTTGTAGGCGAACGTTCCATAAGGGCAAGTAAACATGGTTTTCTCTTGGTCCTCAAGTGCTATGGGGATTTGGAAATATCCCGAGAACCCATCCAAGAAACAGTAGTACTCGTGCCCAGATAATCTTTCCAACATTTGGTCAATGAATGGTAAGGGAAAGTGATCCTTCCTTGTGGCATCATTGAGCTTTCTATAATCGATGCATACCCGCCAGCCAGTAACCGTTCTCTGGGGTACCATCTCACCCTTGTCGTTCTTTACCACAGTCATTCCACCTTTCTTTGGTACCACCTGTACAGGACTAACCCACGGGCTATCCGAGATTGGGTAAATTAGTTCTGCATCCAGAAGTTTTCTTTCTTCACTACTTCCTTAATGTTGGGATTCACCCGCCTCTAGGGTTGCACGGTAGGTCTATAGTTTTCTTCCATAAGAATCTTATGCATGCAAAAAGTTGAGTCAATCCCTTTAATGTCGGCTACACTCCATGCAAGCACTCCCTTATATTTCTTGAGGACTTCTAAGAGCTTACCTTTTTGTTCATGTTCGAGGGAAGAGTTTATGATTACCGGCAGTTGATCCTCTCCCTGAAGGAAGGCATACTCTAGGTGGTTAGGGAGTTCTTTAAGATCTAGCTTAGGAGGTTCGATAATAGAGGGTTTAAGCTTCTTTTCGGGTTTTCGGAGTTTGAGCTGTTCAGTGGCCTCCTGTCTAGGGTAGAAAGAAACTGCTCCAACACCCTCCATCTTTTCTTCCTCCAACAAGGGGAGAAAATTCTCACCCCATAACCAGCCTTCTTCGATCTGTTCATCAACACAGTTATCAATAACATCCATGAGTTCATCGACCTCTCCGATGAAATAAAGCCGGTTAGCTGCTTCGAAAGAGAGATTCATAGTGTCTTTAATGTCGAAGGTTAAGCTATCGGTTCCTACTCGTAAGGTTAACTTGTCGTCATGAACATCAATGACTGCACGAGCGGTCGCAAGAAATGGTCTCCCTAAGATGATGGGTACCAAGTCATCCTCCTCCATCTCCAAGATTACGAGGTCAACTGGAAATTTGAATTTTCCAACTTTGACTAGCACATTCTCGCATATCCCTACGGGGTATTTGACTGATCTATCGGCTAGTTGGATGTTCATACTGGTAGGCTTTAATCCGGAGTATCCTAGTTTAAGGAACATGGAGTGAGGCATGAGGTTGATACTCGCCCCTAAATCAGCAAGAGCATTCTTTATTGATAGAGATCCTATGGAACAGGGCAAGGTGAAGCTGCCTGGATCGTCTACCTTTTTTGGTAGCCCTCGATGGGTCACCACCAAACATTCTTCCCCCAGAGTCACAAGACCCTCGAGTTTCTTTCGGTTGGCGAGTAATATTTTAAAGTATGAGCTATACTTTGGCATGTGATAGCAAGCATCAAGGAGAGGTATGGTGATCACCGAGTCTTTTAGGTATGACAAGAATCTCTTATTATCATTCTCAATTTTCTGGTTTTTTAGTCGGGATGGGAATGGGATTCTCACAGGTTGGTTAGGTGGAGTCGATGGGGATGGGGTCACCAGGGGAGGTTGTTCGGGAGCCATGCTGCTCACATCACCTTCCTCCTCGCGGGGCTTGCTTGGATCAAAGGTGATAGGATGTGAGCTTGGATAAAGGGGGTCCTTGGTTGTTGTTCCAGCTCGAGTGGTTACTGCGAGCATGGGGTCTTTTTGGCTTACTGATGGCCTGTCTTGGTTATCAAGGGTGGAGTTAAGCTTGTTGAACCATTCTTCTATGTCATTTTGTTGCTCATCAAGACCTTTTAATTTTAAGCCTTTTTCTTGAGTGAAGTGACCAAGGTCATCTTCAAAAGTGCTCTTGATTTTATATTCAGGGCCTTCCTCTCCTTCTTTTCTCTTCACCAGATTTCCCCAAAGGGTGTAATCATCGTTTTGGTAAAAAGGCAAAAGGGAGGGGTCAGCGTAGATGTCATGCCCTGACAAGCACGCATGTTCGGTCGTGGGTTCTCCTCCGCATTCCTCTACCTCGTGCGGGCCCCCACAGTAGTCGCAGATTAAGTAAGGATTTGAAAGTTATTTAGTTAATTGCGACCCAGCTAGGTATTCTATTCTTTTGTGAATTTTTCTTAGCCGATCTGAAGGTGTTGATGTGATTTCAGACATGCTAGCAGTTGACTCAGGTTCATCCCAAGTGTCATCCTGGTCTTGAGCATATTCCTCAATCCTATTCCATCCTTCCTCGGCACTAAGATTGGCTAATTTCCCTTTTCTAGAATTGTTGATCCCGTTCCGATCATTTGAGGAGACATTGTCGTAGAAGATTTGGACCAGAAGCCAGAGTTCGATGCCATGATGGGGAACTTGTCTTATTAAATCCTTGAATCTAATCCATGAGTTATGGAAGGGTTCGTCCTCCCCTTTTTGGAACCGGAGGATCCTATCCCTAAATGCTGAGGTTTTCCCTGCTGGAAAGAACTTCTCATAAAATTTGGATATGAGTTGCTCCCATGTGAAAATAGATTCAGAGGGAAGTTTATCATACCACTCTTTGGCTTTTTCATAAAGGGTGAAAGGGAAGAATCGTAATCGGGACGTGTTTCTAGTAGCCCCATCCGTATGGAGGGTGTCTACTATTTTCAAAAAGTCCTTGATGTGTTGAATCGGGTCATCATTATCTAGTCCACAAAACTTGCACACACTTTGGACAAGCCAAACATCGGTCGCATGCAAGACCTCATTGGTGTGTTCGTTTGGGAAGACAATGGCGTTTGAGAAGCCACGAGGATTTGGGGAAGAGTAGTCCTTAAGGCGCTTAGGAATGGGGGTTGCGGGGGTACTCATATCGTTGTTGGATTGGGAGCTAGGGGTTGTAAGGTGATTTTCTGAATTCTCTTCAGAAAGGGCCGCATCAAAATTGATGGCTATGCTGGATGGTTCAGGTGTTGAGAGAGATCGTCTTAGCCTACACATTTCCCTATCAGGTTCTGCATAGGGCAAAACAAGATCTCTAGCGGAACTACGACTCCTAGTGACTCTAAGGTTAGAGAATTCGTCGTTTGCCATGATGGCGAATGGTGGAGATTACGAACAAAGGCACGAAGAAATAAGATAGACTATAGAAAAACCTAAAAATAAAAATAAAGTCTTAATAGAAAGGAATCTAGCAAGTAGACCTAATAAAAAGAAATCCTAACCTAGACAATAACTGTTCCCCGGCAGCGGCGCCAAAAACTTGATGCGTGGGAATTGCACCAGGCTTTACCTCTCGAGGGATCTCGAGAAGCTTACAACCCCCACCAGGCAGTGTACCTGATCGTTGTAGTATAGTATAGTGACAAGTATCGGGGGATTGATCGTTCAACTTAGGAATACATTCGCTAGGATTAGAAAGCCTAAAAACTAGGTCTAGAGGTGAGGGATGATTCTTTTTTGTATTTTTATAAAAGCAATTAAAATCTCGGGTTTTGGAAGAGTGGGCGGAATTAGTTGCTAGTCAACTAACCCAATAACTAAAGATGCAATCAAAATAAAATAACAAAAATATAAATAAAGCTAATTACTAATGTGGTGTGAACAATAAATGGGAAAATTGTGTTTACTTAGATTTCATTACTCCCTAGATATCTTTTACAGGTTGATAGATTGTTACAATTGCGTGGATGACGGGTTATATTCCTTACTACAAATCGTGGGGTGGCGTACGTACTTCCCCAACTCTATAAGCTCCTACTTCACTCCTATGTCGAGCCTGCAAGAAGCTCCTAACATGGGATCATTAGAATTCGCTCATGCATTAAATACAACCATAAAAACCTAGTACGCATTGGTTCATGCTTCTTAAGACGTTCAAACAAGTTACACTATGGAAGTCTGCCAGTTTTCTTAAGCCTAACATCGAAATCATTCATCCGTAACAACTATAAACAAGCAATCAACCCATAATCAACATCTAGGTTTCACTACATCTAAGCATACACACAAGAGATCTAGCCTAGCATGTTAAAATCAAGACAAGCGTAAGATATATTCAAACAACACATAGACATATTGAATGAATTGAAAGAATACTTATCTTAATTGAACATGAAAGGTTTCAAGGGGTGAAAACCCTTGAAAATACTGATAAAATCATGCTAGGGTTTCTCCAAGTCGTCCCTAAAATTGTCCTCTCTTTTAATGAATGAAAATTTCAAAAGTATATATAGATTTTCCAATGTGACGGCGTCAAGAAGAAAATTCTGACGCCGTCAACCTGCCGCCCATAATAAAATCGGATTGCCTAGATCCAGATCTGACGCCGTCAAGAGTAGTTTTCCTCTGGGCCGTCATGAGTAATGGGGCCATGACGGCCTATGGTGACGCCGGCATGCCCTAGTGTAAAAACATTCTGGACCGTCATGGACTCTATCCTCTTCACCTCTTGTTTTCCTCTTGACGCCGTCATTAAGAACTTGGTGAAGCCGTCAGGTACTGTTCCCAGCAAGGAAAATTAAGACTTTGCCGTTTTCTTCACTTTTATGCTCCAAAAACGTCCAAAATGTTTCCTTTTCCAGAATTCACTCCAAAAGTACCTAAAATCACAAAAGGAACGATTTAGGGCAATATTTGATCAAATAAATTCAATTCCGGGCTTAAATGACCCCCTAAAAACGGATCATTTTTCGCCTCATCAGGTGACATGACCTTAGCTATGGTTACAACAAGCTAGACATTTGGTTTACACTTTAATTAGGTTTCTTTAAGAGCCTAATTTACCGACGTCGATATATTGGCGGGGCAACCTTATAGTAACTGTGATTGCAGCCAAGGCCGACATTGGGTTTTGGTTATATTTTCATACCTGGACCTTATGGGTAACGTGGGTGTATGCGTGGGTTCTTTATGATCCAAGTCTAAGTACGTATGTATATGATGTAGGTATACATTCGTTTTGATTGGTTGCCTCTACAACATTTTCATGTATGTCAATTCTTACTGTGTTTTGTATTTCTGGAATCAGATAACAATAATGGGCCTTTTTGTTACTGTGATGGTTTCGAGTTTTACATCATCTTCAACTGCTACTTTTGGTATGCTAATTTTTTGAAAATGAGTATATTTTTTGTAGGTGATCCTCGATATGTAAAGTGCGCTCCTTTTTTACGGTACGCTGATCTTTGACAATTAGGTTAGTGTTCGGTTCATGTGCCCTATTCATAAAGAATCTATCAGAGCAATTCAATACGGTGTGAATGGTAAAGTTTACGTGTCGCCTGAAGATGATAATGTGGTGAGGATTTGGGATACGGATTTGTGGTATATACAATGTAAGTTATGTTTTGAGGTATTTTTGGGTTTAGTCATTTACATGGGAGACTTAAATTTCATGTTCCACTTAAATACATGGATCTTTAATGAATACTATGTATATTGTTAGGATGCACTAGCATAGTGTGATTTTACACAATTGGCACTTGCTTAAAGCATATCGGTATACTAATTTCCAACTTGTTGTCATTGTTATTGACTAATGACGTGATGTTAATAGGTCAACATAGAAGAAAGTGAATGCAGTTGCCATAAGTGACAATGGGCGAGCTTAGTGATACTTAAGCATTAGTCCAAAAGAAGGCATCCCTGCTTCTTGCCAAGTATTGAGCATCATCACTAGTCTTGTAAATATTTTTCATGATGTGTATAGTTCTTAAAGTAAACAAATTTACTAATGGATGTATCACAATGCAGGAGTTCTCACCCGATGGGAAGTTCATTGTTACTGCTAACCGTGATTTCAAAATTCGTTTAACACACTTTTCATACCGTAGTTAACATTATGTACATCGTAATACCAATCTGATTAAACATGCTCTTCTTTTTTCTGTGTATTCCAAGTCGCGTTCCCAAAGAAACTTTTAGATGGAGCTCATGAGATGGACAGTTTCTGTCTTGGCCATATAGAGTGAGTGAGTTACTTAAGGTGGCATAGTTCTTTATTCTTTTAGGAAATTTATGGATAGGTATTGTAATCAGATTCAAATAATCTGTATGCGAAATTAATAAGCTTTTTGTTACTGCATCAGTATACTTTATGTTCTTTAATAGGCATTTTGCTGACCGTGTAATTGGATTTATAGGATGAAAAAGGTATCCCGCCAGACCAGCAAAGATTGATAGCCGAGAAGCAATTAGAGGATGGTCGACACTTGCTGATTACAACATCGAAAAGGTTAATGTCGGATCTAGGATAATTTTTTGTATACTTAAGGTTTTAGCCTAATGCGCGCTTGTTAATTGATTTTTCTTTGATGCTAATGACATGGTTGATCGCTGTGTCATTGTTAAATAACTTGGCAGTTTAATTCTTGCACTGAAAACCCATCTTAGTTGTTGTATAACCATTTATTTCGTTAATTTACATGTAGGTACCTCGGAGTGATGAGCGTCCAGTAGAGAACAAAGAGTTGAATGCCATTATTGGTGCATGCTTTACATTGTGGCGTGATTATTCCCATACAATGATGTTCAGTTATGTTGAATTCTAGTGTTTTTCTTTATAGTTTGTTGAATTCTATTGTTTTAGTTATGATTTTGTCTAGGATTTATATTTAGTTGATTGATGTATTATCTTAATTTAGTTTGTTGATTTCGACATTTGTAGTATATTTTAATCACTTTATATATATTTGTTGCATTTATATATATTTCTTTGTTGAAAAAAAAAAAATTCTAAAAAATTGGAAAATTTTAGAAATGATTTTTTTTATAATAAAATTGATTTACCGAAAAGACAGGTTTTGAGATAAAAACATATCTTTTTACTCTTTATAAAGATAGGTTGGATGCTTCTAAAAAGATAGGTTGCGGGAGAACCAGTTTTAATGTCAAATAAAAATATGTTTGTTTACTCTATAATGGAGACCGATTTTAAGGAGAAAACTGGTGTCGATGCTTCTAAAAGAGACAGGTTGCCAAACCGGTTTCTATATGTTTTGATCATGGAGATACCCCCCTTCAGAGAGTGGTTGCAAAACCACTCTTCATGGGCCATTTTGACCGGTTTCTGTGAGATTTTTTGTAGTAGTGAGTTTTGCCTTGTATCCGGTTGTCGATAAGTATGAAAAGAAAATGCTCGCTTTCTTATTTTACTTTTTAATCCCAAAGGGTCACTGTATTGTTTTCATTGTGAATGATTCGGTTTATTTTTGATATAGTTCCTTAGACAAGCCAAATTCACATTGTAATATCATGATTTACAGTCGACCATTGTTATAGCTTTATTTGTTTTTACCTTTTGTTGCAAACATAGAGACCGAAATTCCATCCTGAAGAGATGTATCCATTATAGGAATATTATGGATTTGGTCCTGTTACATAAAGATGATAGCTATGCACCTTCTGTTTTAACCTTGATCTCTTATATAGTGCATAGAGGCCGTTTGTTGATGTAGTAGATTCTAGCTCACTTAGATTTGTTTGAGAGGGGCGGATATTCTGGTTCTTGCCACATGGGTCATATTCAGTTATCCTGCAATATTATAGTAAATTGAGCTTCTGCGCACTTTATCTCCCATGTCATATCACCTTTGTCCTGTAGAGTTGCTATCTAATTTTCAAAGAATTAACAATTTTTGGTATGCTATTTTGGTCAAGGTCTCTTGTTCGCTCATGTACCTTGCTATATTGTAGATTATTGTGTATACTTTAGTAGCCTTATAAAGAAGAGATATGGAACATAAATGACGCAGGACTGGCTGCAGCAGAGTTGGCGTTAGCTGTGGAGAAACATCTTCTGGAATCTGGATCCGTAGACACTGTTTGGACAGTTGGTAACCTCTTTCTTTTGCCTAATTAAGTCAACCAAACTTTTTATAAAAATGGGTCACTTTTCTTTTCTTTCGTTTCCTTTTTTGTTTGACTTTTACTGAGGTGTGGATATCTTGAAAATCTGGTTCAGTCATATGGAACAACACGGAGCTTGTTTAGCACTTAATGCCCATGCAAATTCCGAATATGGTAAATTTTGTAAATAATGTCCTTTTATGTTGTTTGAAGGTATATTGGAGATGCATCCTGGAGCAATCAACAACATCCTTAGTAAATCGCACATGGAAATAGGTATATTTTCTAAGATGGTTACATTAATTTTTAACAAAGTATAAGCAAAAAAGAACAAGAAACTGTTTTAACAAACACTCAGTGAACATAGTTGTTGAGATTTTGTTCAATATTAAGCATGTTGCAAAAACACATGCTTTAACACGGTAGCAATATATGATTCTATTTTGAGAATACGTATTCTTTTTACTATGAGTTCAAACTTTTTCCGCGTTGCAGATATACGGGACATTGATGAAAATCAAATAAATAAAGTGATTGAAAAGATCCACGAATCTGCTGTGAGCATATCGAAAAGACGAGGTGTGGAGCTGTTGGAGTTCAAAATAGTAAACCAGGACCCGCCGTCCCTCTCGGATGAATCAGTAATACAAGCAATGGAATCAGCGACTCAAGTATTGAATCTGAGTCACAAGAAAATGATCAGTAGAGCTTATCATGATTCACTCTTCATGGCCAGGTACTACTACCTACCTTTAGTTGCTTCAAATCCTTTTTCCTCTGAAATGTAACTCTTTATTTGAGCAAAGTGACAAGTTTACACATTATAATTATTTAAGCTGTCAAAAGCATAGCCGATTAACCTCGGGAGTTAAAATTGATTTGCAGGAAAGCACCTATGAGCATGATATTTATTCCTTGTTATAAAGGTACAACCCCTCTTCCTTGTATGTTCGTCAATTCCATATTCCATTGCACTGCTGTTAGAAAATAATTTTAGATCCTGTTTTCAGAAATTGGTAATGTGTAATCTTACAAATGAAAACGGCAGTTTAGAACATCGTTAAGATTTGTCAATGGATTATTTTTCTGCTGTTGTTAACACAGTGAGGTTGTTCTTTTTCTTTTAATGTACTCATCAAATTTGTTATTGTTTGGAGGGTATAGCAAACGGAAAAGTATGCATCACTTGAAGATATAGCAAACGGAATTAAGGTGTTGGCACTAACACTCGCCAAATTGTCCATCAATTCATGAGGAATGATAGATAGATTTGTATATGCTTTCTTATCTTCTATGTGTCTGGTGACAAGTGAAACATATACCTCTCATTCAACTTCTGATAATGCATCTTATTTTGGCTGGCTTTATAATTTGGTCCATAATATGGGAGGAAGATGATGAATAGTTGATTTTGAATGGGTTGGAGAAGATGGTGAATCACTAGGAGGATATAAAATAGACCGCAATTTCACTGGGAGGTTGGAGAAGATGGTTGTGATTGGCGGGAAAGAAAGGATAATGGTGGAATAGAAATTATTGAAGAAAAGGAGGGTAAAATAGTTATTTCACAGGCCACTAACGTGGAAAAACTAACGAGGGTTAGGAAAAAACCATTTTTGCATGAACAGTAACCCTTTAAGGGCATTATTTGCAAATTAAAAACTGCTCAGGAACAATTTTTACAAAAATTCTCGTAATGTTTTTTGCAATTTTGCCAAACCATATTTGCAAATTAAAAACTGCTCAGGAACAATTTTTGCAAAAATTCTCGTAATATTTTTTGCAATTTTGCCGAACCATAGGGACATTTTTTGCACTTTACTCTATTTTTTACATTCTCCCCTCCTTGCTTACTCATTTTCCAGTACAAGCTTTTTATTAGTTTATGCTCTGTCAGTTTAATACTTTTGACTTATAAACTTTGAGTAAAGATCATTTGAGGACAAAATTTTATTTACATATGAAGGGACTAATCTCCACCCTCCATCTTCCCTTCATCTTTATTTGATCTAATTGATAAGATTAATCCCAACAATTTAAAAAACCCACTTTCATCATTTTTTTTCAAATATTAATATCTTTCAAACCGTTAATCGTTAAGCGAAAAAATATACTGTTACGACGAGCATTTAATTATCTTTCTATAGATAGACACTTTGATATATTTTCGACAAAATTTTTTTTCGTTTTTTTCACGTTTTTTTTTCAGCCCGAAAAAATCACATGTGATATATCACATGTGATATTACAATAATATCACATGTGATATATCACATTTGATTTTTACGGCCAGGAAAAAAAACGTGAAAAAATGATTTTTTTTGTCGAAAGTATATCAAAGTGCCCGTTTATAGAAAGATAAGTAAATGCTTGTCGCGATGGTATAATTATTTTCGCTTAACGATTAACGGTTTAAGAGATATTTAAATTATAAAAAATGAGTGAAATATTAAAATGTTTTTAATCTCAACTATTGATTTCTTTTTAGATAGATGGTGTATGTGAGAAATCTTTGGTTTCTAAAATAACTCGATTGATAAACTTTATATTTTCTGTTTCGTACTTTTAGTTTTATAATATTTTTTAATATAAACAAAATTATAAAATAAAAAAATAAAAAACTGAAAAAAAATAAATAATAAAAAAACACGAGAGAAGGTTATTATCGGTGTTTTAGGGGTACAAATAACCTTTAGGAAGCGTTTGTTTGATGGGAGTGGGCACTGTTAGTGTAGATTCACCTAAAAAAAATTTGTTTGGTTAAAAAAATGTGGGTCCAAGTAATGGCTTGAATGCCACATATTTGTCATGGACGATTCATCACATAAAAGGCATGATTCACAAATAAATTTCACTATCATTTTGTCTTTTTCAAAAACAATGGGCCATCTTTTAATCTACACCACCCAATTTAATTTAAAACTTATTTTATAACAACAAAATTAATTAACTTTCTTTTAAATATTTTTTAAATAATATTTTCTATTAAAATAAAACAATATTAAAAATCATTATTTAATTTTTTAATCATTTATTTTCTCTTTCCTCATTAAATTCAAACTTATACTTAAATTCGATTTCTTTCAAACCTTTCCCAAATCTAAATCCAATTACAATCTCACTTACAAACCAAACGGGCCCTTAGTATTCTTTCCTAAAAAGTTAAGTTAAACAAACACAAAAGCTTTAAAAAACACAAACAAAACTAGGGTTCTTGTGTTGTACGGTTCTTCTTGAACATAAAAGTTGCCGTCTTGACTTTTGTTTTCACTCCAAGATTAATTAACATCTTCAATCTCAGGTTTAATTTTCTTGTCTCTTATAGTTTCATAAATCTTTAAATTCTTTGTACATTATGTTTTGATATTTATGTTGCATTACTCTAGTTATGAAATTTGAGATTTGATGTCCAAGCATTGTTTTTTATAATATGATTTTGTTGATGTTATAATGGGTATGTTTCGATTTATGCTGTTTTTGGGAAATTTTATGAATTAGTGATTGAATATAAAGATAGGTCTAATTTTGATATTGTTAGGTGATTGTGCGTAAAAGTAGGATCATTTATTGATATGTGATAACGGACAAGAACAATGGCGGCTAATAGTTAAAGTGGGTAGAGTAAGAAAGGATATACAGGAAAGTTTGTCTTTTGGGTTGACCCGCAAAGCTGTTTAACCTGTTTAGCTCGTTTAGGTGAACATGCTAAATGGGTCATCTTTGGGTTAGTTGTAAACATATGTCTGATTACTTAAACCAGTGGTGTTTGGATTGGGTTGTTCTGACCAGCTAACCCAGGTTGTTACACTTAAGAGTTTATGTGGTTTATCCAATTAGCGTGACTGACCAATGGCCGCACTAGGAGGTCAATTTTATTGATATGAGATAGTGTTTACAGTTATATGGTTTATGACTTTATTCCATGTTAATCAGTTTCCGCAGTCAATTGACATGTAGATATTACATATAGTTAGAGTACTTGCTTTACATATGTGTTCTTCTTAGAATCAGTTTAGTACATCACGATTAGAACGTTTTGCAGGATTGTCTATTATTACTTCCCATTAAATGCTTGACGGAGTTGACCGTATTTTGATGCATATTGTTTCTATTAATCTGTAGATTATTCACATAGGGAGTAAGGAAGGATAAAGTGACAACATAAGTGCCGTAAGACACTAAAGTTTGAGGAGTATGGCAGCTTCAGTGCAATACCATATCTCCCAAAACCAAATTGCAAAAGATGCAGTGCCTGAAGCACCTCAGCCTCATACTCAGAAGTGGTATTTCAGCAGAAAAGAAATAGAATGCAACACTCCATCAAGATCCGACGGCATTGATTATAAGTATGAACAACATTTGCGAAAGATGTACTGCAATTACATGCAAGAGCTTGGCATAGAGCTTAAAGTGTAAGTTTTAGTTTTCGTTCACTATATTGTGAAGAAAAAAGGCTGTAAGTTATCTATATTGAATGTAATTATTGTTTCCTCGAGCTTTTGTGACCTGAAAGTAGGGGTGTGAGTCATAAAAAATAGCTTATTTTAAAATGTAAGCTAGAGGTTGGGTACAAAACCTTTTTATGGAACTTACGAAAGACTACCTGAGCTAGAGTGGTAACATGTAATTTTTGTTTTTAACTACTAAAGACTACAGAAAATGATTATGCATATTTTATTGGTAAAAGATCTTTTTGATTACGAGAGTGCTAGCCTAAAAGATCTTTTTGATTAGATAGTATGGCTTCACATTGTTCTCTCATCTGTAATTTTGAGCACCACTTTCTTTTTGTAGTTAATGACATATCATATGTGCTAAAATAGAAGTTGGTTATTGTTTCTTATTTCAGACCCCAGGTAACGATTGCAACAGCAATGATGTTTTGTCACCGGTTTTACATGCACCAGTCTCATGCGAAGAATGATTGGCAGGTAAATGGTGCTTTCAATGTCTTCTATTTTCGTGCCTAGGAAACTTTTCAATTCCAGAGAAAAATAGATGTTTACACTTATTTGGGGTGTTAAACCTTTTAAAAAACTGCCTAAATTTAAACTGCTACAAGGAATTACAGTGTAAATCTTGCACTAAAGTTGCATTTGTGGATATTTACATTGAAGTTTAAGGCGTTTTCACCATTTAAGGAAACCAAAAGGATTGCTAGCGTAATTAGTAGAATCAAGTCGAATGAATTGTACAGTTTGTAGACGGATCATCTTTAACTTCCATGATTGGTTTTTTAGCTAGGCTAGGCCGCTAGGGTGGTAGGGCCATATTAGTCATTTTTGGTACATGAGTAGGGTAAACTGATAGAAGCCAACTGTATTTTAGAATACATTTTTCCAGCAAATATGGTGATCGTATTAAGGAAATACATCAAATTATAGTATAACAAGAGCAAGTCAATTAGTCATTTTTGGTACATCAATAGGTTAAACAAAAAAACCAATTGTATTATAGAACTACATCCTTGCCAGGAAATATTAAATATGGTGACAATATTAAGTAAATATAGCAATTACATTATAACCATATAGGACTTGCCAGAAGAGTAAAGCACACTGAATTTTGATCTTAGATATACAATGGTAATCGAAGTGTTCTCAGTATGTATTATTAGGTTTTTTTTTTAAACATTTTTGTGACCCCTTTATCGCTTACAAATTTACTAAGGGTGTGTTTGGTTTAGCTTATTATTTGAGCACATAGGCTTATTTGAATTTGGAAAAGCTCATAAGCTTACTTTTTTCGGCTTATGAGCTTATCAACTGGAGCCTATTGCTAATATAAGTCCATCAGATCAAGTTGATGAGCTCATAAGCCAAAAGAAGTGAGCTTTTTCGGTTTTTCCAAGTTCAGATAAGCCCATAACCTGAAGAATAAGTTAATCCAAACACCCCATAAATGATCTCAGCAATCCGCCTATATTAATTTACTTGAACTGGTTAAAGATTTACACACAAGATTTTCCTGTTTTTAATGTATTTTACCAGTTACCTGATTATGAGTACTGGCCAAGGCTTTGTCCATTAAGATTAAATAATTTGTATCTACTGGATTATTAGGCAAAGTTCTGCTGCCTTCAACCCCCCCCCCCCCCCCCCCCCCCCCCCAACAACATACTCAATACCGCAAAGGTTCACTACGCTCTATATATGTTTCATAATGGTAAGAGAGTGTTAAATGAATCAGCTAATGTAACACACAAACAAGCAAACACTCATGACGCAAATAAATAAAACTGAATATAAATGTGAGCTCCGCCTATTTCCTTATTTGTGCTTGGATTAGAGAAATTTTGATGGGAGCTTGACAATAATAGACTTTAAAGCCAATGGTGACACCAACTTGCCATCAAAAAGCAGACAAGACACTAGCATGGAAGAATTAACGGCATGAAGCGGTGTTTGGTCCTTCACATGTGACACTGCTTGTGAAATAAAGCTATCACTTCCCTTGCACCAGTGTAGACTATGAACGCAGAAATAACTGCACTATCATGGGATTCCCACTTTTGAGCCCAAAATCACTGTTACAGATTTCCAGTAATCATCCAAGCTTTACGACTTCTTATCGAATGACACCATGAGTATGTGACAAGACCTGAAAGCGCAACTTATTGAATAACACACTGACATGGTTGTCGTTCATATTCAGTGTGTCATTCAAACGTTGTTTCCCAACTTATAGTTATTTGATAAGTTACCAAGTTAGCTGTGTTCTATGATGAGCTCTCAAAAATCACTGTTCTGGTGTAATAGTAGGTTGCATTGAAGTATGAGGTATATCATATATTTGTTTACTAAAAAGCAGAAGATTGTATATGATCTGTTTTTAAATAAACAACTTAATCGTGACTGGTGCTTGCAGACGGTTGCAACTTCATGCATGTTCCTTGCTTGCAAAGCTGAAGAAACACCACGAGGGTTGGGTGAGCTTGTTGTGGTGGCTTACAAGTTAATATACAAGTGGGACCCTTCGGCTACGCGCAGAATTCGGGTTTGGCAGACACATCCCTTACCTGTATCTTGAATACATGTTTTCTGTGTGGGTGGTGTTTCTTATCAGGTTCTATATTTCTGTAGGAGATATATGATAAGCAGAAGGATTTGATTGTAACTGGCGAAAGACTTCTGTTGACTACTATCGCGTTCGATTTGAATATTGAACATCCCTACAAAAAACTTGTAGCTGCCCTAAAAGAATTAGACATTACGCATAAAGAGCTTGTAAAAGTAGCATGGAACTTTGTAAATGACTGGTATCTTCTAAAGTCTAAACTACTATTTTTATTATTATTATTATTTTTTTTTTTCTTATGGGTTCTTTATGAACTTCTTAAGTGTATTCTTGTTAATTAGCACACTCATTCTGATGTATTGTCTGTGCAGGCTTCGTACCTCACTGTGCTTGCAGCACAAGCCCCATTATATTGCCGCTGGTTCACTGTTTCTTGCTGCCAAGGTTAAGAAGGTGAAATTGTCAACATCAAAAGGGAAGGCTTGGTGGATGGAGTTTGGTGTTTCACCCAAGCTGTTAGAAGGTATGTTTGAAACACTAGCTTACATAGGCTTTCCCGTCAAAACTAAAACATACTAAATGGGATGTTCGCACAAGCTATATTACCGGTCATTCTCAAACTTGATTTTTTATATGGGCATGCCGACACCATTTTATATTGCAGTGCATCTCCCATTAACCAACTTCGCAATGTATTCATGAGCTCAAAAGCATTGTAAATATTTTTAGTCATGATGGCATTCTGTTCCTAAGTCCTAACCCTGTTTGTACTGCTTGGTATTGTATTTTTATGTACCGCCAAGTTCTTTGGTCTTTTATGTTTCTAAAATTGTAATGATATAGCTGTCGGTTCATATACCTTTGCATTCTTTTTGATGTTTTAGTTTGATTTTATAAAATTATTCATAGGTTCTTGTCTACAGTGCACCATTCCGTTTACCTAATTCTGTTATATTTGGGGACTGTCTATTGGCATTTCATTTGCCCATCTTCTCCATCCATTTGAGTCATTTGTTATGCTTGCAAGTTATAAACTTTTGGCTCCTGAAGTTCTTGGTTGTAATTTCAGATGTCATCCAACAGATGATGAGTTTGTGGGAACAGAGTCAGAGCCAAACCTCAAGACCGAAGGAACAGAAAGTGACTGAATCTCAATCCATAAAAGCAACAACTTATAGTCCACAGTCCACTTTAAGTGGCCATAAAGTCATTCAGGATTCTAAAACTACAGCTTCCAAGGGCGATGGCGAACCTAGAAAATCCAAAATGTCAAATTGTGAAAAGATTAATGCCTGTGACAATGTGCATGATACTTCCACGATAGATTGTCATACCAGTGATAATGGCAATGCAAGCCATGTTGGTGAAAATTCTAAGATTCTCGCTTCAATGGATCAGAGTATTAAAACAATAACTTCCAAGGATGCTGGTGAACCTGCAAAATCTTCGATTTCGAACAGTGCAAAGAAACAGGCCTTTGACAATGTCCATGATACATCTAGAGCAAGAATAGACTGTCATACCAGTGTTAGTGGTAATGCAAGTAGCGTTGTTACAGATTCTAAGATTCCTGCTGCAATAGAACAGAGCTCTAAGACGATAGCTTCCAAGGATGCTAGTGAACCTGCAAAATCTTCAACGTCTAATTGTGCAAAAGAACAGGCCTTTGACAATGTTCATGATACTTCCAAAGCAACAGCAGATCGTCACACCAGTGTTAATGGCAATGCAAGCAGTGCTGTTGAAAATTCTAAGATTCTCCCTTCAACGGATCTTTGTTTGGCTGCAAAATCAGTTTCATTCGAATGTGATGAGAAACAGGCTTTTGATAATGTCAATGGTACATCCCAAGATATACCAATTTGCCAAACCAGTGATACTGGCAGTGCAGTTAGTGTTGTTGAGGATGGTGATAGTGGTGAACCTGTGACAGTCAAGTCAGATCTAAGCTCAAGTTGCAATACAGTTAAATTGGGAGGTACAGCTGTCAGTAGCCAGGTAGATGTAAATAGAATCCGAGAAAAGCTCAAGAAAAGGAATCTTATTAAAACTATGAAAAGAAAGCGTGTGGAAGATACAGATGATGAAATAGATGGCGAAGCATGGATAGAAAGAGAATTAGAGAATGGCATAGTGTTGGATTCTTCTTATCCTGAGAAGCAAAGGAAGATTTGAAGTTTTTGTCCTTCCCGCTTCAGTTGTTTTCCGAAGGGCTTTTTATTAGTTGTTGAGATTTTTTCAATTGTAAGTATTGAGACATCAAATAATTTTAGTTATATAATCATTCTTCAGGCATTGTTGATAGTCTTTATCTCTTCTTTGCATGTCTGCTAGAAATTTAATATAAAGAAACCATTTTACTGCTATTTTTTGGGGAGAAGGGAAGTAGGGTGTTGCTTCTAGGGTTTATTAGGCTATTAGGTAGTTATAGTGTTTCCAGTCATGTAACTTTTAAAAAACAGGGATTAGGAGACGACATTTCATCATGCTTAATTTACTACTGAACTATCTTAGTATATTATAATGGAGGAAGACCTTCTAATATTAGAAGGCTTAAAATTAAGCCTTACAAGTTAATAAGCTTAAAGTACAAGTGATTCAAACACAAATGTTACTTATAGAAATTCCTTTAATATTTATTCCAGCATACAATTAATACAAACATTAAATACAATAAATAAATCATTATGTATATTAAATAAAATTAATTAACTGGTTAATAAATACAATTAATGCACTTATTAAAACACCTCTTACATAAGAAATACAAATTATCAAGCATATTGTACAACCAACTTAAACACAATTTCTGCATTAAATGTCACTAATACAAATAATAAAGCATATTATACAAATATTCAAGCCCAAACGGGCAATGAGCTCGAGCCCGAACGAGCACGGGTCAAACGGGCTCGAGCCCGAACGGACACGAGCCAACAGGCTCGAGCCCGAACGGACACGAGCTAAACGAAATTTTTGATATCCATAAATTTATTGTCAAAAAGAATATAGTAAACTAAAATGTGTTCACATATTGTACAAAACAAGCAAACTATAATAATAATAATAATAATAATAATAATAATAATAATAATAATAATAATACAAACTAAGCAAAATTTCATCAAACTTTTGCCATAAAAAACTAATCAGTAAAACTATTGCCAAAAAACGTATAAATAAAATAAATTATTAGCCGAAAAAATTAAATTACAGGGTGCCCGCAGCTGCATCGCGCGGGGACCCTGCTAGTCATAAATAATGGTTCTTGAGGAGAGAATTATGTCTAGAAAGCAAGCTTAACATTTGTTTATATTTGTGTACTTGTTATTTTTATTCGTGTCAGGTTCTGTCACATGATTGCAGATTGAGAAGCTGGAGAGTAGTGAAGGTAGACCCTCATCTTTTTTATTGCATTTCAGATAGAAGTGACTGAAATAACGAAACTTGGTAAAGAAATGAGGCTTGCAAGTTAAATAGGATGCTGCTACTCAATATCTATTTCTTACATTTTCCTTCTTACAGAGATCCTAGATTAGTCTAAGTAGCTGACTTGATACCATTTACAAGTAACTCCTGTTCTAACTCATCTTTTTGGCGTGTATATATGTCTTTAATGATCATAATATTTGTTGAAATATAAGTAGATGAAATTTTCGTTTGACATATGGTGACTATCCTGAACACAAGAGAGCTGCAGTTTTCTCGGGCTGACAGCCATAGACTTAATTTCTGAATATCATAAAACATCCCACTGCCTGAAATACTTTATATTCGCCTCCTATAGTACATAATTCGTAATGTATAATGTGATAACCATAAATACTAAAACAATGTCTATACAGATGAGCAGTAATCGAAACCAAATGAGAAATAAAAAGCCAACTGAAACACAGTCCCTTAAAATCTGCTCAGATTTGGATTAGAGGACCTATTTAATTTCTATGTTAAGCAGCTCTATTGGTTATGAGATAGTTACTTCAGATATGGTGTGTTATTTGTGAATAAAACCTGTTTTTTTCTGAACCTGCTTTGACACCAGGTATTTTATGGACTAAATCAAACTATAAGTGAATGGATGTATCATATGTGAACTCGCTTTTGGAGAGCGTAAATGATGTTACTCATGTTCTATATTCTTGATTAATTCATTCAAGTATTGTCGCGTTCAGTTTATTGTGTAAAAATTAAGCTACGACTACCTAATCTCCCTTTCGGTTTTTCTAATCTATACATAAATAATTCCGGAGTTATCTGAAACATTAGCATTACTGACTCTCGCTCTTCCAGTATGCATAGATATGGTTATCTTCTTGAGCAAAACCTAGTGCTAGTTGTTTGGGTGTTTGGAGAGTTCTGTTATATAGATACTCTGTTTTTTAATATGGTTTTCTTTTGTTAAAATCTAATCATGAGTTCAACTTATGGAATTGCATGACCTGCTTTCCGTTGGTAGATAACTATCTGAATGAAGGGTGTATAAACCAAGGTGGAGATTGAAGATAAAGCTGCAGAGGCAATTGCCGTTGGATCATTGTAAGGTATGCTAATATGTTTTTCGTTTGGGTTTTTAAGTAGTAATGAAATATAATTTTGTAAAAGTTGGTGCATATAGAATTGGATGTGCGACGTACACAATTTGGTTTTGGTTAAGCATTTAAATTTGGACTTTTTTTTTTTTTTTTTTTTTTTTTTTTTTTTTTTTTTGCATGGGTTGAGACTGGTACGGTTGGGCTGACCCAAGAAACACTTTCTGCTTAAATTTTTATATAAACAATTAGTGCTTTGTTGTTCAAATATAATAAATTAGTGTATTGAATTTGATTTTGATAAGCTATTATTCTAATAATATTTTAATTTTCTAACAAATTTGATGAAAGGAGGGGTAGACTTTTGCAGATCCTCAACTAGCTGACCCATTTCCTTTTTAGCTGTTTTTAATTCTACTCATTTGACGTGTCATAGATAAAACATAACCCAAATCAACCCATTCATTTGTAAATTGGTTGAAGTTGCCACGTCTACTTATACTATGAATTATTTTTTCTGCTTTCCTCCTTGACATGAAAACATCAAGGCTACCCTTCCTCTGCCGTCTTCACAACTATGATTTCTTTAGCACACTGTTTGCATTGCATGATTGGTACTTTTAAGATCTCCATAGCTGAGGTGAGGTGATGTTAGGTTGGTGCCAACCACACGCATGCACAATCACTATGCTAGTGCACACACTAACGAACAAATAAAAAAAGGTGACTTGATTGGTGGTGGGTCATACAGAAATGGAGATGCAAAAACAAGAGAGGCCGGATTCCCTAGTCTGAAGATTAGATAACATGGTCGGGCTGTCCTTGGTTTACCGAGACATTTGGTCTACATGATATGATATGCTCATACACACAACGTGAGTGAGTCCTTTTCTTTCATCATCTTCACTTTGCTGCTTTTATGTTGACGTTTGCGTGTGCAAATGATTCTTCTTTTAAATCATGTGTAAATTGACTCGAAAAAGAGGCCGCTTTTACTCGTCTAATCATCTTCCACATAGCTTTTGCTTTCTTTTGCAACTGCCTTTACTTAAAATGTGAGACTCGAAGACCAGATGAGGATGTGGCAACCGATGGATAGAATATCTCTATAATGAGCGAGTCAAAGAAGCTTTACTCCTTGTCGGTACCTGAAAGTAAATTTTGTTTTTAGTGCAATTTTCTTATAAAAATGAATTGTTTGAAATCGATAATTATATCAAATAAATGTTAACATTAATTTTGGTTTATGAGATGAATAGTGTTCATAAACGAAAGCGATTTTTACACCACCAGATTCACTTCATTAACCAAAACTGAACGATAAGCGCTTTTAATGACTAGGCCGTGTATAAAGTGATTTTGGTAACACACAATTCACCTTCGATATAAGGCATGCCCGGTTGTCAAATCAAATGATATCAAGAGATATAAATGTTAAATGTTACGTATAAACATTAATAGGTAAATGTCTAGGATCGAACCCGAGACCTCGGGATTGCACACTTTACAAACAAGAATAATGTAAATAAATATATATATTTATTAAATGTATGAAATATATATATTTATAACACTTAATGGACTAAACGGTCGTTAGTTGTTAACCGTATGGACTAACTATCGTTAAATAAGAAAGATAAGGACTTGAGTGTAACTTGGGAGTCAAGAAGGTTCTAGAAACCCCTTGGGTTTGCTATGGCCGGTCGACCCACAACCCATAGGGTCGATCCACCCTTTCTTGTGCTCCAAGATATCACCTAGTATAAATACAAGGCCTTGGGGTTAGACTTAACAATCTTTTGTGCACACACTCTAACCCTAAAATCTTGTTTTCTTTCTTTGTGTCTTGGCCGATCGGATTTCCCCTCCTAAGGGTTTGTGGTTCGATTTTTCCAAGTGAAAAATATTAAGTGATTTGTTTACTTGCAACAACCTTTATTCGTTGGTAGTTTGTGTGTACAAGAACGAGGTAATTACTTACTTTAGTAATTATCAAGAGATCGATAAACAAAACGGTAAGGGGTTTATCATTGATCTAAATTGTCCAAGAATCAAGGTTTATTGAAGTGCATCGGGTACGTTTACTATTTATGTTTTAGTTAATATTTATGTGTTATACTTGATCCTAGCTTCCGCAATACGTGTATTTGATTGTCAAACTCTAACAGTGGCATCACGAGCCATGTATAACATGTAATTGATTACTAAAACGTAATAAAAACCGGATCTTTAATTGTTTTAGATACATGTTTTTTTTGATCTAGGGTTTTTCCTATTTTTTTTTCTCTAAAAATTTCGAAACCCTAACCCTAATTTTGGGGGGGGGGGGGGGGTCGATTTTCTCCATGAAACCCTAATTAGGGTTTTGTGGTTTTATTGATTATGTGTAATCACTAGAAACCCTAGGTCATTAACCGGTTAATTGAACGTATCTTGTGACCTAATTGCTAATTGTTAGGTTTTAATCCGTGACTTACATGCATGTTTGTCATGGATCTTGTTTTGTTGTCACATATTTAGATAGATCTTAAATTGGGGAAGACTCCAATAAATATTAAAATCAATTTTATATGCTATGTGGTGTGTTTTTAGCTTTGGCCTACGCAATTGATTCGTCAATGTATGTGGCTCATCTCCATTAAGAGGTGAAGGCCTTAGTTGATTACATGCGTTATTATACCTAGAATTGATTTTATTAGGATCTTTTCTAATACGGTTTGCATGTGGCTAATTGTTTCACTTATCTATTATTGTTTGTTTGATTTTCTTTGCTACTTGTTTTATTGTTTTTTAGTTGGACTTGATGTAAGCAATAAAAGGGTGTTTTCATAAAGAAAATTAAAACGGACTAATAATTGTGAAACCCTAAAGTGATAAAGTAAGAATCTTGCAATGGTCTTATGACAATCGTGGTCCGATTCGCACGGTAATCAGCTCCCAGTCGAGACTAGCATTATTCAAACTTTATTACTATTTTGAGATTGAATCCATAAACTTTTGCTTGAATGATGTTTTGTGCAAATATGGTTTTAAATTAAGTCTTTTAAGATGATATTCATAACCGTGATTTGAAGGCTTAGAAAAGAGCCTTAGAGTCTGCCTTGGTTATCACAATCTTGAATATATCTTAAACGAATTACTTTTAAAATTATATGTTGTAGAAAGTCATCTTAGGGTTTTGGCATAAACCTCAAGTAAAACTTTGTGTATTAATTTCAGGAATCGGACATAAAAAGTTTTATGAAAACTTATGTTATAAAGATGAGTGCATGCATCTTTGTACATAATTTTGATTGACATATCAAAAATTAATACCCTTAAAATTTAAGTTACGTGCCATCTACCTATAAGAAACACTTGGAATTTTAATTTAGTAAACGTGAGACCTAGGCTAAATTACTATAACAAGGTAAAATTCTTTTAACGCGTGAGACCATAATTGTAATTTTACAGTTTCTAAGGTAGACGACTTAATTAAGTTGTGCGTGAGACCTAGAACTTAAGGCATGAGATGGGATAAAACATGCTTACAAAGGCAAATTGATGAATCAATTTGATGTAAATCCCATAATAATCTAGGAATTGGAAATCTTGTTTGCCAATTATTGTTCGACAGATTACTATCTTTTGTACTTTTACCACTAGCAGATCAACTGATGTGGTGAAACTATGTAAAGATAGATCCTAGGTTTTCAAGAAAATTTGTTGGTTATATGAATATAGCCTTGGGTATTTTATTTTCTTGAAGATATTGATTATCGAAAATACTAATATTTGAACTTTATCTGTAGATATGGCTCAACCCGATAACCAAACTGTGATTAATGCTTTCAAGAGTCATCTTGAGAGAGAGAAACTCACTGGAAAGAATTTCAATGACTGGTACCGTTCGCTCAGAATTGTCTTGAGGGCGTCTGGTAAGATGGATTATGTGACCCAGGAATGCCCTGCTGAACCTGCTGCTACGGCAACACCTGAAGCAAAGGCAGAATGGAAGGTGACTAATGCTAAGTACAATGAGGTTGCTTGTCTAATGCTCACTAGCATGAATGCTCAATTACAAAAGAAGTATGAGTATTCGTCTCCTAAGAATATGCTTGATAACCTCAGGCAATCTTATGAGAAGTCACCTGCAGTTGAATTGTATGATGAACTTGACAAGCTACACAACTGCAAGCATGGTGATGGTAAACCAGTAGCCGATTATGTGGATGAGATGAAGGACTCCTTTGATCAACTTCACAGAATTGGTTTTGGTTACCCTGAGAATGTGCAAGTGCACTTGATCAACAGATCCCTTAACAAGGATTTTGCTGGTTTTGTGCAGAACTTCAACATGCATTGCTCGGGGAAGACAGTCTCAGAATTACTCGCATTGCTTGTTGATTATGAGAAAAGTCTACCAGCCAAGGTCAAGAATCCCACCCCGCAAGTGTTGGCAATTCATGGGGGGAGAATCCAGAAGAAATCGCATGTGAACAAAGGCAAAGGTAAAGGTGATAAAGGCAAGCAGGTCATGGCCTATCAACCTCAACCCAAGATGAAACAACATCAGCCTAAGCAGAACAAGGTGAATCCGCCAAACAGGAAGGATCAGGCTTGTCACCATTGTCATGAAAAGGGCCATTGGAAGCGCAATTGCCCTCTCTACATTCATGACTTGCGACTCAAGAAGCAGGGGAATGATGCTGGTAACCCCAGCTCATTAGGTGCGTTCTTTATGATTGAATTATTCACTCTTACTCCTAAATTGAATTCATGGGTATATGATACTGGATGTGGCATTCATATCTGCAATACCATGCAGGGGTTTAGAGTTGAGAGAAAGCTGGCCTATGGACAACAATTCTTGCACGTTGGTAACGGAGCGCATGCAGGAGTTGAAGCTATAGGAGTATTTAATTTAGTGTTGCCTTCGGGCTTAGTACTATTTTTAAATAATTGTCATTATGCACCGTCAATTGTTAGAGGTGTAATTTCATTTTCATGTTTGTTAAACCTTGGTTTTGAGCATACTATTTCAAGCAATGGAATTTCAGTTTCTTTAAATAATGTTTTTTATTTTAATGCTATTGCTGTGAATGGTGTATTTGAAATTGATATGAATGACAATGATAATGCTTTTGTTAAAAATAATTCAATGTATAGCATCAACAATAAGAGAATCAAGAAAGGTCTGAATTCGTCTTATCTTTGGCATTGTCGACTTGCTCACATTGGCAAAGATCGCATGAAAAAGCTGCAACATGATGGGCTTTTAGATAAGATCAATGATGAATCATTTGATAAATGCGAATCTTGCATTGCTGGGAAGATGACTAAGAAACCCTTTAAAAATAGGATTGAAAGGGCTAATGATCTACTTGGTCTTATTCACACAGATGTGTGTGGACCACTTAGACATGTGTCAAGGAGGGGTGCTAGCTACTTCTTAACATTTACGGATGATTACAGCCGTTATGGTTATGTTTATTTACTTAAACATAAGCATGAGGTATTTGAAACATTCAAAGTGTTTAAAGCAGAAGTAGAGTTGCAACTTGGAAAGAAGATTAAAGCTCTTCGATCCGATAGAGGTGGTGAATACCTGAGTCAGGAGTTCATAGATTATCTAGCAAAGGAGGGAATTGTCCAGCACCTTACATCTCCATATACTCCACAACAAAATGGTGTATCTGAGAGAAGGAATCGTACATTGCAAGACATGATACGATCTATGTTTAATCTAACAACTCTTCCTTTCTCGTTTTGGGATTATGCCTTAGAATCTGCGGTTCGCATTCTAAATATGGTTCCAACAAAGAAGGTTGATAAGACACCATATGAGGTATGGACTGGAAAAGCTCCTAACTTGTCTTATCTTAAGGTCTGGGGTTGTGAGGCGTATGTTAAACGTGACTCAGCAGACAAACTCCAACAAAGATCTGTGAAGTGCATCTTCGTAGGATACCCTAAGGAAACTATGGGATACTACTTTTATTACCCACCTGAAAACAAAGTATTTGTTGCAAGGTATGGAGACTTTCTTGAAAGAGAGCTCATATCTCAAGAATTCAGTGGGAGAGTATATGACCTGGAAGACGGTCAAGAAGATGTAGAACCTTCTGAAAACACTAACCAACTTCCGGTAGAACCTGAAAGTTTAGGTCCTCCACCTGAAGTTGAAGTGATTCCCATTCGTAGGTCAACAAGACCAGTAAAAGCTCCTACTCGTCTATGTCTTAATGTGGAGAGTGATGAGCATATACTGGGTGATCTTGATGAGCCTACAAGTTATAAAGCTGCCATGAATGGTCCTGAAAAGGCCAAATGGAAAGAAGCTATGGATGGGGAAATGCAATCCATGGAAGACAATGATGTCTGGGAAGAAGTAGACCTACCTCCGGGTGCCAAACTAGTTGGGAGTAAATGGCTCTACAAGAAAAAGACTGACATGGATGGCGTTGTACACACCTATAAGGCCCGTTGTGTAGCTAAAGGCTATACACAAACTTTTGGTGTTGACTATGAGGAGACCTTTTCTCCTGTAGCTGACATAAGGGCAATTAGGATTCTTATAGCCATAGCCGCTTACTATGACTATGAGATTTGGCAAATGGATGTTAAAACCGCCTTCTTAAATGGTCGCCTAGATGAGGACATCTATATGGCGCAGCCTGAGGGGTATGTAAATCCAGAATTTCCAAATCGTGTATGCAAGCTTAAAAGATCCATTTATGGATTAAAGCAAGCATCACGACAATGGAATAAGAGATTTGATGGTGAGATTAAAAAGTATGGATTCACTAAAAATCTTGATGAGCCATGTGTATATCACAAAGTTAGTGGGAGTAATGTAATTTTCCTTATATTATATGTCGATGACATATTGATCATGGGGAACGACATTCCAAGTTTACAAAAGGTTAAGGAATATCTTGGAAGTTGTTTTTCTATGAAAGATTTAGGGGAAGCTGCATTCATTCTGGGAATCAAGATATATAGAGATAGATCTCAGCGATTAATTGGATTAAGCCAAAGTGCTTACATTGATAAAATATTGAAAAGATTCAATATGCAAAATTCCAAGAAAGGATATTTGCCGATGCAAGAGCAACATGGCTTGAGCAACAAGGTTTGTGCTTCAACACCTGCAGAGGTGCAACGCATGAAAAGAGTCCCTTATGCTTCAGCTGTGGGATCTATAATGTATGCGGTGAAAAGTACAAGACCTGATGTGGCGTTTGCTCAGAATTTAACCAGTCGATATCAGCAAAATCCAGGTGTAGCTCACTGGACTGCTGTTAAGAATATTCTTAAGTACCTTAGGGCAACTAAGGATATGTTTTTGGTTTATGGGGGAAATCCATCGGCAGAACTTGATGTTACAGGTTACTGCGATGCTTCTTGGAAAGGTGATAAGGATGATACGAAGTCTCAGACGGGTTATGTCTTTGTCATTAATGGAGGAGCAGTGGATTGGAGGAGCAGAAAGCAGAGTGTACTAGCAATGTCTGCTACAGAAAGTGAGTATATAGCTGCTTCAGAAGCTGCAATGGAAGCTGTTTGGATTAGGAAGTTTGTTTCAGGGCTTGGAGTCATGCCTTCGATTCAAAGACCTATTAAAATGTATTGTGACAATTCTGCTGCAATCACATTTGCCAATGAGCCTGGAATCATGAAAGGCACCAGACATTTCCCGATTAAGCATCACTATGTTCGAGAACAAGTCGAAATAGGTGAAATCGAAATGCTCAAAGTTCACACAGATGATAACTTGGCGGATCAATTAACAAAGCCTCTACCTGGCACTAAGCTTCACAAGCATGCTGCAGGTGTAGGACTTAGATTAGCTGAAAGTTTCATGCCCATTTGTGATTAGTGTTTGGATAAAGGATGTAATGTATAATTATTATTTTAATGGAATAAAATACGTTTTACGTTTATTTATCATTGTCTTAATAATATATCCTATATTTGCATGTTTAAGATCCTTGAATAATTTATTATTCTAAATGTCCATTGTCGATTAATGATATGGGAATATCATTAAACTAAGACAAATTTGAGTATTGGTTTAGAATATACTTGAAAGTATATTGATGCGTAGTCATACCAATTTCACATAATATTCGATGAATTGAATATTGGACTTATCCCAACAATATGATTTAATGTTTGATGTGAGAATCATATTTAAAGTTATCCTCAGACTTGAGATACCAGATAAGTGTCATGGATGTAGTGCATTTTTGTGAAGCAATCTACCGCTCACCGTAACAGGGAGTCATAAGGATTGTTTTCAGAAGTGTTGCAAAGTTCATGGGTTATTCTTGTAGTCAAGAAAGAATTCATTCCTTCTGATTTGTTTAGAAGTTTAATACTGCTGGGCCCCTCGTAGGGTTGACAAAATGTTTGCATGGCCATGCCCAAAGTCTATCTGGAATACGTTCAGATGTTTTGGTAATTTTGTTCAATCATAAAGAAACGAGAAACAAAATTTTAATAAAGGAACTCACATCTTTATTAATGCGGTATTAGTAATGAAAGGATAATTATAATGATGAATCATTAAAGGTTTTTCCAGGAAACCTAGCTCGGATTGGACTAGGGGCATTGGAGTGTTGCAAGACGCTAACCAATGTCATTTTACTATTAATGAATATACGAGTGGGAGCTGTTAAATGTTACGTATAAACATTAATAGGTAAATGTCTAGGATCGAACCCGAGACCTCGGGATTGCACACTTTACAAACAAGAATAATGTAAATAAATATATATATTTATTAAATGTATGAAATATATATATTTATAACACTTAATGGACTAAACGGTCGTTAGTTGTTAACCGTATGGACTAACTATCGTTAAATAAGAAAGATAAGGACTTGAGTGTAACTTGGGAGTCAAGAAGGTTCTAGAAACCCCTTGGGTTTGCTATGGCCGGTCGACCCACAACCCATAGGGTCGATCCACCCTTTCTTGTGCTCCAAGATATCACCTAGTATAAATACAAGGCCTTGGGGTTAGACTTAACAATCTTTTGTGCACACACTCTAACCCTAAAATCTTGTTTTCTTTCTTTGTGTCTTGGCCGATCGGATTTCCCCTCCTAAGGGTTTGTGGTTCGATTTTTCCAAGTGAAAAATATTAAGTGATTTGTTTACTTGCAACAACCTTTATTCGTTGGTAGTTTGTGTGTACAAGAACGAGGTAATTACTTACTTTAGTAATTATCAAGAGATCGATAAACAAAACGGTAAGGGGTTTATCATTGATCTAAATTGTCCAAGAATCAAGGTTTATTGAAGTGCATCGGGTACGTTTACTATTTATGTTTTAGTTAATATTTATGCGTTATACTTGATCCTAGCTTCCGCAATACGTGTATTTGATTGTCAAACTCTAACAATAAATATGCCTGTTAATGATGGTTTCAAGGCTGTTAACAACAAAAAAAAGGAAAACAAGGTGGTCCCACAATTCTGGGTCAAGGAGGGTTTACTAAACCAGTTGTGGGTCAGCAGTTTCTGTATCGACCCAAAAAGACTACTCCTGAACCTAAGAATGTGGATGGTAAAGAAGAATGCTTCTGATGTGGCTAGTTCGAGTGGTACGAAGATTTCTACATCTAACCAGTTTGATGCTCTTAATATGGATGATACGGATACTTTTGATATTCCTACTAATGACACTAATAAGGATGAGGATTCTGGCCATACAATGGAAGTTAATGAGGATGAGTCTACTAAGACAGGTACTGCATCACAAGAACCTCTTGTGAGTGATTTGAAAGAGGAGTCGGTTGTGGCTCCTAAAACTAGTGATTCTTGTACTCCGCCCGCCTCTTCTACTAAGAGAGTTAACCCTTTTTTTAAGGTGGGAGAGATCGTGGTTTTTGATTATGATGATGAGGTGGTTGCTAACCCATTTGATGAGTCTGCTAATCTATTCGGTGGTGGCCAATAGTTTGACATTGATTATTATGAATATGACTACGATGACTATGCGAACCAGGTTTATGATCTTTCGGAGAATTTGGATGCTTTTAATGCCATGTATGGCACAAGCTTCAAGGTCTTAGGAAGTAATTTTATTTCGTTATGTCTTATGTTATCCTTTGAGTAATGGTTTGTTTTCTTGTTTAGAAAATAAGAAGTATCTTGTTATGTAAGTTTTTTGACTATGTAACTGAGATATGTGATTTCACCCATATCCATTGTACTTAAACGTTTTTAGTTAATATATTTACTATGGTGCAGGATTACTCCCTTTTACCAAAAAAAAAAAAAAAAAAAAAAAAAAAAAAAAAAAAAAAAAAAAAAGATACAGATATGAGTAACTTTAGACGCGAAAAAGCGCAAGTCAAAAGTGGAACTGGAGATGGTAAAATGGGAAAGAGACCAAAAGAAGTACTTGTAGGTCGTGGTGGAAAGGTTAATGTGTACCTTTAGTTGTGAATGATACGGTGGTACCAAATCATGTGTTGATTCTTGTCTATTAGCAATGGCATTGAATAAGGTAAATATCGGAGAGTTTTTACGTACTTAAATTTTGTTGTCGAAAAACTCACTCAAGATCGTTTGTGTTTCTCTTAGACTTGGCATACCACAATTATATGGTAATTAACCTTAAGTGTATAAAGTCATTCTTACATTTAATAATGTTGGGCGAGTACCCGTGCATAACAATAAGATTTTATAGCTACAAACAAGGATAGAGTTGCGATCCTCTAGAAACGATCAAAAATTAAAAAGGCTAAAAAGTGTTTCTAGTCACTAAGCTAGTGCTATGTGTCCTCCACCCACTCCCTCCATTTTTCCTTTAATATTTTCGGTTAGAGGGCATTTTGGTCATTTGACCCATTTTTTTAATTCCACCTTAAATTTCAAATGCAAATAACTTTCAAACGACAAACTTTTACAAAAAACCGATTTCACCATAATTTTTAAAATTTAATCCTCTTTAATTTGGTATAAATCTTTTTAATTTTTTCGAAAGGTTTTTTTTGACATATTCATTGGGTCATAATTTTCTTGAAAATTTTAGCATTTTCGGCTTTAATTTTGTCTAGTTTAAAGGCCGAATTTTGCAAAACTTAAAACACGAAAGTTGTAGCTTCTTGGCCATTCTTTACCCAGAAATTTGAATCACTCAAATCCAATATGATATGAGTGAGATATCGTATGTTAAAGATGACGTTTTACTCATATTTGTTGTACACAACGTGTTTGATGAAATGTTTAGCTTAGATTTTTAGTCTTAAAATCGAGTTAAATGCACTAATTTTTGTACAACAATGCACCTTTAGTCATTTTATTAATGTAAGATTCAAAAAGTTTTGTTTTTTCTTGTTTTTTTATTGTTTTTTTTTAACTGATGAACCATATTAACTGATGAACCTTATTAACTGATTTTTAAAAATGACATTTTGTTCGTCAGTTACTTTCGTTGAACTATATTAACGGATAAACTTATTAACTGATTTTTAAAAAAGACATATCGCGTGTTAAAGATGACGTCTTAGTCATATTTAGTGCACATAAAGTGTTTGATAAAATGACTAAAAGAGATTTTTCATATAAAAACACATTTAAATGCACTAATTGGTCAAGTTATTTTCAATTTAACAAAACTATCAGTTTGTTTTGTTAAATAGAATTGATGAACCCAAACATTTGATCAAATTGATGAACCTGAAAAAATTGATGAACCTGAAAAGAACTGTGATCAATTTGATGAACCCAAACATTTGATCAAATTTGATGAACCTGAAATTGATGAACCTGAAAAGAACTGTGATCAAACATTTGATCAAATTGATGAACCTGAAAAGAACTGTTATCAATTTGATTAACCCAAACATTTGATCAAATTTGATGAACCTGAAAAGAAATGTGATCAATTTAATGAACCCAAACATTTGATCAAATTGATGAACCTGAAATTTGATGAACCTGAAAGAATTGTGATCAATTTGATGAACCCAAACATTTGATCAAATTTGAAGAACCTGAAATTGATGAACCTAAAAGAACTGTGATCAATTTGATGAACACAAACATTTGATCAAATTGATGAACCTGAAATTTGATGAAACTGAAAAGAATTGTGATCAATTTGATGAACCCAAACATTTGATCAAATTTGATGATCCTGAAATTGATGAACCTGAAAAAATTGATGAACTCAAACATTTGATCAAATTTGATTAACCTGAAATTGATGAATTTGAAAAAATTGATGAACCTGAAATTGATGAACCAAAGTAACTGATGAACAAAATGTCTTTTTTAAAAATCAGTTAATAAGATTCATTAGTTAAAAAAAAAAAAAAAAAAAAGAAAAAAACTTTTTGAATCTTACATTAATAAAATGACTAAAGGTGCATTGTTGTAAAAAAATTAGTGAATTTAACTCGATTTTAAGACTAAAAATCTAAGCTAAACATTTCATCAAACATGTTGTATGCAACAAATATGAGTAAAACGTCATCTTTAACATACAATATCTCACTCATATCATATTCGATTTGATTGATTCAAATTTCTGGGTAAAGAATGACCAAGAAGCTACGACTTTCATGCTTTAAAATTTTCACGATTCGGCATTTATGATGGTACAAAATAAGGTCGAAAATGCCCAAAAAATAAAGAAAATTAATACCCATTTCGTATGTAAAAAAAAAAGTTTCGAATTTTTTAACAAAATTTATACCAAATTAAAGAGGATTAAATTTTAAAAATTATGGTGAAATCGGTTTTTTCTAAAAGTTTGTCGTTTAAGAGATATGTGCGTTTGAAATTTGAGGTGAAAAAAGAAAAAACAAGTAATTTTACTATTTTGCCCATATCCAGATTTTTTAAATAAAATAAATGAGGGACACGTGGCAACACCAAATTTCTTTTTAGGCTTTCCAAAGTTTGGGTAGTTTGCAAGGGATCGCTTGTCAATAAGGATAAGCATCATCTCTTGTTCATTTAAACATGATATGTTAAGTTATTATGCATGTTATGATTGTACATGTGAATTAAAATAAAATAAATGTTTTGCAATTATGGCAATGTACAATTATAACATGCATAACTTTACCTCTCATTTTCAAATGAACATGAGAGGATTCATGAGAGGATTCTAATCCGGCAAATAATTATAGTTGTGATATTGTGGTTAAGTGTTTTGTGTAACGTTTATACATATAACATAAAATAATCAATATGTGATTGAAAAATGTTGCAACATGCGATAATTTAACTCAAAGAACAATTTTTGGAATGTATCAAAAAAACATATAAAAAAGTATATTCTTTTTTTAATAACTACATTAAAAAAATGGTGTCTTTATGTTGAGATTTAATTAAAAAAAAAGTGTACTCTATTTTTAGTAACTACATTTAAAAAAAGTTGTCATGCACATTTTTATAATTTTTTATGAAATATTGTTTTTTTTAAACGGCGGATTTTATTAAAACGCTAGCAAGGAGCTAGAGACAAACTATTACAAAGTCAAAAGTGAAGGATTTTTTAACTAAACAACCAAACTAAAGGTAACTTTGTATCTAAACCTACAAAAAAAAAAAAAAAAAAAAAAAAAAAAAAAAAAAAAAAAAACCCGACGATATCATCAAACAAATACGCTTTCGACTGAATACTAGAACCGAGTAACGCCTTATTACGAAAATTTCAAACAAGCCACCACATGATATCGAAAACACTTTCTGACAGCTGTTTTAGTTTAGACGAAAGATGAAGATTCTTAAACCAAACCAACCACTCCTTGTATGAAGACATCTCTAAAAAACCTAAATCCCATCAAGTAGCCATCTTACGAGAAATATCTCTCATCATGGAATAAGCAAAGAATATATGTCTAACTATTTATTGAGGCAATATTATTGAACTTTTTATGAGAAAGTATATAAAAAGATTAAAATGTATGTTTTAAAAAAGTGGTTTAAATATTGAACATTAATCATTTTTAATTTTTTTAAGTTTTAAATTAAAACATTTTAGCTTTATATGTACTGTAGATACTAGCAATGAAGGTAGCCATTTTATAAAATTTTCAAATAATTGCGACTTATATTTATGTATGATTGGAAAAGCAACTTTTGGGTGATATTAACTCATTGATTGGGATATAAAATTGTAAAGTGAGATTGGAATGGGCCATATATTTTTGTCCTCTTGTTTAGACAAACCTTTAAATCCTCAAAACTTTACACCACTTTACATTATTTAATTATTTATTTCTTACTTTCTGGTCACCATTATCATATATCTCAAATTTTGTGAACTGAATATATTTGAATTTACAATTACATATAATTCAATAAAAGAAAACCTTATAAAGAAACACTCTTGCAATATGATACGATATATTTGCAATGCCATGAATCTATCTATACTACATATAAAACATGAATGACTCTCTCTTCAAAATATAATTTACAAGAAATTAAGCATGATTTACAACACTTTAATGCACCTAATTTTCAGAAGTACAACAAAATAAGCTTATTGTACAACAAAATAAAACGTGGTGTCATTTTAAGACCAAAATTCCATCAAACAACATTAATGCTATTAAAAACATCCATTCACTAAAAATTACAATCATTTAAGCACAATGTACAATAGTTGCAACCAATTTTCAGACTTATAACAAAATAAACATAATATACAACAAAATAAGCATGATGTAATTTTTAGACTTATTTTCAGACTTACAACATTAATGCTATTAAAGTGGTCAATGTTATTAATGACTATAATGACTATTACTTACAAAAAAAGAAATATAATGCACAATATTTTAATGCACATAATTTTCAGATGTACAAGACAAGAAGCATAGTGTACAACAAAACACCACATTAATGCTATTTAATGTAGTCAATTATTTAACTAGTCAATATATACAATTAAATAATTAATATAGTTATTAAAACACCTCTTACATAAGAAATACAAATTATCAAGCATATTGTATAACCAAATTAAACACAATACCTGCATTAAATTTCACTACTACAAATAATAAAGCACATTATACAAATATTCAAGCCCGAATGAGCAACTGGCCAAATGGGCTTGAGCCCGAACAGGCACGGACCAAATGGGCTCGAGCCCGAACATGCACGAGCCAACGGGTTCGAGCCCGAATGGGCACGGAATATACGAAATTCATGATATCCGTAAATTTATTGTCAAAAAGAACATAATAAACTAAAATATATTATTAATCGAAAATTTTTATTTCAGGGTACCCGCCGCTGCAACGCGCGGATACCCTGCTAGTTTTCAATTACATATAATTTAACAAAAGGAAACTTCATTAATTAAAAAAAATCTTGCGATATGATATTAAAAATGACAATCTTATAAATCTATAATATATTTGTGTTAGTTAATGGACAAATTTAATATGTCGTATGTCCGGTTAGAACTCGAGACTATTGGATTGCACGCATTGCGTATGTGATTCAATGTATAATAATTAATATATTCACAATAACCACTAACGGTTGTTAGTACTTAACAGTAATTAGTTTAACGGTTGTTAAATGTGAAAGAGAGGGATTAAAGATAAAATAGAAACAAAGAAGGTTCTAGAACCCACTTTGTGGGCTATGATCGACCTGCCATGGGTTTCTATAGGGAAATCCATGCTTAGCTTGGACTCTAAGTTACCACACTATATATACAAATCCTTGTATCATTAGTTGGTTAATCTTGTATATGCTTAGCTAACCCTAACTTCTCTTCTTCTACCTCTTATTCCTTGATCGATTAAGTACAACTCCCACAAGGGTTTTGGATCGATCTTGAACGTAACAAAAGTGTTTTGGTTAGTTATTGTGATCAAGTAACTAGCATTCGTATTGAATCGCTAACAATACACGTGTACAATACCATAGGAAAATCCCAATTGGATTTTTGCATAAACCTAATCGAATGAGGGATAATTCGATTTGCCTAAACCCTAAACTTCTAGGGTTGTGATTCTTGATCTTTTGTTTTTGCGTGGAAGCTTGCAAGGTACGTTTACGATTTAATTTAAGGTTAATTAGTTACATATATTTAATCTATGACTTCTGCAGCGTGCTTTGTGATTTATATTTATTTATATGATAGTCCTGATATCTAAATTCCAACAGTGGCATCATGAGCCGTTTATATTGTGTAATTATCTAAACGCATAAAAAAATGAATCTTAACGAATGTTGCATGTTAACTAAGTTTAAGTTTTGAAACCCTAATTTTTGTTTTGTTCTTTTGGGTCGTACGACCCTATGGTTAATAAAAAAATAAATATATCAGGTTTTAAAAATTGTAGAAACCCTAGGTTGCATGCAAATTTTATGTGTTATGTTAATGAATAATTAGATTTATGTCATTAAGTAAACGATCTTGTAACCTTAATTATGTGATAATACGTGATTATGTAGGATCCATGATGAAAACATGCATGTTTTGTCGTGGATTTATGGATTGATATTAATATGTGATATGTAATATTTTGTGCGTTAATTGTTAAGTGCTTGTTTGCATGCTAATTAGACGACATATTTAATTAATTAGGGTTATTAGTAATTAATTGTATGACACTTAAGTTACTAATAGTTAATTATTATAAAATTGGGGAAAGACCATCACAATTAATCCTCACGCTCGGGGAGGTTCTTCCAACAGAATCTTAATAAACTGAATGTTTTCTCATGACTCGATCCCGACAAACTTGGATAGCCCCAGGCTCTCCAAAGAACACAAATCATAACAAATCTGATCCAACGAATGCGAAACAAATGCGTAGTAGATGACAGATGGTAGATGATAGCCGAAATCTCAAAAGGAGATACACTAAACATACATATTCTTATGAAGCCAAAACGGAGATAGTGCTAAATGATAAAACCTCATCAACTCCTTCCAATTTCTGAATGAACAAAGGAACTTACCAAAGTCGAATGAGTACAAATCAAATCATCAAACGTATCCAGAATCTCATCCAGAGATGGGTTACATAATCACATTGACGTTTTAAATCACAAATCAGAGTATCAAAACATATCAAAGGCATAACCGAAGAGATAGAATAATCGTATGGATAAGAACAAATCCAAGATCTAACGCGTCACGAACCAAACTTCTTCAAATGTCAAGACGTCTAACTCTTCTGCACCTCTTCTGAAAGTGTGAACCAAAATGCAATCCTCGGTCACGATCATTGTAGGCGCGTCATGTAGCTTAAGTAATCTTCTGCCGAAAGAAATCTCTGCCGATCTTCCAAGCAAGTCGTCCAAGTCAATGCTCTATTTGTTTTGTCTCTCCTCTTGTGCATGGAAATCTCCGATGTAGTCATCACCGTCTTCATACCATCCCGTCTAGCTCCGGCTTCGAGACTCTACACATATTAGTACAACTAAGATGAATAGAGTTGAAAGAACCGAGTGTTTCACTCTAGGCTGCTTCCTTTTATCTTCCATCATAGCTAATCTTTCACCGCCTTGCTCCTGAGCTTCTTCATGCCTGGGTAGAAACAAATTTCTTCTCAGCCTCTCAAACTTCTTCTCTCATCTCTTTCAACAAAAGTTACTCTTCAAGAAATATCACATAGAGCTTCTTCTAACGTAGAAATATTTATACCAAAATGAAGGTGATCCTCGTGTTTCTCTTTCATCTCTGAACACGCCAATATGTCATACTATGCCAATTTGTCCAAGTATTCATAAAAGACACGATTGATCGATTTCATAATAACAGTCGGTGTAGTAGCCAATACGATTGGCATCACAACACTTACAAAGATCATAACAGATACGAGAAGAAATTCTAGGAACATCTCGCTCTTCACACAAAACATGACACGATTCAGCCTCCAGAAATCAATCCACAACCTCATACTATCATCATTCTTCTCCATGAGTAAAACACACTAAGGATACACGACGAACATTCCAAGCAATCTGAATAACTCTCGAGGCGAGTCTCATCAAACGAAGTATCTACACAACAATAAAGGATTAACGCACGAGTTTTCAAAACAAAGGTGATCATAAATGTTTATCAGGTTAGGAACCATGATGCAGAATCTTGAGTTTCACGACGAAGATGGAAATTATAATATGACCGTTGCTAGCATCACAATGCTCAGTCCACAAGTCCATTTCCAGAATAAAGAGGGTACTGTATCGTCCTTGTTCTTTTTCCTTTCGTTTTGATCTTCATATAAACGTTTATATCATATCCATAAGAAGCTTTTATGAATCGTAATATATGTATGTATGTATACGAATAAGATTCATGAAATGATAAACACTGTCACATAGAATCATGAAAGACTAACTCTTTAGAAATATGTGTGTGGGACGCCTAGTATTACATGCATGCTTCATGTGAGTTTAAATACAAAAGGTGTATATTTACTGAAATAAAAGAAAAGAGAAGTACTACATGTAAATTGTTTTGGTTCGTATGGCATATAACTTATATATAAGTCACGAATTTATTTTATACGAAAAAGGGTTTTACAAATGATTTTTGAATTCGAATAAGGGATTGGATAATTTTGTTTTCATTAAAATGGTGTTGGTTTCATATTATATGTTGGGTGTGTCTCATGTTTTGTTTGGATTACGCATGTGTACGGAAATGTAGTGTATAGTTACATGAGAATTGTGTCGAATGCGTATTTATATATATGTCGTGTATATATGTGTAAACATGAAACGGTGTCGAGTTTACAACGAGTCATGTATGGTTTATTAGAATTTTGGGTCGTCGCGGTCTAAATTCATGTCGGGTATACATATAAATAAATTATAAAACGGCGGGGTCTAAAATTATCATTTGATATAAATTATAGTATAAACCTTAAAGATAATTATTTGACATTTTTAAATATAAAATTTTAATAATTAAAATTTATGACCCTAAACTTTACTAAATTGACATATTTGACCTTAAATTAGTCATTTTAACCCTTAAATATATTTAATTGTCAATTATAACATTCAATTATTAAATTGCTACTTCGGGAAACCTACTATATATGAAAACTCACTAATTTCAGAAACTTACTATTTTTGGAAAGTTACTATTTTTGCAAAGCTGCTATAAAAAGTAAAGTTACTAAAAAATGGAAAGCCGACTAAAATGAGTAACCTGATTTAAAATAGTTCTTAATAATAAGCCAATCATTAATTCGTGTAGATTCGCTAAAGAATGAGTGACTTTCTATTCTTATGTTATGATATGGTTTCGTTGGCGGTTTAAGGTACAAATATTCTGTCTCTAACCATATGTATCATTATTTTATCAACTTATGTGGTTATTGTATATAATTAACATAAGGCTTACGCTACCAAATTTTTTGGTGTATGTGGTCCATTGGGTACCTAGCTCGAAAACCAATGGGAGCCTTATTTTAAATATATATATGTTAGTTGATTTAAATTACGCATGATTGTTGTATTAGTTGGTTATTTTTATTATGTGATTTATTTGCTTTATTATTGTTTGACAAGTAACAAGCAAAGGGTATTTTTTGAATAGAAAATAAACCGGAGTAATCAATGGTGAAATTTGATTTATTATAGATTATTAAGCTTGTGAAATCTTATTGACACTAAGGGGTTGGCCTTACATGCCGTCATGCGTTAAATGCATCCTCGCGTCGAGATTTGCAAGAGTTAATAATTTATAATTTGTTTTAACAATAAAGTATCAAATTTTTTATTCGATTGATGTTGTTTGTACCATTAGTTAGAATTGGCTCACCCAGTGTGACAAACTATAAGAAAGGTATAAGGAGGGTTTTATCCCGAAAGAAGAATGTTTTAATAAGCTTCGCGCTGACCCGCTTCTCCACTTCTTTGTGCGTCAAATGGAGCTACTGAAAGACTAATTTGACTACAAAAACATTTTAAGGGTGAATTACCTTAATTCCACATGCCACTTTGTGTTAATTATTCGAATAACTCGGGTTTTTTTTACTCATACAGTAGTAGGATATATTGGCTGATAATTATTGGTAATTCTTTGATTGGTTTACCCAATACCTCGATTAAAAACTTTCTTACTTTATTCTTAATGTTGAATCGTCAATTTAAAGGTAGGCGTAAAGGTAGAGATTTATGTTCACAAGATTGGATATAAATATGACTTATACCATAATAAATAACTAATTGAGTAAAGTTTTTATTAAAATTCTATGATACGAAGATCTGTGCATGCTTCTTTGTACATATTTGATTACACATCAAATTAAATGTACCTCGAACAATTTAAGTTTATGACATCCAATTAAAGAAACACATGCAGTTACAATTTATGTTACGTGAGACGTAGCTAGATTGTAATTCCAAGGTAAATCTCCATGTTACGTGAGACGCAGCTGGAATAAATTTACAGTTTGTTTAAATTGGCAACTTAATTGAGTTACATGGTGAGATCCTTTAACCCAAGGCATTAGATTGGATGAAACATGCTTACATTGCAAATAGTTTGGCATTTAATCAGTCCCATAATTATCTAGGAGTTGAAATACTAGATTGGTAATTATTGTACGAAACTTACCTTTTTGAGTACTTTCATTACTAGCATATCAACTGATGTAATGGAACTATGTCAATTAGGATCATATCTTTAAGAAAATTATATGGTTTATATGAATATTAACCAAGGGTATTTAATTTTCTTTAAATGTTTAATTATCGAAAGTACTAACTTTTGAAATTTTTTCTATAGAATGGCTCTACCTGATAATAATACACTAAGTTCTGCTTTCAAATCTATGTTTTATCGAGAAAAATTGACTGGTGATAATTTCAATGATTAGTATAGATCACTCAGGATAGTCTCGTGTGTTTCTAAGAGACTAATATATATATATATATATATATATATATATATATATATATATATATATATATATATATATATATATATATATATATATATATATATATATATATATATATATATATATATATATATATTTTTTAAGCCCTCTTACTCTTACTAGTAAGAGGTGGTCAGACGTTTTGCTTGTTTATTTTTTGCTTAAGTCAGACACTATTAGACATATAACATCTTACTCAGTAAGAGGTGGGGGACTTGTCTTACTTCCTTTTACTCGATAAGAGATTGAAGACTCATGTTAATATAATATATTTGATGGTTTATTAACCATGTTATATTTATGATAAAAAAAAAACTGTTATTTCATATTTACATAAGTTACTTATTATCGCATTTTGTTGTTTTAATAAATAAATTGCAGAAACGAGCACTTAAAATCATTCGGACAATTAACATTATTTCGTTCAGATTTAGACTTTTTAACCACCTTTTACTGGTAAGGTGTGGTAGTCAGAATCAAACCTAAAACATTTTAATGAAACAAACACACCCTAAACAAATTGGAACAACCTATTCCTCAAGTTCTTCCTGCTAACTCAACTGCTAAAGTGTTAGCAGAGTGGAATCTTCAGTATAACCGACACAATGAGGTCGTGTGTCTTATGCTAGGCAACATGATCCCTTCATTGCAAAAGTAATTTGAAAATCATTCTCCCCAAGGAATGCTTACTGAACTCATATCTATGTTTGAGAAAAAGGCAGGTGTAGAACTTTATGATCTTCTTGATTCTCTACACGGCTGCAAAATGTAGGACGTTAAATCCGTGAGTGCTTATTTACTTGAGATGAAAAGTTACTTAGATCAACTTGAGCATCCCAACTACCATTACCCACAAGATGTATGTGTTGGCCTGATCAACAGATCCCTTAACAAGGAGTTTGCTGGATTTGTGCTCAAATACAACATGCATTACACGGGGAAGACAATTAGTGAGTTGCATGCTGATGCTGGATGTCAGACCAGGTTTTACTATTTATAAATTCTCGTCTACCTAAGGTCTACCTATGCACTAATGGACAGTGTACCCGATCGTATGTATTGTAGTAATTAGTAAAGCCGAGGTCGTCTCAAGAGCTATGCGTACAGATCTAATCTAAGTTTTAATGTCATTGATTTTAAAGGGGGTTTTGAAATGATTAATAATTAAACTAATAAAATAAAATGAATGCAAATGAAAGAGATAATCAGTAGATAGAAACGTGCTAGCCTAATTACAAATCTTGTTATGCCATAATTAAGTTTTCTTATTAATGTTCTCTATCGCTCCATGTGGGGGTAAATGTTGCTAGAATCCTTGGGTAAATTCGTCTAACCTATGATCCATAGGTCCATATTCCGTACCATACTATTGTTAGAGTTTGTCGGTTGACCTATATCACATACATTAAGTACCAGCTATAATCTAGACTTATTCTAAGGAAACCCGGCCTCTTGGAACTTAGGTTTCCACTTAGCTTCTTAAGTATCTCCTTTTGCTTGGTGATCCTATGGTCAATTTGCAAACAAAATAGTGGTAGTCCTATGGTCAATTCTTACCACTACTCACAACCTACTCATCTAGGGTCCTATGGTCAGTTCTCCTAGCTTCCTAGATATTACCAAACGTCAATACTATCGAAACGAAGGTGTCCAAGAATAATTAAAGAAAACATGCACATAAAGCGATACGAAGACAAGAAAACTAAATCATGTCATAAACAATTTCATAACTAGGCTAACACCAAAGGTGTTTAGCCGATCATATTAAATAATGCAGGAAATTCAATGTTTAATATCATAAAGAAAGACATCGAATTAAATACAAATGTTTGATACAAAATACTAAAACTTATGAAGTAAATGGCGTGAATTCTCCTTTGGGACATGCTCCGTATGCTGCTGAATATTGTCCTCCTGGAAACCCTTTTTCGTCCCTTGGTGTTATGTGTTGGGAAGATGTGTAAAAATGCAGAATTAGGGCTTGTATTTATAGCCTCGTCAAAGTTACGACATAACCTTGTGAATTGGTTACGCCATAGCCATCGTATCTCAGAAGATCTTATCCATTGTAAAATATTTATGACGTAACCTTAAGAATGGGTTACGACCGTAAAACTCTCGTAGCGAATTTCATCACTTTTACACCGTAACCTTGCAAATGGGTTACGACGTAAGTATCTTGACCATCAAAATTCTTCTAAGTCTGGAAGTATTTATGGCGTAACTATGTTGAGAAGTTACGCCGTACTTGAACTGTGTTGACTTTGGTCTTCTAGTGTAAATCCTAGTTACAGCGTAAGCAGAGTATGAAATTACGCTGTAACCTTTGTCTGGCCAGCATACTTTTGTATATTTTCATTAATAACCTTCCAAATCTACGTCTCTTTGTTCCTATGCTCATTTATGACCTGAAAATGAAATATTAAGAAATAAGAGTATATTTTCAAGTAAAACGATGCAAATGATGAGCATATTAGGGGGAAATTAACACTAAAATATCAGGACTATTGATGTTATCAAATATCCCTCCACTTGAACTCTACTTGCCCTCAAGTAGACACTATTAGAATCATTCTTTAAAGGATATCTCCTAAGAGACTTGGAAAATATGAGTTTAAAAACTTTCTATGCTAGAATTTATAAAAGTCGAACAACTTATGAAGTAGGAACAAAACACTCATACTTTCTCTATTTTAAGTGCCAATTTGGGGGTGGTCACTCATTGCACAGTCATATTAAGTATTCTATCATACGCTTGGCGGTTACACAAATCTCCACCACTAGAGCAAAGGTCAAGACAATCCTTAAAGGCAACGTTAGGTGAACAAATTGATAAGGCTAGGGTGAATTATCATTACTAACATGCTATGGTGAAGGCGACAAAGACCATCGATACATGACCAAATCCATGGCCAAGACACCAATGACTGCTCACTCCCTCACCTAAGCATGATTCATGACTAAAGGGTAGGACAAGACATGAGATGCACATAAATGGTTAAAAATAAAAATAACAAGCAAATTGTGTTAGCCTATAACCGAGTCGTTACCGCCCACCATCCATCCAAAATCCAAGCTTTAAGACGTGAAAACCAGATCATAATGTAACAAGTTAGTGTGCCATAAGAAAATGTCAAATGAGGGACACACTAACTTGGTCTTCAAAATACTAGTTGGTGAAGAATAGCTTCCAACTCATGTCTTCAACCGAATGTGACCGAGGCAAACTCCTTGATACTAGTCTAATAAGCTCATAATGGCTAAGGATTAGTGTTGATAACGTTTTTGCACTATCTTTTTACAATAAACAATAAATAAACTACTACTATATTGTTATTATTTATATTTTTTTAATTTTTTTTACTATAAACAAGTAAATAAGACATCCCTCCACTTGAGATGAATCACATGTGAGGAATATGGGGGGTCTTCAATGATCTTCTAAAATGTGTCTTCAATGTAGGCATGATTCCCGAATCTCTCTACCTGTACCTCAAACTTAGGCAAACGACAACTTCTCAATCATAAACTAAGACTACATAGTAGGCTAAGGCGAATAGGTGTAACAAAATAATGGGTGAAGAAACGAAAAGAATGGCTCGAAAGGGTGTAACTAGGGGTATATTGATGTAAAGGTGAGTGCAACAAAAGGGTTTACATGGGGGTCGAAGAGTCAGGGTGACTAATCGATAAACGCACACAATTATACACATATGGGCTATTTGGGTGTAAATACTAAACATTTCCTTCTCAAATTGTCCCTCCCAAATGTATTAAGCGAACTCAACACATTACTCGTCTATGGTCTCGAAATGATGTAAAGGCCAAGTTCTAAAGTTTACAATACTACCGACACACTCAATATCTGGTGGATTTTAGTAATAAGGGGAAAATGAAAGGCTAAACCTCACCAATGGAATCAAGGGGTATAGTGTGCTCGGCTAAGGTCGATTCTAGTTCGGTTAAGAAAAATATGTCAAAAATTTTCAAAATAGCACAGTTTTTCAAAATAAACTAGAAAAACGGGCAACTAAAGTTCAAGTTATAATTCTGCCCTCGTATCCCCACTTGAAATGTAAAAAGCCCCTTTTGTACGCAAATATGTAATAATAAAAGGAGAAAAGTAGAATTGGAACGAGAACTCCCCTGAAATTTGCTTCAAAAACGGTAGAAGGATCACGTTGAAAAGACGTGCCTTTACTTCGCCTCCATGAGCAAATTCCAAATCCCTTAATCACGACACTACCAAAAAGCATAAATCTAAAAAATAAAAAGGAAAAACAAATAAAAACCTAAATTACTTTCGTAGGAATCACGGTTTCATTTAGCGTATGCAACAAGCCTTTTAAGCCACTCGATGTCCCGAGTGGATGAGTGAAGTCTCGTGAGGGTTTACAGGAAACACACCCACAAAGTTCATTTAAAACTAATACAAGGTTATTGAATGTAAGTTATTTCAAATTAAAATTTTCTGGTACAGGGGAAGATTACGGCATAACTCATGGACTGAGTTACACCATAAGTAATTAAACCTGATAAAATTGCTGATGTTTGAGGATGGTTACGGCGTAACCATAACACAGAGTTACGCCGTAGAAACTCTCTAAGATGAATTTTAGGAGTGAAAAACTCCATGGTGCTTTTCTAAGCCATCCTACTTCCTCCGATACCTGCAAAAAGTTATAACAAAACAAACCAAACCAATCTACACCACTAAAAAGAAATAAAATGGATAATTCGGTGTCTCCCGAAAAAGCACTTTTGTTTATTAACGAGTCTTTAAGTTCAACTCAAGGCCATGGTGCTTTATTTTGGCGTGAGTAAATGGTATCTGACAATCCTCGTTTGTCATCACCGTAATAAATTTTAGCCCTATGCCCATTTACTTTGAAATATTCTCCATCTTTTCCAACCACTTCGATTGTTCCATAAGGAAATACCCGATGCACCATATATGGCCCGCACCATCTGGATCTTAATTTTCCTAGGAAGAGTTTAAGTCTAGAATTGAAAACCATCACCTTCTGTCCGACCTTAAACTCTTTATATTTAATTCTAGCATCATGCCATCGTTTAGTCATTTCCTTGTAAGCTCTTGAATGATCATAAACCTCATCCCTTAATTCAGCCAGTTGGTTAATATGTGAGAATCTATGTTTCTTTATTTCTTCTAAATCAATGTTAGCATTTTTAAGGGCCCAAAATGCTTTATGCTCTAATTCCACCAGAAGATGGCAAGCCTTACCGTATACAATACGAAATGGTGTGCTTCCTAAAGGTGTTTTGTAGGCGGTCCTGAATGCCCATAAGGCATCATCTAACTTATCCGCCCAATCTTTCCTATTACTTTTGATAGACCTTTCCAAAATTTGTTTAATCGCGTGGTTGGTATTTTCTGTTTGGCCACTTGTTTGGGTATGGTAAGGTGTTGCCAATTTGTGTACTACTCCATATTTCATGAGTGTTTTTTCCATTATAGAGTTGCAAAAGTGTGTTCCCCTATCACTTATTAGTGACTTATGAACCACAAATCTTGAAAATAGCTTTTTTAGAAATCTTACCACAATTCTAGCGTCACTGGTCGGCAGTGCCTCGGCCTCGACCCATTTTGATACATAATCAACGGCAACTAAAATGTAGCATTTCTTTCCAGATGGGGTGAATGGTCCCATGAAGTCGATCCCCAAGACATTAAATACCTCACAAACCATATGTGAAGAAATGTTACCTAACCGTTGGCATGCATCGTATTTCTGCACATATTTTGCAGCATCCTTAAAAATACTTGGCCAATAAAATCCCGCTTCAAATACTTTTCTTGCAGTATTATCCGCTCCATAATGTCCTCATGTAGGCTCCGCGTGACAATACTCCAAGATCTATAGAAGTTCTTCATCGAACACGCTTCTTTTAATTATCCCATCGGCGTACCATGGGTCTTGGTCAGGTTCCCTAACTCTAATTGACATCAACTGTTCATCAGGAAATGATTCTCGTATAGCACCCTCATTTATTTCCTCAAGCTCAGGGTTTTCTAGTCTAGATAGATGGTTTGCCGCCAAATTTTCTGCCCCTTTTTATCTCTGATTTCAATTTTAAATTCTTGTAGCAATAGCACCCATTTTATCAATCTGGGTTTTGCATCCTGTTTACTAAACAAATACTTCAAAGCAGAATGGTTAGTATAGACAACAGTTTTTGACATAACTAAATAGGACATGAATTTATCAAAAGCATAAACTACTGCCAGAAGTTCTTTTTTCGTAGTAGTGTAATGTTCTTGGGCGTCATTTAATGTCTTAATAGCGCAATAAATATGTTTAAGCTTTTTGTCAACCATTTACCCTAAAACAGCCCTTACATCATAGTCGCTAGCATCACACATAAGTTCAAAATCATTATTCCAATTAGGTGCAATAATGACAGGGTTGTCGTTAATTTACTTTTACTAAATCTCCTATAAAACCTTGCATGACCTAAAAAACTCCTAATTCTCTTAAGATTAGTGGGGTAAAGTAGCCTAGAAATCACATCTACCTTAGCTCTATCCAGTTCAATTCTTGTTTGGGAGATTTTATGTTTGAGAACAATTCCTTCTTTCACCATGAAATGGAATTTTTCTCAATTAAGGACTAGATTTGTTTTTGTTAATACAAATATTGCCTAAAAACGTTATTTATATTTTACGATCTTTGCTAAGTTTTGTTAATGACAAAGTATGAACTTTAGTTTATAGTAAAAACATCACTTTAGTTTTAAGTCTTGTATAACTAGATTTTACATTTTAAACATAACATTGTTTTTATTTCTTAAATAAGAAAGTGTCACATCACATCATGTATTTATGGTAAATTTGTGTGTTTGACTTACCATAAGTTCTTACACATCTTTGGAAGCATTCTACTTTGATTCAATGTGTGTTTGACTAGAAATAAGTTGATGTGACCTTGGTTGGTTTGGAAAGATTTATTGCAAAACCTACTGTCAGCCTGGTGGAACCTTGGAGGTACATGGGCGGAACCCATCTGAGGGTTCCGCCGGATCCGCCAGACTGCTGGTTTGTTTTGCTATAAATACCAAGCCACTTGCTAGTTTTTACCCATCACTTTAGGACATATATTACATATATTCTCTCATCTAACTCAGTATCATTTGACTTGTGTGATTCTCTTATGTAGCAAAGGAGTTCACAAGTTCTCCCAAGAAGTTACAAGTTTCAACTCAAAAGTTGCAAGACTTGTTAGCTTTGTTATGTATGAACTTTGGTAGTTTATACTTCATTTGTATCTTGTGTAGAAGTGATCGGTTAGTATTTTAGGCCTCAAAATACATAGTGTGACGGGAGTTGTTGTACCCTTGTAAAAGAACTATCGGGAGTGGTTGTACCCTTGTAAAAGAACTCGAAATCTAGCTTAGTGTCGAAAATAGTGGATAGGCGACGTTAGGTTGGTTCTACCTTGAACTAGGACCTGGTATCTAGCTTTGTACCGGATAAAGTGTAAGCGATGATTGTAAAGGTTTCTCCACCCGTGAAAGGAGCTTGTTGACTAGTGCTTGAAACTCTCAAGTTGAAAACTCGGGGCGTGGATGTAGAGCAAGGAGAAAGAGTCCTTGTAGCCGAACCACGATAAACAATCGTGTTGTGGTTTGATCGTTTCTTTCTTTGTCTTTGCATATTACATATTGTCTTTAGTTAGAATCGTTAGTTACACCTAAAGCTTTTCAAAGATTAACAAGTAGTTTGAGTCTATGTCTGTAATGAAACGTAAAGCTTTTAAAGGATAATTAAGTTTAAAAAGCGGGAAACTATTCAACCCCCCTTCTAGTTTTCCACAATTGGCATCAGGAGCTACGTTACTCAAGATCTTTAAAATATACTGTATTTTAAAATTTGGATCGATCCATGGATTTTGAAAATCTCAAAGAAGGGCAACCTATTCAAAAGCCACCGCTATTTGAAAAAGAAAACTTCCTTGAATGGAAAAGTAAATTTGAAAACTATGTGAAATCAATTGATCAAGATCTTTGGCATATTATTGGTGATTTCAAACCAACGAAAACAAGTTTTGAAAATCAAGATGATTATCCTAAACTTGATAAAAATACTAAAGCTAAGATAATATTTATAAAGCCTTACCAAGGACCGAATATGAAATAGTGTATTTTTGTCAAACGGCTAATGATATTTGGAAAAATATGTTAAACTTTCATTAAGAAATATGTCAAGTCAAAGATGATCAATTTGATCTCACATATTAATTAGAAGTCTTAGAAAAATTAATAGATAGACATTTAGTTGAAATAAATACATGTGCTACTAGTTTAAATGTTTTAAATGAAGGTGTAAGTGAAGATGATTACTTATGTCGAGCTCAAAGTGGCCCTGTTTACGATTCATGGAATGACACGGATGAAGATGAAGCCAACTATCCGGTTTGTGATTCTCAACTAGATAAAACATCAAGCAAGGTAAAATTTGAAACCAAACACTTTTGCTTTGACACATTTATCCTAGAGTTTTCTAAACTAGAAAATGAGTCTAAACTTTTATGCAACATGGACCTAAAAACTATCTTTAACAATGAACATTCAAAATCTTTTGTGAACAATCTTGAAAAAGAGATAATGTTAGAAGATAAAATGTCTAGACTTGAAAGCAATGTTGAAATTGATCTAGAATGCAAAATATGTCAAGATTACAAATATGAAATTCAAAGACAAAATGAAAAAGGAAAAATGCTTGCTGAATTTGAAGAAAGTTCAAAAGCTCTCAAAAGCTTATTAAAAAGTCAAAAGTCATTTAGAGATAAAACCGGATTAGGATTTGACTCAAATGCACCATCAAAAAGTAAAACAAAACAAGTTGTGTTTGTGAAACCAAGGAGAGAATTGTAGGAGTAATTCTATCTCTATTAGGAGCTCATGATAAAAGGATAAAGATATCATGTTCAATACTTTTATATGTTTATCTAACCTCCTTTGATTCATAAGTATTTGAGTTTAGCTCTCTTACGAGTCAAGATAATTTGCTTAAAGATTATATTCTTGTTGGCTCATCTATGGAGCTTAAAAGGTACACGTCTCTTCAACTTACCTTTCATTGCTTCTTGTTGATTAGCATTAAGTTTTGTCATGGGTAATATTAATAGTTTTTACTCTAAGGTGTTTATGTAGTGTAAGTAACAACAAGGATTAGATCCTCCATGATTAAAGGATTTAGACACTACATCTAGTAGGAGATATAAGGTGTTTTACCTCTTTAAACTTTCGAGAAAAGACACGAGAAACTCTTGAGTGCGTCTCACTTAATACTTGTCTACAAGTGAGCTAACTAAGAATCTCCTAAGTGATTTAACAACCAACACTTTTGTGATGCTTGCAAATCTAGCAAAACCACAACATTTCATAGATGTTTGTGGTACAGCATCTTTTGACATTATACCTTGTATTTTCAATCGTGTCTTAAATTCAACCACTCTTTTGTTAAAGTTTCATATAAGACACACAAAGAAAAATAAATCATTTGAATACATTAGGATGATTGGGAGAGAATGATTTATAAACATATAGGATTTGCACATCAAATTCGACCCATAGTCTTATGATGTTGCATCTCTTGGACATTTATACTCATAGTGTTTCAAGTAAATAAACCTAAAGAGTCGAGGAGTCATTGAATTTAACATTCGATGAAAGACCACCCCCTTCTAAGATATCATCTTTGGTAGATGATGACTTAGTCGAAAGTCCAACATTGATAAGACAAGTGATGTGTGGTTTTTCACACATCCTTTTTAGGCTCAAATCAGACCAAATACACCAAATACTAACCAAATATGCCAAGAGAATGTGTGTTTTTGTATTTGTGTATGTGCAGGTACGGATATGTGAAAAATGAACAAAAACAAAGCAAAACCGACAAAAACGAGCACGAGATTGGAAAAAGGTCAAAAGCCGGAGTCGGGGAAGCAAAATGATCAAAGAAAGCTCATAATTTCATTAGAAGTCCTCAAAGATTCACAAAAGTTTGCAATATTAGTCCCTGGTAAAAGTTTAAGAGTTTGGCAATTTCAGTCCTCCATGTTTCAGACAATTGACAAATTTGGTCCCTGAAAGCTTATTTATGAGAAAATGCATCAAGGCCCTTCAAATAATCAAGAATGATCAAATTTGGCCCTTGAAGAATATTTGCAAAAATTGGCAGATTTAGTCCTTATATTTTCAGCAAATTACAAAACTAATCCTTATAAAACCAAACCGGATCCTATCCTTAATAATATTAAACCCATATTAAATCCCCAAAGCCCAAAATAAACAAAAAGCCCAACCACCCTTACCCGGTCCACACATTTTACCCACCCTTTAACCCAAGTCAACCTGGTCAACAACACTTTAATAATAAAAATCCCAAACACCATTTACCCGCGCCCCTTTTTATATTTACCCAGAAAAGTAGAACCCTAATTACTGTTCACAACAAGTAAATCCCCATTTCACAGCAATTAAGGGTAATTGGGGTATTGTACTAGAGCTTCTAGAAGACCCTGACATGGCAGGCCTGCCATGTCATCGATCCGTGTGAAATTCCGTGCGCATGATTAATCCAAGGGCTGAGAATTGAAGATTGGGGACCAAGGAGAGATCAAGGGACGATATTGACTCAAACAAGCACAAATGAGGTGTGGATTGATGAGCTGGAATGCTAGAACCTTCACCAAAGCTCTCTCTAATCGGCTATAAATACTACCCCTCATTCACAGATTCAATGTGTAGGTTTTTAGTATAATTTAGTATTCTATCTTAAGTTTCATTGTATTTTCCTTTCAAAAATATTGTACTCCTTTTATTATTAATATAATTCAAATTTCTTTTAATTTCAGCTTATTGTTTTTAGCTTATTATTGTTATTTACTCATTAATAGTTTTAATTGTTAGCTTTAATTTCTATTTTACATTACTGTTATATATATATATATATATATATATATATATATATATATATATATATATATATATATATATATATATATATATATATATATATAAGGTTGTCTGAATTACTTATTTAAGCTTCAAATTAGTGTTGTTTTGTTTTATGATATCTCATATTAGCTAACTAATAGCTTCTGTGAGCATAATCTGTCATTTACTATCAATCACACAAATAGTCAAAGTGGTCAACTGATTGAGCTTATTTGATAAGCTGAGCTTATTTTGGAGTAAAAGGCAGTCAAGTAGGAGCACTTGGCCTGTCAAAAGACAGGCAAGCTTAGTGAACCCCCTCTTTTCTGCTGAGGGGGAATTGGTCTTGTAAGTTTTTCATTTTTTTTCCTTTTGCATCAATAGAGTAATTAGTAGAGTGGATTTGTTATAAGTTGCTTATCTCTGTTTGAATTTTATTATTAGCTTAAGTCTCATTTCATTTTGCTGTTGGAATTTAGATTGTGGCCTATTACTTCATTACTGTTTCATATTGCTGTCATAACATTAGATCTATGATTCTGTTTGTGTTTGTGTTTAAGATTGTGTTTCTGTGCTTATTGTGGGTTATTGGATAAGTAATTGATCAATAGTTCAGTTTTGGATTGCTGAGGAATATATTTGAGTAGTGTTACTTTCATATCAGTCATTACATAGGGTGTTTGGATTAGGTAGTTTGGCTGATATAATTGTTGTTTCAGAGGTTAAGGTTGGTTTGTTCATCTCTGATTGACGCCAAACCACCTAACTTATATTGACCAAGGAATGGTCAACACAGTCAGACAACCTAGAGTCAATGCTCCGCGGAAGTATAAGGTTTCCCCGGGTCGTTAATTCCCGTTGAGGTGTGAAATGTGATTTTAGCGTATTCGTAATCGGGTGTTATTCACAGAAAAGGGTTATGATCAAAATTATTTGGAAGTTATTAACAAATATAGCTTAGGAAAGCTATGTGATTGATTACGGGAATTTGGATTACGAAGATTTGAGCTAAAACCTAAAAACGTACGTTTTAATAAAAAAAACGTATACAGACGAACAAAACAAAAAGTACAACTGATGGACTGGGAGGGTTAAAAGTGTAAAATTGGTATTTTTACAATCCTATTAATTAAAGAAAATTTTAAGAAAATTAAAAACTATTTTTACACTATTTAATTATTTATTATTAATTAATTACTAATTATCTATTTATTACTAATTAAATTAATTAGAATTATTAAAAATACTAAAAAGGCTTAGAAAATTAAGAAAAATTTTATAAATCTAATTAACCATCATGGGAATCCTAAAAAATTATAAAAAGCTAATTTTATGTATTTTAAGCTAATTATCTAATTATTAATCTAATTACTTATTAATTTCTAATTAAACTAATTATATTATAAAAAATAGAAAATGAACAGTAAAAATTCTAGAAAAATTTATAAAAATGTTTTAACTAAAATAAAAGCTAGAAAAATTATAAAAACTAGGTTATACTATATAAAAACTAATTATGCTATTTAATTGATTAATATTAATTAAAACTAAATTAAACTAAAATTAATTAGAAGTACCACTAAAAGACAAAATAAAAATCTGGAAAAATTTGTAAAATTATTTTAACCTAAAATATAATTTCTAAAAATATAAAAGTGATATATTACTTAGAAATAAATTAAGAAGAAAAATAAATTGATAAATCCTATTAAATAGAAGCTATCACTAATATTAAAGTTGGTTTTTTTTGTTTTTTTTTTTTCTTTTTCTAAACTGATTATAGAATAAAAAATAAGAACTTTTAACAAAAACACTTTAACTACACCCCAAGAAATAAGCACTTGAAGTGCTTATTAATCCCACAGTTGACTTTTGTTGACTGTGGAGGTTTTTTAAGCTCAAATGGAAGATGTGGGGTCCACAATGGTAATTTATGGTTTCTCTGAGTTTGTTACACTAGAATAAGCAAGAATAAGCCAAACTTGTGGCTTCAATAAGCCAAAAAGCACAAATAAGCAGTTTGCTCACTTTGTTTCTGAATCAGATTTGGGACAAGGTTTTGGGGTCAAACAAAGTGGGGTCCACTGATCTTATGGTCAAACTAAAGGTCAACCCTTGATCCTGGGTAGGAGGGGGGTTGAATGGTTCAAAGTAGGGACTGTGGGACCCACTGGGTCAATCACAAAACACCACCAAAGATGGGGGTGTGAAACAGTCTGCTGAGACAGGGCAAAGCTTTGCCCTGCAGTCCAATTCAAGGGGCAATTTGGTCCCTAAGAAAAATTCACAAAAATGTAACCAACTTGAAAATCAAAAATACTACTGGTAGAGTTAAAGCACAACAATTTTCAGACCCCAATCCCAACACTAAAATCAAATAAATTCTCCCAAGTTTTGCAAAAATCTGAGTTTGGTACTTTTGACTTTTAGAGAAATTGCAAGATTTGACTTTTGTGAACTTGTGTGACTGATTTAATGATGAAATGTGTTGTGATGAACTATATGAAAACTATTTTAAGTGAAATCATCCATTTATAACAAGATTTGATGGGTTTGATCTTTAAAAATTCACCACAGTTGACTGTGGTGATCACTTCTTAATGATTTTGACTTTTGTGACTATTACTATCAAAGTCTTGGTTGTTTTGGTCTATTTGAGTACTGAGTATGAGGTATGAATCACAATTGAGCAATGACACCACCTACAATACACTAACACAGTCACAACCAAACACTCCTTTAAAATTATTTATTGAAGAGATTTTAACTTAGACAAACATATAACATAAACAAATGATTACTACTGATCTAAATGCTAATATTTAACTAAAATAAGCTTAAATAAACAGTTAAAGCTACTCAATACTAAAGATGAAAGATTTTTAGCTTACAAAGCCTTCCAAGCCAACTGATTAAGAACCAAGGAACCAAGTTAACCAATCCCATGCCCTCCCATGAGGTACCTAACCCACAGCCATCCTAAATACATTGTGCTCCATGCTCATTCAGCTTGCACTCTTCTTTTTTTTTTTTTTTTTTTTTTTTTTATTATTTTTCTTAATTTTTTTAGTATTTAATGAAAACTGAATTAAGAGTGTTCACACAAGCTTATGATGCTTTAAAAATATTGTTTCTGAGCTTGTGAGAGCTTCTGAGTAGGTTAAACACACATTAGATATCTTAATTAGAACTTGATAATTTGAAATGAGACTTTGAAAAGTGAAAATGAGAATTATACTTGAAACTGAACTTTCATTGATAAAAACAGTTACAATACTTTGAAAATAAACTAAAACTACATAAAAACTAAGAAAATTACACACTACAAAGCTCATATGAGCTAAACTATATATATCGACCTAAAACTAATGCCCTAAGTCTTCCACATGGCTTCCTTTTGAAAACTGAGAGTCCCAATGTCTTTGTGTTGACCCTCTGACCAAATCCCATCCATTTAATTAAGCATTGATCAATCCTAGCCATTGATTGGCTTTTTGGCGCCAAAATTTATACGGGGTAGTTTTGAGTGGTACTGGTGAGGGGTTGGTGATGCATTTATGGTGGTGGGTTTGTTTGGTGAGGGGAATTTATTGTGGGGGGCTGAGTTGGTGAAAAGGTGAGGAGGGGGGGGGGATGTATGCCCTGGTTTTGCGCGGTATTGTTGGGGAAGAAAGGGTTGACCGGGTCAACGCTGGGTGGGAGATTATTAAAAAGGAGTGGGCTCGGGTTTTATTTGTGGTGGACTGGGCCTAAGGGAGGGATGGACCAAGGGCTGGATTGGGTTTGTTTTGGTTTTGGATTAAATTAAAAAGGGTCCGTTTGATTTATTACCAAAGAAACCACAAGGACCTAATTTGTAATTTTGCAAAAGATGAGGGCTGTGATTGTAACTTTCCAAAAGTGCTCAAGAGGGGTAATATTGCCAATAACCATAACTCCAAGAACCATTTTTTGTATTTTTCCAATTTTCAAAATTCCAAAACTTCCCAGGGACCACTTTTGCCATTTTTGGATTTTTCATGGACTACATATGTAATTTTGGAAAACTTGCAACCCAAATGTAATATTTTGTGAAATTGACTTTCAAAACCTTGGGTTGACTTTTTCTTTCAAAATCAATGCATAGGGACTAAAATTGACAAGTTTTGAAACTTGGGGGACTGAAACTGCCAATACTGCAAACTTTGTACGTTTTTTCTTTGTTTTTGCACATTTTGCTTTTAAAACACATAAAACACAATCCCTGGGATAATTTAAGTATTTTGATATCTTTTTGATTGGTTTTGTGCATTTTGGCAGTTTAAATATATCAAAAACGATGAGTGTTTGAGCACTCATCAATCCCCCACACTAAACTATTGCTAGTCCCTAGCAATCTTTTTAGAAAACTTGATGGATTTTAAACTCTTTACCAAAAGCCATCACTTCTGGAGTAGCCAGGTGTAAGAACTGTGGCACACCTGATAACCGTGTGATTTTGAGCAAACCACCAGCTTTTAACGGATTTGTTAAGTCTTTACCAAGAGCCGTTTGCTCCTGGACTAGCCAGCATCTTGATGGACCTAGTTAACATCTTGGTGAGCTGATTACCAATTATGGATTTTCCACGGCCTTTACCACAAGCCATAATCTTGCGGGCTAGCCAACTCATTTGTTTTCGGGGAGTTGATGAACCATACAATTTTGGGCAAATTGCCAGCCGTCAACGGATTTGATTTATCTTTACCAAGAGCCGTTTGCTCCTGGATTAGCCAATCCCTTTTGTCGCTTAGACAAGGCGGACTGATTACCACAAAAATTTTGAAATAAAGTGAAAAATTTTTGAAAATTTTGGCCAAAAACGGGGGTACTTGAAAGGATTTGCTTAAAATTCGATAGAATTTCCCCCCCCCCCCCCCAACACTTAGAAATGAATATTGTCCTCAATATTCAAAGTCCCGGCTATTATGCCGAAGCTAAGAACGTAAAAAGCCAAGATTCGAATCTAACTGCGAAAATACCAATTTTCACTTTATTTCTATATATATATATAACATTTTTTTTTATATACATATATACATTTTTTCAAACAGCGAGGGGGTTGGCCATTCCCCCACACTAGGTGGTAGAAAATAGAAAGAATCAGAGATACGGGTGAAAACCCGTATTGTTGCTAATTTTTGGTCATCGAGTCACTAGCTTGACTCTATCCCCGAATTCAATTGTCCTTGGGGAAAGTTTGGAGATCCGGGACGACCATGGATGGTACGTCCTCTCCAAAGTAGTGCTTTAACCGATGTCCATTCACTTTGAAATTTGGACCGTCATTTTGAGATAATTCGACGGTACCATAAGGATAAACTTTTGTGATAGTGAATGGACCAGTCCATCGGGTTTTGAGCTTTCCCGAGAAGATCTTGAGTCTAGAGTTGAAAAGAAGGACTCGATCACCAACGTTAAAAACGCGGTTTTTGATTTTTGAGTCATGAATCTTCTTTATCTTTTGTTTATAGATCAAAGAGTTCTCGTAAGCTTGATCACGAAGTTCGTTTAATTCATTTAGTTAAACTTTTCTGTGATCACCCGCCGTTCTGAGGTCGAAATTGGCATGCTTGAGGGCCCAATAGGCTTTATGCTCAAGCTCGATCGGAAGATGGCACGCTTTCCCGTACACAAGTTTATAAGGCGTACACCCAATGGGTGTTTTGTAAGCCGTACGGAAAGCCCAAAGTGCATCATCTAATTTGTCCGACCAAGATGCACGATTCTCACCTACAGTTCTTTCCAAGATTCTTTTAATGCCCCGATTGGACACTTCGACTTGTCCACTCGTTTGAGGGTGGTACGCAGTAGAAAGACGGTGAGTCACACCGTACTTTTGCATGACTTTGTCAAACTTGTCATTACAAAAGTGCGTACCACGATCACTAATAATAGCACGTGGAGTTCCGAATCGGGCAAAAAGAGCTTTTAAAAATTTCACAACTACTCGGGCATCATTTGTGGGTAAAGCTTTTGCTTCAACCCATTTTGACAAGTAGTCAACTGCCACGAGTATGTATTTGTTGCCGTGAGAGGATGGAAATGGCCCCATAAAGTCGATGCCCCAGATATCAAAGATTTCACAAACTTGAATTGCATTCTGAGGCATTTCATTCCTTTGTGAAATATTCCCGTGACGCTGACAAGCGTCACAGGACTTGACCAATTCTTGGGCATCCTTGTAGATCGAGGGCCAATAAAAGCCGGAATCAAACACCTTTTTAGCGGTGTAATTGGGATTGTGGTGACCCCCCGTGGGACCAGCATGGCAAGCCTTTAAGATTTCAGCGGCTTCCTGACCATACACACACCGCCGGATGACTTGATCCGCGCATATCTTGAACAAGTAGGGGTCGTCCCAAAAGTAATGTTTTACGTCTTTGAAAAATTTATTTTTTTGTTGGGACGACATCCCTTTCACAATGAAGTTACCCGCAAGATAGTTTGCAAAGTCGGCAAACCATGGGGTAATTGAGTCTCCACGAAATGAAACCACATTGAGGGTTTCGAGAGGAAATGTTTCATTTATTTCCTTTTTCTTGAAAGCATTTTGGTGAGGGTTTTCAAGACAGGAGAGATGATCAGCAGCTAGGTTCTCAGCTCCTTTTTTATCACGAATAATGATATCAAATTCCTGAAGGAGGAGAACCCATCGGAGGAGTCTCGGCTTTGCATCCTGTTTTGCAAATAGATACTTCAAAGCCGAATGATCCGTATACACTATGCTTTTAGTCAGAATCAGGTATGGCCAGAATTTTTCAAAAGCATACACCACAGCTAATAATTCTTTTTCAGTGGTGGTGTAATGACTTTGAGCCTCGGTCATAGTCTTGCTGGCATAGTGTATAGGCTGAAAATGTTTTGTTTTGCGTTGCCCCAAGACTGCCCCTATAGCATAATCACTAGCATCACACATGAGCTCGAAGGGCAAGTCCCAATCGGGGGCAACAAGAATCGGTGCCTCGGTAAGCCTTTTCTTTAATGTTTCAAAGGCTTCGATGCACTCAGGGGAGAAGATAAAAGGAGCATCCTTCTCGAGGAGATGGGTCATAGGCCGGGCGATTTTAGAAAAATCTTGAATAAACCTACGGTAGAAACCGGCGTGACCCAAAAAGCTCCTAACACCTTTCACAGTCGTGGGATGAGGCAATTTTGCAATGACGTCCACTTTGGCACGGTCAACCTCCATCCCATTTTTTGAAATTTTATGGCCGAGGACAATGCCCTCTTTGACCATAAAGTGACTCTTCTCCCAATTTAGACATAACTTTGTGTCTTCACAACGTTTTAGCATGCTGTCTAAATGGGAGAGACATGATTTAAACGAATCCCCAATGACCGAGAAATCGTCCATAAAGACCTCCATACTTTTCCCGATCATGTCGGAAAAAATGGCCATCATACATCTTTGAAACGTGCCCGGAGCATTACATAAGCCAAATGGCATACGTTTATATGCGAAAGTTCCATAGGGGCACGTAAAAGTGGTCTTTTCTTGGTCTTGCGGGTCAATGGGAATCTGAAAGTAACCCGAGAAACCATCGAGGAAGCAATAGTACTCATTCCCTGCTAATCTCTCGAGCATCTGATCCATAAAGGGCAGAGGAAAATGATCCTTACGGGTGGCGTCATTCAATTTATGATAATCAATGCAGACGCGCCAACCCGTAACCAAACGAGTTGGAATTAACTCATTTTCCTCGTTTGTGACAACGGTAATGCCACCCTTTTTTGGAACACAATGGATTGGGCTGACCCAAGGACTGTCCGAGATAGGGTAAATCAGTCCGGCATCAAGAAGTTTTAAAACCTCTTGTTTGATAACCTCGTGAATTTTTGGATTCACCCTTCTTTGATGTTGGACCGCAGGTTTGAAGTCATCCTCCATTAATATCTTATGAGTACAAAACTCAGGGTCGATGCCCTTGATGTCGGAGAGACGCCAAGCAATTGCTCGTTTATGAGACTTCAAAACCTGTATAAGAGCAGCCTTTTCCTCAACACTTAAGTCTTTAGCAATTATGACGGGCAATTTATCATCACCCTCCAGAAATGCATATTCAAGATGAGGCGGCAAGTCCTTAAGTTCAACTGCAGGAAAGTCATCAGTTTTCTCAACATTTTTGACTTCCTCCTTATGAAGTGTTTGTGGTAGAACAGGAAGATGAGAGGGATCTTCGTTTAATAACTTTTCAAGCGTGAGAATATCCCCCTCGAGGTCAATCTCTTGGTTATCGACTCCATCGGGAGTCGAATCACTGTTGAGATAGGCCTCAATTTCTTCTAAGATGAAGTCACTTCCCTCAAACGGAGTGAGGGAAGGAGAAGAATTGGCAATAATGGGGTGAGAAGATGGAGTGAAGTTTTCACTCGGAGAATCATCGACAAAACCTCAAACCTCTTGCGCGTACTCCTCAGACGCAACATCAATGACATCAATTCGGTTAACCGTTTCGGCGTCATAATTAGAGGAGTACCTCGAAGTTTGATCGAGGTTAAAGGTTACAGCTTCATAACCAACACGAAGAGTTATTTCCTCTTCGTGCACATCAATTAACGCATGACCCGTCCTTAAGAATCCTCTCCCAAGAATGAGAGGAACTCGTGGGTCAGCATCGAACTTAACAACAACGAAGTCAGCGGGGAAATGGAACTTTCCTACTTTCACGAATACATCTTCGGCAATGCCGAGAGGATGAGAGATTGAACGGTCGGCAAGCTCGAGAGTCATGCACGTAGGAGTGAGTTGAGGAAGAGAGAGTTTCTCCCACACTGAGTAAGGCATCAGGTTGATGCTAGCGCCAAGATCAGCTAAGGCGAAGCATTCAACCATCCCAGGGAAAACACATGGAATGAGAAATCTCCCAGGGTCTCCAAGCTTCTTAGGAAGCTTCTTTAAGATAACTGCTGAGCAGTTTTCGTTCAATGGAGTCTTTGCCATTTCGTACAATTTTTCCTTGTTGCTTAACAAGTTCTTGATCATCGATGCGAATTTGGGCATCAGGATGATAGCATCCGCAAGGCTAACGTCAAAATGCAAATCTTGAAAGATTTGATAAAATTTATCCATTTGGTGACTAGCCTTTTCGCGGAGCTTTTGCTCATTAAGTCTTGACGGGTATGGTAGTGAAGGTTTGGATTTAGGGTTTTCTCCAGGAGTTGTTGATGGTTCAAATACAACTCCCGGTTTTGGTACAAGTCCAGATTTTGGTACTATTTCTGGAACAACCTGAGGGTGGACGTGTGCGGTACTTCGTGGGCTAGTAAATTGCACCTTGTCCGTGGTTGCCTCAGGCTCAATTTCAACTTCCTCGGGGTAAAGAGGAGGAGGAATAGGAGGAACTGGCGGGTCTTCATAAGCTTTACCACTTCGTGTAGTAATAGCTTTGAGTTCACCCTTGGGGTTAACAACTGTATTAGCCGGGAGACCTCCTGATGTAGAGGGTGGAGTGAGATGATTCATAAGACTGGCAAGCATATTTTCAATCTTGCCTTGATTTTGATCAATTTTGTTGTTTGTTTGCATCAACTCACTCTTCAGCTCTTGTCCCTGTTTGGTTATTGATGATTGGAAATCATTTTTCAAATTTGAGATTTGATTTTGCATTGCCCTCATTTTGGTCTCATTAACTTTGATGTAGTTATTGAGCTCGTTTGGGAGGGGATCTTGATAATTTGGAGCTGAATACCCTTGATTACCCCTTTGGGGTGGGTACTGATTGACGGGGGCAGGATTTTGATTTTGCAAATTAGGCCCCCTTGGTGGATTAGGATTAAACCTATTTGGATTTTGAGGAAAACCGGGTGGTCCACCCTGATTGCTAGCCCGGTAATTTGGTTCCACTTGAGGACGGTATTGGTTACCTCCTTGGTTGGAATTGCCGGCTATTGCATTTACTTCGAATGGATTGCCTTCAGTGGCAGTGCAATTATAATATGAATGTGGACCACCACAAGTGACACAAACTTCTATCTTTTTGATTTCAGCTTGTGGAGAAGGAGAAGAATCTTTCTTGCTTTGGGCGAGAACAAATGCATGGACAGCTTCCGTGAGTTTATCAAGTCTAGCATCGGTGCTAGACTGAGCCACGGGCGATGAAGAAGAAGGAACAACATCCCTTTGGGAAACAACCGATCTGCTTCGGGGAATGCGGACCTTAGATTTATTCTCAATGATCTCTAAAGCATCCTTTGTGGTGCGATTCAAGAAGTTACCTCCAGCGGAGGCATTTAGAGAGTCTTGATCGGATTGGCTTACACCATTGTAGAAAGTATCAAGTGTCATGAGATCAGAGAAACCGTGGTGAGGGCATTTTCGGAGCAATTCCTTGTAACGATCCCATGCCTCACTAAAGGATTCATCAAATTATCGGCCATGATTGTTGGAACAACGATAGCATCTTCGTAACCCTCGACGGGTGCTTGGAGAAGCTCGTTCATAGTGGGTTCAGCTGCCATGATGACAGCTGGAGGTGGAACAGTACGGATCTCAGACCCGACTGTTGGTGCAGAACGTCTACGAGGTCTTCGAGGTTTCCGAACCAGCTCACGTAATGGGCTAGTGGACCTTGAAGAACGAGTGCGCATGCACTAGGGATAAAAACTTTTTGGACAATATTTTTGTTATCGTCTCGTAATCCAGATTCGTTTCTCTTCAAGAATCACCTTAAAAGAAAACCGAATCAGAAAACGTTACGATATGGTTTTGTTGTTTTTTTACTTTTTTTGGTGTTTTAACACTTTAGGAAAAGTGTCAATGACTTTTTTTTTTTTTTTTTTTTTTTTTTTTTTTTTTTGATTTTGAAAATATTCACAAATGATGGTATTTGTACAATGAGTGAGGTGAGATAACACTAATCTCGAAAGACGCTACAGAAACGCGCACACCTCCCCGGCGGCGGTGCCATAAATTGATTGACGCCAAACCACCTAACTTATATTGACCAAGGAATGGTCAACACAGTCAGACAGCCTAGAGTCAATGCTCCGCGGAAGTATAAGGTTTCCCCGGGTCGTTAATTCCCGTTGAGGTGTGAAATGTGACTTTAGCGTATTCGTAATCGGGTGTTATTCACAGAAAAAGGGTTATGATCAAAATTATTTGGAAGTTATTAACAAATATAGCTTAGGAAAGCTATGTGATTGATTACGGGAATTTTGATTACGAAGATTTGAGCTAAAACCTAAAAACGTACGTTTTAATAAAAAAAACGTATACAGACGAACAAAACAAAAAGTACAACTGATGGACTGGGAGGGTTAAAAGTGTAAAATTGGTATTTTTACAATCCTATTAATTAAAGAAAATTTTAAGAAAATTAAAAACTATTTTTACACTATTTAATTATTTATTATTAATTAATTACTAATTATCTATTTATTACTAATTAAATTAATTAGAATTATTAAAAATACTAAAAAGGCTTAGAAAATTAAGAAAAATTTTATAAATCTAATTAACCATCATGGGAATCCTAAAAAATTATAAAAAGCTAATTTTATGTATTTTAAGCTAATTATCTAATTATTAATCTAATTACTTATTAATTTCTAATTAAACTAATTATATTATAAAAAATAGAAAATGAACAGTAAAAATTCTAGAAAAATTTATAAAAATGTTTTAACTAAAATAAAAGCTAGAAAAATTATAAAAACTAGGTTATACTATATAAAAACTAATTATGCTATTTAATTGATTAATATTAATTAAAACTAAATTAAACTAAAATTAATTAGAAATACCACTAAAAGACAAAATAAAAATCTGGAAAAATTTGTAAAATTATTTTAACCTAAAATATAATTTCTAAAAATATAAAAGTGATATATTACTTAGAAATAAATTAAGAAGAAAAATAAATTGATAAATCCTATTAAATAGAAGCTATCACTAATATTAAAGTTGGTTTTTTTTGTTTTTTTTTTCTTTTTCTAAACTGATTATAGACTAAAAATAAGAACTTTTAACAAAAACACTTTAACTACACCCCAAGAAATAAGCACTTGAAGTGCTTATTAATCCCACAGTTGACTTTTGTTGACTGTGGAGGTTTTTTAAGCTCAAATGGAAGATGTGGGGTCCACAATGGTAATTTATGGTTTCTCTGAGTTTGTTACACTAGAATAAGCAAGAATAAGCCAAACTTGTGGCTTCAATAAGCCAAAAAGCACAAATAAGCAGTTTGCTCACTTTGTTTCTGAATCAGATTTGGGACAAGGTTTTGGGGTCAAACAAAGTGGGGTCCACTGATCTTATGGTCAAACTAAAGGTCAACCCTTGATCCTGGGTAGGAGGGGGGTTGAATGGTGCAAAGTAGGGACTGTGGGACCCACTGGGTCAATCACAAAACACCACCAAAGATGGGGGTGTGAAACAGTCTGCTGAGACAGGGCAAAGCTTTGCCCTGCAGTCCAATTCAAGGGGCAATTTGGTCCCTAAGAAAAATTCACAAAAATGTAACCAACTTGAAAATCAAAAATACTACTGGTAGAGTTAAAGCACAACAATTTTCAGACCCCAATCCCAACACTAAAATCAAATAAATTCTCCCAAGTTTTGCAAAAATCTGAGTTTGGTACTTTTGACTTTTAGAGAAATTGCAAGATTTGACTTTTGTGAACTTGTGTGACTGATTTAATGATGAAATGTGTTGTGATGAACTATATGAAAACTATTTTAAGTGAAATCATCCATTTATAACAAGATTTGATGGGTTTGATCTTTAAAAATTCACCACAGTTGACTGTGGTGATCACTTCTTAATGATTTTGACTTTTGTGACTATTACTATCAAAGTCTTGGTTGTTTTGGTCTATTTGAGTACTGAGTATGAGGTATGAATCACAATTGAGTATGATGGGTTTGATCTTTAAAAATTCACCACAGTTGACTGTGGTGATCACTTCTTAATGATTTTGACTTTTGTGACTATTACTATCAAAGTCTTGGTTGTTTTGGTCTATTTGAGTACTGAGTATGAGGTATGAATCACAATTGAGCAATGACACCACCTACAATACACTAACACAGTCACAACCAAACACTCCTTTAAAATTATTTATTGAAGAGATTTTAACTTAGACAAACATATAACATAAACAAATGATTACTACTGATCTAAATGCTAATATTTAACTAAAATAAGCTTAAATAAACAGTTAAAGCTACTCAATACTAAAGATGAAAGATTTTTAGCTTACAAAGCCTTCCAAGCCAATTGATTAAGAACCAAGGAACCAAGTTAACCAATCCTATGCCCTCCCATGAGGTACCTAACCCACAGCCATCCTAAATACACTGTGCTCCATGCTCATTCAGCTTGCACTCTTCTTTTTTTTATTTATTTATTTTTATTTTTCTTAATTTTTTTAGTATTTAATGAAAACTGAATTAAGAGTGTTCACACAAGCTTATGATGCTTTAAAAATATTGTTTCTGAGCTTGTGAGAGCTTCTGAGTAGGTTAAACACACATTAGATATCTTAATTAGAACTTGATAATTTGAAATGAGACTTTGAAAAGTGAAAATGAGAATTATACTTGAAACTGAACTTTCATTGATAAAAACAGTTACAATACTTTGAAAATAAACTAAAACTACATAAAAACTAAGAAAATTACACACTACAAAGCTCATATGAGCTAAACTATATATATCGACCTAAAACTAATGCCCTAAGTCTTCCACATGGCTTCCTTTTGAAAACTGAGAGTCCCAATGTCTTTGGGTTGACCCTCTGACCAAATCCCATCCATTTAATTAAGCATTGATCAATCCTAGCCATTGATTGGCTTTTTGGCGCCAAAATTTATACGGGGTAGTTTTGAATGGTACTGGTGAGGGGTTGGTGATGCATTTATGGTGGTGGGTTTGTTTGGTGAGGGGAATTTATTGTGGGGGGCTGAGTTGGTGAAAAGGTGAGGAGGGGGGGGATGTATGCCCTGGTTTTGCGCGGTATTGTTGGGGAAGAAAGGGTTGACCGGGTCAACGCTGGGTGGGAGATTATTAAAAAGGAGTGGGCTCGGGTTTTATTTGTGGTGGACTGGGCCTAAGGGTGGGATGGACCAAGGGCTGGATTGGGTTTGTTTTGGTTTTGGATTAAATAAAAAAGGGTCCGTTTGATTTATTACCAAAGAAACCACAAGGACCTAATTTGTAATTTTGCAAAAGATGAGGGCTGTGATTGTAACTTTCCAAAAGTGCTCAAGAGGGGTAATGTTGCCAATAACCATAACTCCAAGAACCATTTTTTGTATTTTTCCAATTTTCAAAATTCCAAAACTTCCCAGGGACCACTTTTGCCATTTTTGGATTTTTTCAGGGACTACATATGTAATTTTGGAAAACTTGCAACCCAAATGTAATATTTTGTGAAATTGACTTTCAAAACCTTGGGTTGACTTTTTCTTTCAAAATCAATGCATAGGGACTAAAATTGACAAGTTTTGAAACTTGGGGGACTGAAACTGCCAATACTGCAAACTTTGTACGTTTTTTCTTTGTTTTTGCACATTTTGCTTTTAAAACACATAAAACACAATCCCTGGGATAATTTAAGTATTTTGATATCTTTTTGATTGTTTTTGTGCGTTTTGGCAGTTTAAATATATCAAAAACGATGAGTGTTTGAGCACTCATCAATCTCACTTAGGATACACTTAGGCTTTGTCAAGCAATAAAACAGTAGGTCATTTCACATAAGTCAAAATTAAATTGCTTCATCATTATTAGCTTAACTGTTAGGTATTTATAGGTTGCATAATAATAGTAGTAGTTGCATTGGTTGATAATATAACTTAAACTAGTTAATTACAGCTTAATACATTAGTAATAGCATTTAGGATTGATTTAATCTCATTTTAGTCAAGCTTAAATTGGAAATCAAATAGTCAAACAAGAAGGTTCATCAGAAATAGTCAGAAGTTTGTGTGATCTTGTAGGACCCAATTTTATTTGGAAATAAGTTTGGATTGATAATTTGAGGAATTTACCAACTTAAGAATCAATTTCAATAAGAAAATGAAGTTTTGAATTTCATTTGCTTATCAGAATTTTGCACTCAAGTTGTCTGATTGAGCAAGGAGCTCCCCTGCACCATCAGTATTTACATTACTTCTAGGCAACCTTTAAGGTAGTAATTAAACTCTAGAGTTAAATATTTTGTTGTTTCTAGTATCTCAGAAGGTCAAGGAAGTGTTTGCCCCCATAAGATTTCACAAAACATCTTATTGGAACTGCTTATTTTGCTTATTAAGTTGGTTGGTTTGAACTAGTATCTGTTTTCAATTTAAGGGCTGCAAGTGAGGTTTTGTGTTTGATATCTGAGTTTGGCTGTTATTATAAGTTCATTTGAGCTTAGAGTTTTTTTTTCCATTGAGCTTGTGTCCATTAGCTTATTCTGTTGATCACTGCTTATATCCTATAGTGCTTATTTGACCTTATTTGGCCCACACCTGTGTTTCTGAGTTCATTTAGTCCTGAGACTGTTTCATTAAGCTTAAATAATTTCAAAATTCATTTGTCAAAGTTTTGGTCAACCTTGGTCAACTGTGCTTATCAATAAGCACTTTGTCTTAAGCTGTTTTCAAAGCAAGTAGTCCCTACAGTGCTAATTTTTCATTTTTTATATTTTTCTCAAGTTTAGAATATTAAATTAGAATTTCCCTGAATTTTTCATATTTTTCCAAGAAGATTTGCTATTTTTCTTATTTTATTTTCATTTTTATTCACTTTTTAATACTTTTTAATTACCAAAAATTCCAAAAAAATCAGAAAAGCCAAAAAAAAAAAATCCAAAAATATTTTAGAAATTTATTTTCATTTATTTTAGAATTTTATAAATTTAATTTGCATTTTTCCCATTTATTTTGAATTTAATTTGAATTTTTAAATTAGATTTAATAGTTTTTTAATTCCCAAAAATTACACAAAAAGCCAAAAAAATTAGTTTTTAGTTTTAAATTACTTTTTAGTTATTTTATAATTTTCAAAATTTATTTTTCATTTTTCTCACTTTATTTGCATTTTCTTTTAATTTTTAATTAGATAATTAGTTTTTAATTCATAAAAAATTAATAAAAAGTCAAAAAAATATTTTTCTTTTTCTTAAAATTTTCTTTTAACATTTTTAACTTTTCAAAACTATTTTCAAGTCCGTAGGAGTAGTGTAGCTTAAAAGTCGCGTTTTATTTCGTACGTTAACGTTTAATTCGCATTTTAGCGTACGGTTTCGATTTTACGATACGTTTCTAGTTGCCTTATTTGAAAATTCGTGCTTAAGTGATTAATTGTGCTTCATTTGTTATTTCATTAGTATAATCTCATCGAAATAACTTTTTATCACTTTCACGACACGTTTCACGAATCGGGAATTCGAAATTCCATTCATCCTTCACACGGACTACGACCTCGGGTTATCCGTATTTCTTTGCGGATCTCTTGAGTAATACTATACTATATATAAATTGATTTTCACACGAATCAACAAGTAAGTCAAGATTAATAACAAGGAAGATGAACTATTAAAAATGAAAAACAACATCTTTTCGTCTTGTGTCAAACATTGAGTCAAGCAATATTGACATGGTCATAAAAACTTGAATCATGGGTCATAATTGTGATTAAAACAAATTTGATAAAAATAGTTTTTGGACATTAGAGTAAAGCAACCATTAAAACAAAATAGATTTTTCAAAATAGAAAATAATGTAAATCTATGAAAGACTTTTTAATAACCTAAGCAAGCTCCAAAAGCAAGGAATAATCACTCAAAGACATTTCTAGTTATTCACAAGTTCACAATGATTAAGTCTTTTATGACTTATCAAGAATGAGATTAGTTAATCCGTAGGTAAAGCTAAACATAGAAATGTGTTTGGAAGTTTACTTGTTCTCACAACAAATAGATCCAACATTATGTTTAGTGCTTGTCTATGTGCTCGTTTTTAGAGAAGATCCTAAAACAACTCTTTCGGAAGAGCTTGTTTGGATACATCAAAAGGCACTACACAACTAGGATTATGGTATCCCAAAAGAACGGGAATAGAAACCATAGTGTATGCCAAATAGAATTATGTCGGTAATAAGTTGATAAGAAAAGCACAAGTGGTTCTTGGACTTTTATACTTATCCAATGATTCTCCAAAACGATTAAGGTTCTCAAATTAGTATCGGACGGAGAAGTACGTCAACAAGCTCCACTAGAACAAGCAAACCCACGTCAACAAACGGAATTCCTCTTATCAACAATTTTATCCCTTCAACATAGGAAGCATCGACTTCAGCGACAATCCAATCCATTATGTTCTTAATTGACATATTGTGATCCATCATCATCGCCTTGGTAAAAATGTTCATTGAGGAACATCTCAACCAAGAAAGTTTTACTTGATAACCATATTGTCGACGTTTTCACGAAACCTCTTGAATAAGAATCATTCATCCTCCCTACGCTTCGTTAAAGACTCATGAGACCTAAAATCTTAGTTTTGAACATAAGGATAAAACCACAAAAATCAAGACAAATCCTTTTTATTTTTTCCTCTGTTGTACCCGCGGAACCCTGAGACCAAACAGGCGGAACCCTCCCTTTGGTTCCGCCTAGTCCGCCGAATCTGCAGCATGTTTTTATTTTAAATTCAAAACCAAACACCTCTTAACCCACAACTTCTACTTACAAACAACTATCACTCACTCACAAACACCTTACCACACGAAAATTAGGGCTCTTACTCACATCTCTTCCAATCCAATCAACTTTGTAAGTATTCTTATCATAATTGCATTTTCAATCAAAGTCATTCACTTTCATCTACATACATTGACTAGAATCTTAGGGTTTATACATAAACTTGTTGATTCATGAAAAACCTTGGTTGTAAACTAATCATAACTTTCATTAGTTAGGAATTGTATCCTCTTTGTTATTATCATGATTTACCAAACACACCAAGTTCATTGTCTTTTAAAAGTCACTAGAACACCACCTTTCACCACATTGTTAAAACAAATGAAAAACGTCATTGAAACATCACTTGCATAATGTCTCTTGAATGCTAAAGGGAATACATAACTAATATGTATTTTCGGGTACATTCAAACGAAGCTATATTGAAGTAGGAGTGTTCGGGTTATCTTTTGTTTTGTAACATAACTAGAATTACAAAAATGTTTCAAGCATCAAAATGAGTCAAGATAACCGCACCATTCTCCGATCACATTATAAAAGTCACCAATTTAAACTTAAATTTTGTGTTTTCTAGGAATCAACATGCCTCCCGCAACATTCTCCGATCACAAGGAAACTCTTAATTAATTACCCAAACACCATAGGACCAAAGGCCTTACTAAAGATCAAGTTGAAACTTTTAAGAGTCTAGAAAAATGCTATGTTCATGAAGGAAGAACCATTGATCCATCCTTCCTAAAAGGAACATCCATTCGCCAAAACTTTGCCGCAATCAACTTTGATTGCCTCCTAGACATCGATGAGCAAATTTGTCCCAGGTTCATCTTTGAATTCTATGCAACCATAAGCCTTTTCTTCGATGATGATGGTGAGATCTCACTAACCTTTACAGCCAATCAAGTACCAAATATCATACCCTTGAAAGATTTTGCAAAAATTCTTGGTGTCCCTAATGTTGGTACATGTCTCTACACGGATAAGTGGCCCCTTTCTAGTATTGATTCCATTGAGCGTTTTCATCCATACGACACTCCTCTTGCTAATAAGGAAGAAATTCGTGAGCACCTCTTTGTTAGGACCTCAACAACTAGGAAGAATCGTTCGGGAAATGAGGTAGATAAGGACCCTTTTGGTATGGAACTCAATGAGCTTAAACCACAATTTAAGAAATGGGAAGAAATTCTTAGAGCCAACGTTATAAGTTCCATAGGAAATAGAGATCATGTCAACACATGTCTTAGCTACATGCTCTATAGCATTTCCACCGGTCAACATTTTAACTTAGCCTATTACCTAGCCAAAAGAATGGCCGACATATCCTTGGTAGGAACAACCGCTCTTCCTTGTGGAATGCTTCTCACTCGCCTCTTTAGAGCAATCTCGCCCATTCCTCCTAACGATAAGGGAATGTGCCTTGATTACTCTCTCGTTCCTCACATTTTTGTCCCTCTAAGTGATAAAAGAGTCTTCAAAGTTAAGGGCATGCGTACTCCCTCTCCTTCACCATCATCCTCATCATCCGATATAAGCGATGACGATAATCTTCCTAATTCTAAGCTACCCCCTTTAGACTACCTTCAAGAACTTCCCGTCATTAGCTATGCATCCGAAGAGTTCAAGCAAACCAAAGGAATGTTCAAGTGCTTTTGAAGGTACCTAGGAAAGCTCAAGAAAAAGATAGACCGGTTGTGAGATGTGTGATTAAGGAGTGTTTGGCTTATGAAGGTTTTAGAATTTTGTATGTGTTAAACTATGTGATTTATATTGCTTTTTACTTGCATGCTTTATTATTTTTGTCGGACTATGTTTTGTATGAGCCTTTGTGCATATTGACGATATTTGAGGTGTTTGTCAATTTTTCATGCATATGGAAAATTTCACTAAGTATAGTGAAATTCGCTAGCCCCCAATCAAAGTCCTATGATATGAATGTCTACATGTCTATTTTTTGCATTTCCTAATCAGACATATAATAAATTTTCATTTTTAAGAGTTTTCGAAAAATTTGAAAATCGTCTCGACCCTAAAAACAGTGGACTGCCTTGTTTTTTCAGGTCTGGTGGAACCAAAAATTGGGTTCCGCCAGTGTAAATTTCTGGGCAACCCAGTTTTGGCCCAACGGACCAGACGGAACCCAAAACAGGGTTCCGCCTGTGTTTCGCGAGGGTTCCGCCAGTCACCGGCAGAAAATTTTTGTTATTTTTCTAAATTTCAAAATTTGTTAAATGTCAAATCTTTATCTTTAGTGAGAAACATCTTTCCTTACTTCCAATAAACATATTAGGATCACTCTCACTCACTAGAACAATTAGGAAGTCATTTCCCGCCAAAAATTCAAATTCAAACATAACTAACCGAAGGAACCCTTAAAAAGGATCCTTCAAACCCTTAGAACATTTTCAACCAAATCACTTCCCATGATCACTTAGCATTGAGTGCATAAGTTAGTCCTTCACTCCACCCAATCCCATTGGATTGACATCCAATGATTTGACATGTTCTTGGAAATATTCTAAATCATTTGAAACCTCAACATTTGTATGGTAAAACATCAAATCCAAACACCCCTTCCAACATCTCTTCCACTCTATAAATTTGACAATCTTGCAACACTTCAAATCACACCATCACTATCAAAATCCCTTCTCTTAAAGCTTCAAAACCACACCTTGAAATGACTAAATCCAACACCTCATCCGAATCGTCAAAATCCCTTAGAAAAACCGCTAGGATTAGTGTAAAACCTTGTTGCTTCAACAAAACCATCAAATCAAGCTCATCATCATCAAGTGATGCATCACTTGACATTTCTTCACCTATTCAAGATTTCCTTAACCTTACTACCTCAACACCATCCTCAACACCTTGCAATACCAATGTGATCACTATACAAGATTTGCTTAATCTTGCTACTCCAACACCCTCTCCAACACATTGCAACACCAACATAGCCACTATTCCCCCACCAACTAGACCTTCAAGTGACTCAACATCACCTTCTTAACAAACTCAACCATCAAAAACTCCATCACCTCAGTCACCAATACTTACACCAATGGAACTTTTCCATACACCACCAACATCACCACTACCCTATTTGGAAACTTTAGAAGACCTATCACCTAAATCATCAAGCCCTCCATCATTGTCACTCTTTGACACCATTGCTCAAATGGAAACCCAACAACAACCAAGTGAGCAATTAGATGATGAACCCCATCAACCATCATTGGTTGAACGTTTGGCTTACCGTTATGATAGACCATTAATTTTTCCACAAGATCAAGGTCATACACACCTACAATCATTTGTGTTTCACCCCATTTACAAAGACCTTCATGGTAATCCTTCCGGAGAACCAAGCTTCCGCCACTTTGTTCAAAAACAAGAACAACCACAACAAGAACCACCACAACAAGTCCTGCAACAACAAGAATCACAACAACAACAACAACCACCACAACAACAACAAGCACCACCACAAGAGCATTCCCAACACTTTGAATCTCTATTTCCTTCTTATAAGAAAATAGAAGCATCCATATGGGAAAAATCTCCAAACCTTAATGATGAAATGGACACTCATTTAAACCACCTTCATGCCTTCAAACGTATGATTGACTCTCAAATAAACCATATTATGGTTTTACAAACGACGTTACACTTATCTAGTGAAGGAACCAAAAATACCTCCCAACCATCCACATTTACTCCTTCAAGTTCAAATGATCAACCACCAACAAATCAAACCTCTCTTCCACCAAACTTTCCCCGCCATGATTGCGGACATTGCGAAAGAACCGCTCACATTAGTGAAAGGTGTCGAACGGAAATTCGCGAGCTAACCGAAGAAATGAGGTTTATCCTAAACCACATTTTAGACCGTCTAAAATCCTTGTCTCACCCACCTCAAGTTTAGAGTCTCCAACAATAGGGACCCATCCATAATAGCACCAAAGACACAAATCAACAAACCAAAAGCATTTCACTTCCACAAACATTCAAAATGAAATCCGCTACACCCTCCAACACACATTTTCATCCTTAAACAACCTTAGCCTTGTTTTTGGAAAATGTTTCTTATTAAGGAAAATGATGTTTTTTTTTATAGATGTAGGATTTTATGGTCTTAGTTTCTTTTTATTTTTCTTTTTATTTTTAGAAGTAGGATGTTATCTTCCTAATTTCTTGTCTTTGACTTTCTAAAAGTCAAATTTTACATGTAATGAATTTCATTCTACTATAAGGTATGCATTGTTTGTTGACCATTTAGGTATTGTGAGTAAACTATGCCTTGCTATGGTAGCATACATATATCTTGTGTTTTAGAAACTAACCTTCTTTTTTTGTAGGATCATTATCCATGTTTCCCTTCCTTGATACTCCATTTAGGGGAGTAATATTCAAGGGGGAGCATGAGAATTGCATTATTCCGCTTCGCAACTCTTCACTTCATGACTTGCTCTATGCTTGTCTATTGCGACAACTAACATTTTTTTGTAGGTTCAAAATCCATGTCTCCTATCTTGGCACTCCTTTTAGGGGGAGTATTGTCCAAGGGGGAGCACATGCATAGTTCCGCTTCGCTACTCTTCTTTTTGTTTCGACAAAAAGGGGGAGAATTTATATTAAACTTGTTCTCATCTTTTCTCTAACTCTTGCATATCACATCATCTTAGCAAAAACAAGTTTTAATACAAACTTTATAAGACTTAACACTAAAACTAGTGGCTTACTTATAAATAAAGTTTATGTTTTGTCATCAACAAAAAGGGGGAGATTGTTAATACAAATATCGCCTAAAAACATTATTTATATTTTATGATCTTTGCTAAGTTTTGTTAATGACAAAGTATGAACTTTAGTTTATAGTAAAAACATCACTTTAGTTTTAAGTCTTGTATAACTAGATTTTACATTTTAAACATAACATTGTTTTTATTTCTTAAATAAGAAAGTGTCACATCACATCATGCATTTATGGTAAGTTTGTGTGTTTGACTTCCTATAAGTTCTTACACATCTTTGGAAGCATTCTACTTTGATTCAATGTGTGTTTGACTAGAAATAAGTTGATGTGACCTTGGTTGGTTTGGAAAGATTTATTACAAAACCTATTGTCAGCCTGGCGGAACCTTGGAGGTACATGGGCAGAACCCATCTGAGGGTTCCGCCGGATCCGCCAGACTGCTGGTTTGTTTTGCTATAAATACCAAGCCACTTGCTAGTTTTTACCCATCACTTTAGGACATATATTACATATATTCTCTCATCTAACTCAGTATCATTTGACTTGTATGATTCTCTTATGTAGCAAATGAGTTCACAAGTTCTCCCAAGAAGTTACAAGTTTCAACTCAAAAGTTGCAAGACTTGTTAGCTTTGTTATGTATGAACTTTGGTAGTTTATACTTCATTTGTATCTTGTGTAGAAGTGATCGGTTAGTATTTTAGGCCTCAAAATACATAGTGTGACGGGAGTTGTTGTACCCTTGTAAAAGAACTATCGGGAGTGGTTGTACCCTTGTAAAAGAACTCGACATCTAGCTTAGTGTCGGAAATAGTGGATAGGCGACGTTAGGTTGGTTCTACCTTGAACTAGGACCTGGTATCTAGCTTTGTACCGGATAAAGTGTAAGCGACGATTGTAAAGGTTTCTCCACCCGTGAAAGGAGCTTGTTGACTAGTGCTTGAAACTCTCGAGTTGTAAACTCGGGGCGTGGATGTAGGGCAAGAAAAAAGAGTCCTTGTAGCCAAACCACGATAAATAATCGTGTTGTGGTTTGATCGTTTCTTTCTTTGTCTTTGCATATTACATATTGTCTTTAGTTAGAATTGTTAGTTACATGTAAAGCTTTTCAAAGATTAACAAGTAGTTTGAGTCTATATCTGTAATGAAACGTAAAGCTTTTAAAGGATAATTAAGTTTAAAAAGCGGTAAACTATTCAACCCCCCTTATTGTTTTCCACAGTTTCTTCACATCTTGCTAACATTTTAGATAAGTTGCTTAAACAGGAATTAAAAGAATTACTGAAGACATAGAAGCCATCTATGAAAACCTCTATGAAATCTTGGCACATATCAGAAAAGATTGATGTCATACATCTGTGGAATGTGGCTGGGGCATTGCATAACCCAAATAGCATACATCTATATGCAAATGTTCCGTACGGGCATGTAGAAGTAGTTTTTTCTTGATCTTCAAGTGCTATTGGTATCTGAAAATACCCAGAAAACTTGTCAAGGAAACAATAGAATTCATGCCCCGAAAGTCTTTCCAACATGTGATCGATGAATGGAAGTGCGAAGTGGCCTTTCCTAGTAGCATCCTTTAGCTTCCTGTAGTCGATGCAAACTCGCCAACCTGTTACTGTCCTAGTAGGCACCAACTCGTTGTCTTCATTGAAAACGACCATCATTCCTCCCTTCTTAAGTACAACATGAATTGGGCTAACCTATGGGCTATCAGAAATGGCGTAAATCAGCCCTGCATCCAAAAGTTTAATGATTCCATCTTTCACCACATCTTGAAACTTTAGATTCAATCTTCTTTGAGGTTTCACTACGGGTTTGAAATAATCTTTCATTAAGATTTTATGGGAGCAGAACGAAGGGCTAATTCCCTTAATGTCAGACACCTTCCAAGCAATAGCGCCCTTATGGTTACTCAATACTTGCAATAAAATATATTTTTTCTTGTTTAGATGGTGATGATGAAATAATAATAGGAAACTCAGGATTCCCATCCAAGAATGCATATTCTAAATGAGGTGGAAGCTCATTGAGTTTTGGAACATGTGCGACTTCATCCATTGCTTTGGTCTCTTTTCCACGTTATTGTTCCTAGCTGAAGAATACGGCGTACCCTTTTCATCAAGGTTACGCTGTAAGTTTATATCCGATTTGTTTATCTCTCCACTATTTACTTGAACAATCTCGTCACTTCCCGGTTTGTACTCTTCAAAATTTTCAAAAAGGAATGAATCCAGCTGATCTTGTAGAAGGGATTCCTGCACATGATCATGAATTGTTAAATCGACTAAGTCAAGGTCCTGACTCTTGTCTTCGGTAAAGGTAGCATATTTCATAGATTTTTTCAAATTGAAGGTTATCTTCTCTTTTCCAATTTCTAAAGAGATTTTTTTATTGAATACGTCAATCATAGCTTATGTAGTAGCTAGGAATGACCTTCCCAACAGAATTGGAACTTCTGCATTTTCCTCCATATCAAGGACAATGAAATCTACAGGAAAAACAAACTTATCGATTTTAACAAGAACATTTTCAGAAATTCCCTTAGGGAATGGAGTTGATTTGTTGGCTAACTCAATGCACATTCGGGTAGGTTGTAATTCTTCTAACTCTAACCTTAAGTATAATGAATAGGGCATAAGGCTGATGCTTGCTCCTAAATCAGTCAAAGCATTCTCAAAGGTTATTCCTCTGATTCTGCAGGGTATGGTAAAACTCCCAGGATCCCTTTCTTTGAAAGGTATCTCGTTGAGGTGTGCAGCAGAGCATCTTTCGTTCAAGGTAACCCGTGTTGGATCCGAAAGCCTCCTATGGATAAGAAGATCTTTCATAAACTTAGCGTATTTAGACATCTGTTCTAATACTTCCACAAAAGGTATGTTGATGCTGAGATCTCGGAGTTTTTCTATGAATTGTTTGAACTATTTTTGCCTCTTTTCCTTCTTAATCCTCCTTGGAAATGGAATATGAGGTGTATATGGTTTAGTTTTCTTATCATGCACTTCTGCTTTGATTTTTGGTTCTTTTACATTTTCGTCTTGTTGGGCTTCTTTTTTGCGGTCTTTGGAGGTTGAAGGATAGGTTGGTCTTTATAATTCAAACCACTCCTAGTGGTGATTGCATGCGAAAGATCTCTAGGATTAGTTTCATTAGTGCTAGGGAGCCCTCCCACATCTCTGTTCTGGATGGATTCGGCTATAGTCCCTACTTGGGTCTCGAATCTTCTTATCGCGCTCGCTTGAGTTTTTAATGCCCTATCATATTCCATCTTAATTCGCCATATCATTCCTTCACTTTCCTTTTGTTTCAAATAGGATTCACGCATGAGTTTCTTCACCGCCTTCTCGAGGCTTGTTACTGTTCCTTCCATAGGGCCATTGAAATTATGCTGGACAATTTTAACTTCTTCGGTTAGCGAGTGTATATCCAATTCAAATTTCTCAAGATTTATTAACACCGATCCTAGTTTCCTAGGTTCATTTGGAATTGGTAACTGCTCTTCATGCAAAGTTGCCGAATGTCGGGCTAATTCTTCAATTTTCTCTAGTCCTTTTGTTGCAGTAATCTTTAGGATAGGTTCCTTGAAATCCAAAATTCTCCTAGTTTCAACATTCAACCCGTTATAGAATATTTGGAGTTGATCGTGTTTATTGAGTTTATGTTCGGGACATCTAAAGAGTGCCTCCTCAAACCTTTCCCATGCTGAAAATAAAGATTCTCCCATATTTGTTGTAACTTTATGATGGTTTCTAATTGCTGAAGTATTTTTGATGGGGTTCGATACTCTTTTAAAAAGGCTTTCTTCAGCAAGTTCCAAGTCGTTATTGTTCCAGAAGGTAACTTTTTTACCCTTGCCCTACCTCTTCCCTTTAAGGAGAAAGGGAATGCCATCATCATTACTTAGTCTTTTGATACTTCTAGGGTGTGAAATAGATCGATGATTTCGCTGTCCCTAGAAATGTGCTCGTGAGCTTCTTCATCATTATTTCCAGAAAATCTGCAATTCTTTATTTCATCTAAACACAGTTCCCAGAATTCATATTTCATATTTTCCTCAAGAACAGGTCTCACAATACCTGGTTCAACACGTACAGAGGTTAAATAATTGTTGATGGTCAAAGCCATGGAATATTATTATGAAAATAGATAAAAATTAACAAACTTAAATAAAATCCTAAAGTAGCTCCCTAGCAATGACGCCAAAAACTTGATGCTGGATTTCAGACCAGGTTTTACTGTTTAAAAATTCTCGTCTTGTAACACCCCCATTTTCACAGACCGCAGCGGATGTTAGGTCTGGGGTATTACCTCATGGAATCATAGTCACAATAATAGAAAACGACTCGAACATAGACGTTTTTATAAAATGAGTTATCATTGAATAAAATATCAGAGTTTTTAATAAGAGGTCCCACAGTCTATGTAAAATGTTTTGTTTGAATGATAACCGGTTTGAAAGTCTTCCTAGTCCAGTGCCACTCCATGCCATAATTTTTTCAGTTACCTAGGATACATGCTTAAAGAGTCAACCCAAAGGTTGAGTGATATTCATAGGTTTTAGTTAAAAATAGTTGAATACGAGTTTAGTAAGCATGGGCTACGTTGTTATACACCCATGAAAAGTAGGTAGAAACAATTTGTTTCAGTATTGTATGATCAGTACAATACTGAGGAAGAAGTGTTATTGCACTAAGCTCATGAACCCCACGTTAACATGTCCGGGTCATGGGGTCTGCAGACCAAACCATGAGGGGACGGTGATATGGCTAACTTGCCAAAGTTAAACTTAAAGGATGTGTTCAAATATAGTATTATTGGTACCCGGCTAGGGCAAACCAACGGGAGTTGTCAACTCCAATAGATCTATCAACTATATTCGCGTTCACTTGGGTACCCCCACAAGTGATTATGGTTCATGAATTTTAGTTATGTAATGGTGGCAGAAAGTAACACTCGTGCAATAACCAAATAAAAAGACTTGTATTCGATTGAAAGAGAAAAAAAGTAAGCATGTAACCCCCTCACAGGGTTTATAAAGTATTTAGAAAGAATGAGGTTATGAACTCACATGGGCTTAGGGAAATCTGATTGATCTAAAAAGTGACTCAGGTATTAGATTGCTGACTCACGTATCCTGGGGGTAGTGTTTGGTGTGTGTCTGTATGTCAAGTCCTAGTTATTGTATTTAGGTTTCTCAAGTAATCACACTTAGGGTTTCCAGATTTTAGTTATAACATAAAACCATTCGGGCCATCGTAATTCAGAAGTATAACTACTCACATGAAGCTCCCTACTATTGTATTATGCTGCCAACATAATACCGTTCGGGCCATCATAATTCAAAAGTATATAACTCCTCACACAAAGCTCCCTACTATTGTGTTATATTATTAAGTACTAGATTTAAATATAACGTATCACCGTTTGGGCCATCATACTTCAAAGGTCATATTATAGTAAACTTTTGAGGAGCCAGGGCACTTTAAGTCGTAAACCCAGCAAACTCGTCAAAACGAATACACAAATGAAACCCCTCACATTAAGCTCCCTACTATTGTGACACATTACATAAAAAGATAGTGATTTTGTTTATTAAGGGTCCGTTTGGTTTGTAGACGGGTTTATGATTAGGATTTAGATTTGGATTTAAATTTGGTTTATGATTAGTACTTGGATTTGATTGGGAGAGAGAAAATAATATTAAAAAATATATTAAATATTAAAGTATAAATTAAAATTATATTTATTAATAATAAAATGATAATAAAAAATAAATGTGTGGTAAAAAAACATGTGGCGCCATATATGTCTTAAACCCTTCACCCCCTCTACTTGTCTCCATCCCCTAATATTTACACTACTATCCTAAACCCAACTTCTAAAAAACAACCAAACAATTATTTTTAAGTTTGTAATCCTAAACCCATTATAAACTCAAAAACCAAACGGGCCCTAAGAAAATACTTCATTTAAACATTTAAGTTTATAAGTTGACACTATTTACCCTTTATGTTTATATATTTACAAAATCTACCCTATACTTATATATTAAGTTTTAACTTCCTAGATTATTCAAATTTAGTTTTTATACTTATATATTTTAGAGTAACGACAGAAATGACCCTTAGACTTATAAGTTTTCAAAAATTACCATTTATACCCTTAACTTTATAACTTTTACAAATCGAGTCCTAAACGTTCATAACTATATTAACTTTTATCATTAGGTCATATAACTTTGAAAAAATGGTCCTTATACTTAGTACTTCTAAGAAATGTCAAAAATAGTCAATGGACTTAGTATTTTGAGAAAGTTACCATATATACCCCTATGTATGAAAACTATTGCAAAACTAGTCCTAAAATCATGTAAACTATATTTCTATGAAACAAGAAGTTTTCCTAGCTTATGTTTAACTAATATAAGGTTATTAAAGTAGACTAGATCAGCTTATGGCTTATGAAAAGGGCTTATAGCAAGCAAATAGCAATTAGTCTAAAATTAGGGTTTTAAAATGAAAATGTTTAAAAGAAAATGATCAAGGCTTAGGCAAGGGTTCTAAGGCATCTTAATACTATCCTAGGTCAGTACTAAAGTAGTTAGAATGAGTATAAAGGCTTACTTGGTCGAAAAATGAAAATAGCTAGGTTTTAGGGTTTCTCGATGGGAAATCATTTTGACAAGGGTTCTAGGTCTATTGTTCTCGACTCCTAAGTTTTCCAAGGCTTGTGTAATACTACTAGGACCTGAAGATGTGAGGTAAAGAAGTGTGGTGGTGTGGTTTTGAATGGAGAAGAGGTACGAGGGCTTTTATAGCCTCGTTAGGCTTGGGGAGGAAGAAAGGAGTGGTGTGGTGGTAAGAGAAGGAGGGTGGTGATTCATGGAAGCTAAATATGACTAACCTAAGCTATGGTAGTAACTAGGAGGGGCTATAGGGCGGTTTAGGGGTGTTTGTGGTGGTGGTGATGTCGCGCCTCAAGTAGGTGACAAGGAGGTGATCCACCTCCTTGTATGCTAGCTTGGGAGGTGCTAGGGTGTCTACTTGAGGTGCTTAAGTTACTAGGGTGGTTGGTTGAGTAGCTTGAGGTGCTTTGGTTAAGTTTTAACTAGTTTAGGTTTAGTTTAGACCTAGTTTTGTTTAGTGAGAGTGTGGAGTTTAGCCTAGGGTTTAGTGCCTAGATTAGGGTCCTATGAGTGTTTAGTGACTAAGATTAAGTTCTAGGAGGCTTTTACTTAGTGGTGGTAGCTTAGGGTTAGGTTTTGGGATAGTTTAACCTAGTTTTGGGACTTATAAGACCTATTTAGGGTTTTGTGCTTAAAGGACTTGTACATAAACTTATATAGGGTTGTACTAAAGTTTAGGGGTGCTATGATATCCTATTGTTGCTAAGGTAACTCATACATAAGCGTTGAACACTTTCAAACTAGTTTGGATAAGCAATTAGGGTTTTAAAGATAACCGTAAACACATAAGGTTCAATTAGGGTTTCTGATAGATATAGTATACTAGAGTGATAGATTACTTAGTGTAATGATGTTTAGGATCTAGACTTGACATACTGGGATTTTTACATGATGTAAACATAGTGGGGTTGGTCATAGGTGTATACGCGAGCAGGTCTAGAGAGTCATGCATGTAATGAAAAGCAAAAAAAATTACCTGTGAAATTACCTTGTGGTGGAAATGATATTGATGAAATTTTATGGGTTATTACAGTCGTACCCCCTAAGAGATAATGTCATCCCTAGATTTAGTAAGAGTATAGGTGGATATAGGAGAACGAGTTATGATTCGATGGAAAGGACGATATTAACAAAGGAAAGGAATTGTTTCGTATAAACGGTTTAGGAAGTGTTTGTTCTTGTGCCAAATACTTAGACTCATTTATTTATATCTTATCACTTACAAGCAGAGGCGTCCCAATTCTTGTAAGTAAGAGTTTATAAACTCATGGTCCACAAATTTATAATTTTCTTATCAAAATGAATGAGCGCTTTGATTCATTTCAACAAGATAATTATAAATCATCCTTAAGTAGTATTGGCAGAAAATGAAGAGAGTTAACCACACTTAAGGGGGTGTGGTATGGGAATGTTTTGAGAGAATGGGTTATTAGCATTAGTCATGTTAGTAATTCGGGTTTCTAGTGTTGTAGTTCTACTGTCAACAACTATTTGCCGGATGGCACCCTGAGTTATGGCTTTGCAAGATAACACCGGATTTGAAGGATAACATCATAAGTCGGTCATAATGAGGATTACAAAAACTCCGAATTAAATATTTTCACAAGATCTAACCAATAGAATCTTGTGAAATGATGGAAAACTATAGAATACAAGTTCTAACACTTAGAACATTGTAGGATGACGGAGAGAGAGTATAAGGGTAGGGTAAGATAGGGTGGAGAATGACGAAGGAATGGGATGAAGGGATAGAAAAGAATGAAAGGGAAGAATAGAAAAGGACGGAGAGTGACAAATAACGAAATGGGAGGATTAAATGGAAGAGGAGGAGTGGGGAAAGAACGAAAGGGTAGGATGATCGGAAGGAGTAGAAAAGAATGGAGAAGTAAGTGTTAGTGCAAATATTACGATATTTAATCTATACAGTCTCGTTTGTTTTGATTGATGACAAACGTATAACTTGATACATAACGTAAAATGTACAAGTTACTTGTAATCATTGTTTGTCTCAACGTCTCGAGTCGTCGTATGCTACAACACAGGTTCGTACATGTTTGTTATGTAGCATTATGATCAAACCCCTTGACCAACCATTTAGAATGACTAAAATACTTTAGGAGTCTTTAAGTATTTTAGGTGTCAAAGTACACTTTAGGTGTTAAATAGAATAAGTGCCACATTAGGTGTTTATATAATATTAGTAAGTTTACAATATATGAAAATGTGTCTTATAACAACGTAAGTACATAAAACATTTTTAATAACTTACTAAATATTATATAGCTAGCTAATATATTTTTTATACAAGTAATTTACCTTTTTAAGTTAATATATACATTTGTCTAAATGTATTTTTCATAAAATGGAAAACTATATTTGGAAATTATCTTTGTCAAATATCATTTAAGATTTGTTATAGATTGTAGTTTCTTGGAAACATCTTTGGAAAATGACTTGGTCAAAGAGTGTGTAAGGTGTGTCATAGTCTTTGTAAGTTGACTAGGAAACATATATGTCTTGTCTTGTCAACATTGAGTTTCAAGTATATGCATATGTCTTGTCAATGTTGACTCTAATAGTAACCCATGGTTTTGGAACATGGTTTATAGAAAATGGTTTTGGAAAACTTCTTTACTTGTTTTGCCTATAAATAGAAGTTCATGTTTTACTTAGAAGTGTGATGAAAAGATGAAAAAAACACACACACATAGATAAGTAGGAAACCATGTAGATCACCCTTTCCAAAATGATCATAATGCTTCTAACATTCATCTTTGTTGTAAGCATATCATACTTCAAGATCCACCAAGAAGGTTACAAGATCTTGAAGTCATCATTCATTAAAGCATTCCAACATATGAAGATTCAAGGGCACTTGACATCCTCAATGGTTGAAGACTTCTTATTCAAGGAGTTCATGTAGATTAGGCATGCATATCCATTAGACTTTTATGTCTTGGATCATCATTGTATCATAACAATATAGATTAGATGGTTTATGTGTTTGTGCCATAAAACACGAGGTTTTTATGTTGGGCCACAAAACATAGCGGGAGTGGTTGTACCCTTGGTAAAGAACTCGACATCTAGCTTAGTGTCGGTAAAAGTGTAAGCGACGAACGGGAGTGGTTGTACCCATGTAAAAGAACTCGACATCTAGCTTAGTGTCGGTAAAAGTGTAAGCGACGAACGGGAGTGGTTGTACCCTTGTAAAAGAACTCGACATCTAGCTTAGTGTCGGTAAAAGTGTAAGCGACGATTGTAAGGTTTTCTCCGCCGAAAAGGGAGGTTGTTGATCTAGTGAAGTAACTCTCGAGTTGGGTACTCGAGGAGTGGAGTAGGGCGGAGAGGAGATCCGTGACCGAACCACTATAAATCCTCGTGTTCGGTTTGTGATGCGTGGGAATCGCACCTTGCTTTACCTCCCGAGGGATCTCGAGAAGCTTACAACCCCCACCAGGCAGTGTACCTGATCGTTGTAGTATAGTATAGTGACAAGTACCGGGGGATTGATCGTTCAGCTTAGGAATAGTGTCGCTAGGATTAGAAAACCTAATTAATAGTTCTAGAGGTGAGAGATGATTATTTTTGTATTTTTATATTTTTATGAAAGCAATTAAAATCTCGGTTTTTGAAGGAGTGGGCGGAATTAGTTGCTATTCAACTAACCCAAAGCTAATATATATTCAAAATAAAATACTGAAAATGAAATTAAACTAAATTATACTAATGTTGTGAGCAGTAATTGGAGAAATTGTGTTTACTTAGACTTCACTACTCCCTAGATATCTTTTACATGTTAATTACTTGTTATACTTGTATGGATGACGGATTGTATTCCTTAATACCATTCGTGGGGTGGCATACATAACTCCCCAACTCTATGAGGTCTTATCTCCTCCTACACCATGACCCAACACAACTATAGGGATTGTAAACAGTGGCTCATGCATTAAATACAACCAATAAAGACCTAGTACGCCTCGGTTCATGTTTCTTAAGACGTTCAAGCATGTTACCATTTGGAGATCTGCCAGTTTTCTTAAGCCTAACATATAAATCATTCATCCAAGAACAAGAATAAACAAGTAATCAACACATAATCAACATCTAGGTTTCATTAGATCTAAGCAAACACAAGAGAGATCTAGCCTAGCATAATTGAATTGAGACAAGAACAAGAGATAAACAACCAACACATAGACATATTGATTAAATTAGAAGAACACTTATCTCAATTACAATGCAAGGTATCAAGGGTTTGGAACCCTTGAAAAACCTGTAAAAGAGGCACCAAATTCGTCTTTAGGGTTTCACCAAAACTTCTCTCTTTAATGAAAAAACTAGAAAACTATATATAGGAAAAGTAGGCTGACGGCGTCAAGAGTTACATGTGACGCCGTCACCTCGCCGCCATATACTTCCTCGGACGGCCTTGATCTACTTATGACGGCCTATGTGACGCCGTCACCGACCACGGTATTTTATTCTTGCCACTTTGACGCCGTCATGAAGGCGTTTGACACCGTCACCACCTTCGGTATTTTAATCTTCATGTCTGACGCCGTCAAGATATTACTCTTGACGCCGTCACCTTGTATCTTCAGCATGGAAATTTGGTACTTTGCCGTTTTCTTCACTTTTATGCTCCAAAAACGTCCAAAATGGCTTCTTTTCCAGAATTCACTCTCCAAACACCTAAAATCACAAAAGGAACAATTTAGGGCAATATTTGATCAAATAAATTCGGATTCGGGCTTAAATGACCCCCTAAAAACGGATCATTTTTCGCCTCATCATATACCCTTACACTTAACTCCCCAATCTTGGGGAACGGAAGATATCTCTCACTACCTGTCATAGCAAAATAGATTACCATAGGCTTGGGAAAGGATCAAACCTCCACCACATGGCGTAAGCACCTAGGATAAACTGTCAAAGAGGTCTTTTAAAGGGTTGTAACGTTAGGTGTAGGGATATGAAATACACGGTTTTGTTGGATAAAGGAAGTTTTTACTGGTAGCGAGTTAACAATCTTGGTTAATTACATGTACAATATGGCATTGCTAAGCCAAGACTAGACTCGACTTAAGCTATTAAACGGAAAATAACAAAAACATAAAATGAACATAGAATGAAAAGGGATGGTAGTCCGTATGTTTTTTTTTTTTTTTTTTTTTTTTTTTTTTTTTTTTTTTTGCATACACTCTTACCCTACCATCCAAAATAATACATCATAGGGAATAAAAACCCATTACACTTGAATCTTTACATACTTTACAATAAACTAATCTAATGACTCGAATTAAGAAAATCAAAACACTTGGAGCACTTTTAAGATTAACGTACATATGGGGGTAATATATTATGTTCTTCCCCATTACTCCATAAATAAGTACTTTACCCATGAGTCCCAATCGTCCCAAAACAATATATACAAGGATATGACTCGACTTAGCAACCATGTAATCAATTAGATAGTTAACTTAGGGTTTAACAAATAATAATAATGCACTAAGGATGAGTACATACACGGAAGGCCAAGGCGATTTGGGTGTACATTTAAGTGGGGTGTAACAAATTCTTCCTTTAAGTAAGATGCTTAAAGTTAGAAACGAAAAGATAGGCTCGGAGGGGTGTACTAGGGGTTTCATGTACTAAAAATGAGTACAACGCTAAGGGTGTGGGAAAAATTAGTTGACTTAACTAGCCAAGTAGTATGACTTAAATGGTCAAGTAATTATGATACGGGTTTAACACAAGGGTGATCCTAATGCCTCTTATCATGTAGTAAATCCTACTACACGAATGTAGTCTCACTAGCAGTCTCGGGATGCATCACTAACGCAAGTTCTAGAATCTAAATGCTACCGGTACACTCATAAGCACTAATAGTAAATGTTTTTCCTATCAAATCTAAAGGCGAATCTCACATATTTGGGTGGAAAATTTTTCTGAATATACGGTTATGTGCTAGTCATACAATCTCCTATCCATGAGACGCTTGCTATGGCTAAAGTTTCACTCCTAAATGTTGTAAAAAATTTTAAATTTGGCGCTAAAATTGCACTAACAAGTATTTCTCATAGTTTTATTACACATCTACCATTAAACAAAACAAACTCAAGCGAAAGTGCATATGTAAGGTATCATCTTTTTACCCTCCCCTTACACTTAAGATGAACATTGTCCCCAATGTTCAAGTAAAGAATGTAAAAGTGAAAAAGTAAAAAGAATGAAATCAAATACTCCCCTGATTCGCTCGGTATGGATAATAAGTTGGCCAGGTTAGATCTTCCTCCAAGAAAATGAACAATCAAAGCTTCCCTTCCAGAATATAAATCATCTTCTTGTCATACATAAACTGTAAATCCTGAGAAAACAAACAAGGCAACCTCGCATAAAATCGGCGACAATCTATATAAGTTACTAAATCCTAGAAAACAAGATAAGATATAATGCTTGTGGAATGAAGTTTGCAGATTTTCTGGAGATTATAAAACTTAATAATTCACAAAAACTTTAAGACTCCGTTAGAAAAACAAAACCGGTAAAATTTCCAGATTTTTACACGTGACGCCGTCAGGATTGACCAGCAGAAATTCTTATGTTAAGTTTCCAGAAAATTTCTGGAAAAACTTGGTCCTACTTCCTGGAAAATCCTGCAAAACTTCATTATGACTCAATACAAGCATTTGACTCTAACAAATACGAATACACATGTCCATTTAATATTGTAGAGAATCATGATCGGTTTGTTTCTTAAAAACATATTTGGGGTTTCCCCTTACACTTATCTTTTGCAAAAATACCTTTAGGTGGAGTTAAGACTAGGCCAAAACAACAAAGTAAAGTATTTCCACATTTTAGTTTAGAAACATGATCTACCAACAATAAAAAAAAAGCATGCATACGGAAACAAATAACAAACAAACAAAGTAAAATCACACAAAGCATGGGTTGCCTCCCAAGAAGCGCTTTTCTTTATTTACGAGTCTTGTAGCTAGACTCAAGGTCATGGGTTACTATGTGATACGGGTGAGTTCCTCATTGAGGACATCCTTGGGATCAAACTTAGGTTTCAACTTCCTATCGGTTTCTTTAGTATGGTATGACCTTTCAAACTTTTCTCCATCCGGATCATACAAAGTCATCCTTATATGCCATGATCCGTCACCTTTTTTAGGTGGCTTGTCCCACCTCCATTTACACTTGTCTCCCTCTCTTTTCCACTTATTCATCTCTATATTAATAGGCATTACGCTCAAGAACTCAATCATCTTCCTAAAGACTAAGGGGTCCTCAAAGGGATCTAGCTCTTCATCTCTAGCTATGAGTTGTTCTACCGAATGTGTCTTTTCAACGAAATCTTTTTCTAGATAGAATGGGCATTGAGGTCCTATAAAGTTCCTTTCTATCCAAGGTCCATATCTATATGGTCTCCTATTCATCTCTACCCAATGCGGTGTCGGTTCATCATCACAATCATAACTATGCTTCTTTACATCGTACACCGACCAAGTATCGCCTTCACCTACCGCTATCTTAGACTTCTTACAATCTATCATGGCGCTAGTGGTTGCTAAAAATCCTCTTCCTACTAATAATGGGCATGTAGTGTCACTAACCATGTCTAGGACGTGAAAATCCGCTAATATAGTTAACCTTCCTACGTGAACAACTACATCCTTAATCATTCCAACCGGGTGAGCAATACTCCCATCCGCTAGTCCTATCAATACCTCCGTTTCCTCTAACTTTCCTAGCTTAAGAGCAGTGAATAAGGATAAGGGAATCAAGTTGAGGCTTGACCCTAAATCGGCTAGTGTGTCAAAAGCTTCGGATCTTCCTATCTTACAAGGCAAAACAAATATAACCGGATCATCAAGCTTTTTAGGTAACTTGTTTTGAACGAAGGCGGTCCCATTTTTTCCTAGTTTAAACTTCTCATATTTTTCTAGGAGGGCACTATAGTAAGGAGCATGAGCTAAGACATCAATGATGGGACGTTCAAGGTGAAGTTCATTGAATTCATCGTCAAGGTCTTGCGTAGGAGGTGTTTCAACTATACTTTTGACCGGTTCTATATCGGGTGTTTTATTTGGTTGGTCCTTTTGAAGAATTTGGTTTTGTTTGAAACACGTGCTTGTTGATTTAACCGAGTAGTATTGTGGACACGAAGTGGGTGACGAAACTGAAGATATGGAATTAACGTTTATTTTCGGATTCTTGACCGTGTCGCTTGGGAGTGCTCCCATTTCTCGGTCATTGAGAACCTTCAATAATGCGTCAATTTTGGTGGTCATCTCGTTTTGCTTTTGTTTGAAATCGGCTTCAAACTTAGATATGCGGGCTTATTGAGATGCCATGAACTTTGACATCAATCCTTCAAGATTGTTGGTACTACCATAGTTGTTAGAAGGATTGTTGTTGAAAGTACGGTTGGAGGGTGGACCGTTTGGTTGGTAACGATTAGGCGGATTGGAAGAATTGGCTTGATTTTGTTTCCACCTAAGGTTTGGGTGATTTTTCCAAGAGGGGTTGTATGAATCACCGTAAGGGTTTGACTCGGGTTTAAAAGTGTACCACTTATCTCCCGCTTCGTCGGTACGCGTGGATGCGTAGTCCGCAAAAGCTGTTCTAGGGAGTTCTACACAATCACGAGTGTCATGGGGACCACTACATAATTCGCATGAAGAAGTGATTTTGTTCACTTGGCTTGAAGGCTTAGGAGCTTCGTAGGATTTCATGAGAAACTTGACTTGGTCTTTAAGTTCCATGATCCTACGGTCGGGAGTGCTAGAGTTGTTCAAAGGCAAAGATATTGCCTTGACCGTTTTGTTCAAATCACGGGGGTCATTCCAACTTTCGTTGTCATAGAGAGTAAGATCTTCTATGATTTCCCATGATTGTTCCGCACTTAGATCACGTAGCTTACCACCGGCCGATTGGTCAATGGCTCGCCTCGTGGAGAGATCGATATGGTCATAAAAGATTTGGACTTGGAGCCAAAGATCTATGCCATGATGAGGGACTTTTTGGAGTAAGTCCTTGAAACGAGTCCATGCTTCATAAAGAGATTCATTTTGACGTTGTTGGAACATCAAGATGTCCTTTCTAAGCTTAGTAGTTCTCCCCGGTGGGAAAAATTGAGCAAGGAAACGAGTAGTGAGATCATCCCATGTGGTGATGGATCCCGCGGGTAAACGCTCAAGCCATTGACTAGCTTGATCCCGTAGAGAGAATTGGAATAGGCGTAATCGGGTTGTCTCTCTAGTTTCAACATCTAGGTCTATGGAGTCTACGATTTTAAGGAAGTCCTTAAGATGTTGGTTTAGATCTTCGGAACGAAGTCCATGGAATGCACATCCGCTTTGCACCAACCGGATGGTGTCGGATCGCAAGGGGGTCACATTGGCTCCGGTGAGCTCAATGGCGTTTCGGTAGCCTTGGTGGCTAGGTCGGGAATACTCTCCTAAGGTTCGGGGCCTAAGAGGTTCTAGTGGTGGGTTTTGTTGTGGTGGGATGACGGGTTCAAAGATGTTCCCATCGTCCATGATGTCGGGTGGTGAAGAGTTACGAACAAAAACACGAAGAAATAAGATAGACTAAAGAATCCTAAAAATAAAAATAAAATCTTACTAGAAAGGAATCTAGCAAGTAGACCTAATAAAAAGAGATTCTAACCTAGACAATAACTATTCCCCAGGCTGCGGCGCCAAAAACTTGATGCGTAGGGATTGCACCAGGCTTTACCTCTCAAGGGATCTTGAAAAGCTTACAACCCCCACCAGGCAGTGTACCTGATCGTTGTAGTATAGTATAGTGACAAGTACCGGGGGATTGATCGTTCAGCTAGGAATAGTGTCGCTAGGATTAGAAAACCTAAATACTAGTTCTAGAGATGATGGATGATTATTATTGTATTTTTATATTTTTTAGAAAGCAAGTAAATATCTCGGGTTTGAAGGATTTGGGCGGAATTAGTTGCTAGTCAACTAACCCAATACTAAAGATGCAATCAAAATAAAATACTAGAAATGAAAATAAAACTAAATTAAACTAAGGTTGTGAGCAATAAGTGGAGAAATTGTGTTTACTTAGATTTCACTACTCCCTAGATATCTTTTACACGTTAATTACTTGTTATAGTTGCGTGGATGACGGATTGTATTCCTTAATACCATTCATGGGGTGGCGCACTTAACTCCCCAATCCTATGAGTGCTTACTTCACTCCTATGTCGAGCCGGCTAAGAAGCTCCTAACATGGGATCATTAGAATTTACTCATGCATTAAATGCAACCAATAAAACCTAATGCACGTCAGTTCATGTTTCCTATGACGTTCAAGCATGTTACCATTTGGAGATCTGCCAGTTTTCTTAAGCCTAACATCGAAATCATTCATCCAATACAACCATAAACAAGTAATCAACACATAATTAACATCTAGGTTTCATTAGATCTAAGCAAACACAAGATAGATCTAGCCTAGCATGATGGAATTAAGACAAGAACAAGATATAGACAACCAACACATAGACATATTGATTGAATTAGAAGAACACTTATCTCAATTACACATGAAAGGGTTCAAGGGCTGAAAACCCTTGAAAAACCTGTAAAATTCGTAATAGGTTCGGCCTCTAGGGTTTCTCCAAACTTCTCTTTTTTTAATGAATGAAAATTAGAAAACTATATATAGGAAATTGAGGCTGACGGCGTCAAGACCAAATAGGTGACGCTGTCATCTCGCCGCCAAAATATTTCTCGGACTGCCTTGATCTACATCTGATGCCGTCACGTTATAACTTTTTCCAGGCCGTCACGTCTTTTACTCTTGACGCTCTACTTGTGACGCCTTCATGTTTGTACTGGACCGTCATGCAAATTACTCTTGACGCCGTCAAAATGTTCCTCTTGACGCCGTCACCTACTGTTCCCAGCATGGAAAATTAAGACTTTGGCGTTTTCTTCACTTTTATGCTCCAAAAACGTCCGAATTGCTTCCTTTTCCAGATTTCTCTTCCAAAGTACCTAAAATCACAAAAGGAACGATTTAGGGCAATATTTGATCAAATAAATTCAATTCCGGGCTTAAATGACCCCCTAAAAGTGGTTCATTTTTCGCCTCATCACATATTTTGTCAAACTTCAAAAATTCATAACAAATTAACCGTAAGTCCGTAGGAGTCGCGCCACATATCATTTTAAAGGTAATTGAGTCTACTTTCTTTTAAAAATAATGTCATATCCTAAATCTAATCTGAAGTCAAAAAAATAAACCAAATACTATAGTGTGTCCAAAATATCAAGTTTCATTTTGACGTAGAAACTCAAACTTTTGAGTTAGGCAATATAAGTTAGTATCCTTTGAACATTGACATTATTTTCTTTGAAACTAAAGAATTTTGTGATATATTCATATTGACAAAGGAAACTAATCAAGCTTGGCATACATCGTCATATTTAAACGCAAAGTGACGAAAAGTATATCTCTTTTTATGTTATGCTAAATGACTACTTGTTTTAGTTGTATGCATATATGATATTTTCTTATTGAAAGTTGTGATTGCATATTGTTTATTTGTGATTCATGAGTGTCAGTCTTGTCATGATATTCATTTGCTTGTTTGTCGATTTCATGTTTATACACAATAGGATATTTGCTAGATTGTGTGTACTAAGTTGAAAATTTGTGTTTGTATTGCTTATTGTTTTAGCTACTCTTCCTTGCACATGTAATGTGATTATTTTGCATAATTCACTTAGGAATGAGAATTAAGTAATACTAATTAAATAACTTGGAATATGGTCAAGCGTCTAAATAAGTCACTACATTTTTAAACATGTAGTATTCTTGTAAAATGGTGTTTGGTATATATGTTTCTACAATGATGTTTAATGAATGTGTCGTGCTATAAGATAGAAACTCATCCTTGATTGATCATATAAACTAACCATACCATGTTTGGACGATAATACTGTGTTGTTATAAATTTTCAATACTTAGCTTAATTTCCATTTATAGGAAGCTCATAATCCTCGGCTTGATCTATATGCTAACATGTGTTAGAATATGTGTTTTTAGTTTTAATCTATCACATCTAATTGGGTGCATATGTTTCAAGTATTATTAGGATACTTGAACGGGTTTCGGGAGTCGATAAATGTCCTTTGTTAAGGAATGTTTGGCACAACTTGAAATTTGAACAATTTGGTAATCAAACAATGTGTTTCATGGATATATGTTCTTCTAGGATCTTTTGTTATCTTTGGACATTGTCGTGTACTAACGGATATGCAGGTAGACAACATTTGAGATGTTGTCAAATTTTCAAGTTTATGGATATTTCACTAGGTATAGTGAAATTCGCTAGCCCCCGGTCAAAGTCTAACGGTTAGAGTTTTTCAATAACCAACTTTTGCATTTCCTAATCAGTACTATATTTAAGTTTTGTTTTTAGGAGTTTTCGAAAAATTTGAAATTCGTCTCGAGGCTCGAAATAGTAGACTGCCTCATTTCTGGTGTCTGGCGGATCAGGCGGAACCTTCAAATGGGTTCCGCCAGTGCATTTTCTGGGAAACCCAGAAATAGCCCAACGGAACACACGGAACCCTCAAGATCACTCACTTTCATCACTAGGATTCTTTTCACTAATGTTCACTCGTATTAGGATTAGGACATCTCACCTACACCTATAAGATATTCATCTATATTAATACTTTCAAACTTCACAAGAATAATCCAAGATACCTTTCTCGTTAGAGGAAGGAATCCGGAAACTTGTTCCTTGCAATCCTCGAACCATTGAGTATTTGTGATCACTACACACACTCACTGCATTCTTTTGTCCTTTACTCATTCATTAGCTTGATTTGTAAATTGACAATTTCCTAACCAATCCGGAGTTGTTATTAGCAAAGATTACATACAATATCGAAATCACAAGTCCAACTTATGACTATAGATATTGTCTTGTATCTACATATGTTACCTCACTTGGTTAACATGAAAATAATGTGTCATCCTTCAAGACGATAAGGATTTACATCAATTCATAACTTACTCTTAAGTTATAGATGTTTTATCGAGTCTTGCTATCCTTTTATGCTATCCGATCTCAACTAAGTAGGATTGACAACTTAAGTATTTCGTTCGAAATATTCAAGTAAACTTGACTTACTACCGTAGTCATTAAATGTCATATCCGAAAATCAACACCCAAGTATTTTAACAATGTTTGTTAAAACACTCATCACAACTTGAACACTCATCATAGTACTCTCCCAATCAATAGGAACAAAAACTAGTGTCAATAGGTTTTCATCCTTAAACATTTAGCACTTAAGTTTACTTGTTCTTTCACCATCATCTCATCGCATTCAACTTGTGATATATCTCAGCCCATAAGCCTTACAAACACTTTGGCTTCATATCTTCATTTAAGTAAAACATGATGCCTTGAAAGTCATTATGCCTAAGAAATCATGCGTCAAGTTTTCATCATTAAAAGGATATTGTATATCCTATGCATCATTCTCTCATTGAACATGAACGGTTGTGTTACATGAGATTTCATTATACCCCATTAGGTTAATGATCTTAAATCAACATCTGCAAGTTCTAGGATCTAGAGCCTCCTCATCATCTCGTCATTCTTGTTTTTGTAAGCATGGTGACTTTATTCCACGTGATAATCTTACTATAACCAAACCTTACTCATAATCTAGTTCAAACCTTGTGCACATCCACGGTTAATCCTACACATCTCTAGAGCATACACAAGATCTATTGAAGTTGGTAATTTCACTTAGATTCTTGTCCCAAAGAGCTTTCTTAAGAACGTTCTTAACATATTCCATTTTCACACACTAACACATCTCTTGGTCTTTGATGATCAAATCACTCTCATAACCTTTCATCACTCAAAACTTAAACCACCAATGTGACCTGAAAAACCGAGTTATCCTTTGTTCTACCAATATCTAGTCGTCCACCATTTCCATCCCCTCAAAGAAACCAAGAGTCAATATCATACACCTAGTCATCTTCACAAGAAGATTCCACCATGTAACCAAACAAGTGTGTCATCCCCACTACAACCTAACCCATTAAGGGTAAACCATCTTTCATGATACATAAACTTATATTCACCCTTGTGTCTGTCTTTGAAACAAAGGCCAACTGTTATGCCCATACACTCATTGTCATAGTTATCTATGTAGTCGAAAGTCAAGTGAATTTCATTATGAAATGCATCTTTTCCACTTTCTAGCAAGTGAAGAACACAAAGAAGATATCCAAGCTTCAAGTGTTGTCAAGTCATCATCACCTCATTACGCACATTCACCTTCAGTCGTCAACCAACAAAACACCTCAAAATTCCATAATTCCCAATCATCCACTAATGATTACCCACATTCACAAAGAGTCTCCTAACCTCAATCCTCAAGATCACTCATCGTCACCTCCATACCAATATTCTAATCCTTTCCACCTCCTTTGAGAAAACCACATGCCTCATCATACGATCATCTCGCATTGATAGAGAAGAGCTACATGACTTTAAGGATAAAGTTCTTTGTATGCTAACCAACATCCGCAAAAACATTACCAAGCTCATCGTTTTCATTAACCTACAACCTCCTAAACACTTCATCATCATTCTTTATACAATGCAGTAGACAATATTTTGGATGTCCACCTATTGAGGAGGAGAGAAATTCATCCACATATTTGTATTGTGTCAAATTGTATTTAAAGAACATCTACTCATGTATCTTACATCCTAAAATACCAACACATAGGTATACTCCATTTAGTTAAAGTCGGTTCACAAAACCACAAGTGCTTCAAGCCTTTGACCGTTTCTCTTTTTAATAAGTTCAAGCCTCTTTCACCCCCAATATCTCATCAAGTGAAAAACACATCATGTGTTTGACAAAGTTCTTCACTTCCACAACCAAAAACTAAACCAAATGGAGTCTAGGATTCTTCTCTCAAAACTAGGACTTCAAAACCTCATTTTCAAGAACATCATCTTAGGATCTCATCCTCTTCCTCCTCGACACATATCATGCACGTCATTGTCAGCGCAAACGATATATTAATCAAAGCCATCATAGCCATCATTCCCAACACTTTCTCAACACGTTGGTCTAACCAACACTCTCGCATCATATGATGTCATTCCCATCCTCATATAGGTATTGGGCATTTTTTTTACTCTTTTCATATGGTATTCTTGTTCCTAGGTGCCTATTGTATTCACTTCTTTTTGAACCCATTCAAGCATACATTGTGGCATGATACATCATCTTTGGTAGATGATAATTTCATTAAAGGTCATGTAGGACTAAACCATGTTAGCACTCTTTCATCCATTGTCGTTCGATATAGGTCACTACTTCTAAACTATTTCGTTTTCATTAGCGTTAATCCGAATCGATCAAATCATAACCCATAGCCGTCATTGAATATCAATGCCCATTCACATTTTCTTTTATCCTTTTAAGTTGTGAATCTTAGATTGCATAGGTTCATATGCTCATTCGTCATAGCATTTACTATACATACGAGTTTCTAAATTCATGCATTATAACCACCACCTTCATCAACTCTTTCACTAATCATCACTACCATGGATTAGTGTAAAACCTATTCCTATTAATCTTGTGATGTTGTCAAATTTTCTATACTTTTACTAAAGTATAATGAAAATCATTAGCCCTCATTCAAACTCTATTGATACGCGTGTTTTTACTTGCCTCTTTATCATTTCCCAATCAGATTTAATAGTGTGCTTCTGTTTTAGGAAAAATTTCAAAATTAGAAAATCGTTTCGACCATCGAAAACCTGGTCTGTTATGAATTTGCAGTCTGGCGGATATGGCGGAACCAAATTTTGGGTTCCGCCCGTGTAATTTCTGGGTAGTCCCAGTTTTTGCCCAGCGGACCAGGCGGAACCAAAACCAGGGTTCCGCCCATGTATTCGTTTGGTGCCGCCAGACCTGCAGAAATTTCTATATTTTTCTCATATTCGCATTCTCTCTAACACCATTAGCATCATCCTCTTTAAGCATTTCAACCTCATGTCTTCCTTCTAGGCTTTGCTTAGTAGGTTCCTATCATATTATATTCACGTTTTTCTTATGATTGCATTTCTTTTTAGAAGCATACACCTCATGAGATTTTTTGGTTTCATGGTTCTCTACTTTGAGTCGCTTATATCATTTATATATTTACATCTTACTTTTCTTTGAGATGAAATATATTGCACTAACTCTTTCATTGTAGGTTCACCATTATATACGCTAGATCGTATATAGCATTATCATCTAAGGATGATGTTTGCATCGAATATTTTCCTTCTTTCATTTTAGGTGCTTCTTGACGTAGGAGGAATATCCATCAAGCACTCATATTGCATCGTCTATACACGTTGTTGTAGAGGACATGCTTGTCTAAAGACAAAACTTTCACTATACTAATTTTTTTCGTAGGTTCATATTGACGCCCTTTAACAAGGGGAGCTTCCGTCAAGCATAGGAAAATTATTGTCTTATACTAACCTTTATTTTGTAGGGTTCTTCATCCTTGCATCACATACGTTGGTACCCTAGCAACGGGGAGTATTGATCAAGGGGGAGGCAATCATACACTAACCTTTGTGTCTTTTGTAGCTTTCTTATCCTTGTATCATATACGTTGGTACCCTAGCAACGGGGAGTATTGATCAAGGGGGAGTCAATCATACACTAACCTTGTGTCTTTTGTAGCTTTCTTATCCTTGTATCATATACGTTGGTACCCTAGCAACGGGGAGTATTGATCAAGGGGGAGCTAATCATGCACTAACCTTTATTTTTGTAGCTTTCTTATTTCTTGTGTCATATACGTTGGGACCCTAGAAAAGGGGAGTATTGATCAAGGGGGAGATAAAATCTAGGGGAAGCATGCACGCATTTTTCTTTTTTCTCATTCTTCGACGCACCTTTGTGTTTCGACAAAAAGAAGGAGATAAGTCAACATAGTCCAAAATGATTTTTATTCATCATGCATTTTTCGTATAATTTTTATGTTGCACAACACTAACCTTGATGTAGGTCAAGGAACTTAATTTGATCCATGGATCCGCTAACAACCTAACGGACGCAACAACCTTAGAAAATTGGAGTTGAAGAAATAACTTCACTAGGGATGATGCAAGCTCGCCATTTCGGGGAGAACCTAAGTTAACTCCAAGGACACACCCCTTTTTGTTTCGACAAAGGGGGGAGAAGAGTGTAAACGGAGAAGGAAATGTAGAAGGTGTTGCGGATACAAGTAAGTTATACGGACACAAGTAGCTTTTTACATTTTGCGTTCTATCACGTTTACATATTTTGTCATCATCAAAAAGGGGGAGATTGTTAGTGCAAATATTACGATATTTAATCTATACAGTCTCGTTTGTTTTGATTGATGACAAACGTATAACTTGATACATAACGTAAAATGTACAAGTTACTTGTAATCATTGTTTGTCTCAACGTCTCGAGTCGTCGTATGCTACAACACAGGTTCATACATGTTTGTTATGTAGCATTATGATCAAACCCCTTGACCAACCATTTAGAATGACCAAAATACTTTAGGAGTCTTTAAGTATTTTAGGTGTCAAAGTACACTTTAGGTGTTAAATAGAATAAGTGCCACATTAGGTGTCTAGATAATATTAGTAAGTTTACAATATATAAAAATGTGTCTTATAACAACGTAAGTACATAAAACATTTTTAGTAACTTACTAAATATTATATAGCTAGCTAATATATTTTTTATACAAGTAATTTACCTATTTACGTTAATATATACATTTGTCTAAATGTATTTTTCATAAAATGGAAAACTATATTTGGAAATTATCTTTGTCAAATATCATTTAAGATGTGTCATAGATTATAGTTGCTTGGAAACATCTTTGGAAAATGACTTGGTCAAAGAGTGTGTAAGGTGTGTCATAGTCTTTGTAAGTTGACTAGGAAACATATATGTCTTGTCTTGTCAACATTAAGTTTCAAGTATATGCATATGTCTTGTCAATGTTGACTCTAATAGTAACCTATGGTTTTGGAACATGGTTTATAGAACATGGTTTTGGAAAACTTCTTTACTTGTTTTGCCTATAAATAGAAGTTCATGTTTTACTTAGAAGTGTGATGAAAAGATGAAAAAAACACACACACATAGATAAGTAGGAAACCATGTAGATCACCCTTTCCAAAATGATCATAATGCTTCTAACATTCATATTTGTTGTAAGCATATCATACTTCATGATCCACCAAGAAGGTTACAAGATCTTGAAGTCATCATTCATTAAAGCATTCCAACATATGAAGATTCAAGGGCACTTGACATCCTCAATGGTTGAAGACTTCTTATTCAAGGAGTTCATGTAGATTAGGCATGCATATCCATTAGACTTTTATGTCTTGGATCATCATTGTATCATAACAATATAGATTAGATGGTTTATGTGTTTGTGCCATAAAACACAAGGTTTTTATGTTGGGCCACAAAACATAGCGGGAGTGGTTGTACCCTTGGTAAAGAACTCGACATCTATCTTAGTGTCGGTAAAAGTGTAAGCGACGAACGGGAGTGGTTGTACCCATGTAAAAGAACTCGATATCTAGCTTAGTGTCGGTAAAAGTGTAAGCGACGAACGGGAGTGGTTGTACCCTTGTAAAAGAACTCGACATCTAGCTTAGTGTCGGTAAAAGTGTAAGCGACGATTGTAAGGTTTTCTCCGCCGAAAAGGGAGGTTGTTGATCTAGTGAAGTAACTCTCGAGTTGGGTACTCGAGGAGTGGAGTAGGGCGGAGAGGAGATCCGTGACCGAACCACTATAAATCCTCGTGTTCGGTTTGCACTTTCCTTTTACTTATTGCCTTACTTTAATGTTTGCATTATTGATTGTTTGTGTTGTGACTTGTTGATTGTACTTGTGTGATAACATGTTTTAAGTGATGTTAGTCATAAACTACAAGTAACATCTTTTATATTAGAACAAGCTAAAAATGGACATTTGATACAACAAGTTTAAAGTTTTTAAACGGTAAACTATTCAACCCCCCTTCTAGTTTTCCATAGTAAGGAAGAACGGAAAAGTATAAAAGAATGTTTTGGGGTTTCTGATGTGTGCTTGAACCTGTGGTACCATTCATCTCATGCTCATACACCTTCAGATTGTTGTAGAGATCATCAAAGTCCATTGTATCCAGCCCTGGTTGTCCTCTGATCATAGTAGCAACTACATGCCATGCTGATGGCAAGCTTCTCAAGAACTTCAAATTAGCATCTTCAACTGATGCCTCAGCATCATATAGTTCTAGCATACTCAGAAGATTTTGGAATCTTTCATAAGCAGAATCAAGACCTTCTCTTTCACCAACAGTGAAAGTTTCAAATTGTTGCTGCAGCAAATTCCTCTGCATCTTCTTGGAAGCATCATTACCTCCAAACTTATTCTTAATTGCAGCCCATAGTTGTTTGGCATCCTTGGCATCATGAAACTTTAATAAGTGACCATCAGGAATAGCAGAGAGCAGTATGTTGAGAGCTTTATCTTGATTTCTTTTGGTAGCAGCTGGTATGGTTGGTTTAGGTGGTGTTGGTTGTCCAAGAATCTCCACTGCTTCTTCAATTTGCATATTACCATTGACAATCACATCCCATAGTACATGGTCTGTGATGGCAATATACTGCCTCATCTTCATGGCCCATAAGTCATATTCTCCCTTCTTAACAGTTGGAATTCTAACAGCAGTGATTGATGGAGCAGGTGTAGCCTCTGTCGACATCTTGAAGGGTTTGTATTATAATCGGTTTAAAGGTTTTTCTTCTTAATCAGAGTTTCCAACACAAGCTCTGATACCACTTGTTGGATCGATGTACTCTGATCAAACTACTTTGTAGCTTGTAAAGGTTTAATAAAATTAAGTAAACTTAACACTATTAATATTGAAACACTGTTTAACCTTGTAAAGTATGCAGAATCTACTAACACAAAGCTTAAGAAGAACTTTTATATTAATCAAACTTTGAACCTGCTTTGTTACACAGATTCACTAACAATCCCTAACTATTATCGACTTTGAACAACTCTAAAACGTATATCGACTAATACCTCTTAAGGCTCTTTATATAGATAACCTTAAGTCGGTTTACAACATCTAACTTGAACGACAAGTCATTATCCCTAACTGATACTAGAATATTCGTTCAATATTACACATTAATCCTTTAACTAATATTGCACATAAGTCCTTGTTTCCTTCGAAGTACTTTGAACATTCTTCAGTAAACAGCAGTACTTTGACTTTTATCTTCAGCAGTACTTTGACTTTATTCTTCATGCAGCAGTACTTTGACATACAGAAGTACCTTGATCTTTTATATCCCAACAATCCTCCCCTAACTTGAACTCCACTTGCTTGATTTCAAGTTTCTTTGTTATCTTTGATCTTCAAAATCTTTAATCATTCAGAAAGATTGTTTCTTTATCTCTTTATCTTCTATCTGTCATGTGTCAAAGTACTCTTTATCAGCATCAATTTGATATCTTTTCTGCAATAATCTTCCTCAGCTACTCAGCAACATTTTGGTACAATAGTCATCAAATCTTATAAAGTTTCATACTATTCTCATCACTTCCAGGTGTGTAAACTCCTGTGAGAGGTGAATCATTGAAAATTAATGGATTTTGATGTCTCTTTACCAAAGCCATTAACTCTGGAGTAGCCAATGTTTTAGGTTAGAACAACCATGGTACATTGATAACCATATGATTTTTAGCAAATCATCAGCTATCAACGGATTTGAGTAGTCTTTACCAATAGCCGTTTGCTTTTGGACTAGTTAGTTCTTTGATTTCAACCATGGTGAACTAATTACCAAAAATGGATTTTCCACAGCCTTTACTACAAGCCATTTTTCCTTGTGGGCTAGCCAACTCTTCACTTATACAGATATGGTGAGTTGAAACCATACAATTTTTAGTAAATTGTCAACTAAAAACGGATTTGATTATCACATCAGAGCCGTACACTTATGATGAGTCAAACTCTTTCTTGTCTGTTAAACATGGTGACTTGATTGCCATTTGTTGTGCAGTATAAATACTAACACCATGTGTTTCTTTTCAAATCCTTTTATTTCACTTTTAAACATCAAAAGCTTTTTATTTTATTTTAAAGGACTTATACTGGTTTATATCATCAAGCAGTACTTTGATAAAGTACTGTTTGTCTTTGCAGTACTTAGAAAAATACTTATTATACAAAACAAATCATACCAGTATTTTGCAATATTACTCTTCAGACTTAGTCCATCTGATAAATAGCTTGATAACATCCAAAGCTACCTCAGATTCATCTTCAATTTCCATTCCATGATCCAACATTCTGAGCATAATTTCTCTAATCAATGGATATCTCCTCTCAGCAAGCATATGAATCATGGTACCATCTTCCATCTCTAGTGCATGAACTCCTGATGACTCAAAGAATCTCCATCTTGTGATTTCCCAATTCTCTTGATCATTCCACAGAGGATCAACACTTGTTTCTTCAGTTTCCCAGATGGTAATTAAGTCTCCAAGCAAAATTAATCCCACTCCTGATGCTTCAATCTCTGCAAAGTATGTCTGCACTTGCATATATAAGTCATATAGATCTTCTCTTGTGATAAAATGAAAAACATCCCATAACATATTGAATACTGTGAAGCTTTCATCTTCTCTGTTGAACATAAGATAGTTTCCTTCTTTTGATTCAACCACAGAGAATGAGATTATCTTGGACTTCTTTCCAGAGTCTTCAGTCTTCTTATTTTCAAAATCTACTACTCTGAAATAGTTTCTAAGTTCATCAACTGTATCTTCATGAATCATCTTCAGTCTTTTTGACAATTGATCATCTTGAACTGCTTTCTTTCTTTTGAATCTTCTTTGCTCAGCCTGTTTTTTTCTAGTCTCTTCTAACTTCTTCTTTCTATCAACATCCATGGGTACAAAATTTTCTACTTCTTTCCTGATATCCTCTTGTACTTTATCCCACAGAGCTTTCACTTCTAGATACCTCATTTTGTGTAAATTCTTGTATCCTCTTCTTTTCAAGAAACTTATCATCTAGTTTCTTTCCTGAGCAATAGTCATTGGCTTCTTTGTAATTGGCCTACTAACTTCTGCCAAATACTCTGCATCATACTCAGCTTGTTGCTTTCTAGCAACCTCTGCATCCTCTGCAATCTTTAGTTCTCTGATCTGAGCAAGAGTAAATTTCTTCTTTTTCTTCTTAATTTCTTTCTGCTTCATGATCCCTTTCCCTTAGTCTTTGGGATCTAACTCTTCAGATTCAGAAGTACTTTCAGAAACTTGTTGTGCAGGCTCAGAAATATGTATTCCTCCAGTAGATCTATTCAAATTCATCATAATCTGAGCAATTGTTTCATCATCACTTGCAGTATGCACCTTAACTTCTTCTTGCTGTATAAAAGTAGAAGGACCAGCTTCATCTTCATAATTTATTGTAGAAGGTCCAGCTACAGTAACTCCACTTTCATCAATATTCATAGTAGAAGTACCCTGCTCAGCAGTACCTTGCAGACCTATGTTTTCTGCAGCAGTACTTTGAACACCAGCACTTTGAGTTTGAGTACTTTGAATATTCTGTGCATCAACATCCTGCTCAACAATATTTGCATCTTCTTCAACTTGTTTCTCTGGCACAAAAGTCTTTGGAGACTTTGGACTTTCTGGATATTGCCAAAGATGAGCATCTTCTGAATATTTAATCTCAGCATCATCTCTATCCAAATTATTATCTTGATTCCTCCCCAATTTGATAGATGATGACTTCCTATGCCTCCTCTTGGATTTAGAAGTCTTCTTTGAAGATTTAGACTTTGGCTTCTGAGACTGTTTCTTTTCCTTCACATAAAGCCTAAAATTCTGAACAAGAGGCCAGACAAATTTCTTCAACCTTCTGAACTTCTTTCTTAACTTCTTGATTTCTGCAGCTTGAGCATTCACAGTTGTCTGCATCTTTTCCAATTCTTTAGTCAAAGCATAAGTACTCATAGCACCTTCAATTCCCTCATCTCCTCCAGGTGTTTGAATCCCACCTGTGGAAGTATAATCATTGGGAGAAGGTACTTGTGTATGCTCTGAAGCAGTACCTTTAGAAGAAGTACTTTGTGGAGAAGTACCTTCAGCAGAAACACGTTTATCCAAGGAAGCTGACACTGAGGGAGTCCTTTCACTAGAAACATCATGCTGAGGGGAAACAATAGGTGGTGTAGGGGTATGTACTGATGCAGAATGCTCAATAGAATCAGGTTGATCAGCATTATTATAAGCATTGAGAGGTGTATTTCTACCCGAAAAATTTACTCCCTTATGAGACATAAAAGTAAACACTTTAGGTGGCATCCTAATTGTGGGTACATAATCCTGAGGTTTTGGTATCCCATCTAATGGATTCTCTAAGAGAAGTTGAACAAATCTAGGATACATTAGAAAAGGAGATCCAGCCTTAATATGTGTGAGCATACCTTCAAGGATCATGTATGAAAAATTGAAGGGTTGATTGGTGATAAGGTCAACAAATGCAGAAGCTATGGAATGGCTAAATTGATCCCAAGCAGTACTCTTTGGACTTAAACAATGAAGTAAAACATGAATAAGAAACTTCCAATGAGGACTAATCATGGCTTTCTGAAAAGTAAGCTTATTCAAAGGTCCTTCATACCCAATGTCTCTAAGTGTATTCCAAATCTCTTGTTTAGCAAACAAAACAGAGCCTCCTTCATTTTCAAACAACAGAGCCTCTCTGATTGTTGCTTCTGTAACACGAATAGCTCTCCCAGCAACTATAGCATGTATAATATCTTCTCCATCTTCAACCTCTGACCTTGCTGTATCCCAAAACTCATGTATCCAAGGTCCAATAATCTCTAGGTTGACTAAGATTGAGTAATAGATGGTGGTTCCAGTGAGAAAATCAATAATCCCATGAAAATCAAGGTTATGTTGCATTTTCTCAAGATTGGCTATCATGTTGTGTTTGGTGTTGGTTGGTCAATGTGCCATTGTGATTAGGTTTAGAGAGAATAGTTGTAATCGGTGAATAATATGAATGAGTTTGATGAACAAGAATGGTGAATGAGTACGAGTGAATAAATAATAAAAGATATGAGGTATATAAGGATAATATACAAAAAATCACGGTTAATAAATAATTTTACCGTTATTTTTGGAAGTGATTATCCCCATATCTTTCGAAAGTTTGTTACCCGCAAATCTGACCGTTGGAACAGTATCTGACACGTCAGCGTACCCTTTATATCACCAAGCAGTACTTTCCATAAAGTATGGAGCAGTACCTTCAGTCATAAACCCAAACAGTATGTTGACCAAAGTACTTCCCAAGCAAAATATCTTGAGAGTTGACTGTTTGACCAAAATATCTTTGAAAGTCAACCCTGAGTAATGACTATCTCCCCAAATTAATTCCTAAAGCTACCATGGTAAGTGAACTTCAATACACTTCATTTAATGACCATATACCTTTACTTTGCCTATAAAAGCAACTTTACCAACAACAAATTCAAGTCATCTCATCTTTCATTATCAGAACACAAAAACCCTAACAATGAGTCACTTTCCTCTTGTGCATATCTCCTCTGACTCTGATGGCTCCACAGATTCAGAAATAAGCTACTACTCGGACTCTGAGTTTGAAGATCCAGGATGGTTGGATTACATACCTCCTCATGTAGAGTTTGTTAGACCCCATGGATCATCCTCATTAGTGAGTGTTGCAAACTCTTCCATAACTGATGTAGCCAGCACTACCAACAAAAAGCCCAAGAAGAAAAAGTATGTCCCTGGTTCATCTCTGGCTAATGAGCTTCCACATGCTTTAACTCAAGCCCTGGAATCAGCAATACAGAACATGAAGTGGCCAGCTCCAAGGAAAGAGAAACCACCCAAGCAAGTTCTTGGCCTGGCTTGCCCAAGAAAGCAAGCTTCTTTTGATGACAAAAGAAAGACTGCTCAGAAGGGAAAGTAGAGCTATGAGGGCAAGGGAAAAAGGTGTATGGAGTAGGTTGTGTGGAGCTTGGCAGTAGGTTGTGGAAGTTGTTTGTTTGTCTTGTCTGTGTCTGAATATCATCTGTTTCTGTGTTATGATGTAGAATGGTTGTTGTAACTCCTTTCTGAATGATGAATAAGAAACTTTTCTTTTGAATGATACATGTAGCCTCCCCTCAAATAATGACTAACTACTAACTACTAACCTCCCCTAAAAAATAGCTTAATTATTAATCATGCCAATACACAACTAAAAAGGTAAATCTTGAAACATCAAAGCCCTTTGTGAGTAGATCTGCTACATTATCATCAGTATGAACTTTAACCACATTTATAAGCCTGTGCTCATAGCAATCTCTAATAAAATGATGCCTAATCTGAATGTGCTTGGTCTTGGAATGATAAACTGGATTCTTCACAATACAGATAGTACTCTCATTATCAATGTTGATAGGAGTATTCTTGAAGTTGAATCCATAATCCAAGAGCCGATTTTGCAACCAAAGTACTTGTGCACAACAACTTGCAGCAGCTACATACTCTACTTCTATGGAAGAAGTTGCTACAATTGTTTGCTTCTTACATTGCCATGAGACTAATCTGCTTCCAAGGTACTGGCATCCTCCAGTTGTGGATCTTCTGTCATAGTTGTCTCCAGCATAATCACTGTCTGAAAAGGCTTGTAGATGGAAAGGTGAATCCCTAGGATACCATAATCCTAGTTTAGGTTGTTGCCTAAGGTACCTGAAAATCCTCTTGACAACATTCAAGTGTGATACCTTTGGATGAACTTGATGTCTTGCACATAAACACACAGCAAAAGTAATATCAGGTCTAGATGCAGTTAAATACATGAGACATCCAATCATAGACCTGTATAATGTGACATCAACATCTTCTCCTTCTTCATCTTTTCCCAAAGGTTTGTTAGTATCCACTAGTGTAGATGTAGGCTTGACAGTTGTGAAATTGAATCTCTTAAGAATATCTGCAACATACTTATCTTGACAAATATATATTCCACTGCTTGACTGTTGCACTTAAAGTCCCAAGAAGAATGTTAATTCTCCCATTGAACTCATCTGAAACTCTTTTTGCATAAGATCTTCAAATTCCTTCACCATAGATTGCTTAGTAGCACCAAAAATAATATCATCTACATACACTTGGACAAGCATGATATCCTTCTTATCTCTCTTGATGAACAAAGTCTTGTCAATAGCTCCTCTCCTATAACCATGTTGTAATAGAAAGTTGGAAATTCTTTCATACCAGGCTCTTAGAGCTTGATGAAGGCCATACAGGGCCTTGATAATCTTGTAGACTTTGTTTGGGTGTGCAGGATCTTCAAAACCAGGAGGTTGTTTGACATAAACTTCTTCTGTGATAGTGCCATATAGAAAAGCACTTTTAACATCCATTTGGTATACAGGAAATCCCATGTAGGATGCAAAAGCCAAAAATAGCCTGATGGCTTCAATCCTTGCCACAGGAGCAAAGACTTCATCATAGTCTACTCCTTCTTCCTGTCTATATCCTTGAGCCACTAACCTTGCCTTATTCTTGATAACATTCCCTCTTTCATCTCTTTTTACCCTGAAGACCCATTTTGTACCAATCAGTCTCTTACCATCAAGTAAATCACATAATACCCATACTTCTTGAAGTTTAAACTGTAAGAGTTCTTCTTGCATAGCTTCCACCCAACTCTCATTGGCTAATGCTTGTTTGATATTCTTTGGCTCTTCTTGAGATAGAAAACAAGCAAATAAACGCAACTTCTGATCCTTGTGATTCACCCTGTTTTGTTTGTAGATAAAACTAAGTAAAGAAGTATGTTGTTGAGACATATTCTTAGCCTTAGTCCTTGTGAGCACTCCTAAAGCTGAGGGTCCAATTATGTTGGTAACAGGATGAGTTTTGTGAATTCTTAGAGTAGGAGTTGGTGAGACTTCAAGATTATCTTCCAAATTAGTTAAATCAGGATCTGCATTAGAATCTGAGAAAATGCCTTCTTGATCCAATTCATCATCAGTGTCTTCTAAGGTAATCTTGTTTGGATCATTCAAATCATCAGTATCTTCTAAGTCAGGCATGTTAGAATCATTCACAGCATCAGTATTTATCCAATTTGAAGTATCTAAAGGTTGAAAAGTACTTTCAAATGGATTAGTAGCACTTTGGGGTAAAGTACTGTCAGTGCCTTTAGCCTTCTTCTTTTCTGCTTCATAAGCTCTCCTTTGTTCATCTTCATAAGACTTAGCCATTGTTTCTTGAAAAAGCATCCTACTAAGTTCATCTTGAATGGCTTGATCTTCATCAGATACTGGTATCTGTGGTGGAACAGTACTTTGAGGATCAACAGTACTGTTAGGTTCAGCAGTACCTTGAGGCTCAGAAGTACTCTTCTTCTCATCATTGACATTATCATTTGGCTCATCTTCAGATCTTAAATTAACATCATGAACAATGTACTGTGCTTCTTCTTCAGTGGGAGCAGCTTGATTTTCTTCCCTTACAGGTACATATTTCATTGATGAAGACATTAAATCAAGATCAAACATCCAATCAGGACCTTTACCTTTAGAATTTTCTTGCTCTTCTAGAAAATCAACATGAAGACATTCTTGAACCTTTTTGGTAGCCCTGTTGTACACTCTGAATCCTTTGCTATTGGTACAATATCCCAATAAATATCCTTCATCTGACTTCCCATCAAATTTGCCCAAATTATCAGCAATGTTTAAAATGGTTAGGGGACATCCAAAAGGTTTCATAAACTTGATGCTAGGCTTCTTTCCCATGAGTAACTCATAAGGTTTCTTCATTTGAGGTTTTGTCACTGATACTCTGTTCAACACATAACAAGCAGCACTTACAGCCTCAACCGAGAATGGAACAGGTAATTGAGAGTCTGCAAGCATTGTCCTTGTTGCATCTATAAGAGTTCTATTCTTTCTTCTGCAACTCCATTTTGCTGAGGAGTTCTAGCAATACTGAACTCTCTTTTAATTCCTTTCTTGGCACAAAAGTCATCCATTAGCTGATTCTTGAACTCAGTCCCATTATCACATCTAATGCCTCTAACCTTGAGTCTTAACTGATTTTCAAGTGCTATTATAAGATCATGAATAGCATCAAAAGTATCATCTTTGAAGCATAAGAAAAAGACCCAACTAAATTTGCTACAGTCATCTGTTACAACCAAGCAGTACTTCTTCTTGTTCAGACTAACAACTGAAGCAGGTCCAAACAGATCCATGTGCATCAATTCCAAAGGCTCTCTAATGGTTTTCTCATCAATCTTCTTACAGGAAGCCTTGTGTTGTTTATCCTTCTTACAAGCAAGACATGAGTGATCATTCTTGAATGTTTTAGAAGGTAAACCTCTAACTAAATTTCCTTTGACCAGCTTATTGATGTTCTTGAAATTTACATGCCCCAATCTTCTGTGCCATTGATGTGCTTCTTCCATTGTTGCTCTTGTAATCAAACATGTTGCTCTTTCAGCAGAATTAACATTCTTTAAGTCTATGTTGTACACATAATTAGTTCTTGGTGTTCTCAGCATCACCAAGTTTCTATCTTCTAACTTAAAATCAGGAGAAAGTATAAGACATTATGTGTCAAAGAATAACACAGGGTACTTCTTATCACAAATCTGAGAGACTGACAAAAGATTGAATTTGATCTCCTTCACATATCTAACATCCTCAAAATCAATGTTTCCTGCCTTGATAGTTCCTTTGCCAGTTATTCTTCCTCCATCAGGATCATTCCCAAATGCAACTTTTCCTCCAAAATAAGCTTTAAAATCTGACAAGAGCTCCTTTTCTCCTGTCATACTTCCAGAGCAACCACTATCTACAATAAAATGATCTTTAAGCTCCTCTTCTGGGTTGCCCTGCATACACATGAAAAAGGTTAGTTATTTTTAGGAACCCAAGCCATTACTGACTTGTGTTCCCCTTGTGGAGTGACATACTCAAATTCTTTGAGTATGTAATCACCACTGTCTTTGAAAACAAGATCAAGAATTAAGGTTTTTGTTTCCAAAACTGTTGGTTTATCATGATCAATTTTTCCTTTTTCACCCTTAACCTCTTAAAGTACTAGTTCTTCCCCAGCAGTACTTTCTTTCTTAACCCATTTAGTTGTAACTTTTGGAGTTGGGGTCTGTGTTCTAGCATCTTTTCTTGTGTTGTAAGGCCTTCTAGGTTTGTAGTAGTTGAATCTCCTAGGTCTTACACTTGAGTGTTTGCTAGAAGTATCTTGGTTTGGGAACTTTCTATCAGTACTTTGTGAAGGTACTGAGAGTTTGGAGTATGATCTTTTCTGATGAGGATACCTATAGTCTTTTGAGAAATTACTATGGTTAACCCTATTTGTGTAATTCCAAACTGGTTTATTGTCCCTTGGCTTATTCTCCCTGTGACTCTGATTTGCAGACCTGGTCCTTGGGTATTTGCTTAAGTATTCTGAGTGATAATCACAGTCTTTAATCAAATGATGAGGACTATAACATACATAACAGACCTTTGGACCAATATCCCCAAATCCCTTTCCATAAGGTTTTCTAAAATTAGCAGTATTTTGAAAGTATTTTCTTGGAGGTACTGCTGAGTGATCAGCAGTATTTGAAAAGTGTTTGAAGGTACTGCATGTTTTGAAAACTTTTTCTCATCAACCTTAGGTGCTTCAACAGATTTTTCTAAAGTTTCAGGAATAGATTGACTTTTAAGCTTTTTCCTAAACTCTAGATTATCTACCCCATAACAAGAAACATCTTTTCTAGGTGGTTGAAAGCTACCTGGGGGATTAGGAACTGCATTATATCCCTTGTCTTTCTTAAATTCAGGAGGTGTTGGACTAGGGTATTCCTCATCACTAGAAGTGTTTTCATCTAAACTTATGAACTCTTCATCACTAGTGGAGGTATCTACTATAAGATTTAGTTCCTTACTCTTAAATGGAATGCCTTCATTGCTATCATTATCATAACCTAGGCCAGTTTTAATGTTTGATGTTCTTTGCTTTTCAACAAATTGAACATGTGACAGACCTGATTCATTCCAAACAACAAGTTTTTCTAATAACTTATCTCTCTCAGCAGTAACTTTCTCTAGTTCAGACACCTTACATCCTAGTTTCCATTCACTCAACTTAACTAGGTATTCCTGTTGCTTATATGTTTCAGCCCATGCTACTTCATTGTTTACATGTGTAATTATTTTGGCCTCCATTGACTCTAAAGTCAATTGATAGCCAGTTATCTCAGCCCTAGCCCTTTGAAATTTATCTCTTTCAGCTACATATTCACTAAGTAACTTTTGATACATATCATTGCACTTAGAGCATACCTCAGAGCTAGTGGATGAACTTGGTGAAGTAGCTACCATAGCAAGCTGAACAGGTGCTTCTTCAAACTCCATGCTCCAATCAAAGCTTCCTAGACCATCTCTTGACTCCAAAGCAGCATATCCAGGCTCTTCATCAAATGTTGTGCTCCAGTCTTCCAATGCAACCATTGAATAGGTTACAGGTTCATCATCAAATTCATTGGACCAATCAATCTCTGACAGATTCTCTTGAGCAACCAAAGCTTTTGGTTTTGGTTCAGTAATAGGAATCTCTTTTCTTTCAGGCTTGGGTGGTTCAATCATCTTGTTTGCTTGATACTTTGCAAATTTACATTCCCTTGCAAAGTGACCAGTCCTTTGACAATTGAAGCACTCAATTTTGGACTTATCAAATGTTATTCCCTGTTTAGCTCTAAAATTGATGCCTTTTCCTGTCTTATTCACATACTTCTTGATCCTTGCAGTGAGCAAGGCAACTTGCCATCTGATATCAATTTCTTCTAAAGCATCATCATCTATTTGCAATACATCCTCTTGATAGGTTACAGGTAGAGATGCTTGTTGAGCAAAGAATGAACTTAGAACATCATCTAAGGTGGGGGTAATAGATTGTGATGAAGTGGTAGTGACCATAGTTGTACATGGAACCTGAGTTTCAGTCACAACACTTTGGACAGGATAAGCAGTACCTTTGTTGGAAGTACTGCTTCTGTTTTCAGAAGAGACAAAAGCAATGTTTTGGGGTTTCTGATGTGTGCTTGAACCTGTAATACCATTCATCTCATGCTCATACACCTTCAGATTGTTGTAGAGATCATCAAAGTCCATTGTATCCAGCCCTGGTTGTCCTCTGATCATAGTAGCAGCTACATGCCATGCTGATGGCAAGCTTCTCAAGAACTTCAAATTAGCATCTTCAACTGATGCCTCAGCATCATATAGTTCTAGCATACAAAGAAGATTTTGGAATCTTTCATAAGCAGAATCAAGACCTTCTCTTTCACCAACAGTGAAAGTTTCAAATTGTTGCTTCAGCAAATTCCTGTGCATCTTCTTGGAAGCATCATTACCTCCAAACTTATTCTTAATTGCAGCCCATAGTTGTTTGGCATCCTTGGCATCATGAAACTTTAATAAGTGACCATCAGGAATAGCAGAGAGCAATATGTTGAGAGCTTTATCTTGATTTCTTTTGGTAGCAGCTGGTATGGTTGGTTTAGGTGGTGTTGGTTGTCCAAGAATCTCCACTGCTTCTTCAATTTGCATATTACCATTGACAATCACATCCCATAGTACATGGTCTGTGATGGCAATATACTGCCTCATCTTCATGGCCCATAAGTCATATTCTCCCTTCTTAACAGTTGGAATTCTAACAGCAGTGATTGATGGAGCAGGTGTAGCCTCTGTCGACATCTTGAAGGGTTTGTATTATAATCGGTTTAAAGGTTTTTCTTCTTAATCAGAGTTTCCAACACAAGCTCTGATACCACTTGTTGGATCGATGTACTCTGATCAAACTACTTTGTAGCTTGTAAAGGTTTAATAAAATTAAGTAAACTTAACACTATTAATATTGAAACACTGTTTAACCTTGTAAAGTATGCAGAATCTACTAACACAAAGCTTAAGAAGAACTTTTATATTAATCAAACTTTGAACCTGCTTTGTTACACAGATTCACTAACAATCCCTAACTATTATCGACTTTGAACAACTCTAAAACGTATATCGACTAATACCTCTTAAGGCTCTTTATATAGATAACCTTAAGTCGGTTTACAACATATAACTTGAACGACAAGTCATTATCCCTAACTAATTCTAGAATATTCGTTCAATATTACACATTAATCCTTTAACTAATATTGCACATAAGTCCTTGTTTCCTTCGAAGTACTTTGAACATTCTTCAGTAAACAGCGGTACTTTGACTTTTATCTTCAGCAGTACTTTGACTTTATTCTTCATGCAACAGTACTTTGACATACAGAAGTACCTTGATCTTTTATATCCCAACAAGATTCATTAAGGGAATTGTCTAGGGGTAGTGTTGTTAGTTTAACCGATGAATGATGCGGAAAATCATCATAAGTCTCACTGTTCCTAGGTGAAGTCATTTCCTAGTTATAACTAGTAACCTCGAGTTCTAGGTCTGGGTATATAAAACTTAGGGTAGGCTCGGGATAACCTAGTGGTGTAGTATTCCTAGTAATTCCTAAATCCTCAAAGATATAGTATGTGGGTAATCTTAATATGGGATAGGCAACTTATGAGACTAAGTATAGGCAACTATAACCTCAAAACGGCTTGTTCATTTATCTTATAAGGTGAAAACTTGACTAGTACCCATATCCCGTAGCTAGACTAAGTACTAAAAGCTTAAGATTCTAGGTCGGTAGTTTACATGTCTAATCCTTTGTTATTGTTAAGTTTCCTAGATTTTATCTAAAATACTCCTTATATCTAATCTATGACTAACTCTAGTGTCCTCGATAATCATTCCAGGAGTAGAAAGCCTAAACAAGAACTAAAACAACCTTATTGGAATGTCTTTCTTATTTCTTACCTATCGGGTTATGGATTTTCTCTAGTTGGGTCTCTAACCTATAAAAACCTCAAAGATTCCTAATCTTATTTTCTATTTCCTCGATACATTCTAGAGATAGCCTATTTAAGTGATTCAAAATATCCTCTGTTTATTCTTATGTTTTTCCTAAGGGTGTCATATCCAAAACTATTTCTAACCTCGATTATAGTGAAACCTAGAGAGTGTAGTACGGGTTTTACTAAGAGGGGAAACTACTTCGGAAATCATAGTAATCTTAAGGGAGTGGGAAGTGAAAAGGGAAGAATAGGAGTATGCTTGTATATAACCGTTATATACTTGCATATAGGAATAGTTAGGGGAAGATGCTCTAACTAGGGAAAACTAAAAGATTTCAGAGAAGTGAGAATTTAGAGGCGGGGAAAAATTCAAAATGATAGGGGAAGTGAGTTAAGGAGTTTGGAGAGGGTAAGGAATAGAGTATGGGGAGAGTTGTAGTACATGACATACAATGTCATAAAATAACTAGGAAGGAGATCACAACCACATATAAATAACTTGTTATACACAAGGTTTAACAAGTGTCGGTATTTATGCCATATGTCTCGTGGTTGGATTTGAAAGGATAGGGGTTTTAGGCAGATTGCCGGGTGTATAAAGGAGGAATTTAGTGGAGAAGGAGAAATAGGAAATGGATTTGTTTCTTAGGGCCCACTTTATCAGCACTTACTAAGTATTTAAAGGTAATATCCTAGGTTTAACCTTAAAATGCCTAAAGTTCAAGAACAATATTCCTAAAGAATATTTCTCTATCTTATGAGGTTTTTGGTTTTGGATTAAGGTATCGAAACTAACCTAAATACTTAGGGGTTATAAGTAATACATGTCCATTAGTATTACTTATAGGGTAGAACAAAACCTAAGGTAGATTTTAACAAGTACCCAACTTGTTATGCTTCCTAAAGATGGATAAATTTTCTAGGGTTCGGGATATCCTAAAGTAACCTAATAAGGGATGGTCGAGGAATAGTGTTTCTATCCTAAGAAGTATTTAAAGACTTATGGGTTGTAGGTAACACATATCCTTTAGTATTACCTTGTGGAATGGGACGAGATCTAATATAGGCAATAACAAGTATCCAACTTGTTGGGTTTCTTAATGGCTAACTTAATCTCTATGGCTATAATAGGGTTCGAAATGTCTTAAGGTAATCTAGTTAAGGAATGGTCGGGTGATGGTGTTCCTATTTTAAATGGTGATTAGGGAATGAAAACTAGGGCAAGGTATAACGATGTCATAACTTATCTTATATCATAGGTATCCTATCTTATGTATCCTATATCTAACTATTACCATTATTTATAGTGCATATCCTAGGGTAGAATACTAATCAAAAGCTGTAGGTGGTAATGGTGTACTAATTGGTGGTTCTTTCTAATAATCCTTAAACTTAGATGTTAGGGTTGGAAGGGCTTTCTATATCTAATCGATGAAGAATCTAATTATCATCGATTATCTCTTTTAAGGTATAAATTCCTATTGGGTTACTACCTAGCTATTGCTATGACCTTTTTCTATCTTCAATAAAAGGTCAATAAAGTGTTCACCTAAACTATTCAGGATATTCACAACCTGATCTTCCTAGTGTTCTAAGTGTGTCCTAAGGGGATCTCCTCCAACCTCAAATTTCCAAGATGAGGTAGGAAGATTAGTGAAAAAAAAGGATAGGGGTGCTAAAGTATAGGATCGCTTCCTAAGTAGGCTAGGCTTTATTACTTGGTAAGTGCGATAAAGGATGTGTGGGTCTATTAAATAACATTGATCCTTCGGGAGTAAAGAACCCTTAGGGATCAAATGTTGGTGAGGGTAGTATTGGGGGTAAAGGTAAAATAGTTGATAGAAGGATAAGAGCTAGTGGGGGAATACCTCATGCTTTTAAGTATAAGATGGGTTATCGGGAAAAGGCGAGAAACTTAGAGAGGCTAGTGAATCTAAACTATTCCTAGAATCTTCCTAAGAATTAGGGGTATAACCGAGAACATTTGGAGAGGGAAGAGCATTCTCCGCATGTAAACTGGATGGGAAGATAGTAGGATAGGGGGGAATAGAAATGACTATATAACAACCCGGTGCAAAATAACCTAAGTTACTTATAAAGATAACAATTATGGGATATCTAATTAGACTAACCTTTTGCATATAGTATTTCAGGGAAAGGAAGTGGCATTGAGGACTTTCTTGGGCTTAGGAAAAGTAGTTGTAGTTTAGGTTTTGACCTTGTTCTCTACAACTGATGCTCTGATACCAATCTGTAACACCCCCTGGTATGTGTTAATTTACACATACCTTTATACCTAAATATCGGACCAAAACGACCAAAAACCTGTCTATGAATGCCAAACTTGTATTGTTTTTGTGTTTGTGATGTGCAGGTAAGGATATTGTAAAAATGGACAAAATAAAGCAACACGAGCATGAGAATTTGGAATGAGTATCAAAAGCCGGAGTCGGGAAGCATTTTTCAAGCCTTAATCCTAATTTGCTCAAATTGTCAATAGAGGTCCTTAAAAAATAATAAAAGACAAGATAAGCCCTTAGAATGAAGTTTCACAAATTACAGCTTTGATCCTTGAAGTATTGGATTCTACATCATTGGTCCTTGGAATTTCACTAATTCTAAACTTCTAAAATCCTAAACCCATTTTACAAACCATACCAATAAACCCAAATAATCCACAAGCCCAATCTCAAAAATAAATACCCAAGCCCAAACCATTTTCAGTCAAAATATTTATTACGGGTCAAAGAGGTCAAGCAAGGGTCAAATAAACAAATAAAAATAAACCCGCCCTTTATTCATCCCCAATTCATATTTTACCCAGGCAAAAGAACCCTAACTCTCCTATCTCAATAATTACTGAGAGTAAGGGTATTATTGTACAATCATTGGGCTTCTAGAAGAATGTCAGGAGTGTCAGAGCGGGTCAGAGCCAAAGAAACACACATGGGGACAGATGGCAGCTTACAATTGGTCTTCACACGTCATTTGGAGTGATCTAAGGGTTATTATTCAAAGGAAATGATTGGCTTATGATCAGAAGGCTCAGATTTGTGGAGAGAAAATACACCACACGGATTGCCAAGCTGGCAATCTGTGGATAATCCTTTCTAGAATCTCCTCATTTGTGGTATAAATAGAGGTGTTAGGGTAGTGATTGAGGTGTAGAGTTTGGAGTAGCCAAACTCTACCAAATTTTCTTCTCAATTGTAGTCCTGTAATTTCTCTTTGTAATTCTTAAAGTTTTAATGAATTCAACTTTTTACTCTTAATCACTTTAGCTTATTGTTTACTTATCTTTGTTCTAGTTTAAATCTTCTTTACTTTTAGCTTAATTTAGTTTGTACATATTTACTTTCATTGCAAATTAGTTTTTATCTCATTCAACTGTTTTATTAAATTAGAAAATACAAAAATAAATTTCTGAATAGTGAATTAGTTTTCAACTTAGTTAGATTGTTGTTTTTTATATCTTCTATCAATTAAATATAGCTTTTGGTCGTCTAGTTTCAATTTCTTTGTTCTTAAATTCAGAAAGTAAACAGAAGTTAATGGTGTTGGTTTTGGTGAATTGAGGGTGGAATTCGACAGGCCAATTCAGAATTGGATGTATTGAGCCTATCTAAAGACAGGCTAGCATAGTGAGCCTCTCTGTTCTTGCTGAGAGGATTATAATTGTAAGATCTGTTTTTATTTTCTTGTTTCAATTCTAGTAAAATTCTTTTAATTGAGTTACTGTTGCTTCAAGTTGTTGTTTGATTAACTTCTGTTATTGTAATCTTAGTTGTTTTGATAAGTAGTATAGAGATTGGTAGAATTTTCACTTCTGCTTTATATTTCTTAAATCTGTGACAGAGTTCTGTAGTGGATAATTGTTGTTGATCATTATTGATTAGGATTCTTCTATAGATTTAAGACTGAGGTTGATCATTGTTATGGAATTTTGTATCCTAAATCTCATTTGGCTGTTGTTATTTGTAGTGATAAGTGTTGTTTGGATCTGTCTTGATTGTAGTGATAATGTTTTTCTATTGCTTGTTTCTCTGCATAATTAGACTTGTATAGGCATTCTAGATAAATTAGAGTAGTAAACTCGGTAGGTTTAGTGTAGTTTAACGAATTTGCATTAGACTTTGGAATTCTAGAGTTTTAGTAGCCATTTATCAGTAAACAAATTAAGTTTTAGCTTAAGTTGCATTTGGAAGATGAAAATGATTTTAATAGAGTGAATTAGATGGTAAAAAACTGATGTAGCCTGGAACTTTAGTACAACTTTATTATAGTCTCATTTAGCTTGGATATCAAATCTGCAACATAAGAAGGAGTTTAGCACAGTAGAAGTTTCTGTGTTGGAACTTAATTTTGGCCACTGTTTCAATTTGGTCATGCTTTCAATAGATATTAGAAGTAGAATTTTAGTTGGTGTTAGCATTTTTAAGAGGTTAAGCATCGTTTGCATTTAAATTTTAGTTTACACTTTATATAACAAAAGTTAAATTTCTTTTAGTTGATTCATCATTTTAGTTATTTCATGTATATCGGCACAATAGTAGTTGTAACATCCTTACCATTTTTGGACCACTTTGAAAGGCAAATTTACTTTTGTTGCATCAGTACACTAGCAAACCTGCACAACCCTTTTATATTCTGTCTCAGCTTGTTCATTTCTAATTTCTCGCTTAATCTCTTGACAAAAATTTCTTTGTAATACTTTTCTATAATACTTGGTTGCTTATCTTTGTTCATTTTCAGTTTTTACACCTTTACTTTATCACTTGTTTGCTTAAAGTTTAGCTCAAAAGGTCCCACTTAGGACTGTTCCCCTGCACCTTAGGTTTTGTCCCAACTGCTCACTATCTATAGCCCCTATCTAGCTGGACTCTCGAGTTAATGACCTGTATTTTGGGTATTTGGGAAGCTGGTTCTGCTAGCTTGTTAGATTTGAGTTTGTTTTGGATTTCCTTGTTAGATTGAATAGCTTATTTTGTTTCTCTAAGTAGCTCCATCAGACCTGATTTGGCATCAGTTAGTTTTAGTTTCTTTATTTATAGCTTCTCAGCGTTAGATTGTGTTCTTAGTTGATTGGTTTGGTTTGATGAGACTAGTACTTGCTTAGTTCTACCTGTGTGCATCATAGGATTAGCTTATAAACCTATTAGCTTATTCTGTAGCTTGCTTTATTCACCTTATATAGTATCTGTTATTATCTCTTAGCTTTTCATTTTTTAAGTTTTCACCAAAGTTTTCTATCTTATTAGTTATCATTGTTTGCATAAAGAAAATTTGAAAAATATAATGTTTCAACAAAAAGATGGACCAGGGATTCGAACCCTGGTCAGCTCAGTTACTGCACCACCACACACCACATAGAACACCAACTGCCCATTGGGTCTTTTCTGTTCTAGCTTCTTTTTTTCAAATCTTTTATACCTTTTTTAATTTTACTTTGCTTCTTAGCTTATATAAACTGTTTTGGCTTATAGAAGCTTATTCCTTGTAGCTTTTTCAAATTTAATATTTTTCTTGCATTTAGGTTTATAAAAAATAATTTTCTGCAAAATTTCATAATTTTTCATCTTCATTTGCTATTTTTCTCAATTTAATTTCTTTTAAATACTTTTTAAATCATAGTAAATAAATAAAAATTCAAAAATATATTTTTCTTTTTCCTGAAATTTTCTTTTATCTTTAAGAATGTAGAAAACTCATTTTCATGTCCGTAGGATTAGTATAACTTAGATTTTATTTTTAATTTTGCGTTAGTACGTAGTTTTTAAATATATTGAAGCGTTTTTAGAATAGATTACGTTTTAGATTTTTATAACTTTACATTGTTATTTCTTGTGTTTTATTACAAGCTTTTTTTTAGTTTCATTTCTTTTACCGTAGTTATAATATCCCATATATTCACTTTTATTCTTTTCACGACACGATTTGCGAATCGATATTCACGATTCCATTCAACCTTCGTTGGAAGAACGACCCGGGAAATACTTTCACGAGTATTTCTTCGGAATAATTATATACTATAAAATGACAAAATCATAATGGCGCCGCTGCTGGGGAAGGTCGAAGTGAATTTTTGAATATCGTTTTGAAAAATCGTGTTTTGTTAAGCCTTCCTCTATTTTGTATATATATTTCTATAAAAATATAAAAATTGAAAAATTCATAACACTTTTCCTAAAGTGTTTACAAAATACCAAAAAAATAATAAAAGTTACAGCCTCGACTCGACCGAAAGGAAGGGCGTTGTAAACCAAAAAAGTCTCACAATATAACAAAAACGTGCAATTAATTGATTATCGGGTTATTTCAATTACTACAACCGATTAAGCGGGAAAAACGGAAGCTAAGACCTTAAATTGCTAGTTGAAGAGAGATTCATTCTTCTCTCCCGTCTCATCGCGCGTGGTTTTGAAAGAAACGGTTTCAATTAACGTAACGTTTTACAAAAAGAAAATAAAAGAAAATTAAAGTTTTTGTGATTTGTTTTTCTATAAAAATAAAAACAAAAAAAATAATCTTCTTATCCTCTAAAATTTGATTCTTTTTCTCAAACCTTCTTATGTTTAATTCTTATGGATCCGTTTGGTTTTAATTGTGGAGAACCTTTCTTCGGAGGGTTGTGTGTGTGGTGTACGTGTGACCAATGTGGTGATAATATTCATGATGGAGTTTGTTGGAATTGTAATTCTCCCGCGTATGATCAAAGATCGTTCAACAATCCGTCAAACGTTCCCGATTTCTATCCAACACCACCACCACCTTCGTTTAATTGCTATAATTGTGGAAACCCTTCCGAAGAAGGAGTGCCTTGTGGGGTGTGTTTTTGTAATAAATGTGGATACGCTAATTGTATGTGTTATGCCCCGAGTGCTGACACGTCTTACGCTTACGATCCGAGCTTTGATAATTATCCTCAAAATGATTTCAATCCTCTTTATCAAAACTCTTATGAGCAAGAACCGTATTTCAATGATAATTCATTTCAAAATACATCAAATTTTGAACATTGTGGGGGATCGTCTGAAAATTTTTATGAGCCGAATTCATATTACGATTCTCATGGTTTTAACCAACCCCCACAAATTCCTAACAAGTTTCAAGTTCCGATTGAATTAATTGATGAAATGAAATCCGTTATCGAGACGTTAAAAGAGTGGGTGGCTAATCGTTATACGCATACTCCCGAGCCTCAAGTGAAATCAATGGAAGAACTTCTCGCCAAAGAAAGAAAAACTAAATTTTGTGAGTGTTGTATGTACGACGATAATGATTCCACGATTACAATCGTTCTTAACCCTAAAAAAAATCTATCTCTACTTCCGTAGAACCCGAGGACTCTCTAATAATGGGGAACGAGCATCTAAACACTATTCCAGCAACGGAATCTGACGAATTCAATAAGTCAAGTGTTGAGAACCTCGTTCCAATCCAAAGTGAGTCCGGGGAAAATTCTAGCGGTGATATGAAATTGATTGTTAATATTACACACGTCGATGAAGATATGAATATTTCCGAATTGTTAGCAGAGGAGATCCGCACTCTATACATTGAAACGATCGAAAAAGACGTATTTGATTCATCTCCGAATCCGAATCCATCCTTTGATCCTCTTATATCCGATTCTTTCATTTCTTCTTTCACACCAGTTGAGAGGAGTGATGTCTTTTTAGATGAGATCGAGGCATGTCTTGCTAATGATTCCATTCTGATAATGGATGACGACTCTAATTTCGATCCGGAGGAAGATACTCGTCTCCTTGAAGAATTATTGAATGAAGAACCGTCAACTTTTCTTCCTCCGATGAGCAATGAAGATTTTGATGAAGTTGAAAGTTATTCCGATTCTCACAATGAGTATACTACGAGTGATGAAGATTCTTGTGGAGATATCGATGATAATGATGAAGATGATGATGAGGAAATCCAAGATGAAGCTCTTCGTGAAAAATTATCCAAAGTCTATCTTCTCATTTCTAGAACTGAGGCATTAAATGATCCTCCGATTTCTTCTCCTATCCCCGATATGGATAGTGATTTCTTACCCGAGCTTGAAATCTTTCTATTTGAAGAGACGAGTAGTGGCAATCCCACTATTCATGCTGATATCTCTCTTCTGGATTATGAATGCTTTACCTTTGAGATCGACTCTATACCTATTTCTGATAATCCGTTACGTGAACCTCTTTTAGAGGATGTTGATCGATTTCTTGCTACGGATCACTCGATACCACCGGGTATTGAGAATGACGAGAATGTCCTTCAACGCAATATTATTTCCGATTTACTTTTTTCTCGTCCACCCGCGAAACCACCCGATAAAGATTTTGAATCCGGTACGAATGATGATATTTTTGAAGTGGTGGACGAAAGTTTTGAACAAGATGTTCCTTTTATCATCCAAGTGTTTAAACCATTCTATACTTATACCATCATTTCTTCTTTCCACTCCACCGGGAGTGAAGACACCGTTTTTGACCCCGGCATTTTCATTTATTATGCCGGGTGTCCGTTCCATCTGCTCTCCCCAAGGACGAATTAATTCGGGGATTGAGTTAAGCTACGTGACTCGGAAATCAAAAACAAAGCGCTTCGTGGGTGGCAACCCCATGCTTATCTTTTCATCTTCTTAATTTTCTATTTTCTTTCTAACGTGACGTGAGGAGGGCTACATTTTCCATTCTTGTGTTTTGTGCTTGTTGATGTTTATGTCCAGGATTTTCCGAATAATGAAGACTCTCGTGCTCGTTGTTTTGTCTTCACTCGAGTTTCATCATTCGTTGCTTATCCTAATATCCTAATCTTATCGACTAACATTTATCTTTTGGCATAATTAATAAACGGCCTTAGATTTATGTAAGAGAACCCTTACCTTTTAAACATTGAGGACAATGTTTCATTTTAGTCTGGGGGGTGATCTTTCGATCTGATTTTTGACTTGCACTTTGCTGTGAACTCTTGCAACTCCGTTTTTCCTCCAAAAATGAAAAATAAAAAAAATTGAAAAAGTTGAAAAATTTTGAAGAAAAATCAATGAAAAAGTACAAAAAGATGTGAAAAAGGTTGAAAAAGTTGTACAAAAATATAATAAAGTTTGAATAAGTGTTTTGACACCTTGTTGACTTTCCAGCTGGCGAGAGTAGGAATAAATATTTTGACTTGACCGGGCGTGTTGAGCCCTAGCTTGTTCCCTTAATCAATGATAATCACATAAGCTTGTGCTAGTTTTGTACACAAGGAGCTATAAAATGCGAATTCTTTCTTAAGAATCTGCAAGTTCCCGTACTTGACTTTATACATGCACAGCTTAAAAGCTTTCGCTAGTCTTTTACATCAGGAGCTAGAAAATGCGAATTCTTCTTCTAGGATTTGCAAGTTTCCGTATCAGACTTTATATATGCGTGGCTGATTATCGGCTAAGTATTCGCGGGTTTCATTATTTGGAATCTTAAATTACGAAGAGCGAGAAATGATAGAGTTTATTTAGAAGTTAGATGTTAAACGTGGAGTAGTGGTTCTCTTTAGAGCTCATGAGAGGTACTTGTGGCTTTTTACTCCCATCAGAAATGTCACCCATATATAATAGATGTTCTAGGTTAATTAGTGGTATTTAGGTTTGGATAACATTTAGTTCTTTGTTTTCTAAAAAGAATCTTTGCTTTAGAAGTTGGGTACATATCAAGGAACATCAAAAATAAGAGCAAAAAGTGAAAAATCAAAAGTCAAAAGTTGATTATCTATGTGGTTTTGGAGCTACCCGATAAGCTTCCATTGATGTATTGAGAAAAGTCAAGAAAGAAAGAAAAAAATGAAAAGTATGAAAAATATGAGAAAAGTGAAAAAAGTGAAAAATAAAAAAAATGAAAGTTGATAGTTATGATGAATAAGAGCTTGAATGTAAATAAGTTGTTGGCGCGTGAGGTGCATGTGGATGATTCTGAATTGGACACATGAGGTGCACGTATAGTACTCCGCAACTTATACTTATGATATTGTATGTACCAAAATTCCTTGATGTGGACCGAATTTCTATTGCAGTGGTTCTTAAGAGAAAATGAATAACTACTTATCGTTTTAACGTAGGTATCACTATCGGACTAAAAATTATTGAAACGAGAAAATATGAAGCAATTCATTTCTCAACAAAATAAAATATTGAGATACAAAACCTAGGATATGGGAGTAAGGAGTTTCCACAAGTAACTTTTATGAGTAGTGTTAGCATCTAATTTGTAGATAAGCTGTGATCTCGTTTGTATGCTTAGTTTGGGAGCTTGTGAAAAATCAAGGATGACGATTTTTATCCGTACGGTCACTTTTCTATGAAAAGTGTTTCTACTCGTTGACCCTAATAATTATTGCAAAATAATGAAATTTCAACAAACCGTCACAAGTACGAAGTTTGGAAAATACAAAAATAGAAGTGAAAGTGGAATAAAGGAATAAAGAAAAAATTTTGGAAAACGGAGCGTTTTCGGGAATAAATGATTTTGTAATCTCTTTTGAACCTCCTTGCTACTTTTCAAAGTTAGTAGAAAGAGTATCAAAATTATTTATCTCAAAAGCGTGAATTGATCACATTGCGTGAGGACACGGCAATACCTTTGTCTGGGGGATTTTGGTATGTGTTAATTTACACATACCTTTATACCTAAATATCGGACCAAAATGACCAAAAACCTGACTATGAATGCCAAATTTGTATTGTTTTTGTGTTTGTGATGTGCAGGTAAGGATATTGTAAAAATGGATAAAACAAAGCAACACGAGCACGAGAATTTGGAATGAGTATCAAAAGCCGGGGTCAGGAAGCATTTTTCAAGCCTTAATCCTAATTTGCTCAAATTGTCAATAGAGGTCCTTAAAGAATAATAAAAGACAAGATAAGCCCTAGGAATGAAGTTTCACAAATTACAGCTTTGATCCTTGAAGTATTGGATTCTACATCATTGGTCCTTGGAATTTCACTAATTCTAAACTTCTAAAATCCTAAACCCATTTTACAAACCATACCAATAAACCCAAATAATCCACAAGCCCAATCTCAAAAATAAATACCCAAGCCCAAACCATTTTCACTCAAAATATTATTACGGGTCAAAGAGGTCAAGCAAGGGTCAAATAAACATATAAAAATAAACCCGCCCTTTATTCATCCCCAATTCATATTTTACCCAGGCGAAAGAACCCTAACTCTCTTATCCCAATAATTACTGAGAGTAAGGGTATTATTGTACAATAATTGGGCTTCTAGAAGAATGTCAGGAGTGTCAGAGCGGGTCAGAGCCAAAGAAACAGACATGGGGACAGATGGCAGCTTACAATTGGTCTGCACACGTCATTTGGAGTGATCTAAGGGTTATTATTCAAAGGAAATGATTTGCTTATGATCAGAAGGCTCAGATTTGTGGAGAGAAAACACACCACACGGATTGCCAAGCTGGCAATCCGTGCATAATCCTTTCTAGAATCTCCTCATTTGTGGTATAAATAGAGGTGTTAGGGTAGTGATTGAGGTGTGGAGTTTGGAGTAGCCAAACTCTGCCAAATTTTCTTCTCAATTGTAGTCCTGTAATTTCTCTTTGTAATTCTTAAAGTTTTAATGAATTCAGCTTTTTACTCTTAATCACTTTAGCTTATTGTTTACTTATCTTTGTTCTAGTTTAAATCTTCTTTACTTTTAACTTAATTCAGTTTTTACATATTTACTTTCATTGCAAATTAGTTTTTATCTCATTCAACTGTTTTATTAAATTAGAAAATACAAAAATAAATTTCTGAATAGTGAATCAGTTTTCAACTTAGTTAGATTGTTGTTTTTTATATCTTCTATCAATTAAATATAGCTTTTGGTCGTCTAGTTTCAATTTCATTGTTCTTAAATTCAGAAAGTAAACAGAAGTTAATGGTGTTGGTGTTGGTTTTGGTGAATTGAGGGTGGAATTCGACAGGCCAATTCAGAATTGGAAGTATTGAGCCTATCTAAAGACAGGCTAGCATAGTGAGCCTCTCTGTTCTTGCTGAGAGGATTATAATTGTAAGATCTGTTTTTATTTTCTTGTTTTAATTCTAGTATAATTCTTTTAATTGAGTTACTGTTGCTTCAAGTTGTTGTTTGATTAACTTCTGTTCTTGTAATCTTTGTTGTTTTGATAAGTAGTATAGAGATTGGTAGAATTTTCACTTCTACTTTATATTTCTTAAATCTGTGACAGAGTTCTGTAGTGGATAATTGTTGTTGATCATTATTGATTAGGATTCTTCTATAGATTTAAGACTGAGGTTGATCATTGTTATGGAATTTTGTAGCCTAAATCTCATTTGGCTGTTGTTATCTGTAGTGATAAGTGGTGTTTGGATCTGTCTTGATTGTAGTGATAATGTTTTTCTATTGCTTGTTTCTCTGCATAATTAGACTTGTATAGGCATTCTAGATAAATTAGAGTAGTAAACTCGGTAGGTTTAGTGTAGTTTAACGAATTTGCATCAGACTTTGGAATTCTAGAGTTTTAGTAGCCATTTATCAGTAAACAAATTAAATTTTAGCTTAAGTTGCATTTGGAAGATGAAAATGAGTTTAATAGAGTGAATTAGATGGTAAAAAACTGATGTAGCCTGGAACTTTAGTACAACTTTATTATAGTCTCATTTAGCTTGGATATCAAATCTGCAACATAAGAAGGAGTTTAGCACAGTAGAAGTTTCTGTGTTGGAACTTAATTTTGGCCACTATTTCAATTTGATCATGCTTTCAATAGATATTAGAAGTAGAATTTTAGTTGGTGTTAGCAATTTTAAGAGGTTAAGCATCATTTGCATTTAAATTTTAGTTTACACTTTATATAACAAAAGTTAAATTTCTTTTAGTTGATTCATCATTTTAGTTATTTCATGTATATCGGCACAATAGTAGTTGTAACATCCTTACCATTTTTGGACCACTTTGAAAGGCAAATTTACTTTTGTTGCATCAGTACACTAGCAAACCTGCACAGCCCTTTTATATTCTGTCTCAGCTTGTTCATTTCTAATTTCTCGCTTAATCTCTTGACAAAAATTTCTTTGTAATACTTTTCTATAATACTTGGTTGCTTATCTTTGTTCATTTTCAGTTTTTACACCTTTACTTTATCACTTGTTTGCTTAAAGTTTAGCTCAAAAGGTCCCACTTAGGACTGTTCCCCTGCACCTTAGCTTTTGTCCCAACTGCTCACTATCTATAGCCCCTATCTAGCTGGACTCTCGAGTTAATGACCTGTATTTTGGGTATTTGGGAAGCTGGTTCTGCTAGCTTGTTAGATTTGAGTTTGTTTTGGATTTACTTGTTAGATTGAACAGCTTATTTTGTTTCTCTAAGTAGCTCCATCAGACCTGATTTGGCATCAGTTAGTTTTAGTTTCTTTATTTATAGCTTCTCAGCTTTAGATTGTGTTCTTAGTTGATTGGTTTGGTTTGATGAGACTAGTACTTGCTTAGTTCTAGCTGTGTGCATCATAGGATTAGCTTATAAACCTATTGGCTTAGTCTGTAGCTTGCTTTATTCACCTTATATAGTATCTGTTATTATCTCTTAGCTTTTCATTTTTAAAGTTTTCACAAAAGTTTTCTATCTTATTAGTTATCATTGTTTGCATAAAGAAAATTTGAAAAATATATTGTTTCAACAAAAAGATGGACCAGGGATTCGAACCCTGGTCAGCTCAGTTACTGCACCACCACACACCACATAGAACACCAACTGCCCATTGGGTCTTTTCTGTTCTAGCTTCTTTTTTTCAAATCTTTTATACCTTTTTAATTTTACTTTGCTTCTTAGCTTATATTAACTGTTTTGGCTTATAGAAGCTTATTCCTTGTAGCTTTTTCAAATTTAATATTTTTCTTGCATTTAGGTTTATAAAAAATAATTTTCTACAAAATTTCATAATTTTTCATCTTCATTTGCTATTTTTCTCAATTTAATTTCTTTTAAATAGTTTTTAAATCATAGTAAATAAATAAAAAGTCAAAAATATATTTTTCTTTTTCCTAAAATTTTCTTTTATCTTTAAGAATGTAGAAAACTCATTTTCATGTCCGTAGGATTAGTATAACTTAGATTTCATTTTTAATTTCGCGTTAGTACGTAGTTTTTAAATATACCGAAGCGTTTTTAGAATAGATTACGTTTTAGATTTTTATAACTTTACATTGTTATTTCTTGTGTTTTATTTCAAGCTTTTTTTTAGTTTCGTTTCTTTTACCGTAGTTATAATATCCCATATATTCACTTTTATTCTTTTCACGACACGATTTGCGAATCGATATTCACGATTCCATTCAACCTTCGTTGGAAGAACGACCCGGGAAATACTTTCACGAGTATTTCTTCGGAATAATTATATACTATAAAATGACAAAATCACCCCCATTTTCACAAACTGCAGCGGATGTTAGGTCTGGGGTATTACCTCATGGAATCCTAGTCACAATAATAGAAAATGACTCGAAAAGAGACGTTTTTATAAAAAGATTTATCATTCATTAAAATATCAGAGTTTTTGTTAAAAAGAGGTCCCAAAGTCTATGTGAAATGTTGTGTTTGAATGATAACCGGTTTGAAAGTCCTCCTAGTCCATTGCCACTCCATGCCATAAGTTGTTCAGTTACCTAGGATACATGCTTAAAGAGTCAACCCAAAGGTTGAGTGATATTTTTAGGTTTCAGTTAAAAATAGTTGAATACGAGTTTAGTAAAGCATGGGTTACGTTGTTATACACCCATGAGTAGGTAGAAACAGTTTGTTTCAGTATTGTATGATCAGTACAATACTGAGGAAGAAGTGTTATTGCACTAAGCTCATAAACCCCACGTTAATATGTCCGGGTCATGAGGTCTGCAGACAAAACCATGAGGGGACAATGATAAGGTTAACTTGCCAAAGTTAAACCTAAAGGATGTGTTCAAATATAGTACTTATTGGTACCCAGATGGGGCAAACCAACGGGAGTTGTCAACTCCAATAGATCTATCAACTATATTCGCGTTCACTTGGGTACCCCCACAAGTGATTATGGTTCATGAATTTTAGTTATGTAATGGTGGCAGACAGTAACACTCGTGCAATAACCAAAGAAAAAGACTTATATTTGATTTAAAGAGAAAAAAAAAATAAGCATGCAACCCCCTCACAGGGTTTATAAAGTATTTAGAAAGAGTGAGGCTATGAACTCACCCGGGCTTAGGGAAGTCTGATTGATGTGAAATGTGACTCAGGGATTAGACTGCTGACTCATGTATCCTGGGGGTAGTGTTTGGTGTGTATGTGTATTTCAAGTCCAGGTTATTGTTTGTAGGTTTCTCAAGTAATCACACGTAGGGTTTCTAGATTTTAGTTATAACATAACACCGTTCGGGCCATCGTAATTCAGAAGTATAACTCCTCACATGAAGCTCCCTACTATTGTATTATGCTACCAACATAATATCATTCGGGCCATCATAATTCAGAAGTATATAACTCCTCACACGAAGCTCCCTACTATCGTGTTATGTTATTAAGTACTAGATTTAAATATAACGTATCACCGTTCAGGCCATCATAATTCAGAGGTCATATTGTAGTAAAAGTTTGAGGAGCCATGATACTTTAAGTCGTAAACCCAGCAAACTCGTCAAAACGAATACACAAATGAAATCCATCACATGAAGCTCCCTAATATTGTGACACATTACATAAATAGATAGTACTTTTATTTATTAAGCAAATACTTCATTTAAACATTTAAGTTTATAAGTTGACACTATTTACCCTTTAGGTTTATATATTTACAAAATCTACCCTATACTTATATATTAAGTTTTAACTTCCTGGATTATTCAAATTTAGTCCTTATACTTATATATTTTAGAGTAGTGACAGAAATTACCCTTAGACTTATAAGTTTTCAAAAATTACCATTTATACCATTAACTTTATAACTTTTACAAATCTAGTCCTAAATGTTCATAACAATATTAACTTTTATCCTTAGGTCATATAACTTTGCAAAAAGGGTCCTTATATTTAGTACTTCTAAGAAATGTCAAAAATAGTCCTTGGACTTAGTATTTTCATAAATTTACCATATATACCCCTATGCATGAAAACTATTGCAAAACTAGTCCTAAAATCATGTATACTATATTTTTATGAAACAAGAAGTTTTCCTAGCTTATGTTTAACTAATATAAGCTTATTAAAGTAACATAGATCAGCTTATGGCTTCTGAAAAGGGCTTATAGCATGCAAATAGCAATTAGTCTAAAAATAGGGTTTTAAAATGAAAAGGTTAAAAAGAAAATGATCAAGGCTTAGGAAAGGGTTCTAAGGCGTGTTAATACTATCCTAGGTCAGTACTAAAGTAGTTAGAATGAGTATAAAGGCATACTTGGTGGAAAAATGAAAATAGCTAGGTTTTAGGGTTTCTCGATGGGAAATCATTTCGGCAAGGGTTCTAGGTCTATTGTTCTCAACTCCTAATGTTTTGAAGGATTGTGCACTACTATTAGGACCAGAACATGTGAGTTAAAGAAGTTTGGTGGTGTGGTTTTGAATGAAGGAGGGGTACGAGGGCTTTTATTGACTCGTTTGGCTTGGGGAGGAAGAAAGGAGTGGTGTGGTGGCAAGATGAGGAGGGTGGTGATTCATGGCAGCTAAGTATGACTAACATAAGCTATGGTAGTGACTAGGAGGGGCTATAGGGCTGTGTATGGTGGTGGTGATGGTGATGTCGCGCCTCAAGTAGGTGACAAGGAGGTGATCCACCTCCTTGTATGCTAGCTTGGCAGGTGCTAGGGTGTCTAATTGAGGTGCTTAAGCTACTAGGGTGCTTGGTTGCAGAGCTTGAGGTGCTTTGGTTATGTTATTACTAGTTTAGGTTTAGTTTAGACCTAGTTTTGTTTAGTGAGAGATTAGGGTTTAGCCTAGGGTTTAGTGCCTATATTAGGGTCCTATGAGTGTTTACTGACTAAGATTAAGTCCTAGGAGGATTATATTAAGTGGTGGTAGCTTATGGTAAGGTTTTGGGATAGTTTAACCTAGTTTTGGGACTTATATGACCTATTTAGGATTGTGTGCTTAAGGGACTTGTACCTAAGCCTCTAGAGGGTTGTACTAAGGTTTAGGGGTGCTAAGATATCCTATTGTTGCTAAGGTAACTCATACATAAGCCTTGAACACTTTCAAACTAGTTTGGATAAACAATTAGGGTTTTAAAGATAACCGTAAACACATAGGGTTCAATTAGGGTTTCTGATAGATATAGTATACTAGAGTGATAGATTACTTAGTGTAATGATATTTAGGATCTAGACTTGACATACTGGGATGTTTACAAGATGTAAACATAGTGGGGTTGATCATAGGTGGATACGTGAGCAGGTCTAGAGAGTCATGCATGTAATGAAAAGCAAAAAAAAAAATACCTGTGAAATTACCTTGTGGTGGAAATGATATTGATGAAATTTTATGGGTTATTACACGTCTACCTATGCACTAACAGTCAGTGTACCCGGTCGTGTGTAGTATAGTAATCGGTAAAGCCGAGGTCGTCCCAAGAGCTATACGTGCGGATCTAATCTAAGTTTTAATGCCACTAATTTTAAAGGGGGTTTTGAAATGATTAATAATTAAACTAATAAAATAAAATGAAAGCAAATTAAAGAGATAATCAATAGAAATAAATGTGCTAGCCTAATTACTAATCTTGTTACGCCATAATTAAGTTTTCTTATTAGTGTCTTCTATCGCTCCATGTGGGCGTAAATGTCGCTAGAATCCTTGGGTAAATTTGTCTAGCCTATGATCCATCGGTCCCTATTCCGTAACCATACGATTGACAAAGATTTCGGTTGACCTATATCACAGTCATTAAGTACCAGCTATAATCTAGACTTATTCTAAGAAACTCGGCCTCTTGGAACTTTGGTTTTCCCTTAGGTTCTTAAGTATCTCCTTTTGGTAGGTGATCATATGGTCAATTTGCACACAAGATAGTGGTAGTCATATGTTCAATTCTTACCACTACTCGCAATCTATTCGTCTAGGGTCCTATGGTCAATTCTCCTAACTTCCTAGATACGACCAAACATCAATACTACTAAAACAAAGGTGTCCAAAAATAAACAAAGAAAGCATGCACATAAAGCGATACGAAAACAAGAAAACTAAATCATGGCATAAACAATTTCATAACTAGGCTAACACCAAAGGTGTTTAGCTGATCATATTAAATAATATAGGAAATTCAATGTTTAATATCATAAAGAAAAACATCGAATTAAATACAAATGTTTGATATGAAATTGATGAGTCTCGTATTATACATATTTATACCCCCGATATTATGTAAATTATATAGTAAATAATCTTATTATTAGGACTTTTGGTACTTAATATATGAATGAATGTGTAGGATAAAGGATTGAAGGAAAGACGCATGAAGTACATGAAACAAAGGACTAAAGATAATTATTCATAGTTGGACTGAAGCATGCCGATCATATTTAGAAAGCGTGCCGTTTACGGGCACCTTTAGTCAACTATTCAACTACGAGTCAATTAGAAAGTACGCCGGTATGGAGAAGAAGCCCGACGGTTTTACACCAGTTGTGCGGCGTACTTCTCATGTCAGTTATGTTTCTACATTAATGAGCTACATCAATGATGATGCCGATCACTTGCCTGTCATAACTCGCCAGGGACATGCTAGGGTTCCATTTCAACTATAAATAGGAGCCTAATTTGTGGTATTATACATACCTCAATCAAGAATCATCTCTTGATCATAAGAAGCAGTTTAGTAGTGGTTTTACACCAAAACCACTAGCTAAGGAGTTGGAGTTAGTAGCCATACTTGGAGAACACTACTTGAACGAGAGCATACTTGGAAACCTCGGTATAAACTTGTTCTAATGATGATAATACTTGTTTGTTTCATTTACTTAATTATGAGCATGGAGTAGTACTTTTATATTTGTTAAAGGCACTTCTGCCATGAGTTGAATATAGAATTTGTATCAGGAATATTGAGTCTATTATATATGCATTTGATATGTTATTGTTTGATCTCTTATCATTTGTCTTTAATGATCATCATGATTGTTTAAAGGTCAAAAGATTCAATTATGTTGGTTATATTATGAATCGTCTGTCTATAACGAATCATTGCTATGCTTGTGTGAATTGGATAGTAAAACAAATGTTAAACTTAACTATAACATGTTTAAGGGCTAGTCTCATGTCTAACGACTTGACTAGAGGAAATGCATACTTGATACTTCATACTTGGACCACACTTTATGCACTTTTTGTATCTAGGATCAAAGGCCAAAAGGAGATTCTTTTACATCAAGTAGTTATACTAGTTAACATGATCACAAGTCATGCTTTACTTCTATGCTTTGTCCATGTACCTTCTATGATACTTGTGCTTGTTTATCCCATGTGCTCAGCCTTTAACAAATATACTTTTAGTATAATTTGGCAAAACATTTAAAAATCTTAAATCAAACAAAAACGGTTTTAGTGATAAGTGACAATCATTGGAATCTAATTTTGTTACTCTTAGCTGACAATAGAAACTATTACCTCTCTTGGGATGACCTGGTCTTGCCTCAAACCTTTACTATAAACAAAGGTTATACTTTTACCCATGTGTTTTATGTATTAAGGAGTCGGTAAAACTAGTCTTATAAATTTAAAGCTTTTGAAACACATCAGAAATACTAAAACTTATGTAGTAAATTGCGTGAATTCTCCCTTGGAAATGATCCATATGCTGCTAAATATCGTCCTCCTGGAAGCCCTTTTTCGTCCCTTGGTGTGCAAAAATGCAGAATTAGGGCTTGTATTTATAGCCTTGTCAAAGTTACGGCATAACTTTATGAATTGGTTATGCTGTAACCATCGTATCTCAGACGATCTTATCCATAATAAAATATTTACGGCGTAACCTTAAGAATGGGTTATGACCGTAAAACTCTCGTAGTGAATTTCATCACTTTACGTCGTAACCTTGCAAATGGGTTACGACGTAAGTATATTAACCATCAAATTCTTCTAAGTCTGGAAGTATTTACAACGTAACTATGTTGAAAAGTTACGCCGTAACCTTGAACTGTGTTGCCTTTGGTCTTCTAGTGTAAATCCTAGTTACGGCGTAAGTAGAGTATGGAATTACGCCATAACCTTTATCTGGCCAGCATACTTTTGTATATTTGCATTAATAACCTTCCAGATCCGCGTCTATTTGTTCCTATGCTCATTTATAACCTAAAGTTGAAATATTAAGAAATAACAGTATATTAAGGGGAAATTGACACTAAAATATCAGGACTATTTGATGTTATCACATGCAATGCTAATTGATTATGAGAAGGTTTTACCGAAAAAAAGGCTCCTATACCTCAGGTACTAGCAATACAAGGTGGTAGGGTTCATAAGACAAACAAGCCGCAGCAAGCGAGAAAGGGGAAGGATAAAGGCAAGGCGAAGGGTAAGTAGGTTATGGCTTACCAAACTATAGAAACTAGAAGGGGGAGAGGTTGAATAGTTTCACCTTTATTATTTACGTTTTTAGAAAATTTACTTTACAAATTGCGTTTGTGAAAATGATTCGATTCGATGTTTATGTGAAATCAATACAACAATAGATATAAGCAATAACAAGTAAATAAGTAAAAGTAAGTAAAGGAAATATCAAACCGGCACACGGAGATTTATAGTGGTTCGGCCACGAAGCTCACTCCTTCGTCCCTACTCCACTCCTCGAGTCTCACACTAGAGAGTTTCACAAACACTATATCAACACGCTCCCTTATGGCGGAACAAACCGTACACAAGCTTACACCAAGTTTAGCGACACTAAGCGGAATGTCGAGTCCTAATCCTAGCTAGAACCAATCTACCAAAGCCCACGTGGCTTCACACCTCGTACCAACACGATGGCACGATACAACACAATACACAATATAAGACTTGCACTCAAGTCCTATTACATACACGGACAATGAATGTAAATAATGATAGATCCACAACAATGGGATGAGATGAGCAAAACTCTTCTTCAACACTTTGTTTCTTTATTACAACGAATGTTCTTCTCTTACACTTAGAGGAATGATGAGTGTGATCACTTGTAAACAACTAGAACTCGATAATATGATCAAAGAATATGTTTTGGAAAGGAATTCGGAATACAGAAGGTTGTAGTGCATAAGAGGTGAAGATTTCTGAAAGAAAACAGTTCTGTATTTATAGACGTCAGGAGAGAGGCGACGGTTCCGTAAATACCAGACGGTCCCTTATCAATAATGGACCGCTGCCCTATTTAAGGGACCGTCCAGACATATGCACCCCATTTTGTCCTGACGTGGTGAAAAAAATATCTGGTGAAGTTTTGTTGTCGGTTTTGAGCGGGAAATATGGCTGTTATGGTTTGGAATTTTGAAAACATTTTCTTAATAAAACATTTCTTTAAATTATACAAAAATACTTTTGTACAAATGTTTTGTGACATGAAAAATGTAAAGTTTTAAATCCTTTGATTACATACACAATTTGGTAGAAGTTTGTACATACCTTAAGTGATGTTGGTGATGAAAACAAGTTTTCTCGATTAGAAACTTATTAGTCGTAGTTTTACGTAACGTGTGTTTGTATTTTGTGATTATCAAAACTAGTAGAGACCGATTAATGCAAATGACGTTTTTGACATTATTTGTATTAACACAACCCATGCCTAAGAAGAACCCTCCTTAAAAGAAAGATTATCCTAGAAAAGATATGGCTTGTCACCACTGCAGGGAAGTAGGACACTGGAAGAGGAACTTCACTCTTTGCTTAGCTGAGCTGCAACAGAAGAAGAAAAAGAATGCTAGACATGTTGCCAGTACTTCAGGTATCTTCATGATTGAATTATTTATATGATAGTCATGATATCTAAATTCCAACGATTTGTAGTCTAGGTTTATACTTCCACATATTATTCTCCCCCAACCCTTTTGGAGAATCTTTAGAATTACCATTGTTAGGCTTTCGACAAGAGAGTGACGAATGTTAGTCACCATCATTGGTTGAATGAATCGGAATTATAAGCCTAGGTACACATGAAGTTTTAGGTCACATATTGTAATTTTGCCAAGAAAGTTGGCCTTTTAGTTTACCTTTCTTATGTAATTGTATACTTTGCACATCATAACTATGTTCTCTCTAGTTCAATGCAGACGTAACATGATTGTCTATATTGTGTGAACCACAGTAACCTTTATGTTGTGTTGCAACTATTTCAACTTGCTACTCTTTGTCTCTTGGTGTATGTAATGGTCTGTTTTACCAAAGAAATGGTATCAGAGATATGCTATGTGTTTAACAATGGCAGAAGACAGAAGGTTCAAAATTGAAAGTTACTTGTACCAAACAGAGTTGCATGAATCATTTTGGAAACGTAGCCTAAGCGATGATGAAGAAAGATTGAGTCTTCAACGTTGTCAACTAAATCACCACGTATGGCTTAATCATAGCTCTGTCCAACATATAAAAAGATCAAAGTGCTTCAATACTAACGATCGACACTAACATGTATTACGATAAAATTGTCTTTAAACTTACAATGCCAAGTCAACACTAAAACTTACAATTCTAAACATACAAGATTGGTTTGATATATATATATATATATATATATATATATATATATATATATATATATATATATATATATATATATAGTAGAATAATAAATCCATAAATACATGCATTATAAATTTACTAGCAAGAGTACCTGTGCGTTGCAGCGGCGAATACCTTGTAATCAAAACTTTTGACGAACGATATTATTAGATTATATATTTTTCGTGATAATAACTTTACGCATGGCAAGAATGTTAGGGAATAAATTTATTGCACACTATCTCATATAAATATGGTAGAGTTCCTATGCATCGCGATGCAATGGCTATACGAAAACGGTAGTTAGTAATATTACGAAATTGTTACGATTGACGTTAAAATGTACTTGCTAGGCAAAAAATGTTGTGTAATATCCGTCACAATGTTATATAACGTGTAAACATAGAGTAATATACATGCATTAGTTCGTACAATTATATGATTAGCAAATCTATATATGACATTGTTTAACAAAATATGAATTACGGTATTTAAATGCTAAACATTTTTCATACCTTATGAAAAACCTGGAATTTTTTGTACTTTGACATGTACGATTTTTTTAATCGAATTTAAATGTCTGGGTTATCATGACAACGTTCGTAACTTGTTTGGTTTGTACCTTGTGATATATTAATTACTAGCTTATAGACCCGTGGAATTCACAGGATTTTAGAGGGTTTTTGCATAAAAAATTAACTACGTTAACAAAGTAAGAAAGAACAACAAACGTAAAGGCTATGAAATTTTCTTGTAATATAATAATAAGTTATAAGTGAATGATAGTATAAAATACAATACTTATAAATATCTGTGTAATAAACGTTCATACTTATTAAAGCGACAAAATGCTATGTCTACAAAAAGGAGTTCATTTTTTCGTCTCAATTAGCAACCACGTCAATTGTGATCTTTTACCAGTCCTATGCATTCACAATGCATCAACACGAGTAGAAAATATTTCCAAGGGCGGCCACATACAATTATGCTATTCTGATAGCAACCATTGGCTTGCCCTTAAACAAATCTTGTCAATAGTTACATGAACAACTTTACCTTCATATACACAGGAATTTCTCTCTTGACATAGACAACGTCACCGTGATTGTAACGACACCAAGATGATCCGAAAACTGTTGTGCAAACTATAAATTAAAAAATAATAATGTATCACACTCATCACTAGATAAAAGGTTGAAACATAACTCAGTAAAGCATGATTGTATGAAGTATGAACGGCACTCGAATGTCTAAACCACGCTAATTTTCATTAGCATCTATTGTAGCTGTATAACAATAAAAATCCTTACAGTGACAGATGGTTTCGACATGTTTCCCTCAGGGTTAAAATGGTTCTTGTCAGATTGGATTGACGTTGGACACTTTTGTTATAAAAATAGTGCGTTAAATATGGAAACCCAAAAGCCTATATACATGCGCCATACGAAAACGGTAGTCAGTAATATTACGAAATTGTTACGATTGACTTTAAAATGTACTTGCTAGGCAAAAAATGTTGTGTAATATCCGTCACAATGTTATATAACGTGTAAACATAGAGTAGTATACATGCATTAGCTCGTACAATTATATGATTAGTAAATCTATATATGACATTGTTTAACAAAATATGAATTACGGTATTTAAAAGCTAAACATTTTCATACCTTATAAAAAACCTGGAATTTTTTATACTTTGACATGTACGATTTTTTTAATTGAATTTAAATGTCTGGGTTATCATGACAACGTTAGTAACTTATTTGGTTTATATCTTGTGATATATTAAGGGAAAATTACCAAAATGGCCTGTTGCCATGCGGTCTAGGCATATTTAGCCCGTTTTAAAAAAATTCCCGTTTTAGCCCAGGTTTCCCTGGGCAACTTTCGTATAGCCAACCGAAAGATGACAAGTGTCTTCAAGTTGCACAAAATACAAAAAAGTTGCCCAAAATACATAAAAGTTGCCCCGCCGTGGCACTCTGTAGTTGGCTATGCACTAGTTGCCCAGGGCAACCCAGGCTAAAACGGGAATTTTTCAAAAACGGGCTAAATATGCTTAGACCAAGGGCAACCGATATTTTACTAATTATCCCATTATATTAATTATACATTTAATCAGGGGTATTTTAAAGCTAACATTAATTATAGGTGTTTTACATTTAATTTTATTATTTGTATTTCTTAAATATTGTTGTGTTTGAATGATTTGCATAATATATTTTATTATTTGTATTCTTTAATTTAAAATAAAAAAACGTGTTAATGACATTTAACGGAAGAAAAAAGATTTATTCATTATGAAAATAAACAATTTTAATCTTTTGATAGATGAAAAGATAAACAGCCTTACACGTTTGTGAGGGGTCAAGCTCTTTTGAGTTTTGACCAACCTAATCGGGCTGTGTCGGTCTCTTTTCATTAAAATAAACCAAATGCCGATTTTTGTATTCCATAGTTTTTAGCCAAAAAGAAATTGAAGATATCATATTTGAACTCATACTTATACTAGGGTGACAAAAGGATCAGAAACTGACGGAGAAAACCGAAACTCGAACCAGTTTGGTCGGGTTTGAATGCGGGTTTGAGTATTGATAAAAAATTTTAGTCAAGTACGGGTTCGATGACAGATTCTGGTAATATTCGCCCGATTATTCACCCAGTACTCGTATCCGTTTACCCGAATCTATACTCGCTTTATTAATATTATAATTAACTAGAATATATATACATTATATATAATTTCTTCCATTATATTTTTTTCTATAAGTATTTCTATTACATAACATATTTTAATTTGTACATATTCAAAAGCGTTAAATCGTCTGATACGATATTAATTTTCTTTAACTTTTAAAAAATTTGAATATGTTAGGGTATTTTTCTTTATTTTGTCGGTGGATTTTAGTATGATTTTAGTATGACTTAGTCTTAATACCGTCATTTTGTTCGTACAATATTCATTTGCGGATAACCGATTCCTGCGGAGAAATCCGAAAAACCGATAAATAATATCAATTGGGTATCCAGCAGGTAATGGGGCGAGTACAAGTTTGGATATTATAAACGGGTGTGGATATATGTACACTGAAACCCTTCCTGAACTTGACCCGTTGTCATCCCTGAATTATACTGATTTTACCACTGAGAAGGAAATACTCTTATTTTGTTCTCATTTCAATCTTATCGAGGATTTTCTTTAAAGAAAAAGGAGAAGGACGTTTTCTTTCTTTTTTTCTTTTTAAAATTTTTATTTGAATTATATTTATTACTAGTATAGTTAAGTTATTAGAAATTAGTTAAAATTGATATTGATTTGTAATATGTTTTTTTATTTTACATCTTTATTTATTTATATATTTATATTATATTTAATTTCTTTTTATGAATATATATAATTTTTGTCATTTTTAATGGTTTAGAATAGAACAAGAAATAAAATGTCCAGGAGTTTTAATATCAAGTCAATATATGAGTTTGAGGACTCAAGAAAAACATAGTGACAACACGAGTCCTAAGAGATTAAAATAAATCGTATTTCACATTGATACATTTGTTTGAGAACGAGACGTTCCTTGTCAAGTTGAGGACCATTTATAACGTAGGATAAAAACACATAAGCGTGTAAAAAAAAATAATAATAAATAAATAAAATTTTGACCCTACTGAGTAAGTATATTGTACCATTGTTGTTTGTAAGTATAATATTGCTAGTAATGCCTCATTGTACCTCGTGTTATGTCGTGTTCCAATTAAATGGTTATAGGTTCAAGTCATGCTTAGAACATTTAAAATAGTTTCTGGTTGTATATTGTGAGATGGTTAATTGCCGTTCTAAAAAGAATGCCTCCTTAACTGAAGTCATGCACATAATACTTAGGGTCCGCTTGGTTCAAAGTGGGGAAAGGTAAAGGTAAAGGGAAAGGGAATGCAAAGGATTGAGTGAGATGTGTAATTAATACCTTACCCCTCAATTTACTCTATAATGTTGATTGCCCACTACAGGGTAATCAATACCTTTGCACACCCCTAACCAAGCACCTAATTTGAGTGAGGTGGACCCTTTTGAATTCTTTACCAATTCCCCACCCCTCTTAACCCCCTTACCAAGCACCCCCTTAGATTGAGCGAGGGCAACCGTCTACATTCGTTTGTATATATTTTTTTAAAACGACAACTAACTATCTCAAAATATTTACATATAAAACTATCTTGCACGTCTTAAGCAATACTTGAACTCACAACATTTTTAATTGAGAAGTTTATCACACAATAAAAGGTTCCATTAAAACATAAGCCTTTTAGTTTTATTTGTCTTCAGTTACATTTGTATGCATTACACTAACAACATTAAACAACTATTCTGATTCATATCTCTACTTATAACATATACACATGACGAGTGTTTAGGGGTTGTTTAATGGTATCATCGAAGAAAATATGAGAGGTCTCAAATTCGAGTACTACTTAAAGCAAACAACCGAAGTGACCACATAAATAACTGGATTTGTGTGAAGGTGGACTCAAATATTTTGAATTAGTCAGACAAATGGTCAAAAAAACATTATCCAAAGAAAAAAAATGGTACCCTTAAACAAATTAAGGGTATGTCAATATTTTATCATCGAAATGAAAAAGAGAAAACTAGAAAAGCTAGAGGATTTGCACGAATCATATTTTTTTTATTTGTATATTTAAATGTAAAAGCAATTACAACATGTTATATAATTAAGTACAAGTTAAAATATTTAGGTTGAGTCTAAATAGATTTCGGGTCGTGTTTGAGTCGACCCATCTAACCCGTATATTAAACAGGCCAAGTTCGAGTTAGGTATAGGTTAAAAAGGTTGACCCACCAACTGTTTAAGATTTTTTTTCGAAAATTAAATATTATATATACTTTATTATACGGGTTAAATGGGTCGACCCATGAACCCGTTTAACCCATGTAAGGTGCCAATTTTTTTTAGACAAATAGGTTAAATGGGTCACCCGAAACTCGTTTAATCTATTCAAACCGTGTCACCTATTTAACCCGCCAACCCATATATATTCCCTTCGTCTCATAATAAATGTCCACTTTACTTTTTTGAATTTTTTTTGCTCGACTTTGATCATTAATATTTTTATGTGTATTATATAATACTTGATGAAGATTATACCAATGAAAATACATTTAAAACCCAATCCATTCATATATTTTTCATCAAGTATTATATAACACAGATAAAAATATTTATGGTCAAGTTGAATTAGAAAGACTTAAAAAAGTCAAAGTGGACACTTATTATGAGACAGAAGTAATATCTGGGTTAAATAGGTCGTGTTCGGGTTATGTGTAAACATGTTAGGGTTGTCAATGCGACCCGATTATTTAAAAGGGTCAGGTTCAGGTTGGGATCTTCTATCCTACCAAACTGTTATTCTAAACCCGACAACTCAAATCGAACCCGAATTGCCGCCAAGTACAACTGTCTAATGAACTGTGAACATTAGTGTAAAGATATTTTGCAAAGCCCATATAGATTGGGTGATAAAGTTAAACATGTTATGGGCGGCATTCAGGCCGGGGCCTAGACTGGCTGACGAATGTGCCTACTTTCTTTCATATTTTATTATGGTTTCTAATCTTCTTATTATAATGCTAAAAAGATACGACTTATGAATAGTATGAAAATGATTTCAAAACATTAAACATGTATGGCGACCTTTTACTGCTAATGTATATAATAATATAAGGAGTAATGAATCACGTCATTTTTCATTTAGAGTCGTTTGCTTACACTCAGGTTCCAAGTTTAGCTTATTCTTCTTTGAATAAGTCTATTAAGAAGTCAGAAACCATGGTTACTAGAAAAAGAAAGGGAAGAGTTGCCATGATTAGAAAAATCTGCCATAATTCTGTTTCGCTTCTCTTATATTATTTGCATGAAAATCTTAGGAGCGACGGTTTTATAATTATTATACTCCAGTTCCTTTCCTTTTTCTCTGGATAAAAACTCGATAACACAAGTCCCTCTTGTGAGTGACAATGGAAGTTAATAAGGATGAGTCGGTTAAGACTGGTACTACATCACAAGTCCCTCTTGTGAGTGATATGCAAGAACCACTGTTGAGTGATTCTATGGGAACTATGGAAGTTGGTTCTACTCCTGTTGCTGAGAAAATTAGTAAGCTTGAAGAGCTTCTGATCGATGGGAAAGCTATTCTTGTGGATGATGCTGGTCATCCTATTCCGTCTACCTCTGCCACTAAGAGGACCAACCAATTTTCGAAGGTGGGTGATGTTGAGGTTTCTGATAGCGATGAGGATGAGGTTCTTAACCCGTTCGATGAATCAGCAAATCTTTTTGGTGGTGGTCATGAGCGTGATGATATGTATGACTATGATGATTACCCGAAGCACACTTATGATCTTCCAGGGGAATTGGAGGCTCTTAATGCCATGTATGGTGTTAATCTCCAAAGTCATAGGAAGTAGTTTATCTTTTGTCTGATTCTCTACTATCATGTGAGTTATGGCTTGTTTTCTTGTTTAGAAAATAGGAAGTATCTTGTTATGTAAGCTTTTCGCCTATGTAACGGGCTGAGATATGGGATTCACCCATATCCGTTGTACTTAAACGTTTTTTGGAGTAATATATTTACCGGGTCGTTGACCTTTTACCCAAAAAAAAAAAACTCGATAACACGATGTCGGCTTGTGCCTGAAGCCCGTAAGGAGAAGTCAAAGGTGTAGTGTGACATAGACCTAAGTACGCCAAATCATGTTACTAGCACAAGCGAGTCTTTAGCTCATTTAATTCTGAAAGTAAAAGATCTTAGCGTGTTTCTCTATTCGTGAGACAAACATTATTTAGTTTCAAAATAATACATATAACAACAGATATACATTTATGTGAATTAACTAATTAAGTATGATAGGTTAAAAATAGTTAATAGACCGGTAAAAAGGATGATGTAAATCGTCAGGGTCACATTACTCTTATATTTTAACGGGTATTGTAAGAGGTACCTTATAGGTTAATTGCACTCTACTTAATCTATTTTTATCAGTTTGTGAGTAAGAAAATCTTATTATTATTACTTTTTTTTTTTACTATTTTATGTTTTTTGTCTTTTAATACTTTTGATTTATCAAACTTTTTACTTTTTGTTTCGTATTTTCAGTTCTATAATTTTATACTAAAAACTAAATTAAAAAAATAAAAATAACAAAAAAGGGAGGTGCCATTATACATTTAGAAGGTATCTATAACCTAAGCCTATTCTAATATGACACCTCAACTATACTTTTTATTAACTTATAATTGACCACTTCATGTAATTATTATGGTCGACCAGAATTCCGCAAACAACCAAAAAGCATCTAGATATGAATGCTTACCTGTCTATTATAAGTAACTATAATAAATTAACAATGTTTTAAATAGCACGTAACCTAAAGATTAAAGTAACCGAGTAAAATAAAGTATCTTTCATTCCAAATATATCACAAAAAGTCATATATGCCTATGAATTATCTCAAATGCTTTTATATATATATATATATATATATATATATATATATATATATATATATATATATATATATATATATCGTTAAAAAGTAACATATCGATGGAAACGGAAACGAGCTTAAGAAATTATTAGTTAAAGTCTTTATATAATAAACGAGCCTATAAAAATTTAAAGATGTCGTGTCTCGTTCTTTTTATTAGTGTCGTTATAGATACAAAGCTTCTTTTAATTGGATTTAGTGGCTCAAAAACCCTTATCTTGTTTCTTTGTAATGTTTTAGCTCATTGCTAGTTGTTCTAATAAAATTCGCCGTTCAAAAAGGTATATATATATATATATATATATATATATATATATATATATATATATATATATATATATATATATATATATATATATATTGTATCTTTATTTTCATAACCTTGTTAAGTGCGGGAATTGCGAGAACTCTAATTTTGCATTAGAAAACATGCATGTTCATATAAAATATGTATGTTTTCTTACATACATCTTAATACACATGCATGCGTAACATACATGTTCATATAAAACCCTGTTAAGTGCAACATATCAATGCAAAATGGTTTTATATGAACATGTATGTTACGCAGGTATATGTATTAAAGTGTATGTAATAAAACATACATGTTTTATATGAACATGCATGTTTTCTAAGGCAAAATTGGAGTTATCGCAGTTTCCGCAGTTAACAGGGTTCTGAAAATAAAGCACCCATATATATATATATATATATATATATATATATATATATATATATATATATATATATATATATACTAGAAGGGTACCCTGTGACCATTTTTATGGCGAAATACAATTTTTTTCCAACCATTACATAATAATTCAAATATATTTAAAAACATTACAAATAAAACTCGAAATATAACTTAAATACATTTACCTTGTGTGTTTAGTATTGGTGTTTTTAGTTTTGCTTATATACGACTGAGGTTTGGCTATTACAAGTTTGGTTGAAATGGACAATATAAATATTCGAAGGCAGTTACAAGTTGACACTTAAATACATTTAATTTCCAGGATACTACAATTCTGATTTTTTTAATAGCAAAATTAATACAATTAACTTTGTGATGAAACCTATTTATATCTAACTTTTTTTTTGTTGAAATGTTTTTGGTCTTATTTTTTTAAGACTTCTAAATTTATATGTTATAAATACATTATAAAGTACTAATATATATATATATATATATATATATATATATATATATATATATATATATATATATATATATATATATATATATATATATATATATATATATATATATGTTAGTTCATGGTTAAAAGGTACATAAAATCTATTGCTATATGCCGTTGTCTTCTATATCAAACAAACATTGCATCTAAAAACATGTTGTAGGTAATTAGTTTACAACGTAGTATTTGTAAAAGAGTTATAAAATTTTTACATATCCAAAGAAATAATTCATCCTTCAGCTAAAAGATGCATTACTTCACTGATTATAAGTCACAACTTGTTTAAGAGTTCTACTAATAAATAAGTAGTTGAACATACTGGGTAGATTGAATTCATGTTCCAATGTATGCTCGTAAAAAAAGAAAAAAAAAAAATAGATTTTACCCAAAGAGAAAGTCCATGTTACACTTTTTTTTTTTTGGAACGGTTCTTTCGGAGAAATCCTTGGCCAATGAAATCCGATGGGAGAAGTCCATGTTACACTTGATTAATGATAAGCAAAAGACTAATAAAAATAATTCAAAAAATGATCAAGGACATTATTGAAAAGGATGATGACGCACAGATAAGGCAATCCAGATGTCATGCATAAGTCATTGACATCATCGTCAAAATGTGTATCCAAGAATATGTCGTTTTATAGCGTGATCTTGCCATTGTTTTCTAGTACATGTTTTTTGTTCATATTCTCAATGTATTTTCTGAAATTTGTATCTGATATTCCAGAACTTAATAACTTCCATATACTGATTATTTGTCCCTTCTATTTGTATTTCTCGGTTCATATCTAATTTTTTAAAATTTTCTACCGTCAAACTATGAATTTATAATAATCTTATTTGCAGTATGACAACTACTACTGTAGTGTTTACCAGCTCTTCTTTGGTAATTGGGTGTGTAATAATCGTAAAATATGTTGGTGATTTTACATCACAAATATGATTTAAGTGTAATAGATTGACTTAGTTGACCAATGTGTAATCATGATAAATGTTGAACAAGTCGGGATTGTGCGGAGTGCACACTTGTATGACGTTATTGTGATTATCGCCCCGAATCACGGGGGTCCGGGGGCAGCGCCCCCGGTAGTGGGGTTCCAGGGGCGGCAGCCCCTGGTAGCAGGGTCCAAGGGGCGGCAGTTACAACCGAGTTCTGTTTTGGTCATATCTGTTTTGGTCATACCTTTGTCACATTTACATCTTTGGTGTCTCCCATTCGGTCGATCTATTCAACGATGCCCTTTTAAGGATGCTTGTATACCGTTGAATTCCTTCCTCACTTATTGTAAGTGCAAGCGTTCCTCTCATTATCTCCCCACACACATCTTCAACATAAGCCTAAATTGAACCACCAACTTCACACCATCATTGCCAAACTTTGGCTCATAACATCCTTTCCCATTTCTACACTATTAGAGAGTCATCTTCATCCCTTTCTAGGAGCATATCATCCTCATCCCATATCACCTAGACACTAGACACATATCTTAGAAGAAGTTAGAAAGTGGTGTGTTAATCAACTATTATATGTTTAGTTTCAATCTCTCTCATGCCATGCTTTAGAATAATCATATTTGAATCATGCATGTCTTGCTATATATATCATCATTTTTATGTGCAATCGTCTACTAACTTTGTTTTGTAGCATTACTTCATTGCTCGATTCTTTGGTAGCCAAAACTAGTTTTTAGCATACACCAAGGGGGAGCATTTGTAAGTGTCAAACTAGGGATGCAATGAGCTAGGGGAGCTCGAAAGTAGTTGGGTACATGATTCGGAGTAGTTTAAACCATAGCAGAAGGAGCAAGGCTTCACTAGGATGATGCACGCTCAATACTTTAAATGATGGGGGTCGGGTTAGTCTAATACATTCAGAAATCATCTCTCAATTTGTCTTCTCGGGTCATCTTATCAAGTCTACCTCAAAATTGGCGAAACCTTTTTGCTTCAACAAAAGGGGGAGAGAGGTAGTGTAAACTAGTAACTTCTACACTTTACTATGAGCTACATTTTACATATTTGTCATCATCAAAAAGGGGGAGATTGTTAGTGCAAACGTTACGACGTTTAATCTATACAGTGTCTTCATGTTTTAATGATGACAAACACGTAACTTGTAATACATAATGTAAAATGCACAAGTTACTTGTTCACAAAACAACGTCTCTCGACAACTCAAGTCGACATCACTTCATGTATATACAAACACACCATACCAACTTAGTTAAAGTGATCATAGAATTTATTTTTCCAAACTTCACATTTTATATGACAAAACATTTTTACAAAATACTTTTGTAATTAAAAGAAAATGTTTTATTAAAGAAATTAAATTCAAATTTCAAATGTGAAAAACGGCCTCATTTCCCGCCCAAATCAGATAAAATTTCACCAGGTAATATTTCACCACTAAAGGACAAAAACTATCGTGGAGGTTCCTTATACATGCGGCGGTCCCTTATTGATAAAGGACCGTGCAAGGTTTAAGGGACCACCGACGCTCCTCAACCAGGCGATAAATACTGACCCATTTTCACCAGAAAAACTGATCCTCTTTGCACAAAAATTCCCTGGTCTTTCCTTTTCATTCTTTGATCACTATAACTCTATGGTCTTGGTTGGGCTTTGGAACTGTTTTCAAGGCTGATACAATGACAACAACACACAAGTTCAAGAACATGTGGTTTATTGGAAAGGGAGTTGAGTTTGTAAAGTGAGAGAAGCCGTCGCTCTGAAAGAAAGTCGGCGATGAGTGGCAGAAACTGGTCGACTTCTGGGTTGATCCAACTTGGCAGAAAAAATTGTAGACCAATGCCTAAAACCGATCGAGGAATAAAGTGCCGACCTATCAAGGATCTAAATCTTTCGCTCAAGGATGACATGAATTTGTATGACTCTTTATAATTTTATTTATAATATCTTAAAGGTGTTTCTATATAGTTCGTTATTAATTTATTTTATATTGTTTTTATAGAGTTCGTAAAAAAAACCGGCGCTATGAGGACTTGGCCAACCATTAGAGGTACCGCAATTCGCATGACAGTCACTTTGAGTCTCGAGAAGTTGAGACGCTCTATGTAAGTAATTTTTTTTCAAACACATGTACTCATCTCGCATCCCATCATATTGGTTGTACACTAATTACCAAACACCCCTTGATGCATTATCATGGGTGTTTGATAATTATTGCAACACTTACCAAACAACCTAGATGCTGCAACAAAGGGTGTTTACTGCTGCACCAGTTACCAAACACCGCTGATGATGCATCAAGAGTATTTTGGTAACTGTTGTAGCAATTACCAAACACCCTTTCATCATTGTTATGTTAACTTTATTGATTTTTAAGCTACACACGGTTATTGTACCCAAGAAGAAGTTGTTGCGATGATGAGGCAAATTAGTTGGAACAAGATAGGTTGAGAAAATAAACTGAGGAGAATGCAAAAACATTTGCAAGTTAACAGAACGCCTTAAATGACCTTTGGAGTTCTACAACCGTCAACAAAGAGCAGAAAGTTCTTCCTCATAGTACACCCTCTCCCAAAATATATCTCCCAACTGTTTCTCGGCCCTAGTCATGCTCCTCCCGACCTTGATTGTTACAATACGACCTTTGACCTTGGAACTAGCCAGATTGTATGTGGTGATAAAGATGGTGATGGTGGTGGTGATGGAGATGGTGAGTTTGATAATGCTGATGTATTTATTATGTGATTGATATTTCTATCGACATTGTTTTGTTATTTGCATTCTTATATTAGTATTAGCTTAATAGTATCGTTCTTTTCCAAAACTATGACTTCATTTGGCTGTTTTGGAATGAATAAGTGGACGGATGAATTTTGTATCATAGTTTTGGGTGATTTACAGGTTTTGTTTTCATAGATTTTTTCCGCAAAAATTTCCTCAAAAAATCTAATAATGCATCATTTGCCGTTGCATTTTTTTGTTGTGCAGGCACTTTTAGGGACGATGTTTTTCCCATTTTTTTTGTTGTGCAGGCACTTTTAGCAACAATTTTTTTCCATTTTTTTGTACAACCACTTTTAGCAACGACATTGTTGACGCTAAAGGTGTATCTCGCCAAATAAAATATTAATATTTTAATTATTTATATTTTTATTTAATTAAAATTTTAAATAAATGTTGTTTATTTAATTTAGATAAATACCATTAGCGATGACACACGTCGCTATAGGTTTGTGGACCTCACACGGTTAAACTTGTGTTGAATTTTCGTGCTAGTCGTCAAAACCTTTAGTGACAAACCTATGGTAACCAACGGTTTGGCGATGATACGTTGTCGCCGAAACTTTTAGTGACAACTGAAGTGTACTTTTAGGAAACCTTTAGTGACGACTGAAGTGTCCTTTAAGTGACGAGTTCTGTCGTCGCTAGAAAAGTCAAATTCGTTGTAGTGTGTGTATATCGCTATTATGAGTCTTGTTACTTCCATGAATTATTACTATAATGTTCATATCTAACAATCTAGTGTTCTTATTCAAATTGTCCAATACCAGCCTTTGTGTTGTCCCAATATGCGTATGTGTGTGAGTCGAAATCAGAGATTTGAAAACAAGTATAAAACTAGATAACTTTATTATTTCGTCTAACCATTAAACATTACATATGTTCATGTATATATACTAGTCGAATGGGTATGACCCAAAAGACATATCTGTTCGAATGGGCATGAGTGAAACGACACAACCATTCATCTATAACTAACTTTCTATAACTAACTAACTAATATAACTAACTTAACCGCTTGGCGGTTATTAACTTTCTAATGAACACGTTTAGTCCTTCAAGTTTCCCTTTAAAGCAATATCGAGATTATCTTGGTTCACATAATCCTCCTTAATCTTGATCGTTGCTTTGTCCAAGGTCTTGAACTCCGAGCATTTGTCGCATAGTCACAAACTTGAGTCTTGGTAAAGCTTTCGCTAAGATGTCTGCTCTTTGTAGTTCTCTGCTAACGTGTTCCACATTAATATGACCATTCTCTACACATTCACGAATGAAATGATAGCGAATGTCTATATGCTTACTCCTTCGATGAAATACTGGGTTCTCTACGAGTGCTATAGCTGATACGTTGTCAACTCTAAGCGTTATCCTTCTTTCTTCCAATCCAGTCAATTCACTAAGTAAACATTTTAACCATAAGGCTTGACATGCTGCTGCAGTAGCTGCCATGAATTCTGATTCACATGATTAGAGTGCCACTGTTGGTTGCTTCTGAGTACACCAGGTAATAGGCGACTCTCCAAAGTAAAATACTATTCCAGTAGTTCCTTTTCCTTGATCGGTATTGATTCCATAACTACTGTCAATGTAACCTATAATCTTGCAGCCGCCTTCCTTCTTGTATATTATTCCATGTTCCTTTGTTCCTTTGATATATTGGATTACTTGTTTCACTGCCTTCAGGTGATGGTCCTTTGATTCTTGCATAAATCTGCTGAGTAGTCCGACTGAGTAACTAAGATTCGGTCTTGTATGTAATAAGTATCTGAGGCTTTCAATTAAGCTTCGGTAATAAGTTACGTCAACTGGGTTTCCATCTTCCGCCTTAACTAACTTAGTGCCGGGATCCAATTGTATCTTCGTATCATTGCTATCCGTCATACTTGTTTCTTTTAGGATCTTGTTAATATATCCAGTTTGCTTGATTGTAATCTCTCCTCCTTTCTGTGTAACTTCTATCCCAAGGTAATATGCTATCAATCCTAAATCGCTCATCTCAAACTTATCTTCCATCTGAGATTTGAACAAGTCTATTTCCTTCTTTGGAGTGCCCGTGATTATCAAATCATCTACATATACTCCAACTATAAGTGTGGAAGTCTTGCTTCTCTTTGTGTAAACTGCTTGTTCGAGATTACATTTCTTAAAGTCTAATGACTTCAAGGTTTGGTCAAGCTTCACATTCCAAGCTCTAGGTGCTTGTCTTAAGCCATACAAAGCTTTGGTTAGCTTGTATACTTTTCCTAGGTTTCCTTGTTGAATGAAACCTTCAGGTGTGTAACATAGACTTCTTCCTTCAAGTCTCCATGTAAAAATGTTGATTTTACATCTAAGTGGTGTACTATCCATCCATGATATGCTGCTAGTGCTAATATCAACCGAACTGTCTCTATTCTAGCAACTGGTGCAAACACCTCATCAAAGTCTATTTCTTGTTCTTGTACATAACCTTTTGCTACTAATCTTGCTTTATATTTAATGATCTTTCCTTATGCATCTCTCTTGGTTTTATAAAACCATTTGAGTCCGATTGCCTTCTGATTTTCAGGCAAAGTGGTAAGAGTGTTATTCTTGTTGATTGAATCCAATTCAATCTCCATGGCCTCAATCCACTTCTCATCTTTTGATGCTTCCTTGTAATTACGGGGTTCTTCTTCTGTGAAGAATAAGCTAGGTGCTTCTACTTGTTGTGCAGTTTCATAGATTTCTGTTAAATCTCTTAAACCTTATACTGGTCTATGATCATATCTTTGGTCTGAGCTCTCTAATGAGCTAATAGTAGCTTCCTCTTCATCTTCCGAGTGAGGGTCGTAAGTGTATGTTGGTGGTGTGACTGGTGAGTCTGGATCTTGTATTTGATCCGACATTGGTTCTGGTGTTGGATATGTGTTATCATTGTGTTCTATGTTGACTGGTGTAGGATTCCCATTGTTAACTTTGTCAACCACAAAACTAGCCCAAAATGTGTCTTGTGTACTTGTATCCTCTCCACTCTTATCCCAATCCCACGATTTTGTTTCCATAAACTTTACATCCCTACTAACATGTTTCTTCTTTCCTACTGGATCATATAGCCTACAAGCTTTTTATCCTTCCTCTACTCCTAAGTAAACCATCGGTATGCTTCTGTCGTCCAACTTCTTCAAGTGAGGTATCGTTATCTTAGCATAAGCTGTGCATCCGAATATTCTTAGGTTTTCTAGATTCGGTTTTCTGTTGTAGAGTGCTTCATACGGGTGTTTTATCTTCCAGTGCTCGTGTAGGTACCCTATTTAGAATGTAAATGGCGTGTTTGACTGCTTCCGCCCAAAAGGTTAAGGGTAACTTCATCGCTTTCATTATACTCCTAGTAGTTGATAACACCGTCCTATTCTTTCTTTCAACTACTCCATTCTGTTGCGGTGAGTATGGTGCTGTTAATTGTCTTGCTATTCCATTTTCCTTACAGTATTTAGTGAATTCATTTGATGCAAATTCACCACCTCTATCTGTTCTTAGCATTCTGTTAATACAAATATCGCCTAAAAACGTTATTTATATTTTACGATCTTTGTATGAACTTTAGCTAGGAGTAAATCATCACTTTAAGTGTTTAAGTCTTGTTTAAACTAATGTTTACATTTCCTTTTAAACAAAACATTGTTTTTATTTCTTAAATTAGAAAGTGTCTTGTCACATCACATTTATTTCTTAAAATAGTAATGTCACATCACATTTAGGGCAAGCTTTGTCAATATACATTTATGATAAGAAAGAGTGTTTGACTAACCATATGTTTGCTTGCAAGTCTTGTGTTTGACTAGGTGTAATGAGATGTGACCTTGTTTGGTTTGAAAGATTTATTGCAAAACCAACTGCAGCCCTGACGGTACCCTGGGGATACACGGGCGGAACCCTTCTGAGGGGTCCGCCGTATCCGCCAGACCTGCAGAATGTTTTGCTATAAATACCAAACCATTTGTTAGTTTTGAGTCACCACTTTAGGACATATTTTCATATACTCTCTCAAACTAACTCAGTAACATTTGACTTGTATGATTCTCTTATGTAGCAAGGGACTTCACAAGATCATTCAAGAAGTTACAAGCTTCAACTCTAAAGTTGCAAGTCTTGTTAGCTTGGTCATGTATAAGCTTTGGTAGTTTATACTTCATTTGTGTCATGTATGTAGAAGTGATTGGTTAGTATTTTAGGCCTTAAAATACGTAGTATGTCGGGAGTTGTTGTACCCTTGTAAAAGAACTAACGGGAGTGGTTGTACCCTTGGTAAAGAACTCGACATCTAGCTTAGTGTCGGTAAAAGTGTAAGCGACGATGGGAGTGGTTGTACCCGTGTAAAAGAACTCGACATCTAGCTTAGTGTCGGTAAAAGTGTAAGCGACGTTGTAAAGGTTTTCTCCGCCGGTGAAAGGAGCTTGTTGATTAGTGCTTATAACTCTCGAGTTGGAAACTCGGGGCGTGGATGTAGGGCAAGGAAAAAGAGTCCTTGTAGCCGAACCACGATAAACAATCGTGTTGTGGTTTGATCGTTTCTTTCTTTATCTTTGTTTATTACATGTTGTCTTTTAGTTAGAATAGCTAATCACGTATAAAGCTTTTCAAAGAATTAAACACGTAAAGTTGTGTTTATATCTTTAAACAAATGTAAAGCTTTTCAAAGAACTAAATAAGCAAAGTTAGGATCATCACAAGTAAAGCTTTTCAAAGTATGAAACAAGTAAAGTTAGAATTGTTATTCACATGAAAAGCTTTTCAAAGAATCAAACATATAACGTTGTGTTTATATATTTAAGCAAACGTAAAGTTTTTAAAGGATATTCAAGCAAAAAAGGATTTAAAAAGCGGTAAACTATTCAACCTCCCTTCTAGTTTTCCACACATTCTTAACATCAATCTTAACTCCATTTCAATCTTTTGTCTAAATTCCTTAAATGTGTTGAATGCCTGATCTTTCGATGTTAGAAAATAGGCCCACATAAAACGTGTACAGTCATCCACTAATAAGAAAATGAGTTTCTTTCCAGAGTGTGTGGCTGGACTTATGGGACCACAGAGATCTCCATAAACTAAGTCTAACGGGTTCTTTGATCTGAATTTAGCTTGATTGGGAAATGGTGTTCTACTGTGTTTATCCTTAAAATGACTCTTGGCTCCCGTCATATGGTTGCTTGCACCATTATCTAAGTACCATATGCTAGCATATGATGTAGCATACTTTCCGGGTTGTATTTGTCCTTCCTTTAACAAAACTTCTTCATGTGTAGTCATTAATAGTAATGGTTCATCGTCTTCTAAGATAAGGTTTGATTGTTCCTGAGTTGTTGGTTGACTTCTACAGTGTCTCTTAAAATGTCTATGTTTCCCGCAATTAAAACATTTGCCTTTCTTCTTATTCCACTCACCTCTATTCTTATTGGGCTTGTCATTGTGAGTTGAATTTTCTCCATTCGAGTTATCTCTATTTCCTTTATTTTTCCAGTTTCCTCGTGAGTAGTTTGATCTACCCCTATTCTTCTTAAATTGTTTCTTATTTCTAGAGTGTTCGCCTTGTGCAAATAATAAGTTATCCTAGCTTTCTACTTATCCTCCCTTTCGGAGTATTATCCTTTCCTCGAATGCCTTAAGTTTTCCAGTGATCTCATCTAAGGTGATATCATTTAGATCACTTGTCTGTTCTATGGATGCTACTATCTGAATGAACCTATCTGGTGTGGAGTCTAATAGTTTTCGTACTAAGAGTGATTCATCCATGATTTTTCCTAATTGTTTATCCTTCCTGGCGTAACCATTTAGTTTGTTCGTAAATGCATCCACCGTTTCATCCTCCTTCATTTGAAGGGCATTAAATCCAATCATCAGTGATTGTAAGCGTACCTGTTGCTCTCTCTCTTCTCCAACGTGTCTTTTCCTTAATGATTCCCATAATTCTTTTGCAGTCTTACAACTTGCTACTTGTAATATCACATCTTCGGTCACCGCTTGATATATGAGGGCAATAGTTTCCTTATCCTTTTTATCATCTACTTGCGTGTTCACTTTAGGTTCTACAGTCTCCCATAAACCATGTGCCTCTAATATAACCTTAATTTGTATAGCCCAAACCGTGTAGTTTGTGGTTTTGAGTTTAGGGCATTGATATTGTGCAATGGGTGTTACGGGTTTCACTATAGTGTTATTGTTATTCGTATCATCATCACCAGCCATCTTAGATGTGTTTACAATCTTCACCTTATAATTCGTATGGGAATTCTAACCAGTATGGTATATCCTACTACTACGGGAACAGAAAATAGTTATCCGGGAATCCTAGTAATATGGGATCAATATATATAGTTCTCGGGATTTCCTAATAGTATGAAATAAATATCTATATTATCAAAGTATTGATTGAAAGTCAAATAATGAATTCGTGACCTCGTTTGTTGTGTCAAAACACAATCGTGTTCCCACTTGTGTATCAGTAACTTGAATTTTACCAACCACGTTCCTTTTTCTTTCCTTGTCTCCTATCCAAAACAATTCGGTTGTGTATTTTTTGTCGAAGCAAACGTTGTTTTCTCCTTCTACCACACTTCACGTTGTTCCTTTCTTTGTCTCGACTTGGTTCCAAATGCGTGCCCTAGATCCTTTGTCTCGGCTTGCCCTAGACCCTTGTTATGTCTCGGCTTCTATATCCAAATACACCCTAAGTGTTGTTTGGCCACAATCAAACTAAATGTTTGTCATTGTTTTCTGTTCCAAGTCCTTCACCAGAAAATACCCCTCTGTATTTCTTTTTACCGAAAGCAATTCGATTGCTTTTCTTCTTTTTCTTCTTAATACCCCACGGTATTAATCCCAACGTCTAAACAAATGATTTTTGTTTGTCGTTGCCGCTGTTGCTTGTCTCCTATTCCGCGTTATACCACAATACTCCTCCTTTCTTTGTCCACACCGTGTCCTTCAACAACCTTACAATACCTTTCGGTATTTTTCTATGACAAGTGATCAGTCCGTCCTTGTTTCTTATTTGTTGTTGTTCTTGTATTGCTAAAACGCCTCCAAAACAATCATTGATTGTTTGTCTCCGGTATACCCTATTAAACTGCACAAGCAACGCTTCTCTTTTCCTTTGTGTATCTCGGTAATATACACAAGTCCTTGACGTCCTTTTTCCTTTCTTGTTGCGTTGTAAAACCAACAAGTTTCCTTCTTTGTTGTCGTGTGGAAGACACCAACAAGAATCCTAACAATTGTTTCCTTCTTTTCTCGGTTTTGTTGTCGCATATAGATATCACAACAAAACAAGGCCACCACTTCTTTTGGTGTCCTTCCGTTTGCAAATTTGATACTAGATAAGTTGTATACGACTTTCTTGTGTCCCTAAGTTATCTAGGCAACTTCTCCTTCGTTAACAAGGTGTTAGAGTGTTGCGTATTTGTTCCTGAAACCAAAAGTTTCAGCGTGGTTTTCTGGTTTTTGTTTCTGGTTTGTCTCGCTAGCAATGTTTCTGGTTTTTTTGATGTAACGAGAGTAAGATTTAAAATAAGGCTCTTGATGCCAAATGTTGTCCCAATATGCGTATGTGTGTGAGTCGAAATCAGAGATTTGCAAGCAAGTATAAAACTAGATAACTTTATTATTTCGTCTAACCATTAAACATTACATATGTTCATGTATATATACTAGTCGAATGGGTATGACCCAAAAGACATATTTGTTCGAATGGGCATGAGTGAAACGACACAACCATTCGTCTATATCTAACTTTCTATAACTAACTAATATAACTAACTTAACCGCTTGGCGGTTATTAACTTTCTAATGAACACGTTTAGTCCTTCAAGTTTCCCTTTAAAGCAATATCGAGATTATCTTGACTTTGTTCCAAATCCTTTTGTGATCCATTCAAGCCAAAATATATAAAAAAATGTTGTTACTTAATTATATGAGTTATCCGAAAGTGTAAAAGAGATTTGATATGTTACCTAAGTGTATGATCATGTCTAAGTATGTTGATAGTCGTAATTGCACGTCATACTTGCATCATACCTAATCTATCTTGTTAAAAGACAACTTAAATAAATATAAAATATATCACTCTCAAAGTGTGAAAAACATTGAAAATGACTTCAATGTCAATGAGAGAAAGGACCACAAAAGGGAATAGTCATGATACTGAAGCTAGCTTGGGAGTGAATGCCTATCTTTTTGCCACTCTCAGCTCCCAATAAAATACGAAACCCTACCAAATGATCCATGCATTGACCAAGAGTATGTTTTAATCAACTCGTATATAACCGTTAAATAGTCTAATTATTTCAATCCGTTGTGAAGCCTCTAAGAAAAGATACTTTAGTCGAATAGATGAAAGCCCTAACACACAATTGGTTTCGATCTTCATATCGATCCGAACAAGTTACTGAAAACTTAACGGCTGCAGGAAAGTTGACCGAAAAGTGCCCTTTGGCTTGATGGGTGTAGATCAGTATCCATATACACAAACACATAAATAGCCCTACACACATGTGGGTATGTTGAGAGAGCATGGGGTTGAACCATCATGATTTTGGATGGGGTTCAGACTTTTCTTGTAAGCCTTGGGATCAAAGGCAAAGAATATATTTATAATTATGTTGTAGGAACAAGCATAATCATATCTCTCTAATTGCAGCTTAGCTACCCCCCCCCCCCCCCCCCCCCCCCCCCTACCCTACCAGCATACCCCATGCCAAAAGTTTTATATTTCTTTATAATATATATATATATGTTGGTGAGGGTGCAAAAAAGTTTAAGTGAAAAGAGAGGTGTCTCTGAAGCTGAAGGGTATATTTCTTTTTTCTTGCTTTCCTTTTTTCAAGGGTTGCTTTAGGAAGAGACTTTAAAAGAGTGAAGAGTGCAGCAGATACTATGAAAAAGAATAACTAAAAATTACACACATACACACAGAGGTATGTGTTGTATAGTATTTTATTAAGTGTGTCACCTCAATCTATGAATATGAGCTTGGTGATTTAGAGATTCTTCACCACCTTAGTTTATAAATCACAAAGTTTATTTGATTATCTTGGGATTTTCGAGATCCCATCTACCCTTTTCCTGTTGTTCTTTACATTTTTTTTATATTGATTTTCAAATACAAAGCTGTTTCGGGAGCCTGCAATATATAAACTATATAATTTTCCATTCATAGAAAGTATAAATGGAGTCTGCAAATTTTCATCAACAACAACATCAAGAGCATCAGCCTGTACTTGACTCTTCTTGCTATGGACTTTCTTGGTCCCAAAATCCTAACTTGTAAGTTCATTACTCTCTCTCTTTCTATCTTTCTTTGTTTCTATATTTAGAAACTTAGGTTTACTATTATATATAGTCATGTTGACTAAAATCTAGACTAATCCGACACTTTTGATTGCTAGCTGGATTAATCTGTATGTTTTTAGACTTATAACACACGCGCACACACCCTTTCAACCTCTGATGTGGTTTCATACCACAACAGATGGTTGTTAGGAGACACTAGATAACGGTTGGGCTAAGCCCTGTTGGTTGATTTATTATTATTATGTACCAAGAAACCACACGTAGAAGTCAAAGCTTCTTATTATTACCTAAACTTGTTTGTTATATTATAATCTTTTCTTGGTACATCAGCAATTTCTTGTTAGGGTTTTAATCAAATTCCGTATTAAAATGTGCTACAATAGAACATTTTCCGCGTGTTTATACTTTTGTTCTAGACCTCTTATTTGTGCAAACTTGTGCAGGAATAATACAAGCAACACAAACTCGAGAGAAAATCTACATCTTGTCCCTTGTCACAACGCTAGCCCTCCTATGTTGGGATTACCTTGGAATACCACTACCAGCAGCAATGTAACAAGCAATCCTATTGAAAACTTCATGACCCATGAATTGCAACGCCTCGCAAGGATCAAAGATGAATTTTCAGCCTCAGAATCTTATCCAAGGTTTTCAGAGATGATAAATAGTAGCCCAACTTCGAGTGTTGAAGATTTGCACTTAAACCCTTCTCCTGGATACCATAACAATCAGGACTTCTTACTTAGAACATTCTCTAACGAGTGTCAAATAAAAGGCAGTCAGGTTATGGATCAAGTCCCAGATGACACCCAAAATAATCTCTACCAAAATTGTTCTAGAGGGACTTTTAGCCAGATTTTTCCAACAATAAATGTATCAAATTTAAATCAATCTCAAGCAGCCTCAGTTTCTTCAAACTCTTTTGATATGAACTTGCCAGCTTTGGATCTATTTGGCTCCCCAAGATTCAACAGAAATTTTAGCCATCCTTCATCATTTAATCCTCACCAAATTGGAAGCTTTTTCAAAGACACTTGTTTGTCATATGGGCTTGATCAGATGCATCAATCAAATAATAGACCAGCAATTTTCACTAGCAAAGTGAGTTTCTTTCCCTTTATTTTATTTGTCTCATTCATTTAATCCTTCTTTTTTAATTAAAAAGCAAAGGAGAAAGGATATCCAAGGCTTTATAACCTAAAAAACACCAAGATACATGCTTGATGCCTTTATTATTGTATATCAGTAATAGTTTCTTTAGGTTGATCAAGAGTTTATTATCATTTTTTCATGTTTGTTGCATGACTTAGTAAAGATGCATCAATGGAATAAAACAAAAGCTTTAATATCTTAAAGTCGTTTTCCGAGTCCTTTAAAAACAATTATCTTATTTAGGTTAACTTTTAAAAGTTTTTGATTCCTTCTTTATTTTCCTATATCCTTTTTTTTCCTTACTTTGTCGACACCGATCTACAAGATTCTAAGAGTAAAAATTGCATAAATTGCTAAGGTAGTAATTTAACAGCAGTATTAGATTGCAATTTTATGCAAATTGTCTTTTTTCAAATATTAGTTATCAAGAATTTAAACTTGTAAGGATGCATAGAAGGTTTTAAGTCCATCAATCCTAAACTTCTATAATATCCACAGTATCACCGAAAAAACGTCATTTAGTAGACAAGAAATAACGTTTCATCCTTCATTTGTGATTTTCAGATTCTTAAAGAGTAGTATCAAAGTTTTTTCAAGGAAATGGGAGACATCTAAAACTTTATTTTTCCATCTTCTTTTGTAACATTTTCCACTTTTTTGCAAATAAATCTCTCCTAAACAAGTAAAAGTTACCTTTATTTCTTTCCTGCTTAAATGTACCTTCAGCTTTATACATTACATTCATCTCTTTACTTTGATTCATTTCAGGCCATAATGCAGTCTTAACATTAGACATATATAGACTCTTTGACAATATTTATAATGATTCAAAGTTCAAACTAAACTTTATACATGTTCCAAATTATTTCAGATATCATCAGCCTTCAATACTAGAACAAGTTGTACAGAAGCAAAGAGACCAGCTACCAATTACATGGACACAAAGGCTCCACAAGCCACGGTACCGAAGAAATCAAAAGTGGAGCCGCGTGCTTCTTGTGCACCTTTTAAGGTGATCATATAGCATTCTATAATTCGAGGTCACAGTCTTTCCAAAAGCTATTTTGAGTTGACTATATATGACTGTCGTATAAGTCTTTAAATTTCAAACTGGACTAAAGATCATCATCTTTGTGTCGAAAAATCTATTAGTTACTTACATTTAGCTATAAAAAAAATTACATGTGAATCAAGCATTTTGGTGATATAAACTAATCAAAAGTAAAGTTCACACACTTAAATTTTACATAGGAATTGAATAAGAAGTTAAACCCGTGTGGTACGAGATTGGATCTATGATCCAATAAATGTTTGTAAAAACTCTGTAATTTGTTCTTCTAGCTATTTGCTACTTTTATGTAAACCTTCTGCCGTTCAAACAAGACCGTTCAGAAAATAGATTAGATTTGACTTTTGAGTGTGCAATGGCTATTCATAAACCCTAGAATGGAGAAAATTCACCGTCTTACCTTAGAAAAAGTTAATAACTTAATGTATTAATACAATTCCATTATTTGTATAAATGCACTAGAGTGGGAGTGTTTTTCGCCTTCTGAAATAGAACTCGAAACACTTTAGCATAAACCTATAACTTACTTCGAATTTAATTTGGATATCACATGCAATTTTACATGTTCTCTAAATTGATATGCATAAATGTCATTATAGTATGTATGGGTACTGGTTGTATAGTCCTTTAGGACTAACGGAATTCAAAGTGCATCATAAGTGACCGGCAGCTAATTGTTGTGATCAAGTCCCCCAAGTCCCAAATGGGACGAGATGCGTATATATGAGTTCGTCGCTCAACTAAAAGTATTGTATATGCACACTCCATACTTATGCATGTACGTTATACGTACGTATAAGTATGCATGAATTCCTCAATTTGTATTTATGAAGTGTGTTTTGGACCAGGTTAGAAAGGAGAAACTGGGAGATAGAATTGCAGCCCTTCAGCAAATGGTGGCACCTTTTGGGAAGGTATAGTAATGTTTTCTGCTTCTCCCATATCCATCACTTATTTGTTTATATTTTACTATTAACTTCAAGAGTAAGTTATCTTCTTTCACTGTACATTACATTTTAAAATCTGTATTCCAAAGGCTGGCCCAAATTTCTTTTATTATCAGATATTAGAACTAGCGAGAAGTTTAAAGTTAATGAGCTGTTTTTGGATACTTTAATTGATAAAAGATTATTATCTTTAGTTATATATTACTAAGAATATAATATTTATTACTAGAATAAAATACTAGTAATAGAATGGTATTTTTAAATGGAAGGCAAGTTTTCATTATATATATGCTTATACTACATATAAATAGTTAAACACATTTGATTAAAACTTATAAACTTAAAAAACAAGTAATATTGTAAGACTATATATATATCCTTACTTATACGACACAATGCACTCTATTAAATATTTAAGTACTCAATTACAATTTCAACCATAAATTTTATTCTCTCACTTACTTCACACTCATACATATATAAACAAAAATGCACACACAAATTAAGTTACTATACATCATCGCTACTATACGCGAATAATTGTATATATATATATATATATATATATATATATATAAGATCAAATAAGAAGAAAACTTAAAATGAGAAGAATAAGAAGAAAACCACAACCACACATTCTAGATGCACCTACAAAAATAGATGCATCTTCATTCAAATTTTTTCTCCCAAATTAAAATGTGTGGCTAGAATTACTTCTTACCCTTCTTATTTTAATTATTCTTCCTATTGGATCCCTTTCATATATATATATATATATATATATATATATATATATATATATATATATATATATATATATATATATATATATATATATATATATATATATATTGAAACTCTATTATGCTAGCTTTTCAAAGCCATTCAAAAAATGCGGCTTTTTAAAACAAGTGACATTTTGAACAGCATATATATATACTTTTTTGTAACAAAAAAAAGACCAAAAAGTTGTGTCGTCAAAGTGAAAAACCTTGGTCAAATCAAGTAAAATAGCTTACAACCTAAACATTTATTCTTACAAAATTCATTATTTTACATGTTACTACATTAGTATTTATTCTTACAAAATTCATTTTTTTATTATGAAACTTTTCAAAACATATTTATTAAACATTTTAAGTCATAAAAAGTGCTTGATATTAGCATCTTGAAACATGGGTAACAAACTATGAATCTGAGTGCAACAATTATCTTTATAAATGTTGTTTGATTAGCAAACTTTTTAAAATATATTTTTAAAAAATTAGTTTGATCAGCAGTGCTCTTTAACCCATACTAATATAATGATTTATTAAAAAATGATGGGGTTTATGTTGGGGAATATTTGCAGACTGATACAGCTTCTGTACTCATGGAGGCTATTGGATATATCAAATTCTTACAAAATCAAGTCGAGGTACTTCTATTTCTTCAAAACATTCTTCTTGGTACCAGCAACTATGACTTGTTTATTAGCTACACATGTCTTGTTTTCCTCCTCCTTTTTTTTTTTTTTTTTTTTTTTTTTTTAATATAACAAACATTGTGATAAAGTTTTTTATACTCTTTATTCAAAACCTAAAACAACATCTAACAAAACCAAAGGAAAGTAAATGTAGCCATAAGTCCATACTTAATCTCATAAACTATTGCAATGATTGTTGATTGACAAAGTGGAAATCTTTTCAAAAGAAATTCTATATTTTTCAAACAAACTAAAGTTAAAGGAAAAGTGACATTTATCTGAAGAAAGGGAGAGTACAACATCGTCCTATAAATGTCAAAAGATCATGTTATACTTTTGTCTGCTACATGAATCTTAACAAGGTTATGCGTATCCGATCTTAATGTCTTCCCTAAAAGTCATTATACTACCAAGCTACATTGTTTAGTGTCACCATGTCATGGCACTGTCAAATAGACATTGGGATAAAAACAAGAAATGCGATATGCGTAAAAGATATGATTCGTGTCCTTAACATCTTCTTACCAAATAAACGGCAAACAAAATAAAAGTGTAACCTAGTACTAGGAAGAGTTCCACATATGAGGAAACACAATCATGTTCTTGTTCGAATTGGAATCACAACTTTATATGTATGTGTTTGCCAATATTATTGTATTTTCCATTAAAAGAGGTTGCACAATATACTTAACAAATATGATCATTTTCAGACGTTAAGTGTGCCATACATGAAGTCGACTCAAAAGAACAACAGATTACCAACACAAGGGGTAAGAAATAGTATATGTATGATTTATTGATTTATATCATATGGTAGTTTATGACAACGATTGTGCACCTTAAATTATGATAGAAAAACATCTATAAATAAATAACTAAAACTAATGAGATGTACAATTATATGTGTTTGTATTCAGGTTGCATTGGAGGAAGGAAACGAAGAACCACAAAGAGATCTTCGAAGTCGAGGGTTGTGCCTAGTACCCTTGTCATGTTTGTCATACGTTACCGATGGGGGTGGAGGTGTTTGGCCAGGCCCCTGATCCAATTCAAGCCAAGGTCACTCTAGCTACTTGAATTACAAGTGATCTGATATATATCATAATGAGATTAAACTAGCTAGCGTGCAATGAAGGATAACTGCGGCTTCAACTCAGAAGTCATAGCTAATTGGAAATTTTAATTAAGAAGACGCTGAGAGAGTTTCTCACATGTTTTCATGAAAAGATGGAGCAAATTTGGTCATCTTTTAATAGAAGTTATCAAGGATGGACCAAGTTTGATCCATTGATTAGTAATTGAATGTGGTGTTGTTTTTAACGTTGAATTTTGAGTATTCATAGTTTAAATCACGCACTTTAACTTAAGCATCATTTTTTTTATAAGTAACTCTCTCCCATTTATAAGATTCACATTCAGAAATAACACTAGGAAAAAATAATACCACAACCAAAATACCATACTACCAAAGGAATCTTATGGTCGTCCAAGATTGGATCAGTAGCTATATTGTGTTCCACATTAAATTGCAATGATTCTCACAGACACAAAAGCTTTAAACGAGCGTATTTTTCTTTTCATTAGAGTAGTTATTCGATATAATTTTGATGAAATTTTTTGCAAGTGTTGAAATAATACTATGTTAAAAGAGAAACCAGAAATCCTGCTATGTTTTAGATCTTGTGTACATAATTTTTTACTAGAATGTGCTTAACTTTTATCAGGGTATTCTTTTATATTTTGGTTTACCTTTTTGTTTACTTGGTCTTAATTTTAGTTGGTTATTATTATTTTTATTTTTTTACTTCCTTTATCAAGTTTTATGAGATGATGATATCAAAGAAGTAAGAGCAAAAGAAAGGACGGCTCTACAACATGGGCTATTATCACCAGCGCCAGCAAAAACTTGATGAGAAAGTGTCCAACCTCTAGACAGTGTACCTAATCGTTGTATAATAATGCGGAAAAATACCCAAAGGAAGTTCGTTCCATAAGAGAATAGCGAAGAGGAAATCAAGGCGTCTTTCAAATGCTCTAAAGGGATGAGGATACTTTTGGTACTTTAATGTTTTAATAAAAAACGATAAATTCATGGGGTTTTAAGATTGATTGCTTGGAAAACGAGAATGACAATAAAATAAAAAGGATAACAATCAGGAGGATAAAGGCAACACTTAGGGACAATCTACCTAGAATTCAGATAAACTAACAACAACTCCATCCTAGCAAGTCCATGAAATGAACTTAAATGTGGTATCCTGAACTTGGGTGATCGAGAGACTCCACCTATGGATAGATACAGTAAGGGGCTAGATCAGATAACCTAAACTTTCTAAACATGCAATACAAGAAATTCCCAATTCAGGTAAATCAAACCTCGGGCGTTGAAGTGGATAACCTAGTGTGAGAAGTAAAAACGCTAGACATACAGTTGCTAGTACATATTTCACAACTAGCTTAGTATTACTAAAGGGTCATTAGATATACCTAATTCAACGCAGAAATCTTTGAGTTGGATATGTCTGATTGATATTATGAGTCTCTTACCGATTTACTTCCCAAGCAACGGTCAAGTATAGGTGTCGAACAAATGATTTAATTGCATAGATTAACGGTCATAAACTTTATAATCTATCTATAATACTATAAGATTAGGCCCTCTAATTTATTGTGGAGGCGTCAAGATTGCATAGAGTACAAGTTACCTAATGCTCAGAATTAAATGCAGAAAATAGAGTTTCATTATGCAGAAGCTTCATGCATAAGTACTTTGATTTAATGTTCATGCTTAAGTGGTAAGTACATATGAGCTATATTTAGTGTTTCAAATGTAAATGATTGAAACCATACGAAATGTTGCTAGCCTTTATTTTCATTTAATCATTTGCTCCTTTAATTTGTCTTCAAATAAATGTACAAACCATTCAACCACCATCATTGAATACTATAAACAACACCATTTGGTCTCTGTTAATGATGCGTGTGTGTGTGTGTGTGTGTGTGTGAAACTTTAATTTGTGTGTAGTTTGTTGATGATTTTGTATGAATCACATGTTTGTTGTTAGTTTATTATTGTTTATATGTAAATTCAGTGCAACACCAACTAACCAATTTCCTTTTGATATCTACTTTTTGTTTCTAGGCACATGATGAGAATGAAATGGATCGCATGCTAGCAATTGATGGCATTGAACTCATTGGCATCAATAACCGTAACCTTGGTATGTACCCCATCTGTTTTTATGGCTCAAGATCTGTGAATTAACAAGCTTGCTAATTAGATAAATAGTTTTGAAATAGATATTGACATGATCATTTTTTTTCAGTCAATAGTTTTTCCATATTTTTTCTTATAGTGTGATAAAATTCTTTTTGGTGTAGCTTCTCACCTTTGGAATTGAATTTAGTTAGTTAATGTAAAATTTCTCCGTCCAATGAAAGTGTACTATGCATATTAATGTTACGTGCAATGATTCATGTAGAAATATTAACTTGATTAACGCAAGGGGGTATACGTGCAAAGGTAAGCAAATGGCTAACTTTCTTGCATGTGAAGTCGGTGTTGATTCCTTGCAAAGGTAAGCAAATGTGTTGTTCCTTGAGAAGGAACCGAGGGTTAGATCTGCTAACCTATTTTAAAATTTTGGGTTGGTTAGTAGATTATTAATGTTATTCTTGCAGGTGTTGATAAGTGGTTAGTGACGCTAACGGGGTATATCAAGATGTTGATAACAAAAAAAAGTGGAAGATGGAGACGGAGTGGACAATATCTCCACATTTATGAAAGAACTGTCAAAAAATTAGGCATGCAAGTAAATGAAAATCATATGTAAACAAGGTTTATAATTAGTGTGACAAAGCTTTGATGAATATTAATGGTGGCTTGAATCTTGCTTTTATTTTTTTTCCTTCCACTTAAGCAGTTTAAGAGGTTGCAATGTATACACCTCATGACATTAGAAATAATACAAAATCAAAGTTGAATTGATGAAAAGTATAACTAGACAAAATTAATATTTTGAGAATTTATTTTAATCTATTTTTTTTTTATAGGGATTTGAGGGTCTCTTTACCAATGGTTACTATATGGTATTAATTGAAGTTCACAAATTATTTGTTTTAATTTTGATCTTACAAATATGTATAAAATTTGATGTTGTTATTCATGAAAAGATAAGTTTTGGTATGTTGGTAGGGATATGAAAGTGAGAATGGGTCGTAATTAGTGGGAAAGGGGTAATCTTAGGCTCCATTTTTTGTGCCGAATTCATTTTAATATGGAGTAATCAAGATACTCAAAATGGAGTCCCATTGCATATAGTACAAGAAAGCTAATGCTCGAAATTCATGCAGCCTCATAATAACTATACAATCATAAGGAGATGAAGTGCAAGGGTTGCCCGAATTGATCACATGGCATTTAGTATAAAATTAAAGTCGGTTAGATGAAGTGCAAGGGTTGCAAGAATAATTAATGATATAACCTAATTCATGCCTATATAAACCGGCCAAAATCACATTTAGTATGTACAGATTCACACATCTTTTAGATCTTTAATTGTTGGTAGCGGTATGTAAATTCTCTTTTGCAACATTTTGGAGATGATTCACGCATCTTTTAGATCTTTGTAATTAACTCGGCCTTTTTTTTCTTAATTTATTTATCATACGCAGGTACCATGAAACTCACACAAGATAATGCATGCTCAGATAAATGGAACCAAAGACTGGGATACCAACTATTTTCTTTGTTTCATACATATTTAGGTGATTGTTATAGATAAGCATATATATAGATATATGTATTATGTTAATGCATTTTCATATACAAGTAATTTATGTGCGTTTTCTATTGATGTAGCTCACATGTGCGAATTGATTCAAGAAAATGTGCACGAGCATGTATGTAAAGCAACATTTAAATGATACTTTTTAGCGTGATTAGTTTATGTAAGTAGTTGCTTTCGAATGCTCTTTGAGAAATATTAGAATGAATTTATTATGTGCAATTGAATTATTATTGAAAAGAACAAGGTCCGCGCATCGCAAAGTGTTTTCTTTTTCTACATGTAGAATCATTAGTAAGAAACCAATATTTACGCCTATTAAATAAGTTTGCCATAATAGCAAAATACAACATATTAAAAATATCACATTGAGTAACGAATAGAAAGGAAAAAAATACATAATTTTGACTCAAAGCCATTTGTAAATTATAATATCAAATAAAAAAGTTGAGTTTTAAACATAAGCAAAAGTTCAAACTTTTATCGAAAAACAAAACCAGTGCATTTAATGTGAAGTATATACAACATCGAGATGGAAGTGCAGGGCTTGCCGGAATTGATCACATGATATTTAGTAATTGGTAAAGAATTAAAAGTCGGTTATGGATTGAGATGAAGTTGAAAAGGTTGCAAGAATAATTGATAATTTAACCTAATGCAATATATATAAATATATGTATTATTTTAATGCATTTTCATATACAAGTAATTTATGTGTGTTTTCTATTGATGTAGCTCACATGAGCGAATTGATTCAAGAAAATGTGCACGAGCATATATGTAAAGCAACATTTAAATGGTTAAATGATACTTTTTAGCGTGATTAGTATATGTAAGCATGCAACTTGAATAATGAATATAAAAGGAAAAGTACATAATTTTTGCTCGAACCCATTTGTAAATTAAAAAAATTAAGTTTAAGACATAATAGTGGAGTCCAAAAGGTTTTAGGAATTATTAACAGTGTATTAATTAATTTTCATTTGGTTAGCTATTTGGAATTGAGTTTATTGATAAAATTTCTTAATATTAGTTAGACTTCAATGTTAATTTTCAATGAAATTAATTGTACAATAAAATGAGATGAAACTAACTTTAGTTTTTAATCATAAACTTTATAAATAAATACTAATATATTATTAAAAGACTAAATATAAAAATCACCAAATAACTAATGACATACTTACAACAGATGTAATACAATCACAACTTACGAATCTAATAAAAAATAATTAACGCAAATTACACTATAACAAATAAGAAAAAGCCAGTGTGCTTCGTATTACCATGCAAAAACCATATAATGCAAAATTATTGTTGGGTTACGTAATAGGCCAAAATAATCAAAGGAAATTACATCAAGCGTATGACAATTTAATAACGACAACCCCATTTTAAAAATATAAAGACCAAAAAACCATAACAATATAAACCATTTTTATATTTTTAAACAACAAACTAAAAACGTTTCATACAACATACTAAACTAAAAATACAAATTTACTCGACAATACACAACAACAATACGCACGATTAACAATTAGATTAAAAGCATGTGCGTAACACGGGTTCTGCATGCCTCGTTTATTATATATTCAACATTAATATTGAAATAAACAGTAAAAGACGGTTACTTATCTAGATGAATGTGTCACTACTTAATTCATCCTAATCAGGTTTTATGCATTTTTAGTAGTTATTAATAGGTTTAGCCTAGTATATGAGTGACGGCCACACAGCTAAACAAAGTAAACATGATAGTAAAAACATAATTAATCTAAACAAAAATTAAATTAATAACAAGTGTTATATGATGATAACCTGGTGTCTATTGTTGATAAAAAGACAATAGAAAGTATGAGAAACCATAAACAAGGCTGCACAGTTCTTTCTATACCCTTAATATGAGTTGCATGAAAATACAAAAACCTTACGTTTTTTTTTTTTTTTTTTTTTTTTTTTTTTTTTTTTTTTTTTTTTTTTTACGGCTGAAGATAGATATATTAAAAAAGCTTCGAGTAAGGCACTAGAAGCAAAGAGTACAATTACAGTCTAGAAATCAACAAAATAATAAAACTAGACCCTACCCGAGACTTTAACTGCGAGGTATACAAAAAGGATGAAAAAACTCTTGCCAATTATAGAAAACGGAGACAAGCTAGAGAAAAATCCCCACCCACGGAGGCCAAGCCACCGGTTTTCACTCCGGGGTGATTTTTGATGTAGAACCAAACAAGCCCCGGGGAACAAAACACCTCGATGCACCCAGCAAAGGACGACATCAATCAACTGTAATTCACGTACACCAAAGGAGACTTAAGCCAATCTGACCAGCTGCAAGGCATATGACCCCTATGAGATAACCAAGAAAAAGAAGATGCTCGATAATGCCAAAAACGTTATTTGCATTATTCGGTCTCTACATGTTTTGATAATCACAAATATAAAAACACGATACGTAAAATTACGGTTAATAAGTTTTTAATCGAGAAAACTCTTTTACTCAATGTATCTACTACAACTTCACTTCAGGTATGAACAAATACGATACCAACTTGAGTAAAGTGATCAAAGTTTTTATTTTCTCAAAACTTCACATTTTCATGTGACAAAACATTTTTACAAAAGTATTTTTGTAATTAAAAAGAAATATTTTATTAAAGAAAATAAATTTGAATTTTAAATATCCCAACAGCCATATTTCCCGCCTAAACCAATTAAGTTTTTCACCAGATAAACTTTCACCACATCAGGACAAAAATTGGAGCGTCTGTCGGTACGGTCCCTCAAATGGGACGACGGTCTCTTAGTGATAAAGGTCCGTCCGTCTTTAAGGGACCGTCCCCCGCTCCTCCTGGTGGCTATAAATACTGAACTATTTCATTCAGAAAAATAACCCTCTTTGCACAAAACCTTTATGTTCTTTCTTTCTTATTTCTTTGATCACTATAACATGTTGGTATGTGTTTATAAGTGATTCTCTAATCCTCTACATCAAAGTGAAAGAGAAGAACACTCGAAGTCATCAATAATCGAAGTGTTATTTGAGTCCACACACAAACGTAACTAGTGTTACGATTCTATTCTTCCTCCAACTCTCTCATTTGTATATGTTGTAATATTGTGTATCCGACTTGTGTGTAAGTCGTGACTAGTTATGTTAGGGTAAACTTGGACAAAGGTGTAAGTCCTAGAAGTTTTAAATCTAGATTAGGACTTGTAATAGTTCGGATGTTGTGTGAAGACTAGGAGTTAGTGGAGTTCTAGTGTGAAGATTTGGACATAGTAAAGTCCGTGTATGAAGGCTTGAATCGTGTGTAGATTCAAGTGAACGGGAGTGCTCGTTCGTGTGAAGGCTTGGATCATGTGTCGACCTAAGTGGGACAAGAGTGCTTGTTCATGTGGCCACGTGGGCTTTGGTGTAGATTGGTTCTAGCTAGGATTAGGACTTGACATTCCGCTTAGTGTCGTTAAACTTGATGTAAGCTTGTGTACGGATTGCTACGCCTGAAGGAGTGTGTTGACACAGTGATTGAAAACTCTTGAGTGTGGTACTCGGGGAGTGGAGTAGGATGAAGAGTGAGCTTCGTGCCTAACCACTATAAATCTCGGCGTCTCCTTGGTTGTGTTCTTTCCTTTACTCTTTATTTTACTTACTTTATACATTCACATCTAGTCAATTAGATATCACATAACTAGTAAATCTAACAACTTTGTAAAAGAAACATAAACGGACCTAATAGAGGCATAACGTTTCTAAAGCGTAGTTATAAACGGTGAAACTATTCAAACCCCCCCCCCCCCCCCCCCCCCCACCTTCTAGTTTCTACAAGTTTTATTATAAGGCTTAGAAGCTAAAGTATGCAACTAAATAAGACACACAAGCTTTTATAAACTTGTGTGTATTACCAATAAACTACTAACTTTAAAAGCAAACCGAATTAGCTAATCTAAACCTAAATAAGCTAGATCTATAAAGCAAAAAGCTCTAAAACTTAATTAAGCAAAAATCAAATCTGACAGGAAAAATAGCCTGAAGGGGACTTTAAAAGCTATCTAAAAAGCTACTATAAGCTATTGAAACAAGTTACAAACCTAAGAACATCATGTATCACATAACAAAGAACAGTCAAACTAAATTTCAAATAATTTAAAGCTTATATGAGCTTTTTAATTAGCTAATAAGATAGCTTGCTGAGACATTTTTTGGTTTTTTCTAGACTAAAAGACAGACTGATAAGCTACTTTAGACTATAAAATAAGCAAATAAAAAGCTTCTAAATAATCTAAAAATTGTAAAACAACATAGATCATACACCAAAGGACTTATAAATACAAATTCAAACAATTTAGAACTTATTTGGAGCTTAAAATAAGCTGAGAAAAAGACTGCTGAGACAAATTATTTAAACTGATTATGACACAATTGAAAATGACTAAATTACTTTAGGACCTAACAACATTTAACCAAAACATGTAAATGAATTTATATAACTGATTTAGACACAAGTTAAACAACTAAAAGTTCCTTTTCAAAGTTTAGGGAGAAATACGCTGTTTAACTAAGATTAAGGGCCTGTTTGTTAAATTTTTTTGGTTAAGTCATGTTAATTAAGAGATGACTTAATGCAGACAACCTTAGTTTTATTACTTAATATTTTAAGTTATCTTTCTCTAATAAGTCACAAACAAACAGTTTTCATATGACTTAATTAATTCAGTTTTTTTCATATTAAGTCAATTAAGTCGAAATCAAACGCCCCCTAAGACTATGAAACTTTGGGATTTGAACTATAAGCCATAAAACTGAGTAAAACTACTTAACTTAACTTCTAAACCTCTAACAATACTAAATTAAAGTTGATTGAATTAAGATTAATGACCCAAACTGATTTTTACTAAAAACTAAACAATGATCTAAACACCCCTTTAAAAGTCATATTTTCTATTTAAAACAGTTTTAACCTAAGAGACTACTAAAACCTTGGCAAAAACTAATTATTATGACTTATGAAGGATAAAAAAAGCAGTATTTAATAACTAAAAAGCACTTATCCAATAAGCCATAGCTTATTGGATTTTATGACAGTTTAATGGAAACAGAATTCAAACTAAGTTTATCTAAAAATTAAAACTAGAACAACATTCAATAAGCAAATACTAAGTAGAAAATCCAATAAAAAGCAAGTAAATAAGCATATAAAGCATAACAAATAAGCTGATAAGCAGTGAACAGTAAATAAGCTAAAATAAAATTTAAGTAAAACTAACCAATGCCCTTGCTCTAAACAGGGCTAAAATGCTCATTTGAGCTTATCTACAAGCTGCTTTAAGCAAGAATTAGCCACATAATCTCTTCCCTTTTTGGCTTATCTTCCATTTGGCTTATTCTTGAATTTTAAATTGAATTTTAAATATAAAAACTGAATAAGCTCAAGCAAGCTATTGAGAGGCTTGTTTGAGCTTATGAAGACTAATAAGAGCTTATAAGAGAGCTTTTTAATCAAAAACAATCATAAAAGCATAATTAAGTAAAACTAATTGAAATTTTATTAAAAACCTTAAATGAGTTACAATACTGGACAAGAGATACAATTTTTTTGAAAGACTATAAAAACTAGAAATAAGCAATAAGCTAAAACTAAATTTTACTACACTACACTACTCCTAGATGATCTTATGTGTGAGTGAAGAGAGACTATTTATAGGAGCTGAGCTAGGGTTTAGAAGCTTCTCGATCATCTAATCATCACCCTTCATTCCAATCCAATTATTGATCGCAATTCATCACCCTTGGATCATGTGATGATGCGTCTCAACCAATCAAAAAGCTTAGGATCGCCAGCTTGTCATTCCTCTGTCTTGTCATCGTTGTCAGGTCTTCTAGAAGGTGTTTTAAGTTAGGGTTAATTTGTACGGGTTAAAAGGTGCAGCGTAAATGGAAGGGGAGGGTGAACAATGATTTTTGGCGTGTTCTTTGTTTTTGACTGAGGGAGTATGAAGGTGTTGTGTTGACCAGGTTTTATAATAAATTTGACCATGGGTAAATGGGTAAGGTTTTGGTCGGGTAAAGGGATGTTGGCTTGGGCTTGGTATGGACTTTTAGGTTTAGTAGTTTTACTTAGGTCCGGATAGGCAGTATTTAGAGATAACTTAGGTTTATGTTAAAGGACCATGTGTGCAAAAATTGGACTAAACATTCAAAGTTATTTCAAGGACCATTTTTGAAATGCAATTTGATTTGAGGATTGGTTTTGGCATCTTGGGCATAAATATGATCCATATTTGAGAAATTCTTCCTCGGCCTCAGCTTTTGATACTCTTTCCAAATCTCGTGCTCGTTTTTTGTCGGTTTTGTATTAATTTTTGTCTTTTTCTTCATATCCATACCTGCACATGTATAAACACAAAAACAAACATATATATGGCATTTTTAACATGTTTTTGGTCTTTTGGGTCCATTTTATTAGGTAAAAGGTATGTGTATTATAACACATACCAAAATCCCCCAGACTAAGGTATTGCTATGTCCTCATGCAATGTCATCAACTCACGTTTTCAAAATCAAAAATTTAAAACCTCTTTCAAAAACTTTGAAAAGTAGCAGAATGTTCAAAAGAGATTAAAAAATCAACTAGTTCTAAAAACGCCCCATTTTTACCATTTTACTCATACAAATACTCTTCTTGTACTTTTCTCATTGTGACGGGATGTTTACTTTCATTATTTATAAATAACTTTTAGGATCACCGAGTAAGAAGCACAACTCATAAAGAAGTGTCCATTCTGATAAAATTCATCGTCCTTGATTTTTCACGAGTCCCCAAACCAAGCTTAAAAACAAAATCACAGCTAGTTACAAGTTAGATGCTAACACTACCCATATAAGCTAATTGTGTACCCATAGCTACTTCTTGCTCCCTTACCCTAATTCCTCTAAGTATGTATTTTTTTTTGAGAAATGAATTTTTCTCATTTTCTTGTTTCGATAGATTTTTAGTTTGATGAAGACACCAACTTTAGATGCTAAGTAGTTTAAAATCCTTCCCTCCAAAACCGTTGCCCACAAAAAGGAGGTCCACATCAAGGTCCTAACTTAACACGATTTAAGGAATATCCTTTTTATTTACGACCGAAACATCCCATGTTTGAGACCCAAGACAGAAGCTTTTTATTAGGATATCCCTCGAGTCAAAATTTTGGCTTTATTAACATTATTAAGCACATTAACCGTATTAGCCCTCGGTTCTTTATACAACCTAGACAACGGCAGCTAACCGTCAAGAATCGGGAGTTTTATTATGACCTTGGGAATTTTCCTCTGCCTTTTAGAAGTCTGCAACAACGGGAGTGAACCATCAAGAAACAAAAAACTTTAATGGCTTTGTATTATTGTTTGATTAATTATTACATATTTGCGCCAAATCCTGAGTCCTACAGTCTTTCGAAAATCGAAAAAATAACACGTACTACCAGGAATTGTTAGCATTAAAAGTGATGATCATTAGTGAGTCGATAAGTATTGTAATAGGTTAACGTTTAATAGTTAGTAATAGTGCTAGTCCGAGTATTTAATGTAAAGCTTTAAAGGCTCAACCCATTAAGGGTCCATTGTAAGCCCATCCATCTCATGTGATGGAAGTATAAAAGGCACACCAAGGCTCATTTGTACTGTGTGCTTGAGTGTGTATTGTGTGTGTTTCTCTCTCAATAAAGTTCTCTTTCATCTCTCTCTCTCTCTCTCTACATATTTATACGCCACACATACATATTATCAAGTCACCACCTTTACTTCATATTGAGCTTATATTGTGTGATAAAGTTGTGATATCTAAGGTCCTACAAGTGGTATCAGAGCCTAACAATGATTTAGGAGTGATTTGAGCTTGTGTGTTTCGTATTTTTTAAGCTTCTACACGAATTTTTTTTAAAAAGATCCTTACTTTTCTTGTTTTTCTTGGGTTTTAACACTTTTTTGATTACAAACTAGTGTTATAAACTATTTATAACAAGAAAGTTTCAACCTTTTTGAAAGATTCAAGCTTTAAAAATTCGTACTTGATTTTGTACTATTTATCTAGAATACAAAAAATTTCCATAAAAATAATCAAGTTTGCAACTTTCTTCAATCTTTGGTGTTTTTAAGGCTAGAAGTACAAGAATCTTGGAATACAAACTTCATTTGGGTGTGCTTTAAGCAAAATCAAAATTCTGGCAAACTTTCGAGAACACAATTGTACTAATTTTGGAGAATACAAATTTTCGAGAACACTAAACCCTAGATTTTCGAGAATACTCCCTGTTGATCATGAAGTGTTACCGTTGCTTACTCAGTGTTTCCCTTGCTTATATAAGTGAGAAAACACTTCGACTCGTGGTATACTCTCTAAATTGTATAATTTAGAAAGTTTTGGGTAATAATTTTCGAGAATACTTTACGAGAATACTTTTCGAGAAAATTTTTCGAGAAAACTTCTAGATAATTTTCTCGAGAACACATTCTAGATAATTTTATCGAGAATACATTCTAGATCATTTTATCGAGAACACATTCTAGAAAATTTTTTCGAGAACACTTCTAGATAATTTTATCGAGAACAAATTCTAAACAATTTTCTCGAGAACACATTCTAGATAATTTTATCGAGAACACATTCTAGAAAATTTTATCTAGAACACATTCTAGAAAATTTTCTTGGTGCATATTTTCGAAAATTTTTCTAAGACAAAATTTTTCGAAATTTTTTTGGTGGACTAAGTTTTGAAAATTATTGGTGGATTGAAAGTTCTTTGACCAAGGAAAGTAACCTTCACCAAATTCAACTCCTATTTCGTTGAGCCGATCCAAGATCAACTTTATTACACATCGTTACACAATGGTAAAGGAAATGCAAATAAAAGAGATAGATTCAATGAAAGCGTTTAAAGTGTTCAAATCACAGATTGAGAAGGTTATAAATACATCTGGATATGATTCAAGGTTCGATCAGGCATATGAATACTTCATCAGAGTCCAATTTCATCAGTTCAAAGACAAACTCATCCAAAGCCTGAATCAACTTGAAAAGCTACTTAATGAAGAAGAACTTCATACGCGTGACTGCAAGGAAGCTCTCAAAGTGATCCAAACTCAGTTTCAGAATATATTTAACCCTTGGATAATGAACCAGTCAGAGTTTATCGATGCATTCTACCAAAGATTTTGGGAAAGCTATACGTCCTTCAGAACTAAATGCATCAATGACATGGGTGAACTCGAAAAGATACTTGATGATGAGGAAGCTGAGTTAAATGAAATTGAGAAGCTAAAATGGGAAAGAGAGCAGATTGAAAAAGATATGCAGTTAAAGGAAAGATAGCAGATTGAAAAACATATGCAGTTAAAAGAAAGAGAGCTAATTGAAAGAGAGATGCAGTTAAAGGAAACAGAGGTCATTGAAAGAGAGACAGACAAAGATGTTCTAACAGAAGAGGAAACAGTCAATGAGGGTGATGCATCAGATGTTAGTTTGGTTTTCACGGGCAGTGATACATCTTCAGAACAACAGGTTGAAAGCAACAGTTCAAGCTATGATTCAGATACTGATGGTACACACAGGAATGAAGCTGTTTGGGATACCGAGGATGATCACATCAGACCTTCATTTGACACAGAGATATTGGCTACGGTACAACATTCAAACAATAATGATAATGTTGTTGTCTTCGATAATGTGTTTGCTCATAATTAGACACATCCTGAGCATCCTGAGTCTATTAGTGACACATATGTGGTGGAACAAAATGATAGTAATATCACTTTTGCTACTCCAGATATGGATCCTAATAGAGGTGAGCCTGCCTAGGATGGATCTACTTATGAACAAGATCGTGCCTTATTTGTTTCATTAATCAATAATTTCAAACATGAACTTGAAAAGTGCAAAGAGGACAATCGCAAAGCTAAGCAAGCAAATGTCTTATTGACAAAAGAGCTTGAGAGATTTAAGGAAATGGAAAAAGGTTTTGAAAATGTAACAAAAACCAAAGCTGAACTTGAAATTGAAATATCAAACCGTAAATCTTAAGCTCAGAAGTTTGAAATGAATAGAGAGTCTGTCAAACCACTTTTAAAAAGAAAAGAAGAACTTGAAGTTGGTTATAGAGAAGCTGTTTTGGATAAAAAAAAAACGTTCCATTCAAAAATTGGATGAACAAATGGTTCTTAACAGCAGAAAGGTTGAAGCGCTTTAAAAGAGAACCGTGATTTAAAAAGTGATAATTCAAGGCTTCAGAAAACCACTTCAAATTTTGAGATTGTTAACACAAACCTTGAGAATGAAAACCAAGAGTTTTTGAAACAAGCAAACAATCTTGAAAACAAACTTCGAAAATTGGGACAGACCACTCAGAATTTCAACATGTTACCTACAAAAGATGATGACATTTCTAAACAAACATCTGGAATTGGTTTTGTGAATAGTGCTCAATTGGAAAATGATTTGGAAAATGCAAAACCGTGTTTTTTAAACAAAGTGAAAAAGCTGACACCTATTTTGTATAACACTGAAGATATGGGAAAAGAATTGTCAGATGATCTTTTGTTTGAGTCTCAAGATATTTTAAAATATGAAGAGGAAAAACCTTTGAAAGTAAAACAATGAAAAACCCCATTCTCGTACCACGGTTTTGTGTATGGTTGTACACAATTGACAGATATTCCAAAAGAACCTTTAAAAAGAAAAGACACAAATGTGAAAAGATATTTCAAAGAAGCTCAACTTGCTACTTATGATGCTACGTTATGGCAAAATAGAGCAAGGAAACAGTTTTGTAATCTTAAACATCTCATTGAGCAAACATTGAAAGTCATTGGTAATAAGCAACAATAAAACATTAATGGTTTCTCTAATCCACTTTCATCGGACTTACGTCTAAAAATTGAAGTCAAAAAGATTTTAAAAGATGAGATTGAACCTCATGTGAAAGATATCAACTTAAGTTTTGATCACTTTGAAAAATATCTTGTCACTGAAATGTGAGAAGATTTAAAGTACGTTCACTCTCTTGAAGACGAATTTGATGAAAAATGCTCAATACTTGAATTCAAAAAGAAATTTTCACAAATCAAATAGTCATTCAAGTCAGTATCTGTCAGCCATAAGTATGAGAATGTGAATTTTGAACAAACATCTTCTTTGAAATCTGAAAATCTTTATCTCAAAGAGAAAATCACCGAGCTTTCAAAAGAAGCAGCTGATGTCAAAGAAGAACTATCAAAAAGAACTGCTCAGTTAGAGAAACATCTTGCAAAACTCGAAGCACAAAGTATCTCTTTCCAAATAAAACTGCAAGAGAAGAATGAGAAAATGTCTTCTGAACACTCTTTGACATCGGTGCTTAAAGGAAAAGAAAAGATTTTTGAAGAAAATTGTGATGATACCAAAATCAAGTTTGATCTTGATGAACTTGATATAAAAAATATTGAGTTGGAACATGATGTGGCATCATTACAAAAAGAAAATGAGCATTTGAAATAGACTTACAAAAACTTGTTTGATTCAATCAAGAGGTCAAGATTTCAGAATCAAACTTCAAACAAATCTGACTCTCAGATCGCACAAAATCATCTTTTTGAAAAAAAAAATCTGTGCTTCAAAAGAAAATTGTTGAATTGGAAAAGACGATTGCACAACAAACCAAGGATTTTGGTGATGCCAAAAATGATTTTTCAATCGAAACAGACACATATGAAAAATATTTTGCACATATTGAAAATCAAAATGCTTCTTTGCATGAAAAACTGGCATCATCAGATCATCTTTCTCTTCAAAAAGAATACAATGATTTGAGAACTTCATACAATGCCTTAAAAGCAAAGTTTGATGTTCTTAACCGGTCAAAAGGAAAATATCAAGTTTCAAACAAGTTTAAACCTCAAGTAAGTGTTTCAGAAAAAGTTTACACGGGTGAATCTTCAAAACCATTTTCAAAAAGGGTTTCACAGTTTACTACCTATTCTTTGCAAAAAGGAAGGAAGTTTTCAAAGAGACCACATTTTTCTGAAACATTCACCCCTCAAAAGGTTTCAAATGCAAGTGCTCATAAAGAAAAGAATCAAGGTTTTCAAACTCCATACTCTCATTTTACTCCGGTAAAGCCATTGTGGGAACCAAAGCAAAGTCGTTCAAAACATTTGAAATAGTCGTACTCTGAAATGCTTCCGCTACAACAAAAGAATGACTATGCTTTGAAAAATCCAAATTCTGGTAGGTTTCATTCATCTCAAAAATGAATTTTTGAGTTGAAACGCCGAATTTCAACAATGGATGGAAAACTTCCTCTTCAAGTTTTAAAACTCCGAGACATCGGGTTTCTCAAACAACTTTCCAAAGCAAAAGAGTTTTAAATCACCGTTGATTCCACGAGCTTTATTTCAAAATGAAACACCTGTTTCAAGTCCTCGTTGGAATTCAACTTCTTTGTCTCGGATTGCCACAACTTACAAATGAATTTCAAAATATGGTAAAACCGTTGGCGACGTGCTTAAATGGGTTCCAAAGGTTGTTGTCTAATCTGATCTCATAATGACTTCTTAGTATTTCAACTAAGGACTCGAACTTCAACATAATGACTTCTTAGTACTTCAGCTAAGGACTTGTTCTTCAAAGAAAGAAAAGTGCTTAAATCAAAACAAAGGTTTTAAATATTTTTTGAGCACTTATCCTAAAAACATAATGGCTTATGTACACATAATAGTGCATAACCCGCAATTTTCAAAGAAAGTGTTGATATAAATAATGCGTAAAAACGTTATTAATATTTATCGATATCCCTATGTTTTGACGATCACAAAATGTAAAGTCATTAAACGTAAAATCATTACGTAAACAAGTATTTAGTGACAAAATATCATTACATCCAACTAAATCACTTAAGGTATGAATAAACAATTGCCTAATACATTTTATGATCGAAGGAAGGTTTATTTAATAATTACAAATTATATAAAATGGTATAAACCATTTTATATATTTAGAAAAACACTTTTGGTAATTAAAATAAAATGTTTAATTCATAATAAATATATGAATTCAAATTTTTAACCAAAATCAGTTAAATCTACACCAAATAAACTTTCCCCAGAAAAGACAAAAGATTCTGGCCGTTACAGGTGGGCGGCCCCCTTAATTATAAGGGGAGGCCCCCTTAATTTTAAGGGGGCCGGCCATGAATTAAAGGGGCCGGCACACGCTCCTGTGTCAGAATCTTTTGCCTATAAATACTGGTTCAAATCTGTAATTTTTCCTCACTTTTTGCACTAAAACTTTCTGTCCAAATTCTCTCAAATCATCTTCCTAAAACCTTTGATCATATACTTATTAGTTCTTGTTTCAAGTGATCCAATCCCTCATCATTAAAAGTGCAAGAGAAGAATACTCTTCCAACATCTTGTTAAGAAGTATTGTAGGTTTGTGAATATTGTTAGTTGTTGTGTATATTATTTGTAAAGGTGTAGAAGGTGTGTAATAGGTAGATCTAGGTGTGTTAGTAGTTGTAAATAGAAGTAGTGAAGAAGTAGTAATGTTGTGAAGTTGTCGTAGTGAAGTTTTGAGTAGTCGTGTTGTAGTTGTGGTGTGTATAAGTTGTGAAGAAGGTGTGTAGTGATTAGTGGTGAGATTGGTTCTAGCTACTATTAGGACTCGACATCTAGCTTAGTGTCGTTAATTGGTGTAAGCAAAAGTTGTGTAAGGTTTTCTCCGCCATAAGGGAGCTTGTTGACATAGTGAAGAAAACTCTCGAGTTAGGTGCTCGCGGAGTGGAGTATGGCGAAGAGGTGCTTCGTAGCCGAACGACTATAAATCCTTTGTCTTGTGGTGCGATCTCTCCATCTCTATCTCTTTACTTATTTACTTAATTATATAGTCATTTACTTACGTAGATATTAGTATACATAAGCATTTTAATATTGATCTCACATATAACTAGAATCAAAGATTTTGTAAACAAAGTTTTTATAAATTTAAAAATGACGGGAAAACTATTCAACTCCCCCTTCTAGTTTTCCACAGAAAGGACCCTGATGTAAATTTGGTTGCGACAATCCTAAATGAAAAAGAAGACTTCTCACAAAAAGATTATCAATGTCTTCTTAATCTTGAGCATAATTTATTCAAAATATTTCAAAGGTTTTCAAATCTTTTCAAAATTTTGCTCAAGATATTACTCCCTCAAACCCTTAAAAGCAAATACTTATTCAAAATGTTATATTTTTGAGGGGGAGTAATACAAAGATGTTCCAAAAAGGTCATGCTTAACATAAACTATTTCGGAATTAAAAAACATTCATTTCTCTCCATAAGCTATCCAAAAACATAAAGGTTTTAATCAATCGGTATCAAAAATACCATGGATATGCTATTTTTGAGGGGAGAAATGTGATTAAAATATGATCGTCTTGAATCTCAAAAGAGCTCGACTCAAATATAACCAATGAATTGACGATGCTTAAATGTCATTCATAAAAAAGACTTATCCTGGACGGGTAATAACTTCACGCTAGTCTAACTAGTGATGTAAGCGTGTCTCGAATAGGACTTGTCTAAGTAGAATGTACCGTCTCGAGAGACTTTCTTTGAACTTGACCAGGACGGGTAATAATTTTAAGCTAGCCAAACTAGTGATGTAAGCGTGTCTCGAATCGGTCATGTTCACTGAAAATCAATCAATTCAAAAAGTGCGAACTCTTTCCAACACATGCAAATTTATCTTTAAAACATATAAGCACATATGAAGGGGGAGTATTTAAGAAAATGCAAAACTCTCGAAGTGTTAACAAAGTATGTTTTATTATCATAAACACTTTGAGAGATTTTCACAAAAGGTTTTATGGTATATGATCAATAAATCTAGGATAATCATGGAGTAATAAGGTGATTATGGTTAGGTTTATGTCCAATAATCCGCCAGAGCCGGAGGGATCTACCCAAGGAAAATTCCAATAGATTAGAATTAGAAGTCCTTAGGTATGATTGAAAAAAGGAGTAAATGAGAAAGGAGAAAGAAGGGGTTGAAGACTTAAAAAGAAAAGCAAATGAAAGGGTGAAAAGAAATAACCCTCCAAATGATTCAACCTTAGGGCAAAAACCGGGTTCAATTCATATGCTACTGGTTGTTACTAAGGTGACACCGGTATTGAAGACAAAGACGTCATGGACCCACTGACGCACTGCACTAAACCTTCTTAACCACTCAAGTTCTCTCAAAAGAGCTTGTTTCATTCTCACGGGGAACCCTGCATAATCTATTGACCGCTCACTACGAGCCATGTTGATATTGAAATAGGAGACATCGCTCCAGTCTCCGACAACTAAAAGAAGCACTTATTGAGTCTAAAGCCCCAAGACTCATCAAAAGATCTCATAGGAACACATGATACTTCTACAATGGTTGTTCAACATTAAGGCGCCAGATGTAAACTTTAGAGTCCTACGCAGATCTCAGCAATGTGCCGGAACATTTATAAGAGGATTCACTTTTGCGATTCTCAATGATTGAATGGAAACTCCTGCCAGGGTCAACATTAATCAGCCCTGACAGCAGGTCACTTCGGTAATCTCTTGTGGGTTACGCTTAGTGTTCGCGGTGGTTTCAAAAATGGTCTACAGTCGTGGAGTGATCCCCAACGACTCACCCATTCGTTGATTTAATTAGCAGGTCTCGTAAGCTCTCTCGGGAGTATCCGATTTGGGAACAGCCTTGGTAAGGGTTAGAAGGAGTCTTCACACTATGCTGTTGACGATCTCTAATTCCGAACCTATAAGTACCGGATGTTTATTACTAACCGTTTTCATGCAGCTACCCTTACCTCATTATCATCACCACCACCACACTAGTTTCCACATGCTCATACATGCATCACGAAGTCAAAGAAAAGTTCTCATCAAAGATCTAAGCAAAGATAAGTTCAAAGAAAGATTCTACGTAATGTGAAAGAATCTACCAAAGTAAAGTGACAAAGATCAGTGTGAACGAACAGGAACAACTAATGTATGTATCTCAAAGACTCTAGACGTATGATCATGTTGGAAAGGCGTATAACCTCCAAAGACAAAGAAGTGACGAAAGGCAGATGACACTACAACAACAAAGATCTATGAATGAAGAAAAGTCATTTATCAAAGATCACAAAGCATGATTGGAACAAAGGAACTAGCAAAACTATTACACAACAAGACTCAAAGTTCAAAGAGAACAAGCTTCAAAGATCAAAGTTCAAGGTCACAATAGAGAGATCTTAATGATCACCCTTGGGGGGAGATTGTTATCATTAGAAGTGTTGATCATTTATGTAATCAAAGAGAGATCTCAATGATCGTCCCTTAGGGGGAGATTGTTAGCATTAAAAGTGACGATCATTAGTGAGTCGATAAGTATTGTAATAGGTTAACGTTTAATAGTTAGTAATAGTGCTAGTCCAAGTATTTAATGTAAATCCTTAAAGGCTCAACCCATTAAGGGCCCATTGTAAGCCCATCCAACTCATGTGATGGAAGTATAAAAGGCACACCAAGGCTCATTTGTAATGTGTGCTTGAGTGTGTATTGTGTGTGTTTCTCTCTCAATAAAGTTCTCTTTCATCTCTCTCTCTCTCTCTCTCTCTCTCTACATATTTATACGTCACACATACATATTATCAAGTCACCACCTTTACTTCATATTGAGCTTATATTGTGTGATAAAGTTGTGATATCTAAGGTCCTACAGGAATCAATAGTTTATTACCCCGTAACACTGGCAGTACCTTGATGTGTACCCAACTTTCTTAAGCAAGAATTTTCTAAAGAAGAACTAAAAACTAATCATCGCCAAAACCTAACACCTTTAATTATTCCTAAATTACTATTATTGGTGTTTTCAAGCTGATGGGAGCAAAAAACCACAAATAACTTCAATGGGCTCTAAAGAAATCCAACTACTCTATGCTTAGTATCTAACTTATAAATAACTCTATCATTTATCATTCTTCGCAAATTTACAATCTTAAATAATAAGATCTGCGAATTCTTAGTCAAATAATATAAAGCTCGGCATATTAAAAGTCAATTATGTAAACTTGCAAATTCTTTGAAGAATTCGCATTTTATAGCTTCTTGTAAAAAAGACTATCAAAAGCTTTTCAATTATAAAGGTTAAGGGGACAAACTAGAGCTCAATACGCCCGATAAAGTCAAAATTTTATTCCCACTCTAACCAACAGAAAATCAACAATATGTCAAAACACTTATGATATTTTTGCAAAAAAATAAAAATAAATTTTCTCATTTTTTTGGTATTTTTCAAGGAAAAACGGGGTTGTGAGAGTACAAGACATAGTGCAAGGTAAAAATCAAATCGAAAGATTACCCCCCCCCCCCCCCCCCTCCGAGTAAAACGAAACATTGTCCTCAATGTTAAAAAGAAGGGTCATCTTACGCAAATCTAAGGCCGTTTATTAATTATGCCAAATAGATAAACATTAGTCAATAAGATTAAGGATATCGGATTTCCCAATGAGCATCGAATGATTAGACTCGAGTGGATGAAAGACAAAACCACGAGCACGAGAATCTTCAAAAATTTGGGCAAATCCTGAACATAAACAACAACAAGCACAAACACAAGAAATGGAAGAGGCAGGCCTCCTCACGTTACGCTTATTAGAAAATAGAAAGAAGATAGAAAGATAAGCATGGGTTGCCACCCAAAAAGCGCTCTGTTTATAACGATTCGTTAGCTTGACTCGCACCGAATTAAGTGGAAGAGAAAATCTCCATCGAACTTCCATTCAAAATGTTTTGATAAACATTGAAGCATATGAAAGTTCCACTCTGATGAGATACCCACGGCTCTAAGTAATAGAAACTATGAGAGGAGATGCCGGGGTCAAAAATGGTATCCTCATTCCCCGAAGGAGTGAAGAAGAGGAGAATTAACATCATATGTGAGAAAAGGAAGAAAGATTCTGATAACTATTGTGAGAAAATCTCCATCAATATCAAGTTTACCATTTAAGCTTTTAAGGTCTTGTCTAAAACCACCTCAGGACGGAGAGTAAAGAAGTGATCATACTCCGGTGGAGATATGATGTGAGCGAGTTCATCGGAAAACTCCTCAAGACAAGAAACACAATTAGTTTTCCCATGAGAAGAATCAATTGACTGATCATGATTTAACAAAAATTCTAACTCTCTCAAATCTGATTTAAAATCAAAGTCATTATTTTCATCCCCCGGCGGGATTGAATTAATGTGAGCGAGTTCATCGGCGAACTCCTTGAGAACAGAGTCAGTGTTAGAAGTCACTAATACAAAAAGTTCTATTGGTCACGCATAGTCGATTTTGAAATGTCACACTGTAACATTTATACGTGACTAAATGTACCAGAATAAAATAAACAGCCACACTTGATCCGACTTGTGTGACCATTTCAGAATTCTATTGTCACACATTTGAATATTTATGTGACTAGAGGTAACTGGAAAAAAAAATTTGGATTATTTAGTCACTTTTAATTTGGGACGTGTGACAGATACAAATGAGCTCGAAACATTAGTCACACTATAGATATACATATGTGACAAATATATGTCACACAATTGAAAAGTGTGACCAGAATAGATATATGGTCACATGAGGTAATTGTGTATGTGGCTAAATTATATAGTCAAGTTTGTCACACATTATTTAAACGTGACTGCTATTCTTTGCTGAATATTTAGCCACATAGCATTTGAAATGTGTGACAACGGAAAAGTAAGTTTGAAGCGTTAGTCACAAAATGCATTTAAGAGTGACAAATATATGTCACACACTTGAAGAGTGTGACCAAATGTCATATATGGTCACACTAAACCATAGAAACATGATTAAGTGTAAATAAAATTCGATACATATGGTCACGTAAGTTAATATGTGTGTCTAAAGTTTAGTGTGTGTTTGTTTGCCAAATCCTAATGGGTATTATATGTGACCAATACATTCAAAATAGTCACATTGTGAAATTTTCATGTGACTATTATTTATAACAAAATGTGAAGTCAGTTATCATTAACCTTGATATATATTAGTTACATTGAGTTTTTGGCTCTTTTATACATTTTGAAGATCTCATCATCTGAGTATCGCTTTAATTGAACAAGCTTCCAACCCTTCATATTGTTTAGATAGTACTCATAGTACTTCCTCTTTTGCTTAACTGTTGGACGACTGAGCACTTTTCTCTTCTTTCTTTGATTGAGATAAAATTTCTTCCTCTCAGCTTCATAATTCCTCTTCCATTCATCTTTTTGTTCTTGAGTGTACTCTTGCATTTCTTATTTTATTTGTTTCATCAGTGCAATATCAGCATCACGTTTAATCCTTTCTTCATCCCAAGAATCCAAGAGTGCTTTTGTTTTGGCCTCAGCTTCAGCGTGTTTCCTTCTTTGTTCTAGTACCATCTGATTCTCCTCTGCAAACAAAGCAGCCAATTTTCTTGCAGCAGCTCCATCTACTTCAAGTTGCTTGTCTTTGGGCCAGTACACAAAAGGAATATCCTTTAAAGGATCATGCTTAGGCTCTTCAACCATAATACCTTTGCCTTTGACCTTATAACTTGGCTCTTGTACACTCTTATTGATTTTTTGAGTTGGTTCTCTAATCACCACACCTTTGACAGGTACTCTTGGTTGTTGTGATTGTTCTGTTGGTAGTGGTGATTTTGGCACTACTTGTTTAAATCGTATCTTCAATAGAATCATTGCTTCGGCCAAAGTTTCATCATCATCACTAGCAATAGGAACATTTTCCTCAGCAGTAGTATTCTCCTTAGCCATTTCTGCACTTGCACCAGCAGTAGAATCTCCCATGCCTTTGATTGCTGCTTCCATAACAACCTCATTACCTTGATTATCAGCAACCATATACTCATCATCATTCTCAGCAGAATCCACATCCATATCCACACCAATGTCATCACCAACAGCAGCACTATCAAAATTTTCCGTAGCTTCCCCTGAATCCTTGGTTTCATTCCTCCCCTATTTGGGATCATCCTCCCCCAAACTTATGCTTTCAGATGAACTAATCCTTTGTCTTGTTCCCACTTTTTTCAGTCTTTTGAATGACCTGGTTCTTGACCCCTTCTGACCTCCCAATTGCTTAACCCTCAGCTTCAAACCTGTAATTACACCCCCCTGAGTATCTGTGATTTGTTGTAGGCCAAGAACCTCTTCTTTAAGTTTGGTATATTTATCCATCAATTCTTTAACAAGTTCCATCTCTTCCTCACCACTTTTATCCTCATCACTTGCATTGTCCCCCTTGGTTTCTTGGCACCTGCGGTTTCGTTCACCTGAATCAGTTCCATTGGAACTTGATTCATTATATATTCTTGAACCTTCACCCTTCTTATGTTGACCTAGTTCCAACATTGCTTGAAACAATGGTTTACCTATGACAGGAAAGTCCTTACCCTTTCTCTTCATGTTAGAAAAGACCTTTTTAATATGAGAGTGAACAGGATAAACCTTGTCCTGAACCTTCTTATTTGTAAACTGTTTGTCCATAAGAAGTTGTAGAAATCTTGGATATAAGTAATGTTGGTTTGAAGAATTATCCAAGGCTTTAACCACATGATCAAAAATTAATTTTGAAAAATTGAATTTTTCTTTATTTTTTGCCAAACATATAAGGGCAGAAGCCATGTTACTACTAAAATCATTCCAACCAGTAGTCTTTGGGCTAAGACACTGTAGCAAAGTGTGAATTAAGAATTTCCACTGTGGGGGAAAGCAACCTTTATTAAATTTCAAAGAATCATTTTTTCTTACATACCCCATCTCTTGAAGGTTTTCAAAAATTGTGGAGTCTGGAAGATTCTCAATTCCATTAACATCTCCTAGATGAAGAACTTCTCTAACAAATGCCTCTGTAACAATAATCTTCTGCCCATCCACACGGGCATGAATCTGTACTTCCTCATCAATAGTTTTGACCTTTGCAGTAGCCCAAAACTGTTTGATGTTGGAAACATATACAGTAGGGTTAACTGTTAATGCATACCTAATATGAGTAGCATTGAGAAAATCAACAACTTCAGTGAACTCTTCATTCTCCTTGGTGGGCTTTTGCAAGAATGCAATCATGTTATGCTTGTTGGAAAAAGACAGAGTCGACATTGTGAAATTTGAAAATTTGTGTAGGGTTTTGCTGGGAATTGCAATTAATTGATAAAATCAAGCAGTGGTTTTTTGTTTGATAGAGTTTTGATCGGATAAAAACATTTGTGTGAAACTGTGAATGATTGAAGTGTACAAACCCTTAACCGTTCATATTTCTAAAACAGTACCTTGCACTCTCAAAAATAGCAGAACAACTCTTAGCCGAACTAAGTTAGGCTTAGCAGCACTAAAATATGCCTAGCAACACTAAGTCAGTTTCCACTCGAAACGGCTTATTTTTCAGGACTCCAGCACTTTTCTCAGCTTATCCTGCAAAATATTAGTCCCAAAAACACAAAACCTAAATCATTACCCGAATCACAATAATCACATCATCAATTACACTTAGCAATACTATTTATAACTAGCAACATTAACACATCATTTCTGGATTTTAACAATTTGACATACTGCTTTTATCCAAGAAACCAAACATACCTTTGACAGTTTGACATCACAAGTAACCATACAAGGTCTCAAAATTTTCATTGATATTTTTTAAAAGATACAACCATTCATAAAAGCTGCAAACATAAACATAATTAATTATCCTACCTAAATACTAAAGATATTAGAAACATAAAAACATCATCATTAAAAACTGTTTCACTCCATTTCACACCAACTTGTTAAAACTAAAGCGCTCTACTCCCTGCGTTTCATCCTTTTCCTTTCCAGGAGATATTGAAACTTAATTTCAAGATCGGTAATCCTGTTTTCCAGATTTAACGGGTCTGCATATGCAAACCCATATTGTTGACCCCTTTGGTTTTGATGCTCTACCACATTTTGATGCTCCATCACATTTTGCTGCTGATCCTCTTCATTTTGCTCCTCCACCATATTTTGCTGTGCATCCTCTACATTTTGCTGCTCCACCACATTTTGCTGTGCATCCTGTTGATCCTCCTCATCCTCTTCAGCTTCTTCCTCCACCTCCACATCATTCAGTCCCCAACGCTCATCCCAATAAAAGTCTTGTCTATGCAGCCATTTCAAAATTATTGACCTCATCCACGTATCTACCTACCTATACGACCCATATTCGTAAATGGGATCATACCCGAAATGATTAAACACTGCGTCCCATAGCAAACTATTGTTTAATACCCATTCGTACTCTTCTGCATCATTTTGAAAGTTACCATTTGCTGCCATTGTTGAAGTTTTCTTTGAAAGTGAATATGTGTTTGTGCGTGTTATTTGGTATATATACAATAGAGAGGTATAAATAGGCTGGAGAGGTATATGAACGGTTCCCAAGATTTTTGGCGGGAAAAGGGATCGACCAAAGGCGCCTAACTCATACTGTGAATTGAAGATATTTTAAAACGGTTCCTAAAGATAAGGAATTGACTGTCTCCACTTTCCTTTTACCAATTCTTGACTTACCAAGTACAATGAGTTGATGCAATAACTACTTGTATCTCATGCTTTATGAATAATAAACTTCCAAACTCAATATTTCCAACAATGATTTGGGATCGGGTTTTGACCCGAGGGAATAAAAGTTTGACCATGACTCGAAGAAAACTTATGTTATGTTTCTTTGAAGTTTAATGTTTTTGTGTTCAAAGAAAACTTATGTTATGTTTCTTTGTTAATCAAGTTATCGATTACTATATTATGATGCTTTGTTAAAAGTCAAACAAAGATTGTCAAACTTGATTGTCATTTGCAAAAGTCAAAGAGTCTCCAAGTGAATTTGGGCAATTCCAGGTAATTACTATCAAAAGATAACTAATAGCCAATCATGATTATCACTTTGGGTAATTTTTGGTAGTTTTGTGCCTATACATTCATTTGCATAAGGTCAAACATGATAGTCAAATTGTGCCATTTTGGGTAATTACTGCCAAAAGATATCGAGTAGCCAAAAGAGCAAGATCAGTTAAATTTACAAGCAAACACTTAACCATTCACCATAAAGATGGGGTACATGAGCCACTAAAAACCACACAATCTAGCCATAAACACTATACTACTTCAGTGCAAGTACCAAAGAAACCATAACTGCAAAAACACAAAGTGTTGACTTCCAAAAACTGACTTTCTTTAAGGCATTTGTCAACTCTGCCTCCAATTCTTCAATCCTTCTTTGACGATTAACTTCAATTTGAACACGCCTTTGTCTGGGATTCAGTTTGCTATACATCTCAAACAAATGCATCTTGTACCAATCACATTGCTCCTCTGGATCATACCAATCAAATTGTTCACATTTCTTCGTACCTGGTTTCTAAAATAAAAAAAACGTAGTATATTAAACATTAAACTTAATAATCTTTAAACTAAACGTATCTGATAACTTACCCATCGATTTTGGCAGCAAATGAAACGTCGAGCAGGGTTGGATGGTGTCCAAGATGTTACCACCATTGATGGCCTGTCACATTTGCAGTTATCTTCAAAAAGATAAGACGACATGAGTTACTTTGATTTTGATTTGGGATTTGTTATGATTTTTTAGAGTGTGTTAAATTAGGGTTTATGTGAAAGGGAATTGATTTGCACACTTTATAAATTGATTGGGACACTCCATCTATGCATTAAATACTTGTACAGTATTAAACAGTCTGCTTCAACCGCTTGTACACTGAGTGTGCAAATAACTTTTTTGAGTGTGCAAATCATTAGCCGTATGTATAACAGAAGATCAAAAATTGACGGCCATTAATCCTTATTCGGGTCAATCGGGCCGACCCCGTACCCGAGTTAGCCAAATATTTTCAACCCGAATCACCCGAATAAAAAGGAGAAGGACGTATGGAAATGAAAAAATTGTACAAAAATGTACGAAAATGTAATAAACGTTTCATAACGTTTTAATACGGAAGAAAACATTCAGAAAAGCATAGAACATATGAAAACGAGCGCAAATTTCCTAAAACATTCAACATGGATGAAATCGGTCGAAAAGGGTCGCAATCGGTCGTAGTCGGACTAAAACGGTCTAAATCCGTCGAAATCTGTCGAAAATTGTCAACGTCGGTCGAAAACTAGTGACATCGATCAAAATCGATTGAAAACGGTCAAAAAAGGACAAAAAACGTTACAAACGGATTAAAACGTAAAAAAAAAAAAAAATACAAAACGTATAAAATGTTGTATAGTATTTGTCTTATTTAACAAAATCCAATGCACATGACCCATGACCCATGTTAATTGCCTATTGTCGATCACCAATCATGTATTGGTCGATAACATATGTGACATGCCACTACAACCCAATATTAATGCACATGACCCGTTACCCATGTTAATTACCCAATGATCAACAGTCATGGATGTGACCAGTGATAACCTAATGCATATGACCCATATGATGTCAAATACCCATTATTGAATGTGACCAGTGACAACCTAATGCATATGACCCATGACCCATGTGAATTAGCCATTATCACCGGTCATGCATGGGTTGCACCGGCTTGGTAGGTGTATAGTAGTTATATATAGTGTGAATTGAATGTTACTCCCTCTGTCCCATATTAAGTGTCCACAATGGAATCTTTGGATGTCCCAAATTAAGTGTCCACTTGTACCTTTCAACCAATAAGATGAGAGTTTAGTGGGTAAAAGTAATATTTGATTGGTGGAAAGTTTAATTAGTGGAATCTCCTAAAACTTTGTGCATTATAAAAGTGGACACTTAATATGGGACGAAGGTAGTATATGAATTGTATTTGAAGTTATTAAAGGCGGTCATGCATGGGTTACACCGGCTTGGTAGGTGTACCGGATCGAGAAAGTTTGAACTCGGTTTGAGCTTGATCACTCGAAAAGCTCGGTTTATTTGTAAAGGTGTGTGTCTTACACAAATTAAAATTGAAATATAATCTAATAATCGAATTCGGTTCACCTTCGGCTCAAAAATCTCGATACAAGGGTTTTCAAGATCGGGATCATATCCTACTTAGGATCGATTTTGTCTTTGCAAGATCGAGATCGTAAGATCAGATCGGGATCTTAAGATCCTACCATAATGCATTTTTTAAGTATCTTTTGTAATATTATACAAATTTATAAATTATTATATACATAAACACAAAAATTATATAAATGTTTCATAGAAATGTTGTCCTAAATTATGGTTATGAAATGTATAAGAAGATTATAACATGTTGTTTTTTCAATTTTACAAAACACAATTCATAAATTTGTAGTTTTTTAGTTTGCTAGTTCGAGAAAAGTAAGATCGGATCGGATTAGATCCTAAGATCCTATGGTCAGGATCGGGTTCCTATACGATCTTAAGCTTTCAAAGATCCTACATAAGATCCGGATCGTTTTTGCTTTGCAGTATCGTAAAATCGTAAGATCCTAAGATCAGGATCGGGATCCTGACAACCATGCTCGATACATTTATAATTAACTATTTACACTTAGTATGCTTACATACAATATATACATATATATATATATACATATATATATATATATATACATATATATATATATATATATATATATATATATATATATATATATATATATATATATATATATATATATATATATATATATATATATATATATATATATATATATAAGCATATGCTATATCACTTACAAGCTCGAAAACTCAACAATAACTCGAGTCGAACTTTTATAAGGTTGAGCTCAACTCATTAAATATTTAACTTCATTTGATAGGCTTGAGCTTGAATACTCCATCCCAAATTTTAACTTTTCCCCAAACCGCTTAAAATTTTCCCCAAATTTAAATTGCCCTCCATTCAAATATTTCATTGACCCGCCCATGTTTTTCAATACTCGTTCCCAATTAATATCCAGAAAATCTAGATCTGGTCTTCTTCTATCTCCTCAACACTCTCCTCACCAACGCCACCGCTCGCACCAACACCACACTCGCACCAAGACCACCGCTAAGGCCCGATCCAATGACATGTTTGGCGGTCCAGTCCGGCTCGGTATTCAGCTTACTATGTTTGTCGGTCCAGTCCGGCTCGGTATTCAGCTCACCGGTTTGGTTGATCTTAATTACTGGCGAGGAACACTCCAACTTTGCCCTGTTCTTGATTGGAACTTTACTTTTACATGGTTATTGAGCTACGTGATTCAAGCTCCTTGATTTTGATTTCACTAAAGCTATATGTAATGTGTGCAGATATTAAACCGGGTTGATGATGCTGTCAATGAAGCTTTGAAACAATCTCAAGTTTCATATACCGCCTTGCTATCTTATAATGACATGATTTTTTATGTGGTATTATCTTTTATCATTTTTGAAAGTGCATTCACATCTGAAATGGTTTTTTATCCTTGAATTCATCTTTTAGATGTTTTTAAGCACCCATTATGCGGGGACTGATTTAAAAACTAGATTGACCATAACCAAACTGGCCAAAAGCAAATGCTATCTTGGAATCTTTACTTTTTTCTAGTTTGAAAAAAATAATCTGAAATGTATATAGCTTTGGAAGGTTGAATAAAAGTTACAAATAAAAGATGCAGAATCGATTGTAAGAAAGCCTAAAATCGGAAATAGACCAAGATCTGATTATAAAAAAATATAGCTGTTTCTAATCAAGTAGTCGCGTTGGTCTATTTGATTTTTTCAGCTTATCTTTTCCATTTTTAATTGGGTGGTTGGGACAAAGTTACTTGTACCTTTTTAAACCATTCCTAGAGTTTAATCTATACCTTATTTTCAATTGGGTGGTTGGGACAAAGTTACAAGATCTGATATGCGTTTTATTCCTATCGTGTTTGCGCAGATTGTTGAACTAGTGGCGCATCAAGCGACTCAAAACCACCAAAGCAGATAGTTGAACCAGTGGCGCATCAAGCGACTCAAAACCACCAAAGCAGATAGTTGAATCAGTGGCGAATCAAGCGACTCAAAACCAGAAAAACAACAGATATTTGAACTAGTGGCGCCTAACAAACTAGATGCACCTGACAAAAGACAAGGCAATAGTGTGTCTGTCAAATGTCAAGAAATAGATGCACCCGTCAACAATATATATAACCACATACTTTTTACAGAGGAAGGTTTTCTAGCATCTAATCAAGAACTTTATTCCAGTATGCTCATCTAGTTCTGTTATGTTGTGAGCTTTGACATGTTCTAGTTCTGCTCTAATCCTGATGTGGTTATTGTTGATATGCAGCAGCCTACGTTTTCAAGGCTTTTATATCCAGATGATGAGATTAGATCAATGGGAGAAAAACTTGTAAGTTTAACTGCAAATTTTATTATTATGTTCAGTGTTTTGGATTAAAAGTCTTCATGATGTTGTTTGAATTACTGCTGATCATGTTTGTGTTAATATTGCTTAGATGGATTTAGTTCTGCACATGAACTTCAAAGAAGATGTGCAAAAGTAATTACTACTGCTAGTACAAAAGTTACTACTGCTAGTGAAAGTTGGTACTGCTCAGAGATTAAGACCGCTCGAAGTTGCTAGTTGCTTATGGAGAAGATTATAGATACTTAGGAAACTATTGTAAGCCGACTAGGACTCCTTGGTGTATAAAAGGATGTCCAATTTTATATTTGGTTCAGTTATATACATTCCAATTTTATTGTATTTGAATTTGTTTTGATATATATTTGAATTGTTTTGATATATATTGATTTTTTAAATGTGACTAAAAGATGCATATAGTCACACTTATTGACACTTTGGTCACTGTTTGCTTAATTCATTGTGTAACTAAATATTACAAAAGGCCACGCAAACATAAACTTCATGTGGCCATTGGATGATCAATAGTCACACAAAATACACCTTTCTTCACTTTAAACAACATATGGTCACACTTATTAACACTTTTGGCCACTGTTTGCTTAATGGTATGTGACTAAATACCCAAAACAAACATGCTTTGTGTGACTAAATATTACAAAAGGCCACGCAAACATAAACTTCATGTGGCCATTAGATGATCAATAGTCACACAAAATACACATTTCTTCACTTTAAACAACATATGGTCACACTTATTCACACTTTTGGCCACTTTGTGTTAAATTGTATGTGACTAACTCCAAAAACATAACACCCATTGTGTGACTAAATCATCACAAACGTCACATTTATTGTATATTCATGTGGCCATTGGATTATCAATAGTCACACAAAATACACATTTACTTGAATATATCATCTCAAATGTCACATATATTATATATTTATGTGGCCAAAGGACGAACAATAGTCACTCTCAAAAAACATTCGTGTGACTATAAGGTGTTTACGGTCACTGATAATGACTAATCCAACAAAACTTGTGCCTAATTTGTCACACATATTCGGGGTTTTGGTCACTCTTTTTCGATGGAAAAGGCCACGAACTCAACAATGTAACCATATGCCACCTACGGTGGCGGGACCTTTAGTGACACACAACGAAAAAAACGTGTGTGACTATATGCATATCGTCACACATTTTTGGCGTAACCAATACAACTTTTTGTACCAGTGAGTGGAAATCTTTAGCTCTAACTCATGAGGGATGTACGGAGGTGGGACATGTGCGGTACTTTGTGGGCTACCAATATGCACCTCGTTCAATATAGTCTCCGTTTCGGACTCATCACTCTCCTCATTCTGAATATCAAATATTGGATTATCTTAATTTAGAGTAAATTCATAATCAAAATCAAATAAAGGATTTGTGATAGTTATATTGAATGTTTCTGAAACTGGATCAGGAAAATTGAAAGGTTTCTCAAATACCCTCGGGATTGGAACAAGGTCATCAATATCCTTTGGAGGATTGACTTTGAATTTCTTGTCCCCCGTTAAAAAGGTATCCTGAAGGTTCCTTAATGAGTGGATCGATCTTAGATTTTCCTTCTTCAAAAAGGCCATCCTCATCACTTTCACTATCCTCGGAGTATGTAAAGTAAATGGTGTAAGGATGACCTGGTTCGTGCTGATAATGTTGACTTATACAGTTTTCTTGCTTGCCAAGGACCTTAATTTCTGCACTCATAGCTGAAATTTTCTCAAAATAGTGATCACTCAACATAGTGGTAGAGTCATACTGAACTTCAGCGTCCCACTGATAATGATGATGTGTCATATTTTCGATTATATCATAAGCTTCTTGTGGAGTTTTCCACATGAGATTGCCACCGACAGCCAACACGATTTTGTATCGATCAATCGTAGTTATGCCATGATAAAAGGTTAGGATTTGATCAAGAAGCAAAATTTTATGATCATTACATTTGTAACCACTCATAAAATCCCATCAATATCATTTCCACTACAATACCTATATTGGGTATTTTCACAGGTAAATTTTTGCTTTTCTTCCCTTTTCATTGCATGCATGACTCTCTAGATCTGCTCACGTATCCACTAAAGCCAAATATCCTTACAATCATACCATATGAACTCCTAATCTAAGATCACTACATCACCAGAATAAGTAATCTACCACTACAACATACTATATCTATCATAATACCAAAACAAACCCTAATCAAGCCCTAAGTGATTAAAGTTATCTCTAAAACCCTAATTTCTAAACTAAACTAGTCTGAAAGTATTCAAGGCTTATGTAGGAGTTACATTAGCAAATTTAGGATATCTTAGACTCCCTAAACTTTAGTATAATCCTCTAGAGCTTAGGTACAAGTCCCTTAAGCACAAAACCCTAACTAGGTCTTATAAGTCCCAAAAATAGGTTAAACCTTCCCAAATCTTTACCATAAGTTACCACCACTAAGTATAAGCCTCCTAAGAATTAATCTTGGTCACTAAGCACCCATAGGACCCTAATCTAGGCACTAAACCCTAAGCTAGACCCTAATCACTCACTAAGCTAGATTAAGCCTAAACTAAATCTAAACTAGTTCAAACCTAAATCTAAGCACCTCAAGAACCTAGCCTAGCACCTTACCTACCTACTTGTCATCACCAAGCACCCTACCACCCACCTTAAAAGTAGGTGATGCACCTACTTGTCACCACCTTCACCCCGCGCCCAAACCACCACCACACTACCGCTACACCACCCCTACCTACCTCCTAGCTCTCATTAGTCACCCTTTAGCTGTCATGAGTCACCTCCCCCCCCCCTTGTGACACCACACCACCCATTTCTTGGCCACCAAGGCTAACGAGCCCTATAAATAGCTCATTCCCCACTCCGTTGGGATCGCTCCTAACACGTAAATGGAACGACATTGACGGGATTACATTTACTATCTTGTTTAGCCGAAATACATGGACTAGTTACGTAATATTGTAATAGTTGAGCTTGTGTTAGGCGATAAATACCCCTCCATACTTCCATGGAGGGGTGAGACTTAGTTGTGTGTATTTTCCCTTTCATTTTTCTTATAAAAAAAACACTAGTTTCCCTTCTCTCTCTACTTTCTCTCACTAACCATGGAAGCTCTCTTCTTCCTTCATACCCGACCTCCCGATTCACATAATCAACTATAAACTACGATCCTACAAGTTTTTTTTTTTTTTTTTTTTTTTTTTTTTAACTTGTAAATGATAATAGTGAATAAGATTAAGCAAGAACAAACACCCTCCAAGGAGGGATTATATTAGTTTTTATACCCTTTTCACTTAGGGCATCACTTCCATGGTGTGGAAAACTAGAAGGGGGGTTGAATAGTTTTACGTCTTTTTAATTTTATAAAAATTACAAGTATATATAAACTAAATAACAAAGCAAGTAAAGTAGTAAATGAGAGATGGAAATATCGAACCGCGAGACAAGAGATTTATAGTGGTTCGGCTACAAGGACACCTTCCTTGCGCTACTCCAATCTCCGAGCACCTCGAGACTTTTCTTCACTATGTCAACAAGCTCCCTTATGGCGGGGAAAACCTTACGCAACAATTATCACACCACAACTTCGTCATACCTTTTTCACAACTAATTCACAACTTCTTCACACCTATCCACTACTTAATCATACCACTACTTCTTTACACCTATCCACTACTTGATCACACCACTACTTCTTCACACCTATACTAATTCCACACCACTATCTCTTCACAACTTCTTTACCTACACACCTTACTATCCTAATTCTTTATGCTTACACTTATCTAACTAATATTCATAACTTATACACAAATAGATGAATAATATACAATTGATGATACACAAATAACTTAGATGTTGAGGTCACACTTAAGTTGTAATACTTCTTGTCTTGATGGATAGAAGTATTCTTCTCTTGCACTTGAATGGATGAGGCTTGAATCACTTGGAAACAAATATTTATGATTATATGATCAAAGGGTTTGAAAGAATAGGAAGGGAGATTTAGATCAGAACGTTTAGAGTGCAAAAGGTGAGGAAAAAATGCAGGAATCACCCAGTATTTATAGGCAAAGCTGGGGACCTTAGGAGCGTGACCGGTCCCCTTAATTAAGGGGCCGATCCCTTTAATAATTAAGAGGGCCGCCTAGTTAATTAAGGGGGACGCCCCTTATGAATGTTGCCTAGCTTTGTCTTTTAGTGGGGAAGGTTTTTCTGGAATATTTTTGCCATTGATGCGTGGAATTGCGCCCTCGCAAAAGGTTTTACTTCTCAAGGATCTTGAGAAGCTTGCAATCCCCACCAGGCAGTGTACCTGACCTTTGTAGTATAGTATAGTGGCAAGTACCGGGGGATTGATCGTTCAACTCAAAGAGTAGTGTTCGCTAAGGTTAAAACTCAATTAAACTAGGTCTAGAGATGAAGGATGATTCTTTTTGTATTTTTATATTTTATGGAAAGCAAATAAAAATCTCGGGTTTTGAAGGAGTGGGCGGAATTAGTTGCTAATCAACTAACCCAAATAACTACAGAAGCAATCAAAATAAAATAAAATGAACTTAAAGTAAATGTGGTGAAAACAATAATAAGAGAAAATGTGTTTACTTAGATTTCACTACTCCCTAGCTATCTTTTACCAGTTGATTAGTTTGTCACAATTGCATGGATGATGGGTTATATTCCTTAATACCATTCGTAGGGCCGTGTACGATCTTCTCTAACTCTATAAGCTTCTATCTCTTCCTATGTCAAGCCGACTACTAGCACCTAACATGGCCTCATTAGTAGTTACCTATGCATTAAATATGACCAATTTATCGTAGTACATCTCCGATCATGTTTCTTAAGATGTTCAAGCAAGTTACCAATTGGAAGTCTGCCAGTTTTCTTAAGCCTAACATCGAAATCATTCATCCACAACTGTGGAAAACTAGAAGGGGGGGTTGAATAGTTTTACATTTTTTTTAATTTTATGAAAACTTAGTTGTTTAAAACAAAACTTCGTTTCTAGTTTATGTGAGATCAATACATGTATACTTATAAGTACATATATCTACGCAAGTAAATAATAACAATATGGATGAGTATAACTTATAAGAATTAATATCTACGCAAGTAAACAATAACAATATAGACAAGTATTTTTACGTCCCTTTTTATTTGCGAAAACTTGGTTTAGTTTTAAAGTCTTGTGTACTCTTAAAACTTTAATTCGATCTTATGTGAATTCAAGTCTTGAACAATATGAACAACTATATCAAGGTATGAAAAGTAATAACGAAGTAAGCTAAATATGTACAATCATCACATGCATAATATAGACAATTATAGCTATATACGATATGTAAGTAAGTAAGCTAAGTAATAAGTTAGAGTTGGAAAGATCTAACCGCGAGACAAAGGATTTATAGTGGTTCAGCTACAAGGACACCTTCCTTGCCCTACTCCACTCCCCGAGTCACCTACTCGAGAGTTTTCTTCACTATGTCAACAAGCTCCCTTATGGCGGAGAAAACCTTACACAACTTTTGCTTACACCAATTAACGACACTAAGCTAAATGTCGAGTTCTAATCCTAGCTAGAACCAATCTCACAACTTCTTCACGACTTGGCACACCTTCTTCACAACTTGTACACACCACTACTACTTCACAACTTCACACTACTCCGCTACTTCTTCTTCACACCACTACTTATATCTCACTACTTCTATTCACAACTTCTACTCCTAGATCTATCTAGTTACAATACTATCACACCTTTACAATGAATGTACACAACAACTAGACTATATACACAAATCTACAATACTTCACAACTTGATGTTGAAGGAGTATTCTTCTCTTGCACTTTGAGAGATGAGAGGTGAGGGAATGAATCACTTGAAACAAGGATTAACAATTATATGATCAAAGGGTTTTTAGGAGTATGTTTAGAGAGATTTGGATCTGAAAATTTTCGTGCAAGAGGTTAGAAAAATACCAGGTTTGAGGTGGTATTTATAGGAGAAAATTTCTGACAGAGGAGCGTGGCCGGCCCCCTTAATTCATGGCCGGCCCCCTTAAAATTAAGGGGGCCGCCCAGCTGTAACGGCCAGAATCTTTGTCTTTTTATGGGAAAAGTTTATTTGGTGAAAAACTAACTGATTTTGGTTAAAAATTTGAATTCATATATTTACTATGAATTAAACATTTTCCTTTATTACCAAAAAATGTTTTTCAAAAATATATAATAAGTTTATTTAATTTTATAAACTTTGTATTACTTAAATAAACATCCCTTTGATCATTAAATGTATTAGTCACTTGTTTATTCATACCTTAAGTGATTATGTTGGATGAGATGATATAAACTTGCTTAAAACTTGTTTACGTATTAACTTTGTGTTTAATGTTCTTATATTTTGTGATCGTCAAAACCTAAGGATATCGAAAGATATTAATAACGTTTTTATACATTATTTATATCAACAATCTCCCCCTTTTTGATGATTACAAAATCTAAACTCATTAAACTAAAAATTAATATATATGCAAGTTTTTAGTGTGAGTTTATATCACTTCTCCCCCTTTTTGTTAACATAAAAAAGGTTATCCCGACGAATGTATAGCTCCCCCTTGAAGTATACTCCCCCTCATTTTGAGGTCATAAAAAATCGAGATATGGAATGCTTGCAAAAATATTTAGAGCACAAGCAATATATATATGATGCATGTAATACATATAGTACAAGAGAACTAACAAGAATGCATGATAATAAAACATAAGAAACATTCATTAATAGTTTAAAAAGATTATGTTGAAAACATAATCATTAATACGTAAGCATATATAAATGCTTTTCTAGCAAATTGCACTAGATAATACTAAGTTGCCAACTTGAGGTCTCTTGGACTTGCTTGGAACATAAAAGGTTTGTGGAGATTTTATTTGAAGATGGGAAGCATGGTAGTTGGATTTAGTAGAGATGGATTTTTGTGGGAATGGTGTTTGGAGAGTTTGGTGGTTGTTGATGGAACAATTTTTCAATATATGAAATCATCTCTTAGGCCAAATATGATGGTTTTGTTATGGATGAATTCATCTCTTAGGAAAAGTGTGCATTAAGGAATGTAATGGGTGATAATGAAAGGGTGATGTCTAAGGATGCATTTTCAATGGTAGATTATGGGTTTGGAGCGGTTGATGAATTGCTGGTGTCTTGAGTGAGTGATGGGTTTGGTTTTGTTTTTGGAGAAAGGTGCAACAAGAGTAATTGTCGTCATGGTTCTCAAAATGGATCAAATTTTTTTGATGGAGAGGAGTTGGTGGAGGAAGGTTTTTGATCCAAAATGCGTTGAGTAAGGTGTAACGCAAGAAGAGCATTAAGCTCATGAGCTTCTTTGAGCTCTTCAACGAACTTTTTATGTTCGGTGGATGGTGATGGTGGAGTTGTTGAGTTGTGATTTGGCATGTGATTCATGTTTTGTTGAGGGTAATGATTGTTGTTTTGAAATTGAGTATGTTCCTCAAAAGGATCATTTGGTAGAAGTGAGTGAGGTGAATGTGGGATTTTATTGGTGAGTGTGATTGTGAGGTTGTCTTGTTGATGTAGAAGGGTGGTTTCATTTGGGTAAGTTGGAGACTTAGGTGTTGGTTAGTTAGAGACAACATCATTTATTGATGAGGATTTTTGACTTTGGTTTGTTAGGAGAAGTCATGATCGGTTAAGTCAATGAAGAGTTATTTAGGAGTGATGATGAGGATCTTTTGTTTCCTTGATGTTTTGGAAATGGAAGTTTTTGGTGAATCCATGGTGGATTATGGTGTGGTGTGTTGAAGGTGTATTTGGGTGAAGTGAGATGAAGGTGTATTATTGGGAGCAAGGGTGAAGGTGTATTTGGGTGATGAGATGGATGGTTTTTATTATGTTTTATTGTTTGACTTTCATGGGTTAAGTTGTATTGGTAATGACACACTTTGTAGAGTGTAGGGAATGGTTGAATCTTTTTGTGAGGATGACTAGATGGAGTTATTGGTGAAGATGGGAAATGAGTATCAAGTGGTGTGATTGGTGAGAGCGATGTTGATGGAAGGGATGACTTGGTTTTTCATTTCACTTTGGTGGTTTGAGTGTGTAAGGGTTATGAGGTTTGAGTGTGTAAAGGTTATGAGGTTTGAGTGTGCAAAGGTTATGAGGTTTGGTTTTGGGCAAGTCCAACTCTTTAGGCAACAAGGCAAGTATTATCTTAATGGAATATGCATGAAAAGTATATAGGCGAATAAACATGTAATATAATTACAACTAAGCATGCATTCAAACTTAATAAAGTAATAGATCAAGTAATTAAAGCATTCTACCTAACATGACTAACTTAGTGCAAGGGCAAAAGCAACTCTTGAGTGAGACACTAGTGATGGAACAAATGTGACAGTGTAATTCTTGATTTTGTTCTAGTGTATGCCTATATGAAACAAATACGGAGTTAAGATCGTTTTGACTCCTATAAAAGAAAAAAAGTTTTCCTAAGAAACGATCCTTGATCTCCTTGATTTAGCTTTGCTCACTTCTAAGTTTCATGTATATGTATATATTGGATTATATATATAGACAACGAGAGTGAGACTATTGTGCATGATTAAAAAAAAAAAAAGTTTTTATCATTATTCAACAATGAGTTTTTCTAAACGTGAGAATAATTTCAAAATGAATTGAGGTTTTCTTTGAGAATATATTTATGCAAAACAAAATATCTCAATTCTTGATTTTGTGCAAAATAGAATCATAGACTCAGATTTGAGAAGAAAGAAAACTTAAAATTTTATGCTCAGATGGCCGGCCCCCTTAAAGTGAGGCCGGTCCCCTTAATTTTAAGGGGTCCGCCCTTATAAATTAAGGGGTCCGCCCATCTAACAAAGAAAATTTTTCAGAACTTTGATTTTTCAGAAGATGTTAAGTATTCCAAGAATTTAATCAATTTGCTCCATCATTCCTAATCCTAAACGTAAGTGGTTAAGTAAATCATGCTTAAGAGGCTTAATGACTATATCGGCAATGTTACCTTCCGAAGCTACCTTCTCTATTGTTATATTTTCTTTTTGTATAATGTCCCTAAGAAAGTGATGACGTATTTCTATATGTTTAGTCCTAGAGGGTTGAACATGATTCTTACTTAAATCTATAGCACCTTAGTTATTGCACATAATAGGAATATTTTCTAACCTAATGCCATAGTCTTCGAGAGCTTGTTTCATCCATAGTTTTCTTACACGAGGGATCTAGTCTTACTTCTATATAAACGATTAATCCACTTAACTCATTTCACTTCATCACCATGAGTTTTCTACTAGTGGACATAGAAGATTTCCATTTTCTATGTTGTTTGACAACGAATAATTTTAATTCAAATCCTAGGAAAGCCAACTAAGAGGGGTTCATAATATGTGTGCAAGTAAGTATTACTAGCTATATAACTAAGCATTATTCTAACTAGTTATTAATCTAAGAATATAAATTTTAACGATAAACATAAAAGAAATGTGTACCTTTTAGTCTTCAATAAATTTTCTTCAAAAAAAAAAAAAAAAAACTTCAAGTTGCCATGTTGACTTATAGAAGCCATTTGTAGATGAGATTCCAATAGTTTCGAAAAGTGACAACTTAGCCACTTGGTTCCCATGGTCTCATTGGTCCAAAGTTGTTTGAACCAAACATGGTTTGCAATTGACTAGGATGCATGTATGGTGAAAATATTCCCCATGGGCTAAAGCTTGGTTGATGTGGATAAATCCACATTGGGTAACTATTATAAGAAAAGTTTTGTCTACCTTGATTTCTCCTATGTTGAGGGGTTTTAGACCGAGGACGAGGATTATTTGGTCTATTTGGAGGTGGAGTTTTAGATCTTAATTTTAGCTTAGAAAATTTGGTTTTGGCCTTTAATGATGGTTTATAAAAACTTTTTACTTCCTCATCACTCGCAATAGGTATGTTTCTATCTTTTATGGGTATATACTTAGGTTTTGAGTCTAATGGTTTTTGCTTACTAGTTTCACATTCAAACTTTTCATTTTTATTTTCACTAGTTGAAACATTAGTTAAGTTGAATCCTAGACCGATTTTATCTCCCAAAGTTTCTTGACCACTTATTATTTTCTTAAGTGACTTACTACTATTTTTAAACTTCTCAAGTTTGAAAATTTCATCTTTACGTTTTTCGTTTTCATTTTTTACCTCTAAACATGTTTTACATTCTATAAAAACTTCTTTTTCTTTTTCCAAATGTTGTAGTTTAATTTTTAATTCGAGTACTTCATTTTCTAATTGATTATTAATATGTTTTAGTGACTTATTTTTAGCTATGACCTTTTGACCTAATTTACACAATCTACTATATTCGTTATCTAAGTCTTTTTCATCTAAAGATACATGTTCATCACTATAGTATTCGGTTTTAGGACGTACCTCATCGGATGCCTTTGCCATGAGACACTTTTCATTTTTTGTTGTCTCTTTTTCATCATTATCACTACCGCTGCATGCTCCTCCTACAAAGGCCTTGTGGTTTTGACTTTTTGACAATTTCGGACATTCTCCAATAAGATGATTTGGATCTCCACACTTAAAACACTTTCTTTCATTATGTGGTTGCCTAACGTATCTTCCTCGTCTTTTGAAGAATTTCTTGAAGTCTCGTACGGCCATAGCATACTCTTCATCGTCACTTTTGGATGTTGAGCATTCTTCGTCACTAGACTCCTTTTTAGCTTTCAACGCAATTGATTTTCTTTGCTCCCTTTTTCCTTTGACCATCTCGGAGTCTTTCTTTATTATTTCTTCGTAGACCTTTAAGTTGCCGATCAATTCGTCAAGTTGTAGAGTTGACAAATTATTTGATTCTTCAATCGCCGTAACTTTAGCTCGCCATTTTGGATGAAGAGCCCTAAGAAATTTCCTAACAAAATTCTTACTAGAAAAAGTCTCATCAAGTGCTTTTAAACTTGTGATGATAGTGTTAAACCTAGCAAAAGCATTATCAATTGATTTCTCTTCCGGAATCGTAAATTGTTCATATTGTTGAACAAGAAGATCTATTTTATTATCTTTGACTTGACTATTACCTTGGTGAGTGATTAATAAAGAATCCTAAATTTCTTTTGCGGTTTTACACATAAAAATTCTTTCGTATTCTTTGCGTGGTAACGCATTATAAATAACCATTTTAGCCTCATTATTTTTTGCTTGTTTCTTTTTAAAATCATCATTTTGTTTTTCAAAAGATACTATTTCATCCTTTTTAGTTTCAAAATTATATTGAATAGCGGGGAAATCACCAAAGGTAATGACATACCAAAGATCAAGATCTTTTGATTTCACATAAGTTTCGAATATATTTTTCCAATAAAGAAAACCATCACTTTCAAATAGTGGTGGTCTTTGCATAAATTGCCCTTCTAAATATTTTTCCGATTCCATAGATCGATTCAAGTTTTAAAATACAATATATTTTAAAAATCTTGTTTGACATGGCTCTGATGCCAATTGTGGAAAACTAGAAAGGGGGGTTGAATATGTTACGTCTTTTTAATTTTATGAAAACTTAGTTGTTTAAAACAAAACTTCGTTTCTAGTTTATGTGAGATCAATACATGTATACTTATAAGTACATATATCTACGCAAGTAAATAATAACAATATGGATGAGTATAACTTATAAGAATTAATATCTACGCAAGTAAACAATAACAATATAGACAAGTATTTTTACATCCCTTTTTATTTGTGAAAACTTGGTTTAGTTTTAAAGTCTTGTTTACTCTTAAAACTTTGATTCGATCTTATGTGAATTCAAGTCTTGAACAATATAAACAACTATATGGAGGTATGAAAAGTAATAACGAAGTAAGCTAAATATGTACAATCATCACATGCATAATATAGACAATTATAGCTATATACGATATGTAAGTAAGTAAGCTAAGTAATAAGTTAGAGTTAGAAAGATCTAACCGCGAGACAAAGGATTTATAGTGGTTCGGCTAAAAGGACACCTTCCTTGCCCTACTCCACTCCCCGAGTTACCTACTCGAGAGTTTTCTTCACTATGTCAACAAGCTCCCTTATGGCGGAGAAAACCTTACACAACTTTTGCTTACACCAATTAACGACACTATGCTAAATGTCGAGTTCTAATCCTAGCTAGAACCAATCTCACAACTTCTTCACGACTTGGCACACCTTCTTCACAACTTGTACACACCACTACTACTTCACAACTTCATACTACTCCACTACTTCATCTTCACACCACTACTTATATCTCACTACTTCTATTCACAACTTCTACTCCTAGATCTATCTAATTACAATACTATCACACCTTTACAATGAATGTACACAACAACTAGACTATATACACAAATCTACAATACTTCACAACTTGATGTTAAAGGAGTATTCTTCTCTTGCACTTTGAGAGATGAGAGGTGAGGGAATGAATCACTTGAAACAAGGATTAACAATTATATGATCAAAGGGTTTTTAGGAGGATGTTTAGAGAGATTTGAATCTGAAAATTTTCGTGCAAGAGGTTAGAAAAATACCAGGTTTGAGGTGGTATTTATAGGAGAAAATTTCTGACAGATTCTGACGGAGGAGCGTGGCCGGCCCCCTTAATTCATGGCCGGCCCCCTTAAAATTAAGGGGGCCGCCTAGCTGTAACGGCCATAATCTTTGTCTTTTTATGGGGAAAGTTTATTTGGTGAAAAACTAACTGATTTTGGTTAAAAATTTGAATTCATATATTTACTATGAATTAAACATTTTCCTTTATTACCAAAAAATGTTTTTCAAAAATATATAATAAGTTTATTTAATTTCATAAACTTTGTATTACTTAAATAAACATCCCTTTGATCATTAAATGTATTAGTCACTTGTTTATTCATACCTTAAGTGATTATGTTGGATGAGATGATATAAACTTGCTTAAAACTTGTTTACGTATTAACTTTGCGTTTAATGTTCTTATATTTTGTGATCGTCAAAACTTAAGGAAATCGAAAGATATTAATAACGTTTTTATACATTATTTATAACAACAACAACAATTATAAATAAACAACCAACCAATAATCAATATCTAAGTTTCATTACATCTAAGCAAACACAAAGAAAACCTAGCCTAGCATGTTAAACAGAAGACAAGCATAAGATATAATCAAACAACACATACACATATTGAATGATTGTTGGAAAACTTATCTTCAATTAAGCGTGGATGAAACAAGGGTTTGAAACCCTCAAAATTACAGTAAAATTCGTCTAGGGTTTTCTCCCTTCAAAGTTGCACACAATTAATGAAAACTAGAAAAGTATATATAGATTTTACACTCTGACGGCGTCAAGAGTAGGGTCTGACGCCGTCAACTCGCCGCTAAAATAATACTCGTATTGCCTAGATCCACTTCTGACGCCGTCACTATTTGTATTCTCTGGGCCGTCTCTCTTTGTGATAATACGTGACGGCCTTGGCGACCCTAAAGGGTGACGCCGTCATGACTCCTTTGGAAAACTCTCTGGCGCGTCACATGTAAATTGATTTATCCATATCTTTGTCAAGTCTTGACGCCGTCACTAGTAATCTTTGACGCCGTCAGGTACAGTTTTCAGCATGATTTTGAGACTTTGTCGTTTTCCTCACTTTTTCGCTCCAAAAACATCCCAAATGCTTCCTTTTGCAAATTTCCTCTCAAAAGTACCTAAAATGACAAAAGGAAAGATTTAGGACAATATTTGATCAAATAATCTCGACTTTGGCCTTAAATGACCCCCCAAAAGTGGTACACTTTTCGTCTCATCAAATACCCTTACACTTGAGATTTGCTTGTCCTCAAGAAAATGCGCTTTTATTCTAAGCAAAATACAAGCTAGGGGTCATTTAACACTAATATAAAAGTAATTGCAACAAATAATCGTTCCACTTCAACAAAAAACAAGCACGGAAATTATACACTAGCACCTCACAAATAGTGTTTAGATACTCACATCTCTCGGGAGTAATAAAGTATATATCACAATATGGAAATGGAAAACATCTCTCACTACCTGTCATAGGAAATAGATTACCATAGGCTTGGGAAAGGATCAAACCTCCACCGCTTGGCGTAAGAACCTAGGATAAACTATCAAAGAGGTCTTTTAAAGGGTTATAACGTGAGGTGTAGGGATATGGTAAACACGGTTTTATTGGATAAAGGCAATATTACTGGTGGCGAGTTAATCATCTTGGTCAATTACATGTACAATGTGGCGTTGCTAAGCCAAGACTTGACTCGACTTAAGCTAATCATAAACTAACAAAAAAATAAAATAAATATAAAAGGTCTCTTTTTCTTTTTCTATTTTTTTTTCTTTTTCTTGATTTTTCGTTTTTTTTTTTTTTTTTTTTTTTTTTTTTTTTTATTTTTTTTTTGGCATACACTCTTGCCCTACCATCCAAAATAATACATCATAGGGGAGTTTGCATTCCCCTTACACTTGAACTTTTACATACTTTACAATTTACTATTCTAATGACTCGAATTAAGATAATCAAAACACTTGGAGTACTTTTTAAATATTAGTGCACATATGGGGGTAATAATCGACGTTCTTCCCCATTACTCCATAACAATAGTACTTTACCCATGAGTCCCAATCGTCCTAAAACAATATGTACAAGATATGACTCGACTTAGCAAACATGTAATCAATTAGACAATTAACTAAGGGTTTAAACAAATAACAATAATGCACTAAAGATGAGTGCATACACGGAAGGCTAAGGCGATTTGGGTGTACATTTGGGGTGGATTGTAAACAAATTCCTCCTTTAAGTAAAATGCTTAAAGTTAGAAATGAAAAGATAAGCTCAGAGGGGTGTACTAGAGGTATCGTGTACTAAAAATGAGTACATCGCAAAGGTGTGGGAAAATTAATTGACTTTACTAGTCAAGTAATTATGACTTCATTGGTCAACTAATTATGATACGGGTTTAAATACAAGGGTTATCCTAATGCCTCTTATCATGTAGTAAATCCTACTACACGAATGTAGTCTCACTAGCGGTCTCGGGATGCATCACTAACGCAAGTTCTAGAATCTAAGTACTACCAGTACACTCATAAGCATCTTTTCCTAACAAATCTAGGGGCGAACCTCACATATTTGGGGTGGAAAATTTTGAGTGGTACGGTTTTTCATGCTAGTCATACAACTCCTATCCATGAGACGCTCATTAAGGCTAAAGCTTCACTCCTAAATATTGTTAAAAAAAATAAATTTGGCGCTAAAATTGCCCTAACACGTATTTCTCTTAGTTTTATTACATACCTACTATTGAACAAACAAATTCAAGTGCAATTGTATTCTCTAAGATATCATCATTTACCCTCCCCTTACACTTAGGCTGAACATTGTCCCCAATGTTCAATAAAAAAGATGTAAAAGTAATGAAGGTAAAAGAATGAAACAAATACTCCCCTGATTTGTTCGGTGTGGATAAATGGATAACATGGTTAAATCCTCCTCCAAGAAAATGAACGTTGAAAGCTTCCCTCCAGAAATATAAATCATCTTCTTGTCCAATATAACCTGTTAAACCTGAGAAAACAATCATGGCAAACCTCACGTAAAATCGGCGGCAATCTATATATATAAGGATATAATGCTTGTGGAATAAATGTTTGCAGATTTCCCAGAGTTTATAAAACTAAAGAATTAACAAAAACTTTAAGACTCCGTTAGAAAAACAAAACTCGCAAAATTTTTCAGAATTTTTACACCTGACGCCATCAGGTTATGATCCTGACGCCGTCAGAGTGCTCTGACAGAAATCTCATGTTAAGTTTCCAGAAAATTTCTTGAAAAACTCATGCTCTAATTCCTGGAATTCCTGCAAAACATCATTATGACTTGATACAAGCATTTGACTCAAACAAATACTAATATACATGTTCATTTAATATTGTTGTGGTTCACGTTCAATTCCGTTCTTAGAAAGAAATTTAGATTTCCCTTACACTTAGCTTGTTTGGAATACCTTTTTATGAAGTTAAGACAAACAACAAGGTTAAGCATTTTTACAATTTTATGAAACATGATCCACAAACAATAAAAATAAAACATGCATATGGAAACAAATAAAATCAAACAAACAAACAATCAAACAAATAAAGCAAATAAAACTTGGGTTGCCTCCCAAGAAGCGCTTTTCTTTATTTACGAGTCTTGTAGCTAGACTCAAGGTCATGGGCTACCCTATATGAGTGAGTTCCTCATCGAGGACATCTTTGGGATCAAACTTAGGTTTCAATTTCCTATCGGTTCTCTTAGTTCGGTATGACTTCTTAAATTTTTCTCCATCCGGATCATATAGAATCATCTTCATATGCCATGATCCGTCACCTTCCTTAGGTAGCTTGTCCCAATTCCATTTACATTTATCACCTTCCCTTTTCCACTTGTTAATTCCTAAGTTTATAGGCATCACTCCTAGGAATTCAATCATTTTCCTAAAGACTAAGGGATCCTCAAAGGGGTTTAGTTCTTCATCCCTAGCTATGAGTTGCTCTACCGAATGCGTTTTGTTTATAAACTCCTCCTCTAAATAAAATGGGCGTTGAGGTCCTATGAAATCTCTATTAACCCAAGGTTCGTATCTAGATGGTCTCCTATTCACATCTACCTTGAGGCGTTGGTTCTTCACTAGTATCATAGGCATGTTTCTTAACGTCATAGACCGACCAAGTTTCTCCTTCTCCTACTGCTATTCTAGATTCCTTACAATCAATCATCGCACTTGCGGTAGCTAAAAATCCTCTCCCTATTAATAAAGGGCATGCAGTGTCACTAACCATATCAAGGACGTAGAAATCGGCTAACATCGTCAACCTCTCTATATGCACTAACACATCCTTTACTACCCCAACCGGATAGGCTACACTTCCATCCCTAAGCCCTATGATTACCTCCGTTTCATCTAACTTTCCTGTCTTAAGAGTGGTGTATATAGATAATGGAAGCAAATTTAGGCTTGACCCAAGATCGGCTAATGTGTCAAAAGCCTCAGAATTTCCGATCTTACAGGGTAAAACGAATATGCCCAGATCATCTAATTTTTTAGGCAACTTGTTTTGAACGAAGGCGGTCCCATTCTTACCCAAGTTAAGTTTCTCTTCATATTTCTCCAAATGGGCATTGTAATAGGGAGCACGGGCTAAGACATCAATGACGGGGCGCTCAAGGTGAAGTTCCTTGAATTCATCGCTAAGGTCTTGTGTAGGAGGTGTTTCAACTATGCTATTGACCGGTTTGATGTTGGGTGTTTTATTCAATTCGTCCTTTTGAAAAATTTGGGTTTGCTTGAAACACGTGCTCACGGCATTGACCGAATAGTATTGTGGACAAGAAGTAGGAGACGAACAGATGATATAGCATTTAGTTTCGGATTCTTGATTCTTGTTACTTGGGAGTGCTCCTATTTCTCGGTCATTGAGAACTTTCAACAACGTGTCAATCTTATTGGTCATCTCACTTTGCTTTTGTTTAAAATCGGCTTCAAACTTTGCTAAACGAGTTTCTTGAGATGCCAAAAATTTGGACATTAATCCTTCAAAACTATTGGTACTACCATAGTTGTTGGAAGGATTGTTGTTGATAGTACGGTTAGGAGGTGGACCGTTTGGTTGATAACGATTAGGTGGAGTGGAAGAATTGTTTTGGGGTATGTTTTGGTTTTGTTTCCACCTAAGGTTCGGGAGATTTTTCCAAGAGGGGTTGTATGAATCACCGTAAGGGTTTTGGTCGGGTTTGAAAGTGTACCACTTGTCTCCCGCTCCGTCGGTATGCGAGGATGCGTAATCCGCAAAAGCTTGTTCGGGGAGTTCCATGCAATCACGAGTGTCGTGGGGACCACTACATAATTTGCACGAAGAAGTGATATTGTTCACTTGGCTTGAAGGTTTAGGAGCTTCGTAGGATTTCATGAGAAACTTGACTTGGTCTTCAAGTTCCATGATCCTACGGTCGGGAGTGCTTGAATTGTTCGAAGGCAAAGATATTGCCTTGACCGTTTTGCTTAAATCATGGGGATCATTCCAACGTTCATTATCATAGAGAGCAAGATCTTCTATGAGTTCCCATGATTCTTCCGCACTTAGATCATGAAGCTTGCCACCGGCCGATTGGTCAATGGTTCGCCTTGTGGAGAGATCGATATGGTCATAGAAAATTTGGACTTGGAGCCAAATATCTATGCCATGATGAGGGACTTTTTGGAGTAAGTCCTTGAAATGAGTCCATGCTTCATAGAGAGTTTCACCTTGACATTGTTGGAACATCAAGATGTCATTTCTAAGCTTAGTAGTTCTCCCCGGTGGGAAGAATTAAGCAAGTAAATGAGTGGTGAGATCATCCCAAGAGGTGATGGATCCAGCGGGTAAACGCTCAAGCCATTGACTAGCTTGGTCACGTAGAGAGAATTGGAAGAGACGCAATCGGGTCGTCTCTCGAGTTTCAACATCAAGGTCTATGGAATCAACGATTTTGAGGAAATCCTTGAGATTTTGATTAGGATCTTCGGAACGAAGTCCATGGAATGCACATCCGCTTTGCACCAACCGGATGGTGTCGGATCGCAAGGGAGACACATTGGCTCCTTGAGTGAGCTCAATGGTGTTTTGATAGCCTTGGTGGCTAGGACGAGAGTACTCTCCCAAAGTTCAGGGTCTAGGAGGTTGGTTTGGTTGTGGTGGGTTTTGTGGATGGTTTTGTTGGGGAGGGTTGATGGGATCAAAGAGATTACCACATTCCATAATGGCGGATGGCAACGGTTATGAACAAAGGAAACAAAGAAAAAGATAGACTAAAGAAACCTATAAAAATAAAAATAAAAATCTTACTAGAAAGGAATCTAGCAAGTAAACCTAATAAAAAGAAATTTCAACCTAGACAATAAATATTCCCCGGGCTGCGGTGCCAAAAACTTGATGCGTGGAATTGCGCCCTCGCAAAAGGTTTTACTTCTCAAGAGATCTTGAGAAGCTTGCAATCCCACCAGGCAGTGTACCTGACCGTTGTAGTATAGTATAGTGGAAAGTACTGGGGGATTGATCGTTCAACTCAAAGAATAGTGTTTTCTAGGGTTAAAACTCAATTAAACTAGGTTTAGAGATGAAGGATGATTCATTTTGTATTTTTATATTTTATGGAAAGCAAATAAAAATCTCGGGTTTTGAAGGAGTAGGCAGAATTAGTTGCTAATCAACTAACCCAAATAACTACAGATGCAATCAAAATAAAATAAAATTAACTTAAAGTAAATGTAGTGAAAACAATAATAAGAGAAAATGTGTTTACTTAGATTTCACTACTCCCTAGCTATCTTTTACCAGTTGATTAGTTTGTCACAATTGCATGGATGACGGGTTATATTCCTTAATACCATTCGTAGGGCCATGTACGATCTTCCCTAACTCTATAAGCTTCTACCTCTTCCTATGTCGAGCCGACTACCGGCTCCTAACAAGGCCTCATTAGTAGTTACATATGCATTAAATATAACCAATTTATCATAGTACACCTCCGATCATGTTTCTTAAGACGTTCAAGCAAGTTACCAATTGGAAGTCTGCTAGTTTTCTTAAGCCTAACATCGAAATCATTCATCCAGAACAATTATAAACAAACAGCCAACCAATAATCAATATCTTAGTTTCATTACACCTAAGCAAACACAAGGAAAACCTAGCCTAGCATGTTAAAGAGAAGACAAGCATAAGATATAATCAAACAACACATAGACATATTGAATGATTGTTGGAAAACTTATCTTCAATTAAGCATGGATGAAACAAGGGTTTGAAACCCTCAAAATTAAAGTAAAATTCTTCTAGGGTTTTCTCCCTTCAAAGTTGCACACAATGAATGAAAACTAGAAAAGTATATATAGATTTTACACTCTGACGGCGTCAAGAGTACGGTCTGACGCCGTCAACTTGCCGCCAAAATAATACTTGTATTGCCTAGATCCACTTCTGACGCTGTCACTCTTTGTATTCTCTGGGCCGTCTCTCTTTGTGATGATACGTGATGGCCTTGGCGACCCTAAAGGGTGACGCCGTCACGACTCCTTTGGAAAACTCTCTGGCGTGTCACGTGTAACTTGATTTATCCACCTCTTTGTCAAGTCTTGACGCCGTCACTAGTAATCCTTGACGCCGTCAGGTAGAGTTTCCAGCATGATTTTGAGACTTTGTCGTTTTCTTCACATTTTCACTCCAAAAACATCCAAAATGCTTCCTTTTGCAAATTTCCTCTTAAAAGCACCTAAAATGACAAAAGGAATGATTTAGAGCAATATTTGATCAAATAATCTCGACTTTGGCCTTAAATGACCCCCCAAAAGCGGTACACTTTTCGTCTCATCAGCCATTTTTGGTTGAAAATTTGAATTCATATATTTATAATGATTTAAGCATATTCTTTTATTTCAAAAAATGATTTTGTAAAAGAAATAAAATGTTTTGTGACATTTTATAAAAAGTCTAGTGTTTAAGAAAAATGTTCCTTTGATCATAGAATGCAATAAACACTTTGTTTGTTCATACCTTAAGTGATTTGGATGTAAAGAGAATATAGAGATATCGATAAATGTTAGTAATGTTTTTAGGCATTATTATATCAACACATGGGCTTAACATTGACATTACATACTAAGGCCCATGGACTAATATAAACTTAGTCTAATAAACATAATAACATGTAACTTGATAAAACTAAACGTAATAATAAACTATAGCAACCTATTGCAAAACTTAATGACCGACACTTGATATTAACGAAATGTGTTCCCAACAATCTCCCCCTAAGTTTTGGTCATCAAAGGTTGCTGACGTCTTAATCATTTTACTATAGTAGTTGTTGACGTCTTCAAAAATTAATACTTGTCATACTTTGTCTTTGTTCTTTGTTCTTGTTCTTTGTTTGTAGAACCATTGAAGGGGGTAAATACGGTTTCTTCGGCCTTTTAGAACGTTTAAAAATTTAAGCCACGAAGACAACCAAGTGGTCTAAGTAGAAACAACCACAAACACAATCACAAGTATATAAAGCTAGTGAAGAACACCACGATATACACTGGTTCAGGATGGGGGTTTATACCATCCATACGTCCAGTTTCGAATCCACGACACGATACTATTCACTAGTATAATCCTTTCGGTGGACTACAAACCATTACAATTCACTCCACCGATATTCGCCAATATCGATGCTCACAAACAAGGAGTTACTCCCACGGTATTCCGCCCTCGGAAACCACCCTAAAGAATCTCGTGATTCGACTTACACTTGGTCACCTAGACCACAACCAAAACTTCCACCCGAAAGTATCAAACCCCAACTAGATCCCCAATGATCTAGGCTTGGTCACAAAGATACAAGACTTCCCTTACAAACAATAGAATGAATAAGAGATTGTTTGTTCAATCAAGCCTAACCTAACCTAGTGACTCGATTCTAGTAGAAAGGGTATAGATAAGAAGACCCCCGACACAATCACAAGAGTGGATTAGGTTCTTGTGATTCTTCCCTTGCAAGGAGATGTGTTCTTTCAAAGAATGTTAGTGTGTTTAACTAAGAACACAAGAGAGATAGAGAGACTAGAGAGAAAGAATGTAGAGAGAAAGAATAATGGCAAGGAGTGAGGAATACAAGAGGCAAGGGAGGTATTTATAGGCGAAGACCCAAACTTGGGATTAATTTACTGAGGCCGGCGCGTCACCCACGCGTCGACGCGTGGGCAGCGCGCCAGGCGTCTGTGAATAATCCCAAGTGTTGCGTGCTGAATCTTATAAATACCTAACCTTGCTAAACCCCCAATTGTACTTCACACTAAACCTTAACATTAATCAATCTAAGGTTTACCAACTCAAATAGCCAATTAGAAAATCAGTTTGTGAAGTGTTTATTAGAAAACCAAATACCAAGGGTAGAAAAGTAGAAAGGGTAATTTGGTAGGGGTAGATTGGGTATTCCTCAAGTGGCATAGAAAAGAGAGAAAGAATATGCCAAGGTATATTCCATCCTTGGGGGGAAATTGTAGGATGGATGGTTGAGATGAAATGGTTTGAATTGGATGGCTAGGATTATTTCCATGTGATGGAATGAAGAGAAAGAAAGAATATGCTAGTGGAATATTCCAAAACATGGGGGGAAGAAATAAGATGGATGGTTGAGATGGTTTTAGTTTTAATTGAATGGTTGACATCAAAGGGAGCTTCCATTGGAATTCAAATTATTTGGCATGTGGGAAATATAGAGGGTTGAGATGTGTTTATTTGAAATGGATGGCTAGGATCAAAGGGAGCCTATGTTTGGATTTCAAATTTATTCCCATGTGATGAAATAGAGGGTTGAGATGTGTTGTAAGGGAATGGATGGTTAAGATGTAGAGTGAATAAGGAATATAAGAGATTAGTTGGATTGTGTAAGGGATGTGGTGTTGTAAGAGATTGTGTAAGAGATTAGGATACAGAAGGGATATGGTGAGTTGGCAAGTGTGTGTAGAGAAGAGATGGTTGTGAGAGTAATGTGTGTATTTTGAAATCAAGTGTGTGTACAAAAGGTGTATAAGTGTGTGTATAGGATTGTACAGGAAGTTGGTAGATTGAGAGAATATTATGTGGGAGTATGTGAAGGTTGTGTGTGAGTATGGGGAGACACAAGGTACACATTGTAAGATGGGTGTAAGAGAATATTGTAAGAGAATGTTGGGAATGATTCTGGGACGGATTTTGGGAGATTTGGTTTTGTTGTCTTTTGTAAAATGAGATTAAGAACAAAATTAAGAAATAATCTAATTGTCATTAAGAAGAGAAAGTTTAGACAATTAATATTATGAGTTGAGAAAATCATAGGTTGCTTATAAGTTCAAGTAACACAACGTCGAGAATCCATAGTTTCATATCTCGTGACTTTCCACGACTCGACATTCTCAACTAATACCTTGGTTCAAACAAGTTAAGTGCTTTTCCTTGATGTAAAGCATAACCCAAGTGGGAAAGGATGCATTTATGCAAAGTGACCTTTGACTTAGTTTGACCAATAAGGGAGTAAATTCGTTACGTAATTAGGGAAGACGTACGCACGGGATATGAGCATATGGATGCTTTCACATGATGTTACGTGAAATATATAAGCTCCCTAAGTTTATAAAAGCCTTGGCTAGAGGCGATAGTTAGAAAACATGAGTTGGTGTTTTCCTGTAAATGGGTGCTTTAAAAGTTGGATCTCACTAATCCCAAAACTTGTTTCGAGTGTTCTCAATTAAGCACATCGCATATTCATACCTGTATTAAAAGATTCACATTTGTCGGGTAAGAGGAAATCTGACTTTCAATTTTTTCCCGAAGCCATACAGTGGCCTGGCGCGTCACCCGCGCGTTGACGCGCGGGTAGCGCGCCAGCAGCAGATATGGGCTCCGGGGAATTTGGCTACCGTTTGATATTTTATGTGTTTCGTATGTTTATTTGTCATCATTAAAACATTAGGAGATATTGATAATGTTGCCTCAACAATCTCCCCATTTTTGATGATGACAAATAAAATCCGAAGGCAAATAAAATTACAAAACATAGCGAAGACAAAGCGTGCCTTTGGTGTAGCTTGCGTCTTGACCTTTGCCTTGTAATTTGGTGAAGCCGTTAACATTTATTTCTCCCCCTTTTGTCAAATCAAAAAGGTGGGACCTCCATTAGAAATGGGAAGGTAGCTTGTTCCAATGGCACCCGAACATGCTCCTCCTTGAACATAGCTCCCCCTAGATCGTTGATCCCCCTTGTTTCAAGGCGGGGATCCATGGGTCTAGAGCCTCACCTTTGCGGTGGCCTAGCTACATATAGAAATCACAACATGCAACAAACAAGAAAACCTCACATGTGAAAGTTCCAAAAATGGGTTAGGTTACCATTTGGATACTTGCATCATGGATTAGTCCACAATATATATATTTGTCCAATATGACTCCAATAACCATTTGTTGAGCATGACAAGATTGAGGAAAATGCATTTATTATTATTATAAAGCTTGAAAGCTAGAATTAGAACTATATCATGGTACCATGAGATCCAAGGAACACAAAATACGCGTAAAGCATCTACCAAACACACTTAAACAATACATGATATAAGGAAACTATTTCTTATGATCTACAAGATTGTCCTCAGAAGTGTCATCACCCCTTTCTTAATGCACAATGCATGTTATGTTTGAGGCCAATGTTTGTAGCATTTTAACTCCATCATGGAGAGATTTGAGCATTTTACGGGTTTCTTCTCTATGATCCTTAATAGCATTAAGCATGTCAATTGTGTTTTCACAACAAATTGCATGGTTGCCTTCATGAAGTTTTGGGCTTAAGGGCTTCCTTATCTTTTCCCAAACTTCTTCATCACCAATTCCCCTAGATGGGGATGTTGTGACTTGAACATTTTGTGGATTGCTCCAAACATCATCTTGCATTAGTTTTTCAAGGTCGATCCTAGGATATTGTTGTTGGTTGTTTTGCATAAACCACCCATTTCCCATCCCAACACTCTTAGTTGGAGCTTGAGGGACAACATTGTTGTTAACAATTTCTTCAGTTCCATTGTTTGCAATCATTGAATTAGTGTCACTACTTTGGAGAATGAAATTGTCAAGAACATTGTTTGGAAAAGGTGGTTGGTTATTCATTTTTTAACTTAGATTGAGATTTTAGGTGTAATGCTTAGTCAAGATCTCTAATCCTTAAATAATAGTAGAGTGAGGTTTAGATATGGGTAATGACTCCTATTATCCAATGGGTATTAAGGCAATTAGTACTAAGATTCCTCATTAGGTGTACACGTTGTGAAGATCAAGAGGAAGAGAATATATAGGAAAGGTAAATATGCTTTGATCACATGGTCATGGGAAGAGTTATTCAAAGAACAATGAGTGTTTTAGTTGATCTTAAGTTATGACATGTAGACTAAATACACATGCTACCTACCATTATTTCTCAAGCATGCACCATACTTTGTTAAGTTATGCATCTAATAATGGTTGAGTAAAAGATCTTGTTAGATCACAATTTTGAAGATATCACACTTTTGATTAAATAATTTAATCATGCAACATGTATTGATCACATAAGATGAACAAGTAGAATTAGATATAACATTTTCAACACAAGTGAAAGTTGTGATCAATATTATATCTAGTCTTGGAATTGTGACAAAATCAATAATATCGAGATTAAACAAGATAATTTTGTGTCAAATTTTCTTGTTCAATGCACATAGTATACACAAGTAGAATCTTGGATATTATCAATCATTGTTTGAATAATGAGTTGATACATATCTTTCCTCTTGGAAGACATTTATTTGGGCTTCCATCCATGCCTCCATATAAGCCTTAATCATGTAAACATATAAGCTCTAATAGCACCTAAAAGGCTTGCAAACAACACATAGACATTTTATTTTGGCTTAAAGATTGTTCTCCTAAGATGCATGTTATCCATGAACATCCAAACCTATCCCAAAAGCAATTTGGATTTTTGAAAAATGTCATGCCAAAACTTAGACTTGTTTGTTTTGTGACCTAAGTGCCTTTTATTCAAGTCACCAATGACTTGTGGTATAGGATGACCCCTCACTTCTCTCACTTCCTTAGGATTGCCTTCATCCGAAACATTAACCTGTAATGTCGGTGACCTTTCTTGATCTGGAACTATAGGTTCATTGATCACATCATCTTCTACCGAAGGAGATGATTTAGGCTCGGGCATGCTCTCATCAAAGGTCACATTGAGAGATTCCTCAATCCTCATTGTTTCATTGTTAAGCACTATGTATGCTTTATTAGATTGAGAGTATCCTAGGAACACACCTTCATACGACTTTGGGTCGAATTTGGTGAGATATTCTTTGGTGTTAAGTATAAATACTTTGCAACCAAGTACTCTAAAATACTCTAAGGAAGGCTTCCTATTTCTAAGTATTTCATATGGAGTTTTATTAATGACCTTTCTTATATGAACTCTATTAAAGATATAACATGTGGTATCTAGGGCATGACACCAAAACTTTTGTGGGATGGATTGCTCGTCAAGCATTACACGATTCATCTTTCTTAACTTACGATGTGTTCTTTCAACAATCTCAAGCGATTGAGAAGTGAATGGGCCCGATAAGTTATAAGATATTCCATGTTGTTCACAAAAGGTTCCAAATTGCATTTTATCAAATTCACTACTTTGATTTGTTTTAATTGAGACAATTGAACAATCAAGTAGGTTTTCAAGTTTCATTCTTAAAATGTTGAATTTATTCAAGACTCCATCCTTGTTTTCTAAGAATAATATCCAAGTGTAATTTGAATAATCATCTATAATCATTAAAGTGTAGAAGTTTCCTCCATAACTTTGGATCGGAGATGGACCATACAAATCCAAATGAATCAACTCTAAAACCCTATTAGTTGTCACTACCTTTTTATTCCTATTATTAGTTTGTCCTTGACTCCCTAGACATGTATCACAATAATGCCTTTCAAAGCTCAACTTTGGTAAATTCCGTACTTGGTCGTTAGAAGCTAGGTTTTGAACTAATATCATATTGGCGTGACCTAACCTCCTATGCCAAAGCATTGAGTTGTCCATCATGGACATAAGACATATGTGTTACTTAGAGTTATCACCCAACTTGCATGTATATAAGTTATTTCTCCTATGACCTTTTGCTAACACAACACCATTTTTACTAATAGTATAATCTACCTTAGTAAATTTAACTTCACAATCATCATAAATTAATTGACTCACACTAATCAAGTTAAAGTTTAAACCTCTAACATGCTCAACGTTGGTAATTACAATGGAGTCATGAAGGACATTACCTTTACCGACAATTTTGTTGTTAAGTTCGCTCCCAAAATTGATATGATTGCCATTATACGCCATGTATGATGTGAACAATCTTCTATTCCCGGTCATGTGTTTAGTGCAACCACTATCCACTACCCATGTTGAGGCAACATTATCAAGATCTCCTAATGTTTTAATGATGACAAATAAACATACGAAACACATAAAATATCAAACGGTAGCAAAATTCCCCGGAGCCCATATCTGCTCCTGGTGCGCTGCCCGCGCGTCAACGCACGGGTGACGCGCCAAGCCACTGTATGGCTTCGGGCGAAATTTGAAAGTTGGCTTTTCCCTTACCCGACAAATGTGGATCTTTCAATTCAGGTATGAATATGTTATGTGAGTAATTGAGAACACTCGAAACGAGTTTTGGGATTAGAGAGATCCAACTTTTAAAGCACTCATTTACGGGAAAACGCCAACTCATGTTTTCTAACTATCACCTCTAGCCAAGGCTTTTATAAACTTAGGGAGCTTATATACTTCACGTAACATCATGTGAAAGCATCCATATGCTCATATCCCGTGCTTACGTCTTCTCTAATTACGTAACGGGTTTACTCCCTTATTGGTCAAACTATGTTAAAGGTCACTTTGCGTAAACGCATCCTTTCCCACTTGGGTTATGCTTTACATCTAGGCAAAGCACTAAACTTGTTTGAACCAAGGTATTAGTTGAGAACGTCGAGTCGTGGAAAGTCACGAGATATGAAACTATGGATTCTCGACGTTGTGTTACTTGAACTTATAAGTAACCTATGATTTTCTCAACTCATAATCTTAATTGTCTAAACTTTCTCTTCTTAATAACAATTAATCTTCCTCTTAATCTCATTTTTACAAAAGACAACAAAATCAAATCTCCCACAATCCTTCCCAAAATCATTCCCAACATTCTCTTACAATATCTTCTTACACTCTCTTACAAAAGTGTACCTTTGTCCCTTCACATACTCCCACACAATATTCCCTAAATCTACCAACTTCCCATACAATCCTTATACACATACTTATACACCTTTTGTACACACACTTGATTTCAAAATACACACACTACTCTCACAACCATCTCTTCTCTACACACACTAGCCCACTCACCATATCTTACCATATCCAACCCATATATTCTCTTACACAAATCTCTTACATATTCCCTTACACGCTTTCACATCCCATCCATACAACTCATCACCTCCTCTCTAATTCAACACATGGGATTTAATTTGAAATTCAAAAGAGGCTCCCTTTGATCCTAGCAATCTATTTCAAGCAAAACCATCTCAACCATCCATCTCATTCTTTCCCCCCAAGCAAAGGAATATACCTTTAGAATATTCTCTCTTAACCCAAACCCTAGTTTGCTTCTAACCGACCCTAACTATGGTTAACTCTCACTCACTCTTCCCTATGGAGGAATATCCCATGGCATATTCTCTTCTCTATTATGCCATGTGAGGAATATCATTTCTACCCCTACCAAATTACCCTTTCTACTCTTGGTATTTGGTTTTCTCATAAACACTTCACAAAACATTTTTCAAATTGGCTATTTGAGTTGGTAAACCTTAGATTGATTAATGTTAAGGTTTAGTGAAGTATAATTGGGGGTTTAGCTAGGTAAGGTATTTAAAAGGTCAACACACAAAGTTTTGGGAAAATTCTTACAGACGCCTGGCACACTGCCCACGCGTTGACGCATGGGTGACGCGCCGGCCTCGGTAAATTTTTCCCAAGTTTGGGTTTTGCCTATAAATACCATGCTTTGCCTCTTGTATTCCTCACCCCTTTCCATTACTCTTTCTCTCTACATTCTTTCTCTCTAAACACTCTCAAATCACTCTATCTCTAATCTTGTGTTCTTGATTCTCACTCTAACATCTTTGAAAGAACACATCTCCTTGCAAGGGAAGAATCACAAGAACTTAATCCACTCTTGTGATTATGTCGAGGGTCTTCTTCCTTATACCCTTTCTATTACAATCGAGTCTCTAGGTTAGGTTAGGACTTGGTTGAACAAACACTTATTCATTCATTCAATTGTTTGTAAGGGAAGTCTTGTGTCTTGGTGACCAAGCCTAGATCATTGGGGATCTAGTTGGGGTTTGATACTTCCGGTGGGAAGTCTTGGTAGTGGTCTTGGTGACCCTTAGGTGAAGTCGTATCGTGAGATTCTTTTGGGTGGTTTCCGAGGGCGGAATACCGTGGGAGTAACTCCTTCTTTGTGAGCATCGATATTGTTGAATATCGGTGGAGTGAATTGTAATGGTTTGCAGTCCACCGAAAGGATTATACTAGTGAGTAGTATCGGAGTCACAGATTCGCAACTAGACGTACGGATGGTATAAACCCCCATCCCGAACCAGTATATATTGTTGTGTTCTTACTTGCTTTATATACTTTGGTTGTGTTAGTGGTTGTTGGATTATTGTACAACAACTTGGTGTTCTCTTTGGCTTAAAGTTTTTAAACATCTAAAATGCCAAAGAAACCGTATTCACCCCCTCCCCCCCTCTACGGTTATAGAATTGGTATCAGAGCGGAATACTCAAGTTTTTGAGCGTTAAAGCCTTCCCGAGAAGTCGTTTTAAGTCAAAAACTTCTTTTCCAAAAAATCTAAAATCCTAACAAAGATTTTTGGTAAAGTTGAGTATAGATCCATGGCTCAAGAGAACTATGTAGAGGGATGTTCTATGCAAAGACCACCTTTGCTAGAGACCGATGGGTTTTGTTTTTGGAAAACCCGGTTTGAGACCTATGTTAGGTCCAAAGATCTTGATTTGTGGGAAATCATCCAAAATGGCAACTTTGAGTTCATGGTGGAAGACTCAGAAACAAAGTTGTTGGTGAAAAAGCCACATTTGGATCTTAATGATGATGAGAGGAGAAAGCTTGGTAAGAATGATGAAGCCAAGATGTTGATCTATAATGCTCTACCTCGAAGGGAGTTCGAGAGGGTTCATGTTTGCACGACCGCCAAGGAAATTTGGCACTCTCTCATCATCACTCACCAAGGCAACTCTCAAGTAAAGGATTGCAAGATCGATCTACTCATACAACAATATGAGAAGTTCTCGATCTCGGATGAGGAAACCATTGATAATGGTTACACAAGGTTCAATGCTATTATCACTAGCCTCATGGCTCTAGATCTTAGCTTCTATAACAAGAACCATGTGAGAAAGTTTCTTCGAGCACTTCCGGTAAAATGGAGGCCAAAGGTGACGGCCATAGAAGAAGCCAAGAATTTGGCGGAACTTTCCCTTGACGAGCTTATTGGGAATCTCAAGGTCCATGAAATGATCCTTGAGAATGACAAAGCTTGCACCAAAGACAAGAAGGAGAAGGTAAAGTCTTTTGCTCTCAAAGCTAAGGTCACAAAATGTCAAACAAGTGAAGGAAGTGACAGTCAAGAAGGAAGTGATGAAAAAGATGATGAAGAGTACAACTTGATGGCAAAGAACTTTAGGAAGTTCCTTAGAAGAGGCGGCAACTTTAGGCACAGTAATAGAGTTGGAAACCAAGGGAATGATGGAAGGAACAGCTTTGGTGGAAGTCGAGGTGGTGACAATAAAGTTGGTGAGAGCTCTAGACGCACGCAAGGATGCTATAACTGTGGTGGAAAGGGTCACTTCATGAATGAGTGTTCTAAGCCAAAAGCAAACAAGGCATTCATGGATGGAGCATGGAGTGATAGTGAAGATGATGATCAACCAACAAAGGAAGCTACTTGTCTCATGGCTCAAGAAAAACTTGAGGTACCCCTAAATTCTTCTTCCTTTAATAATTTAGAAATCAATGATTTGCAAGAGGAGAATAAGAATTTTAGAAAAACACTTGAGAAAACTCTTAATGAAAAACTCTTCATTGAACAAGAACATAGTAAACTCAATAAGAAAGTTTATGAGCTTGAAAAGGAAGTCAAGAAACTAAATCATTTTAAAGAGGTAATTGAACGATGTAAAAGTTGTGAGTCACTCACACTTGAGGTTGACTCTTTAAAAGATAAAGTATCTAAACTTCAAAAGGAGTCTCTAAGTTTTTTAAAATTTAAGAAAAGTACAAAGGATTTAGAAGAAATTATTGGTAGTCAAAAGAGGTCCCAAGATAAGGAAGGTCTTGGATTTTCAAAACAAGGAGAAATCACTTCCGTAAGCCTGACAAAACCAATAACATTTGTAAAGGCTAAAGAAAATGAGATTCCAAAATTTTCTGAGGTTGACGCGCTGCACGACGCGTCAACACGCCAGAAGCGTGCCAGTCCTCTGAGGGAAATTGGAGAATCGTCAAAAACTTTTATCAAACCAATTACTCCTCAAGCTCCTCTTGCAAACACTCGAGGTAACCAAGTTTCCGATACAAAGAGAGAGAACCCAAAACAACTTTACAAGTCGGGCTATCATAATGGTCTTGGTTATACACAACCTCGAGTTAATACTAGACCACTTTTGCCTACACCCAATATGAGACCTACTAATCCATATAACCAAAGACCTTCACTTCAAAATTATCAAAGAAGAAACTTTTATCAAAGGCATCTTACTACCAATACAACAACTATCAAAGGAGAGACAACTCCTACCTAAACCAAACCTTCTTTAGACCTCAAGGATATAATAACTATAGATCAAGTTATCAAAGTCAAAATAATTTTCAAAATAATCCTTGGTCCGCTTTTTCTAGCTTTGGTATTGAGAAATTGTGTGTCTTACTTCAAGACCCAAGAATGTTCAACTTGGGTAACTCATATGCTAACCAAAATGGACCCAAGAAGCAATGGGTACCAAAAGTATGAGTCATGTCTTTGTTGTAGGTTTGTCTCAAAGGTGATCCACAACCGGATGAGTGGGTATGATGAGGCGAAAAATGAACCGTTTTTAGGGGGTCATTTAAGCCCGAATTCGAATTTATGTGATCAAATATTGCCCTAAATCGTTCCTTTTGTCATTTTAGGTACTTTTGGAGAGAAATCTAGAAAAGGAAGCATTTTGGACATTTTTGGAGCATAAAAGTGAAGAAAACGGCAAAGTCTCAATTTTCCTTGCTGGGAACAGTACCTGACGGCGTCAAGAGTTTCCAAGTGACGGCGTCAAGAGCAATACAAGAGGTGGAAGTGGATGGTGCACATGATGATCCAGAAAGTTTTGTACTAGGGACATGACGGCGTCACCCAAGGCCGTCATGGTCCAAATGTTAGTGACGGCCCAAAACAAAATTACACATGACGGCGTCAAAAGTGGATCTAGGCAATCCGATTTCATTATGGGAGGCGAGTTGACGGTGTCAGAATTTCCTTCTTGACGCCGTCACCCTGTAAAATCTATATATAGTTTTGCAATTTTCGTTCATTAGTGTGCAACTTTGAGGGAAAAACCCTAATACGATTTTCACCGCTTTTTCAAGGGTTTTTACCCTTTGAAACCGCTTATGTTCAATTGAGATAAATACTCTTTCAATTCAATCAATATGTCTATGTGTTGCTTGAATATATCTTACACTTGTCTTCAATTTAACATGCTTGGCTAGATCTCTTGTGTGTTTGCTTAGATGTAGTGAAACCTAGATGTTAATTATGGGTTGATTGTTTGTTTATAGTTGTTACGGATGATTATATTCGATGTTAGGCTTAAGAAATCTGGCAGACTTCCAATGGTAAAATGCTTGAACGTATTAAGAAACATGATCAGACGTGTACTATGATTTTTGGTAGTATTTAATGCGTAGGAGAATTCTAATGATCCCATGTTAGGAGATTCTAACGGATCGACATAGGAGTGAAGTAGGATCCTATAGAGTTAGGGAATATTGTACACGGCCCTACGACTAGTATTAAGGAATACGACCCGTCATCAATGCAATTGTAACAAACTATCAACCTGTAAAAGATATCTAGGGAGTAATGAAATCTAAGTAAACACAATTTTCCCTATCATTGTTTACACCACTAGTTTAATTAGATTTATTTTCATTTCTGTCATTTTATTTTGATTGCATCTTTAGTAATTTGGGTTAGTTGATTAGCAACTAATTCCGCCAACTCTTCCAAAAATCGAGATTTTAATTGCTTTTATAAAAATATAAAAATACAAAAACAATCATCCCTCACCTCTAGACCTAGTTTTTAGGCTTTCTAATCCTAGCAACACTATTCCTGAGTTGAACGATCAATCCCCCGGTACTTGTCACTATACTATACTACAACGATCAGGTACACTGCCTGGTGGGGGTTGTAAGCTTTTTGAGATCTCTTGAAAGGTAAAGCCTGGTACGATTCCCACGTATCAAGTTTTTGGCGTCGCAACCCGGGGAATAGTTATTGTCTAGGTTAGGATTTCTTTTTATTAGGTCTACTTGCTAGATTCCTTTCTAGCAAGATTTTATTTTTATTTTTAGGTTTTCTTTAGTCTATCTTATTTCTTCGTGCCTTTGTTCGTAACCTTTACCATCCGACATTATGGAAGGTGGTAACATCTTCGAACCCATCAACCCACCACAACAAAACCACCCACAAAACCCACCACTAGCAAACCAACCTCTTAGGCCCTGAACCTTAGGAGAGTATTCCCGTCCTAGCCACCAAGGCTATCGAAACACTATTGAGCTCACTCAAGGAGTCAATGTGTCCCCCTTGCGATCCGACACCATCCGGTTGGTGCAAAGCGGATGTGCATTCCATGGACTTCGTTCCGAAGATCCTAATCAACATCTCTAGGATTTCCTTAAAATCGTAGATTCTATAGACCTTGATGTTACAACTAGAGAGTCGACCCGATTACGCCTATTCCAATTCTCTCTACGTGATCAAGCTAGTCAATGGCTTGAACGTTTACGCGCTGGATCCATCACCTCATGGGATGATCTCACTACTCGTTTCCTTGCTCAATTTTTCCCACCGGGGAGAACTACCAAGTTTAGAAATGATATCTTGAAGTTCCAACAACGTCAAGGTGAAACTCAATATGAAGCATGGACTCGTTTCAAGGACTTACTCCAAAAAGTCCCTCATCATGGCATAGATCTTTGGCTCCAAGTCCAAATCTTCTATGACCATATCGATCTCTCCACAAGGCGAACCATTGACCAATCGGCCGGTGGAAAGCTACGTGATCTAAGTGCGGAAGAATCATGGGAACTCATAGAAGATCTTGCTCTCTATGACAACGAAATTTGGAATGATCCCCGTGATTTGAACAAAACGGTCAAGGCAATATCTTTGCCTTCGAACAATTATATCACTCTCGACCGTAGGATCATGGAACTTGAAGACCAAGTCAAGTTTCTCATGAAATCTTACGAAGCTCCTAAGCCTTCAAGCCAAGTGAACAAAATCACTTCTTCATGCGAATTATGTAGTGGTCCCCATGACACTCGTGATTGCGTGGAACTCCCCGGATAAGCTTTTGCGGACTAAGCATCCTCGCGTACCGACGAAGCAAGAGATAAGTGGTACACTTTCAAACCCGAGCCAAACCCTTATGGTGATTCCTACAACCCTTCTTGGAAAAATCACCCGAACCTTAGGTGGAAACAAAACCAAAACAATTCCTCCAATCCGCCTAATCGTTACCAGCCAAACGGTCCACCCTCTAACCGTACTTTCAACAACAATCCTTTCAACAACAATGGTAGTACCAATAATCTTGAAGGATTGATGTCCAAGTTCATGGCATCTTGTCACACCCCCAAAATCGGGTCCAGCGGAAGCATACATGTAGCTGGGGTGTAACTCAATTGGTATCTCGACACAAGTTCAAAAATGGTTTGCACTTGAATCATTTTGAATAAAATAGTTAAATCAAAATATTGAATTTACATTGTTAAAAGTAATGCGGAAGTATGCCCTTAAAATAGTTTATAACGGTCCCCAAATGAATAATCAGAGTCTTCTATGACCATGCCATGCCCTGCCAAAACCTCCTGTAGCGTGCCATTGGTTATAACCTGAAAATACATGCTAAAGTGTCAATTTTACTAAAAGCTGTCAAAATAAAATGGGTTTTGCCGATATTCAAACATGAATATCTTTGTCGTTATAAGTCCGTTTTACTTGTTCTTTATATCCACGGTTACGTCTTAGTATGTAGTAATATATTTTGGAAAGCTCGGCTCCTCCGGGTTACGTCTAAAGTCTCTTTTTGTCCGACGAAAAACGTCCAACAGCAACAATTTTTCCGGAAAATAGTTTTCGTCAATAAACTTGCAAAAATCATAACTTCTTCGTTATAAACTCTTTTTGATCCGTTCTTTCGCCTACGGATTCGTTTTTGAAAGTATTTTCTAAAATTTTTGCCAAAGTTTACTTTGTATTTACTGATTTTCCAGAATTTAACAAAATGGGACAGTAGGTATATATACTTGTTAGAAATCCATTTCCAAGGTTCAAAACTAGTTTCAACTTCAACCAAAACTCTTGCAAACACCACAAAGCTATACTAATCCTACCATACACCTTCTTAGGGTGCCATGGGTTCCTAATGACTAGTAAACAAGTTAATTTTACAAAGGAACACCTAAATCAAAATTTAGGGTTTGTATGTTCAAAAGTCTACAAAAATAAAGTGGTATAGCTAGTTTGGCATGAAATTAAGCATGAATACTATAAGGTACATGTGTTAATTAGATGAAAACATGAAAATAAATTTGATAACTCACTTTGAAATAATAGGTGGTGAGATGATTAGAAACCTTGGATTACTTGTGTTTTTGTGTTATGATTCTTGATTAGGATGATGAAATGAACAACTTTGATGCTTTGTACTTTGAAAAATGATCACTTGATCATGGATTTTGGTTATGGATCTTATTTGGGTCGTGGTTATGGAGATGGAAGAGATGAGGATATGAGTTTTTGATTCTTAAATTTGTATGTGTTATGTTAAAGGTGTTTATGTAAGAAAAATCTAAATCAATGGCATTTTAGTAAATACTTGGTCAAGTTGACTAGATATTTTGAGGGGGGGGGGCTGCACATGTGTAAAAGTGAATGAGTATGTAGTAAGCTTGGTGTTATCTGGTTCACGGAGTCGGTTTTGGTTCCGTTAATCGCTAAACGTAAAGTTTTAAATCGCGAAACGTAAATTCGGGTATCGTAAAAATATGAAACTTGAAAGAATGACTAAACTTATCAAAATACTCCATAATAAAATATAAATGAATGGTAAGTTCCATCGGGTTGCTTAAACGCTGTTAAAACTGGAAACGCGGGTTAAAAACGCGTAATTCGCGTAAAACGCTGAACTGAAAAACGTAAAATTCCAAAACTTTTAGAATTGTCGTAAAATGAAAGAAAATCATATTTTTGTTGTTTATATTGTTTTATGGACATATCGGGGTGCCGGAAGGACGTTTAAACCTGAATGTAAATCTCGGACACGGCTTCGTGATTTTTGCAGAAATGATCCGACGAGCGCCAAACTCTCGGATTACCGTTAAAATAGTTTAACTTATGAGAATATGAAATAAAAATTTCGGACATGAATAGTGTTTTGTGAATAGTAAAAATGAATAGTAACTTTCCGAGATAAAAATTGGAATTTCGACGTTTGAAACAGGACATGAAATTACGAGTTGTGACACATCTCAAGAAGCCCGCATAGCTAAGTTTGAAACCGAATTCAATCAACAACAAACGGAGATGACCAATAAGATTGACAACTTGTTGAAAGCCCTCAACAACCAAGCGCTAACTACACCTAGAAAGGACACTAGGGACACCAATAGCGGAATCCAAATTAAGGACCCTTCATCATCCAAACACGTCCACTTTGTCAATGTTGTCACCGTTAAGCCAATATATAAGAATATGGAAGAAAGTGACAAGGATGAGGTTGGAATAGAAACCGAGACTAGGGATGAGATTAAGGAAGTTGAGGTTAATAAGGGAGAAAAGTTAGAGGAAGTAGAAAACGTAGAAGAGTACTTTGATAAGTTGCCCACCAAGGAAGAAGGGGAATATCAAAAGGATTTATTCGATGATCCCGAGACACCATATATCCTTGGTTCACCCCTTATTAAAGTAGGTGATCCCTCTAACATCAACATACCATGCAACATTGGGCATATGCATGTATGGAAAGCTTATATCGATCCTAGGTCTCCTATAAACATCATGACTAGGACCTATTATAATTGGGTAATGAAGAAACAACTTGGTTATAGGATGATGCCCTGCAAGAATTTGATAAGTAATTTTGTAGGGAGAGTGAAAGGATTGCATGTATTTGTAGGAAACTTCACTTATATTACCGACTTTGTGATAGTGGAGGATACTCGTCCGGTAATAGATGATTGCCTAAGTCAAGTAGTATTCGGAAAACCGTTTGTTGAGGCCTCTAAGATGAGTTATGACCCAAAGCTAGGGATAGTTAGATTCAAGGAAAAGAACGATGAGATTGCTTACCAAATGCCCTATAAGATTGAACAATACCGCCTCTTATCAAACATAGAAAAGGAACACAAACAAGCGGTTTACTATAGGAATGATGAGGATAGACGTAGAGGAGTAGAATATGTTGTGAATAGAATACTTGGTTTCTACAAGGAATGCTTGCAACTAGGTCCGGAGTACAAAACTAATAGTGGAGATGACCTAGAGAATGAGACCAACTATGATGTCACGTAATTGCCCATGACCTTGAGTCTAGCTACAAGACTCGTAAATAAAGAAAAGCGCTTCTTGGGAGGTAACCCATGTTTTGTGTGATTTTTATTTGTTTGATTGTTATTTGCTTCCGTATGCATGCTTTATTTTTATTGTTGGTAGATCATGTTTCAAAACTAAATTGTGAAAATGCTTTATTTTGTTGTTTAACTTCGTCTTAACTTCATATAAAGGTATTTTGCAAAAGCTAAGTGTAAGGGGAAACACCAAATATGTTTTTAAGAACAAAAATTGATCATGATTCTCCACAATGTTAAATGAACATGTGTATTAGTATTTGTTAGAGTCAAATGCTTGTATCGAGTCATAATGATGTTTTGCAGGATTTTCCAAGAAGTAGGACATAAGTTTTTCCAGAAATTTTCCGGAAACTTAACGTAAAGATTTCTGCAGGTCACTTCTGACGGCGTCAGGAATTAATTCCTGACAGCGTCATGTGTAAAATTATGGAAATTTTGCGAGTTTTGTTTTTCTAACGGAGTCTTAAAGTTTTTGTTAATTCTTTAGTTTTATAAACTCCAGGAAATCTGCAAACATTCATTCCACAAGCATTATATCTTAATTTGATTTCTAGGATTTGTTAGTATATATAGATTGCCGCCGATTTTACGCGAGGTTGCCTTGTTTGTTTTCTCAGGTTTAACAGGTTATGTATGACAAGAAGATGATTTATTTTTCTGGAAGGGAAGCTTTGAATGTTCATTTTCTTGGAGGAAGATCTAACCTTGTTACCACACTATCCACACCGAACGAATCAGGGGAGTATTTGCTTTCATTCTTTTACCTATTTCACTTTTACATTCTTTAATTGAACATTGGGGACAATGTTCATCCTAAGTGTAAGGGGAGGGAAAATGATGATACCTTATAGGATACAATTGCACTTGAGTTTGTTTGTTGATGGTCGGTGTGTAATAAAACTAAGAGAAATACTTGTTAGTATAATTTTAGCGCCAAATTTTAATTTTTTTACAACATTTAGGAGTGAAACTTTAGCCTTAGCAAGCGTCTCATGGATAGAAGTCGTATGACTAGCACAAAACCGTACCATGCAGAAAAAATTTCCACCCAAATATGTGAGGTTCGCCTTTAGATTTGATAGGAAAAGCATTCATTATTAGTGCTTATGAGGGTACCGGTAGCATTTAGATTCTAGAACTTGCGTTAGTGATGCATCCCGAGACGGCTAGTGAGACTACATTCGTGTAGTAGGATTTACTACATGATAAGAGGCATTAGAATCACCCTTGTGTTAAACCCGTATCATAATTACTTGACAATTTAAGTCATATTACTTGGCTAGTAAAGTCAACTAATTTTCCCCACACCTTAGCGTTGTACTCATTTTTAGTACACGAAACCCCTAGTACACCCTTCCGAGCCTATCTTTTCGTTTCTAACTTTAAGCATCTTACTTAAAGGAAGAATTTGTTACAATCCACTCAAATGTACACCCAAATCGCCTTAGCCTTCCGTGTATGCACTCATCTTTAGTGCATTATTGTTACATGTTTAAACCCTTAGTTAATTATCTAATTGATTACATGGTTTCTAAGTCGAGTCATATCTTGTACATATTGTTTTGGGACGATTGGGACTCATGGGTAAAGTACTTATGTTATGGAGTAATGGGGAAGAACATCATATATTACCCCTATATGCGCGTTAATCTTAAAAGTACTCTAAGTGTTTTGATTATCTTGATTCGAGTCATTAAAGTAATTTATTGTAAAGTATGTAAAAATTCAAGTGTAAGGGGAATGTACATTCCCTATGATGTATTATTTTGGATGGTAGGGTAAAAGTGTATGCAAAAATATAAATAAATAAATAAAAATAAAAAGTAAAATCAAAAAATAAAAAAAATCAAAAAAATTAAGAAAAAGAAAAAAAGAGAAAAAAGAGAAAAGAGAAAAAACATACGGACTACCATCCCGTTTCATTCTATGTTTTTGTTATTATTGATTCATTAGCTTAAGTCGAGTCGAGTCTTGGCTTAGCAACGCCATATTGTACATGTAATTAACCAAGATGATTAACTCGCCACCAGTAAATATTGCCTATATCCAACAAAACCGTGTATTCCATATCCCTACACCTAACGTTATAACCCTTTAAAAGACCTCTTTGATAGTTTATCCTAGGTGCTTACGCCATGTGATGGAGGTTTGATCCTTTCCCAAGCCTATGGTAATCTATTTTGCTATGACAGGTAGTGAGAGATATTTTCCATTTCCTTATTGTGATATATACTTTATTACACCCGAGAGATGTGAGTATCTAAACACTATTTGTGAGGTGCTAGTGTATGACCTCCGTGCTTGTCTTTGGTCTTTAGTGGAACGATTATTTGTTGTAATTACTTTTATATTAGTATTAAATGACCCCTAACTTGTATTTTGATGACAAGCAAATCTCAAGTGTAAGGGTATTTGATGAGGTGAAAAATGAACCGTTTTTAGGGGGTCATTTAAGCCCGAATTCGAATTTATTTGATCAAACATTGCCCTAAATCGTTCCTTTTGTCATTTTAGGTACTTTTGGAGAGAAATCTGGAAAAGGAATCATTTTGGACATTTTTGGAGCATAAAAGTGAAGAAAACGGCAAAGTCTCAATTTTACTTGCTGGGAACAGTACCTAACGGCGTCAAGAGTTTCCAAGTGACGACGTCAAGAGCAATACAAGAGGTGGAAGTGGATGGTGTACATGACGATCCAGAAAGTTTTGTACTAGGGACATGACGACGTCACCCAAGGCCGTCATGGTCCAAATGTTAGTGACGGCCCAGAACAAAATTACACATGACGGCGTCAAAAGTGGATCTAGGCAATCTGATTTCATTATGGGCGGCGAGTTGACGGCGTCAGAATTTCATTCTTGACGCCGTCAACCTGTAAAATCTATATATAGTTTTGCAAATTTCATTCATTAGTGTGCAACTTTGAGGGAAAAACCCTAATACGATTTTCACAGCTTTTTCAAGGGTTTTTACCCTTTGAAACCTCTTATGTTCAATTGAGATAAGTACTCTTTCAATTCAATCAATATGTCTATGTGTTGCTTGAATATATCTTACACTTGTCTTCAATCTAACATGCTTGGCTAGATCTCTTGTGTGTTTGCTTAGATGTAGTGAAACCTAGATGTTAATTATGGGTTGATTGTTTGTTTATAGTTGTTACGGATGATTGTATTCGATGTTAGGCTTAAGAAAACTAGCAGACTTCCATTGGTAACATGCTTGAACGTCTTAAGAAACATGATCAGAGGTGTACTATGATTTTTGGTTGTATTTAATGCGGAGGAGAATTCTAATGATCCCATGTTAGGAGCTTCTAACGGCTTGACATAGGAGTGAAGTAGGATCCTATAGAGTTAGGGAATATTGTACACGGCCCTACAACTAGTATTAAGGAATATGACCCGTCATCCATGCAATTGTAACAAACTATCAACCTGTAAAAGATATCTAGGGAGTAATGAAATCTAAGTAAACACAATTTTCCCTATTATTGTTTACACCACTAGTTTAATTAGATTTATTTTCATTTCTGTCATTTTATTTTGATTGCATCTTTAGTAATTTGGGTTAGTTGATTAGCAACTAATTCCGCCCACTCTTCCAAAAACCGAGATTTTAATTGCTTTTATAAAAATATAAAAATACAAAAAGAATCATCCCTCACCTCTAGACCTAGTTTTTAGGCTTTCTAATCCTAGCGACACTATTCCTGAGTTGAACGATCAATCCCCAGGTACTTGTCACTATACTATACTACAACGATCAGGTACACTGCCTAGTGGGGGTTGTAAGCTTTTCGAGATCTCTCGAGAGGTAAAGCCTGGTGTGATTCCCGCGTATCAGGGTAGTGGATAGTGGTTGCACTAAACACTTGACCGGGAATAGAAGATTGTTCACATCATACACGACGTATAATGGCAATCAAGTCATTTTTGGGAGCATACTTAACGGAAAAATTGTCGGCAAAGGTAATGTCCTTCATGAATCCTTATAAATTACCAACGTTGAGCATGTTAGAGGTCTAAACTTTAATTTGATTAGTGTCAGTCAACTTAGTGATGATGATTGTGAGGTAAAATTTACTAAAGTAGATTGCTCTATTAGTAAAGATGGTGTTGTACTAGCTAAAGGTCGTAGGCGAAACAACTTGTACACCTTTTAATCATAGATTATTTGTAACAATATATGCAATTCAAACATGGTAAATAACCCAATGCCTCGGCTTAGGAAGTTAGGTCTTGCCGACAAGCTAGTAAGCAATTTACCATTGTTGAGTTTTGAAAGGCATTATTGTGATACATGTCTAGGGAGTCAAGGACAAGCAAGTAATAGAAATAGGCATGAAGAGTCAACAAATAAGGTTTTAGAATTGATACACTTAGATTTGTATGATCCATCTCCAATTCAAAGTTAAGGAGGAAACTTCTACACTTTAATGATTGTAGATGGTTATCCAAATTGTCTTGGATAGTGTTTTTATAGAATAAGGAGGAAGTATTAAATAAATTTGATATTTTAAGAAAGAAACTCGAAAACCTAATTGTTTGTTCATTTGTCTTAATTAAAACAAATCATAGTAGTGAATTTGATAAATTGCTATTTGAAAGCTTTGGTGAATAACATGGAATATCTTATAACTCATCGGGCTCGTTCACTTCTCAATCGCTTAAGGTTGTTGATAGAACACATCGTGAGTTAAGAAAGATAAATCGTGCAGTACGAGCAATCCATTCCACAAAAGTTTTGGTGTCATGCCTTTGATGTCATAGAGTCTATATTAGAAAAGTCCTAAATAAAACACCATATGAAATACTTAGAAATTGAAAGCCATCTTTAGAGTATTTTTGAGTATTTGGTTGTAAAATATTTATACTAAACATCAAAGTGTATCTCAACAAATTCACCCAATGTCGTATAAAGGTGTGTTCCTAGGATTCTCTCATAATAATAAAGCATACATAGTGCTTAACAAGGAAACAATGAGGATTAAGGAATCTCTCAATGTGGCCTTTGATGAGAGCATACCCAAGCCTAAATCATCTCCTTCGATAGAAGATGAAGTGATCAACGAACAAATAGTTCTTGATTAAGAAAGGTCGCCATCATTACAAGTTAATGTTTCGGATGAAGGCAATCCTAAGGAATTGAGAGATGCGAGGAGTCATCCCATAAATAAGTCATTGATGACTTGAATAAAAGGACTCTTAGGTCACAAAATAAACAAGGTTAAGTTTTGGCATGACATTTTTCAATAGTCCAAATTGTTTTGGGATAGGTCTAGATGGTCATGGTTGACATGCATCTTAAGAGAACAATCCATAAGATATAATGAGTTGTCTAGAAGTGGTTTGCACGTCCTTTAGGTGTTCCTATGGTTATATGATTATATGACTAGGTCTTATGTGAAGGCATGGAAGGAAGATCAAATTAATGACTTCTAAGAGGAAAGATATGTATCAACTCATTATTCAAACAATGATTGATAATATCCAAGATTCTACTTGTCTATACTATGTGCATTGAACAAGAAAATTTGACACAAAATTATCTTGCTTAATCTCGATAATATTGACTTTGTCAAAATTTCCAAAATTAGATATGATATTTATCACAACTCACACTTGTGTTGAAAATCTTATGTCTAGCTTTCTTGCTCTCTCAATGTGATAAAACATGTGTTGCATGCATAATTAAAATAGATAAAGTTGTTTGACTTCAAAATGATGTCCTCGTAAAATGTCTTATTCAACCATAATTAAGAACCTCATGAATGGCTTAACAAATTATGGTGCATGCATGATAAATTGTGGGAACTTGCATGATAAACTAGATCATCCAATCTCTACTAAACATAAATTAGCTTTCTCTTTTATCTCTTACACCACCACATGCCTTATATCATCTTAAGTACATGATTTAGATGTGTTGAACATCTCTTCAAGCATCTTTGTACATTGACTACATCATGAGCATGAAGAACTCCTCTATTATCATACCTAACACCTTTCTCCTTCCTTATATAAATCACATAAAATTACGTTTCACTTCACACCATCTTCTTCTTCTCTAAGTATTAATCACTAAGAAAATTTCTTCACCTAAAATGAGTAACTCTTCAAGAAATGACTACAAGGGAAAATCAATTGTAGTAGATGAAGAACCAAATGATGAGTGGGAAAACCCATCATGTAATGAAAATATAATCCTTAGAAATTATGTTATGAAGTGTCTTTAGAGTTACCACATTTGGTACAAAACGGGGTACCCTCTCCCTCCTAAGCTTGATGTTTCAAACAATGATCATACACAAAGGTGTAGATGTTGTATGAAATCCATCAAAATTGAGAATGAGGTCAAGGACCTCCAAGAGGAGTTGAGAGAGTTGCACCTTGCCTACAAGAACAACTTCATGATGATGGCAAATGTTGTGAAGGGTCTTGCAAAGGTGGCGGCTCAAAGACGCAAGAAGTAAGTTTTCTTGGGCAAACTTGATGATAAACATGAGTGATATAGTTGATCATCATGTGTAGGCCTAAACTTGTGCTAGAATAAAATGTTGTAATCATTTGCTTTTATCCTGTTTTTAGTAGTTCTATGTGTTGTATGTTATTCATGTTATCTTGAAATGAAGTAAATTATGTTTTATATGATCATGTGTGCTCATGTTTGTTGTATTATACACCATGCTCAACAATTGGTTATTGGAGTCATAATGGACAAATATATATTGTCGACTAATCCATGTTGCAAGTATCCAAATGGTAACCTAACCCATTTTTGGAACTTTTACATGTGAGGATTTCTCGTTTGTAGCATGTTGTGATTTCTATGTGTAGCTAGGCCACCGCAAAGGTGAGACTCTTGACCTATGGATCCCCGCCTTGAAACAAGGGGGAGCAACGATCTAGGGGGAGCTATGTTCAAGGGGGAGCACGTTCGGGTGCCATTGGAATAAGCTACCTTCCCATTTCTATTGGAGGTCCCACCTTTTTGATTCGAAAAAAGGGGGAGAAAGAAAGCAAGAGCGTGAAGACCTGATGAGTGTGTAAATACTCATCATTTTTATCGTATCTGAACTGCCAAAACATCCAAAAACACTAAGAAACGCATCAAAATACAGAAATTATCCCAAAAGTGTGTTTTATATGTTTTAGATGCAAAATGTTTAAAAACAAATGAAAAACGAACAAAGTTTGCATAATTGGCAGTTTTAGTCCCTCAAGTTTCAAACATTGAGAAAACTAGTCCCTGAAGTTTTAAAACGAAAGAAAAGTCAACCCAAGGTTTTCTAAAGTCAAAAAATTATCAAATTGATCCTTGGTGAAAATTTTCAGAAAATTACATGTTTGGTCCCTGCAGTTTGAAAAATGACAACTTTGGTCCCTGGGATTTTAAATTTTGGAAATTTACAACTTTTGACCTTTGGTTACTATTATATAGCAGGTTTAGTCCTTGGTTACCACTTTGGAAAATTGACACTTCAGGCCCTCCAACTTTCAAGATATTACAAAATGGTCCTTGTGCATTATATATACCAAAACCAAACAGACACCTTAATATTAACACCCTTTAATCCAATAATATCACTACTTCCCCTAAATCCAAAACACCACCCAAAAGCCCACTCCATACTTATCTTGGCCCAATCCCCTCACAAGCCCACACCAATACACCATCCCACCGTTTTATATAATCCCCTCAGTTAACACCCAAGTTTGACTCCACCTCATCCCTTCCACATCACCACCCCATCCCTGCAAATCCATCATCACCCCTACACATCCTTCCCCTCCTACACTCCAAACAAGTACATAACTCCAAAGTTCCCCACTGGCATCAAATATCAAGGGGAAACAGACAAAAGGTTTTGGGCGCCAAAATATTTGAACGATCAGGATTGCTAGTTGTTCATCCTACGGCCACAAAGAGAAGTGGGAAATGCTCAGTGGGTCCCACTGACCTCACAGGGTCATCCATAAGAGGAGGAAAGCAAGAAGAGACATGGGTACCATTTTTAGATTAAAAAAGCTTGTAATCGTTTTTTTTAGTTATACTTCCTGTTTTGTAATTTCAACTTAAAATGTAATCTCTAGTTATCAAGTGTAGTTTGTAAACCTTTTAAGTAATAAAATTGCAGTTCCAAGTTTAAATTTCCATTTTCCAATTTTCTTCATCAAAGTCTCAATTTGCAGAAACTTTAAAGCTATTAGTAAAAGTGTAATGAGATTGAGTTAAGCTTAATCTTTGCACATATTCAGGGTAAATTTAGTGAAGCAGTCTCAAACTCAGAAAACAAAACAAAAGAAAATATTATAGAAAAAAAAATAAAAAAAATAAAAATAAAAAAAAATAAGGGAAGAAGAAGAAGGAATGCGAAGCTGAATCAGATAATGGAGAAAGGGTATTAGAGACTCATGGGAGTCATATAAGTGGGTACTTTGTTCTTAGTTCATCTCAGTTTAGCAGGAAGCATTTGTGAGTTTCATTTTTTTAGTTTACTGTAGCATTGCTTGTTGTTTGTTAATTATTGCTTAAGCCAGCTTATTAGTGGTACTTATGGTGGATTAAACCTAGTTTAGTATAATAGTTAGTAGTCTAATAAGATTCACATAAATAAATCAAATCTTACTGTCTCATTAGGTCATTTAATGAGATTTGTGGAATTGTGGTCATGGGTGTGTACATCTGAGTTTTTTGAGTTTAAATAAAGTTAGTAAACCATAATACATGCTAAAATTGAGATGTCATGTCTTAAATCAGATGGTTGCTTCAAATATGATAAACAGTTAAAAGATTAAGGAGTGTTTGGCAAAAGGCTGTTCACTGAGTTCCTTGGTGTTTGAGTGTGAGTTTTTGATCCAAATTGTTATATCAGGTCATATTAGTTAGTTTTAACCATAAATATCAGTAGGTCATAAGCAAAAGTCAAAATTCTTATTCAATCTTGGTTGTGAGTTCACTGTTGGGTTTTTATGACCATTGACCCCTCAAATCTTTGAATAAATCTTTGATTTAGCTAATCTCAGTTCCATTTTAGCTTGATATAACATCTTAAATGAGTAGGATGTATTAGAATTTCATAAAAGTCAAAAGTTAGGGTTCATAGAAAAAAGTCAATATGCATGTTTTCAGATTTTTCCAAATGTTGTAGGATTTTTATTGAATTTTCTGTTTGGACTTAAGCTTTGTAATTTGCTCCTAGTTAAAGCCTCCCACCTCACCTTCAAGTTCCATCATTCCTTTTATTTTTACCATTTTATGTCTGGGATCCACAGCCACCCAAAGTAGGCTGCAGGGTGTGCCATGACCCTGCATCAGCAGCAACACCACCATCACCACCACTTGGTGGTGGTTTTCTGACCACCTCAGTGGGTCCCATGGCCCCATCTTTGTACCTTTCAACCCCCCCTTGGTAGGCACCATGGTTTGACCTAGAAGTCTGTGGACCCCACTTGAATTGACCACAAAGTTTTGTCCCACTTTCAGTCAAGCACCAAGTTTCAAAGTGCTTATTTGAGCTTAATTGCTTATCTTGTTGGATTATTTGTTCAAATCTTGCCTAAACATGTTCATCTAACTTATTTGGACCTGATTCAACCAGAGTGGGTCCCAAAATCAAGAAAAGCAAATTGAATATTAAGTGATTGTTTCAATTTAATGTAATTTAAATTTTATTTTTCATTTTTAGATTTTTATTAAGTACTTAGCATTTTTATATTTTTATTAAATTACTCTTATATTAAAGTATTTATAGTAATTTTCTCAGATTTTTATTTTTTCATTTGGTATTTATTAGAATTAATCTTAGTCTTATTAATAATTAATTAATATTAAGTATTAAATAGCATAATTAGTTTTTATAAAGCAAAACCTAGTTTTTATATTTTTTCTAGCTTTTATATAATTTAAAACAATTTTACAAATTTTCTTAGAATTTTTACTGTTCATTTGCTATTTTTTATAATTTAAAATAGTTTAATTAGATAATTAATATATAATTAGTAATTAATTAATATAAAAATCACAAAAACACAAAAATACTTATTTTTAATTTTAAAACTTATTTTTAGTTATTTTATAATTTTAGAAATTTTATTTTCATTTTTCTAGTATTTAATTAATATTATATTGTATTTAAGTGTTTTAAATATTAATAATTAGTTTTATTTAGTATTTAATTAATAATAAATAATTAATTAGTGTAAAAATTTATTTTCTTTTTCTAAAAATTTTCTTTTATCTTTTAGTTTGTAGAAAAGTCATTTTCACCCCCTGGGGGTTTTCAGTTTTCACTTTTAATTTTGTACGATTACGTTTTATTTAAACGTGAACGTACGCGTTTTTAAGTTTTAAACGTTTATGGTTTTTCTTAGCTTCCAGTCTTATTCATATAGCTTGTTTAAGCTATTTTATTGTAGATTCCTTAGTTCAAATCATTCATAAACCCTTTCCATCCAAATTCACCCGATCACAAAGCCGTTTGTTAACCATTCACACCTCGTCGGGACATAACGACTCGGGGAAACCCTGTATTCCACGGAAGCATTGGTTTAAGCTGTTTGACTATTATAGTTGACCATTCACAAGTGGTTGACCACTAATTATCTGACGGTTTAGCACCAATCAAATTTTGGCGCCGCTGCCGGGGAGGTTGTGCGCGTTATTCTAAACGGTTTTGCGTATTAGTGAATCTGGATATACATCCATTGTATATTTACCATCCTTGTGTATATTTTCATAAAAACTGTTCCCGAAAACTTTTTAAAATTAGTTTTCAACGAACACAAAAAACCCAAAAAGATTTTCTTTCTCATTTGTACAAAATGTTTATCAAAAATACCAAAAATATCCATCTTTACCCTCCTACCTTTTTGATTCTTCATCCCTTTACACTCTATCCTTTTGATTCTACCTTCTTCCACTTGTCCCATGATTGATTCTAATGGCATCTCTCGATGACGATTTCTTTGATCAAAGGGCCTTTAAGAGCAAAATTGAAAAACTTATGGCCTTGTCAAAAATGTCGAGATGTCGTGTTGATTATGATGGACCATCGATCCCTATTCCCTCTCCGGTGAGGGAAATGGATCAAGAAACCGGGGTGACAAAGGACCCTGTACTTTCCTCTAACCATGAAAGTGCTAAATACGTCCAACCCACGGTTGTCCAAAGACCTAAGCTCACAAATGCTCCTAAACCGTCTAGAATTGATCCTAACCTTTCACGGTTTACGGTTAAAAGTCTGTCAAGCAAACGTACTGAGCTTAGGGCAGTGACTGAAAAGAACGACTTGCCCAATCTTCACGTTCATCATGAACCAAAACCCAAGACCATAACGGAAGTGGTGGAAATTGCTAGCTCTAAGAGCACACCACTTGTCCCACCTCCGGATTTTATTCCTTGTGTTGGTTGTGGTGAACCGCTGTTTGGTTTACCATGTCGTTGGTGTACATGTGTACACTGTGGTAATGATATTCGAGACGGAAGTTGTTTGTTTTTTGGTTCGTGGAATTCATTTGCTTATGATCCTAATCAGAACTCATTCAACAACCCTTCAAATTTTTCCAATTACCCATCACATTCATACGAGCAAGAATCATACTATCCAAGTCACAATGGTGCTTCGTATCAAAATACACCAAACTTTTCATGTGAATATTGTGGAGGTCCTCACCAAGGTTTTGATTGTCAAAATAATCAAAATTTTGGTTACGACCAATATCCATACAATTCACCAAACCAGACTCAACAGTTTAACTGTTGTGAGTACTGTGGTGGCCCACACTACAGTTCTGATTGTCAATCGGGCAACACGCTTGTCTATGAGCAGTTTCCCGGTAACAATTATGACTCAAGCACATACGACTCACAGCCACATCAGTTTTACTGTTGTGAAAACTGTGGAGGTCCTCACTTTAGTTCGGATTGTCAAACAAGGAATCCATTTCCTTGTAACAGTTATGACTATTCAATTCAAGACCAACCTCCACAGTACCAAATGATCCAAGCAACTCCTCATGATACCGAGCAAGACCTTTTACTAGAGGCTCGTGAAATTTTGCAAAAACTTAAGGAGGAATTTGCCACTACATCGTTTCAAGATTCTCGTGAGAAATCAATGGCAGAATTACTTGCTGAAGAACGAGATGCTAGAAACGAAATGAGCATGGAAGAATTACTTGCTGAGCAAAGAGCGGCTAAAATATGTGCCAATCTTCGCTATGCTGCTCTATATGATGATGATGATGATGACAATGATGATGATGAAGATAACATTGTTATTATTCAAAAAGATTCATCAGATTCATCAGTTGTGATTCCTTCCATGGTGAATCAGGGAGAAAATAATGTGACGAAGTCACTAGCCGTTGATCAAATGGAACTTGAAGAATCCATAACTGCTAGTCCTTCTCAACTCCCTCAGTCTGTTATCACACCCGAAGTTCACACTCACTCTCTGATCATGGGGGATGAGCATCTTAGCACTGTTCCTAATAAGGAATCAGACGAATTAACAAAGTCTAGTGTTGAGAACCTTGTCCCAATCCCGAGAGAGTCACAGGGGACTTTTGACCATATGTGTGATATTCCTCCTCCTCTATTCTTCCCATCTAATCATGATGAGATGTTCTCCGATTCTACTGATGACAACTCGTTATCTTGTGGAGACATCATTTTTATGGAAGAATTACCTTCGGAGCTAATTAGCTTAGAAGAAGAGAATGATGAGATTGACACTGAAATCAAGGATGAAGCACTTCGTGCAACATTATTGAATGTCGATCTCCTCATTTCCAAAATCGAGGCTTTCAAAAAGAAACCTATTTCATCTCCTATCCCCATAAAGGATAGTGACATTTCTTCCGATGATCCTATACCGAAATTTGAAGCCTTTACCTTTGATCATATGGGAGAGAAGATTAGTGGCAGTACCACTTCTCATTCTCAAATTTCTCTCCCCGTATATGATTCATTCACCTTTGAGGAGTTCTCCGGTGAACTCACTCATATCATATCTCCACCGGAGTATGATAACTTTTACTTTGATCTAGACAAAGATGATCTTTGTGTTCCGGAGGGAAATATTCTCAACCTTGAGAATTTGATTGATATCAAAATCCCAACCCTCCCACCCATAATATGTCTAGATCATATGAGCTTTACTGATGAGATTCATGATACACCAATCATGAATTCTCTTTCTGATGATGATGAATCAATCTTGATTGTCATCAAGATCTTTCTACCCTTCTTCACCTACAGGGTGACTTCTCCTGTTCTTCATTCCTTCAGGAATGAAGACATTATCTTTGATCCCGGCATTTTCATGTATCACTATCTTAAGCCGGGTACTTATCTCATCGGTGTGGAACTTTCACGTGCTTCAAATGTTTGTCCAAACATCTTGAATGAAAGTCCGATTGAGATTGTTTCTTCCACATCATGCTTCCCCAAGGACAAATGAATTCGGGGTCGAGTCAAGCTAGCGACTCGGTAAACAAAAACAGTAGCATGTATTTAGGGTTTTCACCCTAAGTGTGGGGGAGTTACCCCACTGTGGTTACAAATGAAGTGAAAAACCAAATGGTGTTTTCCACGCTTAGCTTGTAATGTTGCCCTTTTACGTTCAAAATGTCGGCATAATAGCCGGGACTTTGAATATTGAGGACAATATTCATCCTAAGTGTGGGGGGGGGGGGGGGGGTATTTCGCTATTCGAGCGAATTTTATCACATTTTACTATCTTATACCCCCGTTTTTGGCAAAAATTTTAAAAAATTTTCACTTTAGCTCAAAACTTTTTGTGGTTATCAGTCCGCCTTGTCTAACCGACAAAAGGGATTGGCTAGTCCAGGAGCAAACGGCTCTTGGTAAAGACATCTCAAATCCGTTTATGGCTTGCAATTTGCCCAAAATTGTATGGTACCTCAACTCGCCATATCCCATAAAGCGAATGAGTTGGCTAGCCCGCAAGATTATGGCTTATGGTAAAGGCAGTGGAAAATCCATAATTGGTAATCAGCTCACCAAGATGTTGACTATTACATCAAGAGTTGGCTAGTCCAGAAGCAAACGGCTTTTGGTAAAGACTAATCAAATCCGTTGACAGCTGGTGGTTTGCTCAAAATCACACGGTTATCAGGTGTGCCACAGTTCTTACACCTGGCTACTCCAGAAGTAATGGCTTTTGGTAAAGAGTTTCAAATCCATTAAATTTTCTCAAAAGATTTCTAGGGACTAGCAATAGTTTAGTGTGGGGGATTGATGAGTGTGTAAATACTCATCATTTTTATCGTACCTGAACTGCCAAAACATCCAAAAACACTCAGAAACGCATCAAAATACAGAAATTATCCCAAAAGTGTGTTTTATATGTTTTAGATGCAAAATGTTTAAAAATAAATGAAAAACGAACAAAGTTTGCATAATTGGCAGTTTTAGTCCCTCAAGTTTCAAACATTGACAAAACTAGTCCCTGAAGTTTTAAAATGAAAGAAAAGTCAACCCAAGGTTTTCTAAAGTCAAAAAATTATCAAATTGATCCTTGGGTGAAAAATTTGAGAAAATTACATGTTTGGTCCCTGCAGTTTGAAAAATGACAACTTTGGTCCCTGGGATTTTAAATTTTGGAAATTTACAACTTTTGTCCTTTGGTTACTATTATATGGCAGGTTTAGTCCTTGGTTACCACTTTGGAAAATTGTCACTTCAGGCCCTCCAACTTTCATGATATTACAAAATGGTCCTTGTGCATTATATATACCAAAACCAAACAAACACCTTAATATTAACTCCCTTTAATCCAATAATATCACTACTTCCCCTAAATCCAAAACACCACCCAAAATCCCATTCCATACATATCTTGGCCCAATCCCCTCACAAGCCCACACCAATACACCATCCCACCGTTTTATATAATCCCCTCAGTCAACACCCAAGTTTGACTCCACCTCATCCCTTCCACATCACCACCCCATCCCTGCAAATCCATCATCACAACTACACTGACTTCCCCTCCTACACACTCCACCCCCTCCTACACTCCAAACAAGCACATAACTCCAAAGTTCCCCACTGGCATCAAATATCAAGGGGAAACAGACAAAAGGTTTTGGGCGCCAAAATATTTGAACGATCAGGATTGCTATTTGTTCATCCTACGACCACAAAGAGAAGTGGGAAATGCTCAGTGGGTCCCACTGACCTCACAAGGTCATCCATAAGAGGAGGAAAGCAAGAAGAGACATGGGTACCATTTTTAGATTAAAAAAGCTTGTAATCGTTTTTTTTAGTTTTACTTCCTGTTTTGTAATTTCAACTTAAAATGTAATCTCTAGTTATCAAGTGTAGTTTGTAAACCTTTTAAGTAATATAATTGCAGTTCCAAGTTTAAATTTCCATTTTCCAATTTTCTTCATCAAAGTCTCAATTTGTAGAAACTGTAAAGCTATTAGTAAAAGTGTAATGAGATTGAGTTAAGCTTAATCTTTGCACATATTCATGGTAAATTTAGTGAAGCAGTCTCAAACTCAGAAAACAAAACAAAAGAAAATATTATAGAAAAAAAAATAAAAAAATAAAAACAAAAAAAATAAGGGAAGAAGAAGAAGGAATGCAGAGCTGAATCAGATAATGGAGAAAGGGTATTAGAGACTCATGGGAGTCATATAAGTGGGTATTTTGTTCTTAGTTCATCTCAGTTTAGCAGGAAGCATTTGTGAGTTTCATTTTTTTTAGTTTACTGTAGCATTGCTTGTTGTTTGTTAATGATTGCTTAAGCCAGCTTATTAGTGGTACTTATGGTGGATTAAACCTAGTTTAGTATAATAGTTAGTAGTCTAATAAGAGTCACATAAATAAATCAAATCTTACTGTCTCATTAGGTCATTTAATGAGATTGTGGAATTGTGGATCATGGGTGTGTACATCTGAGTTTTTTGAGTTTAAATAAAGTTAGTAAACCATAATACATGCTAAAATTGAGATGTCATGGCTTAAATCAGATGGTTGCTTCAAATATGATAAATAGTTAAAAGATTAAGGAGTGTTTGGCAAAAGCCTGTTCACTGAGTTCCTTGGCGTTTGAGTGTGAGTTTTTGATCCAAATTGTTATATCAGGTCATATTAGTTAGTTTTAACCATAAATATCAGTAGGTCATAAGCAAAAGTCAAAATTCTTATTCAATCTTGGTTGTGAGTTCACTGTTGGGTTTTTATGACCATTGACCCCTCAAATCTTTGAATAAATCTTTGATTTAGCTAATCTCAGTTCCATTTTAGCTTGATATAACATCTTAAATGAGTAGGATGTATTAGAATTTCATAAAATTCAACAGTTAGGGTTCATAGAAAAAAGTCAATATGCATGTTTTCAGATTTTTCCAAATGTTATAGGATTTTTATTGAATTTTCTGTTTGGACTTATGCTTTGTAATTTTCTCCTAGTTAAAGCCTCCCACCTCACCTTCAAGTTCCTTCATTCCTTTGATTTTTACCATTTTTTCTCTGGGATCCACAGCTACCCAAAGTAGGCTGCAGGGTGTGCCATTACCCTGCATCAGCAGCAACACCACCATCACCACCACTTGGTGGTGGTTTTCTGACCACCTCAGTGGGTCCCATGGCCCCATCTTTGTACCTTTCAACCCCCCCCCCCCTGGTAGGCACCATGGTTTGACCTAGAAGTCTGTGGACCCCACTTGAATTGACCACAAAGTTCTGTCCCACTTTCAGTCAAGCACCAAGTTTCAAAGTGCTTATTTGAGCTTAATTGCTTATCTTGTTGGCTTATTTGTTCAAATCTTGCCTAAACATGTTCATCTAACTTATTTGGACCTGATTCAACCAGAGTGGGTCCCACTTAAGCACAATTTAGCTTATTTTCCTTTGTGGTCAACAAAAGTCAACTGTTTGGCTTTTTGCTTTCCACAGTGCTTATTTTCATTTTATAAAAAAGTTGTTTTTGTAAAAGTTGTGTGTTTTTAGTTGTAAAATAGGTTTGTAATAGAAAAATCAAGAAAAACAAATTTAATATTAAGAAATAGTTTCTATTTAATGTAATTTAAATTTTATTTTTCATTTTTAGATTTTTATTAAGTACTTAGCTTTTTTATATTTTTCTTAAATTCCTCTTATATTAAAGTATTTATAGTAATTTTCTCAGATTTTTATTTTTTCATTTGTATTTATTAGAATTAATCTTAGTCTTATTAATAATTAATTAATATTAAGTATTAAATAGCATAATTAGTTTTTATAAAGCAAAACCTAGTTTTTATATTTTTTCTAGCTTTTATATAATTTAAAACAATTTAACAAATTTTCTTAGAATTTTTACTGTTCATTTGCTATTTTTTATAATTTAAAATTGTTTAATTAGATAATTAATATATAATTAGTAATTAATTAATATAAAAATCACAAAAAGACAAAAATACTTATTTTTAATTTTAAAACTTATTTTTAGTTATTTTATAATTTTAGAAATTTTATTTTCATTTTTCTAGTATTTAATTAATATTATATTGTATTTAAGTGTTTTAAATATTAATAATTAGTTTTAATTAGTATTTAATTAATAATAAATAATTAATTAGTGTAAAAATTTATTTTCTTTTTCTAAAAATTTTCTTTTATCTTTTAGTTTGTAGAAAAGTCATTTTCACCCCCTGGGGGTTTTCAGATTTCAGTTTTCACTTTTAATTTTGTACGATTACGTTTTATTTAAACGTGAACGTACGCGTTTTTAAGTTTTAAACGTTTCTAGTTTTTCTTAGCTTCCAGTCTTATTCATATAGCTTGTTTAAGCTATTTCATTGTAGATTCCTTAGTTCAAATCATTCATAAACCCTTTCCGTCCAAATTCACCCGATCACAAAGCCGTTTGTTAACCATCCACACCTCGTCGGGACATAACGTCCCGGGGAAACCCTGTATTCCACGGAAGCATTGGTTTAAGCTGTTTGACTATTATAGTTGACCATTCACAGGTGGTTGACCAATAATTATCTGACGGTTTAGCACCAATCAAGACCATTCAAGAAATGTTAAAGGCTTCACCAAATTACAAGGCAAAGGTCAAGATGCAAGCTACTCCAAAGGCACGCTTTGTCTTCGCTACGTTTTGTAATTTTATTTGCTTTCGGATTTTATTTGTCATCATCAAAAAGGGGGAGATTGTTGAGGCAACATTATCAAGATCTCCTAATGTTTTAATGATGACAAATAAACATACGAAACACATAAAATATCAAACAGTAGCCAAATTCCCTGGAGCCCATATCTGCTCCTAGCGCGCTGCCCGCGCGTCAATGCACGGGTGACGCGCATGGCCACTGTATGGCTTCGGGCGAAATTTGAAAGTCGGCTTTCCCCTTACCCGTCAAATGTGGATCTTTTAATTCAGGTATGAATATGTTATGTGCTTAATTGAGAAAACTCGAAACGAGTTTTGGGATGAGAGAGATCCAACTTTTAAAGCACCCATTTACGGGAAAACGCCAACTCATGTTTTCTAACTATCGCCTCTATCCAAGGCTTTTATAAACTTAGGGAGCTTATATACTTCACGTAACAACATGTGAAAGCATCCATATGCTCATATCCCGTGCGTACGTCTTCTCTAATTATGTAACGGGTTTACTCCCTTATTGGTCAAACTAAGTCAAAGGTCACTTTACGTAAACGCATCCTTTCCTACTTGGGTTATGCTTTACATCTAGGCAAAGCACTTAACTTGGTATTAGTTGAGAACGTTGAGTCGTGGAAAGTCACGAGATATGAAACTATGGATTCTCGATGTTGTGTTACTTGAACTTATAAGTAACCTATGATTTTCTCAACTCATAATCTTAATTGTCTAAACTTTCTCTTCTTAATGACAATTAATCTTCCTCTTAATCTGATTTTTACAAAAGACAACAAAATCAAATCTCCCACAATCCTTCCCAAAATCATTCCCAATATTCTCTTACAATATCTTCTTACACTCTCTTACAAAAGTGTACCTTTGTCCCTTTACATACGCCCACACAACATTCCCTCAATCTACCAACTTCCCATACAATCCTTATACACACACTTATACACCTTTTGTACACACACTTGATTTCAAAATACACACACTACTCTCACAACCATCTCTTCTCTACACACACTAGCCAACTCACCATATATTACCATATCCAACCCATATATTCTCTTACAAAAATCTCTTACATATTCCCTTACACCCTTTCACATCCCATCCATACAACTCATCACCTCCTCTCTAATTCAACACATAGGATTTAATTTAAAATTCAAAAGAGGCTCCCTTTGATACTAGCTATCCATTTCAAACAAAACCATCTTAACCATCCATCTCATTCTTTCCCCCCAAGCAAAGGAATATAACTTTGGAATATTCTCTCTTAACCCAAACCCTAGTTTGCTTCTAACCAACCCTAACTATGGTTAACTCTCACACATTCTTCCCTATGGAGGAATATCCCATGGCATATTCTCTTCTCTATTATGCCATGTGAGGAATATCATGTCTACCCCTACCAAATTACCCTTTCTACTCTTGGTATTTGGTTTTCTCATAAAAATTTCACAAAACATTTTCCAAATTGGCTATTTGAGTTGGTAAACCTTAGATTGATTAATGTTAAGGTTTAGTGAAGTACAATTGGGGGTTTAGCAAGTTAAGGTATTTAAAAGGTCAACACCCAAAGTTTTGGGAAAATTCTTACAGATGTCTGGCGCGCTGCCCACGCGTTGACGCGTGGGTGATGCACCGGCCTCGGTAAAATTTTCCCAAGTTTGGGTTTTGCGTATAAATACCATGCCTTGCCTCTTGTATTCCTCACCCCTTGCCATTACTCTTTCTCTCTAAATTCTTTCTCTCTAAACACTCTCAAATCACTCTATCTCTAATCTTGTGTTCTTGATTCTCACTCTAACATCTTTTAAAGAACACATCTCCTTGCAAGGGAAAAATCACAAGAACTTAATCCACTCTTGTGATTGTGTCGAGGGTCTTCTTCCTTATACCCTTTCTATTACAATCGAGTCTCTAGGTTAGGTTAGGACTTGGTTGAACAAACACTTATTCATTCATTCAATTATTTGTAAGGGAAGTCTTGTGTCTTGGTGTCCAAGCCTAGATCATTGGGAATCTAGTTGGGGTTTGATACTTTCGGTGGGAAGTCTTGGTAGTGGTCTTGGTGATCTTTAGGTGATGTCAAATCGCGAGATTCTTTTGGGTGGTTTCCGAGGGCGGAATACCGTGGAAGTAACTCCTTCTTTGTGAGCATCGATATTGTTGAATATCAGTGGAGTGAATTGTAACGGTTTGTAGTCCATCGAAAGGATTATACTAGTGAATAGTATCAGAGTCGCGGATTCGCAACTGGACGTATGGATGGTATAAACCCCCCATCCCGAACCAGTATATATCGTTGTGTTATTACTTGCTTTATATACTTTGGTTGTGTTAGTGGTTGTTGGATTATTGTACAACCACTTGGTGTTCTCTTTGGCTTAAAGTTTTTAAACATCTAAAAAGCCAAAGAAACCGTATTCACCCCCCCCCCCCCCTCTACGGTTCTACAACCCACTCATCCGGTTGTAGATCACTTTTGAGACAAACCTACAACAAAAGTACAACTCATGCCTTTGGTACCCATTGTTTCTTGGGTCCATTTTGGTTAGCATTTAAAGTGACCAAGTTAAAAATTCTTGGGTCTTGAAGCAAGACACATAATTTCTCAATACCAAATTTAAAGAAAGCAGACCAAGGATTGTTTTGATAGTCATTTTGAATTTGATAACTTGGTCTATAGTTATGATATGCTTGAGGTCTAAAGAAGTTTTGGTTTGAATAGGAGTTGTCTCTCCTTTGGTAATTGTTGATACAAAAGTTGGGCGTTCCTTATTTGGGTTCCTGTTTCGTACCAATCAGATCTTAATGCTTGAGACCTGCGCACTAAGAAAACAAACAAACACCGTTAGGCTTATCGTGGGATTGTCTCCCACGATTATCCTCCGGCGTGAGAGTAAGTAATCGGTTTTAGGGTTGTATATAAGAGTTAGGGTTGTAAATCGTACCTTTAACGAGAGTTATGATATTTAGGCACGAAATCCTTATTGGATACGTGTTCCTTACTCTTCGGTATATCCGGTTGTTTTGATATATATCCCTTAAATAAGAGATATCTATATTAAGACCATAAATAACTTTGGGTTTGGGCTTTCGTGAGCCCAAACCGTTAGTATGGTAGCCCAAATCATTATTATGATAGCCCACTCGTAATGGGCTTGGGCATTAGTAATGTTCATTAATCGGGTTCGTGACCCGAATATGGACTATATATCATCATGTCCCCCCCAGTCTAGTATGCGTAGGTGTTAACCGCGGATGCTAGACTAGTAATGTTAGCGGTAAGCGTGGCGGGGAAGATTCTAGTATTTCCCGCCAAAAATGAGATACGGTGTATCCAGCCTTAAAGCATCCCACGTATCCCTTGAAATACGTGAAAAAGTGCTTGTACCTGTTTGTATTCCAACCATACGACGAAGGTAGTGGGATCCACGTGGCGTTCATCCAAGGCAAGGGGAAACCCTGTATAAAGGGTTCTCATTTTCACTGTGTTTATCACAGTAAAAACATCACTTTCTCCCTATTAAGAATCCTCGATCAAGAAAAAACCATTATCTTCTAAGATAATTGTTGATATAAATAAATGACTAAAAACGTTATTCATATCTTTCGATATCTCTATGTTTTGATAATCACAAAACGAAAACTCATCAAACCAAAGATCATGACATAAACAAGTATTTAGTAGTAAATACTCATCTTTACCATCTAATCACTTAAGGTATGAATAAACAAAGTGTCTAAATGCATTATAAGATCAAAGGAACACTTTTGTTAATCACTAGATATTTATAAAATGTCACAAAACATTTTATATCTTTTATAAAACATTTTTGGCATTAAAAGAATATGTTTAATTCATTACAAATTTATGAATTCAAATTTTCAACCAAAAATGGCAAATCTAATCCAGAAAAATTTCCCTCACAAAAGGACAAGAAAATCCAACGTTCAGGAGGGCGGCCCCCTTAATTATACTAGGCGGCCCCGTTAATCTTTAAGGGGACCGCCCCCTAATTAAGGGGACCGGCACGCTCCAGAACAGTATTTTCTGGCCCTTTAAATACTGGATCATTCCACATATTTTTCTCACCTTTTTGCACTAAAAACTTTCTGATCTAAACTTCCATTTCCATCCTCTAAAAATCTTTTGATCATACATACATTAATCTTTGTTTCAAAGTGATTCAAGCCTCAACACTCAAGTGCAAAGAGAAGAATACTTCTATTAGAAGTATTACAACTTAGTATCATCTTGCTATCTAAGTTGCTTGTTTATCTCTTCTTGTAAATCCTTCATATTTTGGTGAATAAGGTGTATGTATTAGTTAGCTAGATTTAGTTATAAAATCTAGAATTGTTGTGAGTGTGAAGTGGAACTTGAAGTGAAGAAGTAGTGTTGGATACTAGTGGTAATAGGAGATAGTAGCAATAGTGACTAGTAGTGAAGAAATTGAAGCTTCCAAGTGGAGAAGACTAGAATACATTAGTGGCTTGAAGTTGTGAAGACATTAGTGGCTTGAAGTTGTGAAGAAATTAGTGGCTTGAAGTTGTGAAGACGTTAGTGCCTTGAAGTTGTGAAGTTGCAAGACATTGAAGTTGTGAAGTATTTGTGAAGGCATGAAGATACTTGTGGTGTGAAGAAGTATAGAAGAAGTGAAAAGGTGTGAAGAAGGTGTGGTGTGATATTTGTTGTGAGATTGGTTCTAGCTACGATTAGAACTCGACATTTTGCTTTGTGTCGTAAATTGGTGTAAGCTTTTGGTGTGTACGGTTTTCTCCGCCATAAGGGAGGTTATTGACTTAGTGAAGAAAACTCTCGAGTTCGGTGCTCGGGGAGTGGAGTAGGGCAAGGAAGGTGTCCTTGTAGCCGAAACACTATAAATCCTTTGTCTCTCGGTTTGATCTTTCCATCTCTCACTCTTTGCTTGCTTACTTATTAGCTTTTCGTACATTGTTATAATTGTGTGTTGTGCATATATTGATTTCATATAAAGATCAAACTAGGTTCCATTTACAACATTAATTGTACATTAGTAAAATATAAGTATATACAATTATTAAAACACATATACATATATAAATACAAACTTATATTTAAGTGAGATATATGAAATTACAATTTCTATTCAACACTTTAAATAAGTTGTGTCTATGTGATGTATGTGAATTAATTTGTATCTATACTTTAGCTTCAAAGGTTTTTACAATTAGCATCAATTCTTTAAAAGCAAACTTTTATTAAACGGAAAAGACGCAAAACTATTCAATCCCCCCTTCTAGTTTTCCACAATAATTGCTCGTGCGCACCATAGTCAAAGCTCGTATAGAAGATGGTTCGACAATTAAATGAGTTTGTGTCCGAGATTAACGAGGATGAACTCCGTCAGTTCACCTCTGACTATTTCATCCCTCTCGCGGTGCATCCGGAAGTACCGGATGCGGATGCATATATCGCAGACTTCCTTGAGGGGAAAATAGGGGTATACACGCGCTTTTTTGAGTTTGCGAACCAGCGCGTGCCTATATCCCTATTCTTGAGCGACGTGCTCAACTTCTACCGTCTGCATATCTCTCAGCTGCACAGTATAGGTGCGGTGAAAATAACAAATTTTGAAGTAAACTGTCGTTTACTTGCGATAAATCCTACTATCAATCTCTTCCGTGCCTTTTACCACACAACGTGGTCGAACGGGTGGGTATCGTTTTCGAAGCGCCCACGGCGCTATTAGTGTTATACTGAGAAAGTAAACGCCCTTAGGGGATGGAGGGAAAAGTTTTTCTGGGTAGATGACACGGTGTACCCTTCGCTTTTTTAGTTTTATACTCAAAGGACGCTTCCAAAGGATGAGCGCCCAAATCCCGGTTCGTATAGCACAGAGGATGCGGAAACCATTAATGATAACCGCATCCCCATCAATTCCTATCCTGAGGAGTTTTTGGTTCACATGGGACTTATTCGCAACTATTTCCAAGGTTTTGATGAAGTGCCAACATTTCTGGATGAGAGCGGCCGGGGTGGGTGCTTATCCTTTCTTATCCTCGCATCTATAGTGTAAGCGCCCTTTCATATTGTGATTTGAATAACTAAACTATTTTTTGTTGTTTGTTCATATGTTGAGTAGAGATGGACTTTTTGCTGTGGTGAAGTTGACAAAGCCCACGCAAGTGACTATGGGTGTGCGCCCACTGACAGAAGGTGAAGTGCCTATCTTTGAGGCCACAGCCGGAAGTCTCCTGGAGCCTGTGCAAGAGGAGTCCTCTGATGTTGCGCAGCCTTTTGTGAATGCAACTCCAGTGCAAACTGGTCCTGCACAAGGAGTGGCTGCTCCTGAGCATGTGCGCACTGGGTCGTCTGACAGTGCTGGGATCCTTGATGAGTGTGTAAATACTCAACATTTTTGGTTAATCTGAACTTCAAAAACATTTAAAAACACTCAATAATGCATCAAAATACTGAAAATATTCCAAAGATTGTGTTTTATATGTTTCAGATGCGAAATGATTAAAAACAGATGAAAAATGAATAAAGTTTGCATAATTGGCAGTTTCAGTCCCTCAAGTTTTATAAATTGGCAGAATTAGTCCCTGGAAGTTTATTTTGGAATAAAAAGTCAAAAATAGTCCTTAGGAATTCACAAGTTATCAAGTTTGACCCTTGCATAAAAAGTTTGAGGAAATTACAAAATTGGTCCCTGAAGTTTCAAAAATGACAAAAACAGTCCCTGGGCATTTTAAATTAGAAAAACTTACATATATAGCCCTTGTACTATTTATCTTGGTAAATCAAATCCTTTTGATAACTTTTGGTAAAATTACACTTTTTACCCCTCAACTTTGAAAATTGGCAAAAATGGTCCCCGGATGTTTTATTTTGGAAAATTACAAATAGGTCCTTGTATTATTTTTTTGTGACAAGAAAAGTGCTGGGAACGAAGTATTACTATTTTATCAAGTCTCGGTCATTTGTAATAATATTAGGTTGCTTAGTTATTATTTACTTTCATTTATAATATGTATTAAGTTTACTAGGCTTAAGTAATGAAGTCCATGGGCCTCCAAGCCCACACGAAATGATGAGTGGAAGGAGAGGGTGTGTTGCCCTAGCTCCTTCCCTATAAATAGTAAGCTTAGGTCATATGTAAACTTGGTTGGTTATTCGAAATCATAAGGAAACTCTTGCAATTATTATTCTCTCATTCTCATAATCATCCCATCCTTATATCTATCTCATTCTTGCTTGTGTGAATTCAATATGGGTACCTAAAGAGTGGTATGATTCGCCATATGAAGGTGTAGTTCTTGTTTTCTTAAGAAATCGATCCAAACTATTCTTTTTTTTTTCGTTATTTTGTTAAATTTTGTACTTTCTTGTTTGTTTCTTGTTTTTTTATCACATATTTGCTTACAAACATGTGTTACAAAACATTACAAACAAAAAGTTCCAACCTTTTATCAAAATATACGAGTTGGATTTTTTTTAGTAATTTTCGAAGTCTTTTTCATTTTTGAAAAAGCTTATCAAGTTTTCAACTTTCTTAAAGATATCATCATTTTATACCTAAAAGTACAAGAATCTTTAAATAAAAACGAGTTTTTGGTTAGCTTTCTTGAAAAACAAAATTCTGCCTAAATTTCGAAATCTCACTACTGACCAAGTTTCGAAATCGCGAGTGTTTGCTTCCTAACGACTTACGGATCGTGAACTCAGTATTTTCTCTCTTGTATAAGAAAGAAAATTACTTCGACTTTTGGATTAATTTCGAAATTGGATAATTTTGAAATTTTGTACGTGAGTTTGTGTTTTCGAAAATCTCCAATTTTTCGAAATCACATTTTTTCGCAAACCTCTAAAGTTTCGCGATAACACACAACCTGCCACTAAGTTTCGCAATTAAATTTTGAAATTTCTTAGTTTCGCAATCTCAAGGTTCAAAAGTTTCGAGAAATACTTTATTACAAAGTTTCGAGATCACTTCAGTCAAAGGTTTTGCAATCACAAGTTGTGCAAGTTTTCGAGATTTGGCTAAACCTATACCTTCTACAAGATCCATTTTTCAGTTTCATTATGTCTCAACCACCGTACTACAACTTTAACCATCCTGAGCAACATCAGAATCAGCAGTATCATCAGCAACAGCAACAGTATCAACAATCACCACAATATTATCAACAACCGGTTTACTCACAACAACATCTTCTCATGCAACAACATCAGATGGTTCCATTACAACAACCCTATCCAATGCCACAACAACAAGGCCAACTTCCATCCAAACAAACTTACTGGTTTGACAGGATGTGTGAAGTCATTTCAACTCAACAATCCAGACATGAAGCAGGATCTATTGATACTCCACCAATGCTTACACCGGGTAATTATGTTCAGTGGGCAAGTCGATTCTTAAGGTTTATAGAACTCAAGAAACCCAATGGTAAGTACATGAAACAAGTTATCCTTGAAGGACCGTTTCAGTGGCCTATTAACTACGTTGGATGTGACCCATCTGCTGATCCTCCAGTAGCTCCAACTGCTGTTCCAGTTCCTGAGTCTGCACTCACTACTGAACAACATCTTCATCGTGAAGCAGATGAGTATGCTATGGATTACATACTTCAGGGAATACCAAATCCAATATTCAGAAGTGTTGATGCTCAGACAACTGCGAAAGCTATGTGGGAACATGTCCATCTACTTATGGAAGGCACACAACTGAACAAAGAAGACATGGAATCTACACTTTACTTGGAATACACTAACTTCATGATCGAACCAGGGGAATCACCTGAATCTTACTATCATCGTTTCACCAATGTCGTCAACGACTTAGAGATACATGAAGTACACCTTCCAAGGATCGATGTCAATACAAAGTTTGTTAGTAGTCTGGGTTATGATTGGCAAAAGTATGTGACATTTGTGAGACAAGCTAAGAATCTTCATGGTGCTCCGTATGGTTTGTTGTATGACTATCTCAAGCACCATGAATCTGAAGTTGAAAAAGATAGAGCTGCACGAGGAGGATATACACCACCACCTACTTCAAATCCACTAGCACTCGTTGCTCAATCTCATGTTGCACATCCTCCGATGTCTAATCATGCTTATGTTCAGGAAAAGAATTACTTCAGTTACCCGTAACCTGCAACCTCACACAAAATGGTCCCATATGAATCATCCTCGAAACAGGCTTCTCCTCAACTTGCTCCATATGACAACTATGATAGCATGTACTACTCAAATCAGATAGAAGATGATGGTGAAGACGTCAATACGTTGAATCAAGGACTTGCTCTTATCACTCGTGCTTTCAGCAAATTCTTAAACAAGACTAACAACCGTCTTCGTTCTTCATCAAATACAAGGAATCAAGCTATCATTCAAGATGGTCGGGTTGAGATTCAGAACCGTAATAATGGACGTTCAGGTTCAGGAGGTTATTCAGGAAATTCTGGGAATGGACAAAGGTTCAACAACAATGGGGGATTCAGAAACAATTCAGGTGCTTCTTAGAGAAGAAATGACAATGTGGCCAATGGTAATACAGAATCTGGGAATGCGATATGGTGTTACAACTACAATGAAAAAGGTCATATTGCAACAGCATGTCCAAAACCGAGAACCCGGGGCAATCAATTTCACAAGCAGGCATTACTAATGGCTCTCAAAGATGAAAAGGAAGGAACTTTCACTAATTAAGAAAATAGTTTCTTCGCTAATACTTACAACGATGATGATATGGAAGATCTTGAAGCCAATGCAGCTGTGATGCTTATGGCCAACATGCATGAACTCCAGTTGAATGATTCAGGCCCAGTGTTTAACACTGATGGTTTATCTCAGGTACATGACCTAACCACATGCTTAACACTAGAAAATACATCACCTTCTGCTTCTGAATCAGATAAGGCGCAAGTTGTTCCATCCGAATCATTTTTATCTTCTCAAGACAATGAACAATTAAACACAGTTGTTATATTTGATGATGACACTGTCGTTTCATTTGATGATCCTATTGAGCAAGACAAACATGATCATATTGAACAACATGAACCATCTTCTGATCCAGATCCTGACTATATTGTCATGGCCAAACAACTTCAGGAACTGATGAGTGTGTAAATACTCATCATTTTTAGTTAAATCTGAACTGCAAAATGATTAAAAACACTCAAAAATGCACCAAAATACGAAGAAAATCCCAAAGATCGTGTTTTATATGTTTCTGATGCAAAACGAGTGAAAACAAACGAAAAACAAACAAAATTTGCACAATTGGCAGTTTCAGTCCCCCGACTTTCAAAATTTGACAAAACTAGTCCTTGAGCATTTATTTTAAAGAAAAATCAACCCAAAACTCTTTAAAAGTCAAATGATAACACAAATGATCTTTGGGTGAAAAGTTTTCAAAAATTTACACATTTGGTCCCGGTACTTTGGCAAATTGGCAAGTTTGGTCCCTGGTACTTCAAATTTTGGAAAATTACATCTATGGTCCTTGGAATAGTGAGTATTGGCAAAATTGGTCCTTATGATATCTTTGGGAAAGTGGCAACTCAGGCCCTTGGAATTTCAGCTAATTGCAAAAGTAGTCCTTGTGATATCAAAACAAACCAAATGGACCAAGTTATATTATTCTACCAAACCCAAAACAAGCCCAAAATACCAAATGGCCCAAAACCCACCTTTTACGTTTTATTAATAAAAACGTTTGTTGACTGGTCAAACATCCCAACCATCTCTTTCACCCATCTCCTTCCCCAAAACAAACCCCGTGAACCCCCACTTCCCGCCATAACCTCCCATCACCATCCTCCCCTTCACTATCATACTTTGTCTTCCCCTCCATTCCCCAATCCCACTATCTTCATGGTTCACTCACAATTGTGTACCTAACCATTGCCACGTTGGCAATCCACAACTCCAATTGGGCGCCAAAAATGGATTTAAGGGATGTGATGATGCCTAAGAATTTCAATGGTTAAGATTGGTTCAAGAAAGCACAAGGGACGAAATTGCACTGCCCTCTCTCACAGAACAAGCACAACAAAGGAGGAAGACCAAGCTTGTACCTACCTCTTCATTTTTAGTATAAATAGGCAACTTATGTAGCCTCAATGGCATCCATCTTTTCTTTTGTAATTCTCTGTTTTAATTTAGGTTGCAATTGTACTTTCAAATTTGAAGTTTAATCAAAGTTTATTTAAGTTTATGAAAGATTCGAATTTTAATTCAAACTCTCAAGTGCTTTGTTATTTCAATTAAATGCTTTTTATTAGTCTCATATTGATGGTGGAAGTTTGTTTAAATCACTAAACTCAGAAGAGAAGTTACAACTCAGAAAAGAAAAGAAAACATAAAAATAAAGAATACAAAAAAATTGAGAAGAAAGAAGAAGAAGAAGAGAATCAGTAGCATTAATGGAGTAGGGTTAGAGTTCCATGGGGAACACTAGGTTGTGTTAGGGTCCTTTGATCTCAGTTCACTAGTGCTTTGGATGCCAAGTAAGATCTTGCACCATGTTTTCACTATCATTTGTTAAATGCTATTGTTGTTATTAATTGTTCAAGCTTGTTTATTTAGGTTCAATCTAACTTAGTGTAATTCAATTAGTAGAGTTTAGGTGTTAATTTGGTCATTAGCTTTGAAATTCTTCAAAACAGTCAGTTAAGGGGGTGTTTGGTTCAAGCCAGACTTGCATGATTGTGTTGTTTAACTACTGTTTTGTTGGCACCAGCAGCTCCCTTAGGTCAAATTAGAGTTATATTAGTCATAAAGTAAGCACTTACAATACAAAAAATCAAATTAGCTTTTATATCTCATTAAGCTTAACTGTTTGAGAAATTAGATAGTTTAAGTTGTAATTTAGTTCATTAACTATCCACACTACATAAATTAGTTGCATTTAGTAATAATATAACAAACTTAGTTAGTTTAGGTAGTCAGAATTTCACCAAAGTCAAATTGTTGTCAAAAACTCCAAAAGTCAAAGTTCAAAGTTGTCAGAAAATTCAGAATTTCAGAGAATTATCATGAATTTTGTGTTAGGTTTTAAGGTTTGAAATTTCTTGAGTATGAAGTGTCACAGTTGAACTTTAGAATCCCATAGGTATCTTATTTTTGTGAATTTTCCTGTGGGCCCTACACTTTCCCAAACAGGCCTGCAGGGAAAGCTACATGCCTTGCACCCAGTTTCTTTGAGAGAATGGAATTAAGCATGGAGTGCTCAATTCAGGTCTAATTTGCTTGTTATTGGTTGATTTTGAGAGCCTTTCAGGTGGTGATTAGGATTCAGTAGTTAGATTTCCATTTAGAGCTTATTAGACAACTTAAGTCAAGCCCTCTTTTGGCTTATTATTGGCAGTTTGCTGCTGCTTACTCTGCTTTTTCTTATTGATGTCCTTGATCTGTGTTCTTGTTGTTATGCTGGATTAGTTATGCTTGTTGTCATTCTTTGTTGTTTTGTGACCCTTTGAGTTTTTCCTTGGAGTAACTGTTCTAAGAATGGTTGCAAGTAACTAAGATACGAAAACAAAAACAAAAAAAAAGTGGGTTTCGAACCCCTGACCTCTAGCCACACACAGACACAAACACAACACTCCATACAAACTGCTCTGGGGCACCAGTTCCATTGGTATTTCTTTATTTTGTTTATTTAAGGCAATTCCATCCTAGTTCCTTTAATAGCTTATTTGATACTGATAAGCTCATAACAGCTTATTGGTAGGGGTAATTTCTGAATTAGTATTTTTCTCAAGTATCATTTAGCATAAGTTAATTTTTAAAAAAGGTTTCAAATTTTTACACCTTGTAGTTTATTTGTTATAATTTAATTAGTGATAATTAGTTTTTAATTAGTAATAAAAAAAAATTTATTGAAAAATTAATTTTCTTTTTTCTAAAATTTTCTTTTGTCATTTAGTGCGTAAGAAAATTTATTGGAAACCCGTAGGACCTTTGTAGCTCTAATTTCGCGTTTTATTTTGTAAATTGACATTTATTTTTAATAAACGTTGCGTTTTTAATTTAGTTTACGTTTTAGGATTCCCGATACCTAATTATGTTTCCCGTAGTGTTTTAGGATTCCCCTAGTTTGATAATTAACTTTTGTTTTACCTTAAGTTAATTTATTTTCACCTTCGTCTGTTAATTTTCCAATTTCGTTAATTTAACGTATCGTAAAACCAAACAATCTTTCCAACATACAAGATTTTATTTCCAATCTCATTCGAAGCTTTTCATTCACACCTCGTTGGGGTACGACCCGGGAAATCACTTCCCGGTCTCACAATTTAATATCACTTTCACGAGTTTTGCGAGGTAATCTTTTTCCTAAAAGGTTTACTCGTATTTCTCCACGTCTAGTTGTCTCACGATAACTTAGACCCCACGTTTGTTGATATTTTGATAATTGTTGTTTGCACACACCAAAACACAACAAATCAAATGGCGCCGCTGCCTGGGAGGCTGTGTGTCGAAAGTCTCGATAAGGTTTAAACGATTAGTCTTGTAGAACCTTCGCAAGAAGTTACGTTTTCATAAAACATATAAAAAAATCAAAAATATTTTTCTTTTGTTTCTATATATGTATTATATCTATATAAGATAAGAAAAAAAAACACAAAAAGATTTTCCCGTTTCTTTGTTTAATAATAACATTAAAATCTTACCACCGCAAATGAAGGCAGAACACCTACCAACTGGGGGTGTGACCATAATAAGTTCCCAAACTAAAGATCAAAACTTGCCTTTGTATCACTTGCGCTTTGGAAAACTTTTAATCGATAAGCATACACTAAGAGGAGTCGAAACGGTATAGGGCGATCCAACGAACTTCGCCCTAGTGAGAAATCCATTCTTTTCTCCCGCTCCTTGTATGTTTATCCTTAAAGGTCAACCTTGCGTTCTTGATTATTGGTTTAAGTTCCCTTGTCGTTAAAGTGGTACTGTTTAATTGATATTTTTTGTGGTGCATGCGCACGCGTTCGTCTACGTCAACAAGTCCTTTGTAATCGCTTAACAACATCCCAAGAAGAAGGCGTAATCGACGACATACCAATCCAATAGTCGAACCCGAGATTCGTACTATTCCCATCATGGCGGCTGAGCCCACTATGAATGAGCTTCTCCAAGCACCCATCGAGGGTTACAGAGATGCTATCATCATTCCAGCCATCGTGGCTTACAATTTCGAGCTTAAGACGGGGTTGATAAACTTAGTCACCTCGCGTCAATTCTATGGTTTCAAGAGGGACGATCCTCAAGATCACATTCGATGGTTTAACAAAATCACGTCCACCATCAAATGCAAAAATGTCCCTGAGGAAGCTATCAAACTTCTTCTCTTCCCGTTCTCCCTCGATGGGGCTGCCAAAAATTGGCTAGACAAACAACCCCCTCGATCGATTGAAACGTGGGAAGATTTGGTTAAGAAGTTTGTGAATGAGTTCTTTCCTCCTTCTAAAACCACAGCCCTCAAGAATGAGATCATGAAATTCATGCAGAAATTCGATGAATCATTCGGTGAGGCATGGGACCATTATAAGGACATGCTTCGTAAATGTCCTCATCATGGTTTCTTCGAGTTAATGCAACTCGATACTTTCTATAATGGTGTGAGCCAAGTCGATCAAGACTCTCTCAATGCCTCCGCGAGAGGTAATTTCTTGAATCGAAACACCAAAGATGCTTTGATGAACGTTGAAAATAAGTCTAAGGTCCAAATTCTACGAAGCAAATCGGTTGTTTCTCAAGTGAATGTTGGCCCTTCTACCTCATCACCCGTGGCTCAATCTAGCACCGATGCTAGACTTGACAAGCTCACGGAAGCTATTCATGCTTTGATTCTCACCAAAACAAAGAAAGTTTCTTCTCAACCTGCTGAAGTCAAAAAGGTTGACGTTTGTGTTACTTGTGGTGGTCCACACGCATACTACAATTGTACTGCCACCGATGGCAATCCTTTTGAAGTTAATGCGATAGCCGGTAGTTCTAATCAAGGAGGTAACCAATACCGTCCTCAAATGGAACCAAATTAACGTGCTAACAATCAAAGTGGTCCACCCGGTTTTTCTCAACCCAATAATCCAAATCGATTCAATCAAAATCAAAAACAAAGAAATCCGAATGTTCAAAACCGATTTCAGGCCCCTATGAATCAATTTCCAAATCAAGGGGGAAATTACAATCAAGGTTCTCAAAATCAAGGAAACTTGAATAGAAACCAAGGTTATGGTAATTTCAATCAAGGTAACAATTTTCATGGTAACCAAAACCATGGAAATTTTCAAAATCAAGGTTTCAATCAAAACAACCGAGCTCAAAATTTTTCTCATCAAAACCAAGCCGTTGTTCAAACTCAATCATCAACCGATGAGTTATTGAAACAATTTATGAAAGCTCAAGAAGAAACAAACAGGTTGTTGATCGGTCAAATTTATGAACTAAAGAAGTCTTTAAATGATCGAGCTTCGGGATCAGGAACGCTACCAAGCAACACGATCGCCAACCCGAAGGGCGATGTTAAGGCGATCACAACCCGTAGTGGTGTTTCTTATGATGGACCCGTGATTCCTACTACCTCATCTACTTCTCCTCCTAAGGTAGTGGAGCGTGAAACTGAGGCTACAAAGGACAAAGTGCAAATTACTAGCCCACGAAGTACCGCACACGTCCAACCTCATGTTGTCCCAAAAACCAAATCCAAACCGGGAATTGTTTTTGAACCTCCGGAAAATCCCATTCAACCAAAAGCTTCAATACCTTATCTTTCGCGTTTAAATGATCAAAGACTCCGCGAGCAAACTAATGATCAAATGAAGAAATTTCTTGAGATATTTCAAAACTTACACTTCGACATTATTTTTGCGGATGCTCTTCTCTATATGCCCAAGTTTGCTTCCACTTTCAAGTGTCTTTTAAGTAACAAAGAGAAATTGTTTGAACTCACTAAAACTCGTTTGAATGAGAATTGTTCGGCGGTGCTTCTAAAGAAACTTCCTGAAAAATTAGGAGACCCCAGAAAATTTCTCATTCCATGTGAATTCCAAAAGCTAGAAGAGTGCTTCGCCTTGGCCGATCTTGGCGCTAGCATAAATCTCATGCCTTTCTCTATTTGGCAAAAACTTTCACTTCCCGAGCTTACACCAACACGAATGACTATAGAATTAGCAACCCGATTGGTTACGATTCCGAAGGGTATTGCTGAAGATGTCTTTGTGAAGGTTGGCAAGTTCCATTTTCCTGCCGACTTCGTAGTCGTTGATTTTGATGTCGATCCTCGTGTTCCCCTTATTTTTGGAAGACCATTCTTAAAAACAGCTCGTGCATTAATCGACGTCTTCGAAGGTGAAATGACTCTAAGAGTTGGCAATGAAAAGTTGGTCATTAACATTGAAAACACTTCAAAAGATCTTCTCGGACTTGAACGATAAGAAATTAACCGACTTGATGTCGTCGATTTTGCATGCGATGACCATTTTGAAGAAGTGTTAAATGTTCAAGGATGAATCAATTCTACCATTGATGTCTCTTCCCCTTCTCTCACTCCATTTCTGGGAGGTCACTTCATTTTGGAAGAAATTGAAGCATGTTTGTCATGTGATTCTCGTGTTGATCATGATTCTATCAATCCCGAGGAAGACATACTTCTACTTGAGAAGTTGCTCAATGATGATCCATCATCTCTTCCTCCAAAAGAACTTCATAACATGGAAGTCAAAGATGTTGAAAAAACTGATGACTTTCCTGAGGTCGAACTCAAGGAACTTCCGCCTCATCTCGAGTATGCATTTTTGGAGGGTGACGATAAGTTTCCCGTCATAATTGCTAAAGACTTGAATAAGGAAAACAAAACCGCTCTTCTCAAGGTTTTAAAGTCACACAAGCGAGCCATTGCTTGGAGACTTTCCGACATCAAGGGTATTAACCCAGAATTTTGTATGCACAAGATTTTGATGGAGGATGACTTTAAACCGGCGGTTCAACAACAAAGAAGGGTAAATCCCAAAATTCATGAGGTTATCAAGCAAGAGGTCATAAAACTTCTTGATGCCGGTTTGATTTACCCTATCTCGGATAGTCCTTGGGTGAGTCCCGTTCATTGTGTGCCCAAGAAGGGTGGTATAACGGTTGTTAAAAATGATGATAATGAGTTAATTCCTACTCGATTGGTAACGGGTTGGCGCGTTTGCATTGATTATCAAAAATTGAACGACGCCACTCGTAAAGACCACTTCCCTCTACCTTTCATGGATCAAATGCTCGAAAGATTGGCGGGAAACGAATACTATTGTTTCTTTGATGGTTTTTCGAGTTATTTCGAATACTATTGTTTCTTTGACGAATACTTTCACGTGTCCATATGGAATATTTGCTTATCGACACATGCCTTTTGGCTTGTGCAATGCTCCGGGCACGTTTCAAAGATGCATGATGGCCATTTTTCACGACATGATCGAGAAAACAATGGAGGTCTTCATGGATGATTTTTCGGTCGTTGGGAATTCATTCGAATCATGTCTCGCCAATTTAGACAAAATGCTTCAAAGGTGTGAAGACACCAATCTTAGTCTAAATTGGGAGAAAAGTCATTTCATGGTCCAGGAAGGAATTGTCCTTGGCCATAAGATTTCTAAGAGCGGGATTGAGGTTGATAAAGCTAAAATCGATTTCATTGCTAAGCTTCCTCCTCCTACTACTGTTAAAGGTGTTCGGAGTTTTCTGGGTCATGCCGGTTTCTATCAAAGATTCATTCAAGATTTCTCGAAGATAGCTAGGCCTATGACCCGACTTCTTGAAAAAGAGACTCCATTTATCTTTTCTGATGAGTGCATCAAAGCTTTTCAAACTCTCAAGAAAAAGCTTACCGAGGCACCCATTCTAGTTGCCCCCGATTAGGACCTACCTTTCGAACTTATGTGTGATGCAAGTGACTTTGCAATAGGTGCGGTCTTAGGGCAACGAAAAATCAAACACTTTCAGCCGATTCATTATGCAAGCAAAACTTTGACCGAAGCTCAAGCTCACTACACCACAACGGAAAAAGAATTACTAGCCGTGGTGTATGCGTTTGAGAAGTTTCGGCCATATTTGATCTTGACTAAATGCATAGTGTACACGGATCACTCGGCTCTCAAATATCTCTTTGCCAAGCAAGATGCAAAGCCGAGATTGCTCCGTTGGGTTCTCCTCCTACAAGAATTTGATATCATCATTCGTGATAAAAAAGGAGCCGAGAACCTCGCTGCTTACCATCTTTCCCGATTGGAAAATCCTCATCAAGGCGTTCTTGAGAAAAAGGAAATAAATGAAATGTTTCCTCTCGATACACTTAATACGATTTCCTCTCGTGGTGATTCTAGTACCCCATGGTTTGCCGACTTTGCAAACTACCATGCGGGGAATTTCGTTGTTAAGAGGATGTCGTCCCACCAAAAGAGCAAGTTTTTCAAAGATGTGAATCATTACTTCTGGGACGACCCCTATCTGTTTAAGATCTGTGCGGATCAAGTTATTCGTAGGTGTGTTCATGGCCAAGAAGCCATGGAAATCCTTAAGGCTTGTCATAATGGACCCACCGGGGGACATCATGGCCCGAACTACACCGCTTGAAAAGTATTTGAGTCCAGTTTTTACTGGCCCACCATTTACAAAGACGCCCATGACCTAGTAAAATCTTGTGACTCGTGTCAACGTCAAGGAAAGATAACACAACGGGATGAGATGCCACAAAATGTCATCCAAGTTTGTAAAATCTTTGATGTTTGGGGCATAGACTTTATGGGGCCGTTCCCGTCTTCACAAGGGAACAAGTACATACTCGTGGCCATTGACTACTAGTCAAAATGGGTCGAAGCCAAAGCTCTCCCAACCAACGATGCCCGAGTAGTTGTAAAGTTTTTGAAATCTCTCTTCTCTAGGTTTGAAACCCCCCGCTCTATCATTAGTGATCGCGGTACTCACTTTTGCAATGAGCAATTTACAAAAGTCATGCTCAAGTATGGTGTCACTCACCGACTTGCTACAGCTTATCACCCACAAACAAGTGGGCAAGTGGAGGTTTCAAACCGTGGTTTGAAAAGAATTCTTGAAAGAACTGTAGGCGAAAACCGTTCCTCTTGGTCGGACAAGTTAGATGACGCTCTATGGGCTTTTCGCACGGCTTATAAAACACCCATCGGGTGTACTCCTTATAAGCTCGTGTATGGAAAAGTGTGTCATCTACCGATTAAGCTCGAGCACAAGGCTTATTTTGCTTTAAAGAATGCCAATTTTGATCTCAAGTCTGCGGGTGATCATAGGAAAGTTCAACTCAATGAACTAAATGAACTTCGTGTGTTGGATCGATATACTCTGATCAAACTACTTTGTAGCTTGTATGGGTTTAACAATATTGAGTAAACTCAACACTATTAATATTGAAACACTGTTTTACCTTGTAAAGTATGCGGAATCTACTAACACAAAGCTTAAGAAGAACTTTTATATTAACCAAACTTTGAACCTGCTTTGTTACACAAATTCACTAACAATCCCTAACTATTTATCAACTTTGATTGACTCTAAAACTTAAGAGAACTTCTCTAAAACTTATATCGACTAATACCTCTTAAGGCTCTTTATATAGATAACCTTAAGTCGGTTTACAACATATAATCCTTGAATGACAAGTCATTATCCCTAACTAATTCTAGAATATTCATTCAATATTACACATTAATCCTTATCTAATATTGCACATCAGTCCTTGTTTCCTTCGAAGTACTTTAAGCATTCTTCAGTAACAGCAGTATTTTGACTTTTTCCTTCAGCAGTACTTTGACTTTATTCTTCATGCAGCAGTACTTTGACATCCAGAAGTACTTTGATATTTTATATCCCAACAATCCTCCCCTAACTTGAACTCCACTTGCTTGATTTCAAGTTTCTTTGTTATCTTTAATCTTCAAATCTTTAATCATTCAGAAAGATTGTTTCTTTATTTCTTTGTCTTCTATCTGTCATGTGTCAAAGTACTCTTCATCAGCATCTTGTCTTTTAATATATCTTCTCAGCAACTCAGCAACATTTTGGTACAAAGATCATCAAATCTTAAAAGTTTCATACTATTCTCATCACTTCCAGGTGTGTTAACTCCTGTTAGAGGTGAATCATTGAAAATTATGATTTTTAGCAAATCATCAGCTATCAACGGATTTGATTAGTCTTTACCAATAGCCGTTTGCTATGGACTAGCCAACTCTTGATCACTTAGAGTATGGTGAGTTGATAACCATATAGTTTTTGGTAAACTATCAACCATAAACGGATTTGATTATCACATCAGAGCCGTACCCTCATGATGAGTCAAACTCTTTCTTGTCTGTTAAACATGGTGAGTTGATTACCATTTGTTGTGCAGTATAAATACTAACACCATGTGTTGCTTTTCAAATCCTTTTACTTTTCTTTTAAACATCAAAACATTTTATTTTTTTATTTTAAAGGACTTATACTGGTTTATATCAGCAAGCAGTACTTTGTTAAAGTACTATTTGTTTTTGCAGTACTTTGAAAAATACTTTATTTTACAAAACAAATCATACCAGTATTATGCAATATTACTCTTCAAATTTGACCCATCTGATAAATAGCTTGATAACATCCAAAGCTACTTCAGATTCATCTTCAAGTTCCATTCCATGATCCAGCATTCTGAGCATAATTTCTCTAATCAATGGATATCTCCTCTCAGCCAGCATATGAATCATGGTACCATCTTCCATCTCTAGTGTATGAACTCCTGATGACTCAAAGAATCTCCATCTTGTTATTTCCCAATTCTCTTGATCATTCCACAGAGGATCAACACTTGTTTCTTCAGTTTCCCAGATGGTAATTAAGTCTCCAAGCAAAATTAATCCCACTTCTGAAGATTCAATCTCTGCATAGTATGTCTGCACTTGCACATATAAGTCATACAAATCTGCCCTTGTAATACAATGCAACACATCCCATAATATATTGAATGTTGTGAAGCTTTCATCTTCTCTGTGAATCATAAAATAATTCCCTTCTTTTGATTCAATCATAGAAAATGAGATTATCTTGGACTTCTTTCTAGAGTCTTCAATCTTCTTATTTTCAAAATCAACAACTCTGAAATAGTTTCTAAGTTCATCAACTGTATCTTCATGAATCATCTTCAGCCTTTTTGACAGTTGATCATCTTGAACTGCTTTCTTCCTTTTCAATCTTCTTTCCTCAGCTTGTTCCTTTCTGATATCTTCTAATTTCTTCTTTCTATCAACTTCCATGGGCACAAAGTTTTCTACTTCTTTTCTGATATCTTCTTGTACTTTATCCCACAGAGCTTTCACTTCTGGATACCTTTGTTTATGTAAATTCTTGTATCCTCTTTTTCTCAAGAAACTTATCATCCAGTTCCTTTCCTGAGCTTTAGTCATTGGCTTCTTTGTAATTGGCCTGCTAACTTCTTCCAAATACTCAGCATCATATTCAGCTTGTTGCTTTTTAGCAAGCTCTAAATCTTCTGCAATCTCTAATTCTCTAATCTGAGCAATAGAAAATTTCTTCTTTTTCTTCTTAGTATCTTTTTGAACCATTATACTTTTCCCTTTATCTTTAGGATCCAACTCTTCAGATTCAGAAGTACTTTCAACATCTTTTTGTGCAGGCTCAGAAATATGTATCCCTCCAGCAGGTCTCCTCAAATTCATCATAACTTGAGCAATTGTTTCATCATCACTTGCAGTATGTACTCTTACTTCTTCTTGCTGTCTAAGTGTAGAAGGACCAGCTTCATCTGCATAATTCATTGTAGAAGGTCCAACTGCAGTAATTCCACTTTCATCAATATTCCTAGAAGAAGTACCTTGCTCAGCAGTACCTTGCAGACTTATGTTTTCTGCAGCAGTACTTTGAACACCAGCACTTTGAATGTTCTGTGCATCTACATCCTGCTTAACAATTTCTTGCTCAGCATCTTCTTGCTCATTCTCTTTCTCTTGTGCAATATTCTCATCTTCTTGTGCAATATTCATATCTTCTTCAGTATAGCTTCCTGGTACAAGAGTCTTTGGACTTTTTGGATATTTCCACAAATGAGCATCTTCTGAATACTTAACTTCAGCATCATCTTTATCCAAATTCTCATCTTGATTCCCCCCCCCCCCCCAATTTGGTAAATGATGACTTCCTATGCTTCCTCTTGGACTTAGAAGACTTCTTTGAAGATTTTGACTTTGACTTCTGAGACTGCTTCTTTTCTTTCACATAAGGCCTAAAATTCTGAACAAGAGGCCAAACAAATTTCTTCAACCTTCTAAACTTCCTTCTTAGCTTCTTGATTTCTGCAGCTTGAGCATTAATAGTACTCTTCATCTTCTCCAAATCCTTAGCCAAATCAGAAGTACTCACAGCACCTTCAATTCCCTCATCTCCTCCAGGTGTTTGAAGCCCACCTGTGGAAGTATAATCATTGGGAGTAGGTACCTTTGAGTCCTCTGAAGCAGTACCTTTAGAATCAGTACTTTGTGGAGAAGTACCTTGAGCAGAAACAGATGTATCCAAGGAAGCTGTTACTGAGGGAGTCCTTTCACTTGAAACAACATGCTGAGGGGAAACAATAGGTGGTGTAGGGGTATGTACTGAAGCAGAATGCTCAGCAGAATCAGGTTGATCATCATTATGAGAATGTGCAGAACCACTATTGTCTTCTTCATCCCTAACAGCTTGAGCTACCTCTAACATATAAGCATTAAGAGGTGTATTCCTACCCGAAAAATCTACTCCCTTATGAGACATAAAAGTGAACACTTTAGGTGGCATCCTAATGGTAGGTACATAATCCTGAGGTTTTGGTATCCCATCTAATGGATTCTCTAAAAGCAATTGAACAAATCTAGGATACATTAGAAAAGGTTTGCCAGCCTTAATATGAGTAAGCATGCCTTCAAGGATCATGTATGAGAAATTGAAAGGTTGATTTGTAATGAGACCAACAAAAGCATAAGCTATGGAATGGCTAAACTGATCCCAAGCAGTACTTTTGGGACTCAAACAATGAAGCAAAAAATGAATAAGAAATTTCCAATGAGGACTAACCATAGCCTTCTGAAAGGTAAGCTTGGTCAAGGGACCTTCATACCCAATGTCTCTGAGTGTGTTCCAAATCTCTTGTTTTCTAAACAAAACAGAGCCTCCTTCATCATCAAATAATAGAGCCTCTCTGATTGAAGCTTCTGTGACACGAATAGCTCTTCCAACAACTGTAGCAGTAATGATATCCTCTCCATCTTCAACCTGTGACCTTGTTGTATCCCAAAAATCTTGAATCCAAGGTCCAATAATCTCTGGATTGACTAGGATTGAGTAATAGATGTTGGTTCCAGTGAGAAAGTCAATAAGACCATGAAAGTCAAGGTTATCTTGGGTTTTCTCAAGGTTTGCTATCATGTTGTGTTTGGTGTTGGTGCGTCGATTTGCCATGAGGATTAGGGTTAGAGTGAGAAAAGTGATGATCGATGTAAAGTAGGTATGAGTTTAAATAACAAGAAAAGTGAATAAGGGTGAATAAAAAGAAAAGATATGAGGTTTATATAAGGATAAGATACAAAAAATCACGGTTAATTAATAATTGTACCGTTATTTTTGGAAGTAAATATCCCCATATCTTTCGAAAGTTTGTTAGCCGCAAATCTGAACGTTGGAACAGTATCTGACACGTCAGCGTACCCTTTAATAACACCAAGCAGTACGTTCCATAAAATATGGAGCAGTACTTTCCATTATAAACTCACACAGTATGTTGACCAAAGTACTTTCCCAAAAAAAATCTTGAATGTTGACCATTTGACCAAAATATCTTTGAAAGTCAACCCTGATTAATGACTATCTCCCCATATTAAATCCCAAAGCTACCATGGTAAGTGAACATCAATACACTTCATTAAATGCCTATTCACCTTTACTGTTGCTTATAAAAGCAACTTTACCAACAACAACTTGCAATCACCATATCTTTCTTTGACACAAAAACTAGTAAGCACAATGAGTCACATTCCAATTGTGAACATCTCTTCAAACTCAGATGGCACCACAGATTCAGAGATAAGTTACTACTCTGATTCTGAGTTTGAAGATCCAGGATGGTTAGACTATTTTCCTCCTCATGTACAATGGATGGGACTCCAAGAATCTTCCTCAGCAATAAGTGCTGCCAACTCTACCATAACTGATGCAGGTAGTACTACCAACAAAAAGCCCAAGAAGAAGAAAGCTGTCCCTGGTTCATCTTTGGCTAATAAGCTTCCACATGCTTTGACTCAAGCCCTGGAATCAGCAATACAGAACATGAAGTGGCCTGCTCCAAGGAAAGAGAGACCTCCCAAACAGGTTCTTGGCTTGGCTTGCCCAAGAAAGCAGGCTTCTTTTGATGACAAGAGAAAAACTGCTCAAAAGGGAAAGCATAACTATGAGGGCAAGGGAAAAAGGCCTATGGAGTAGGTTGTGTTGAGCTTAGTAGTAGGTTGTGGTAGTTGTTTGTTTTTCTTGTTTTGTTATGTTTGTGTCAAAGTCTGTGTATCAACTTGGCTAATGCTTGTTTGATATTCTTGGGCTCTTCCTGAGATAGAAAACAAGCAAATAAACACAACTTCTGATCCTTGTGATTCACCCTGTTTTGCTTGTAGATAAAACTATGTAAAGAAGTATGTTGTTGAGACATATTCTTAGCCTTAGTCCTTGTGAGCACCCCAGAAGCTGAGGGTCTAATTATGTTGGTAACAGGATGAGTTTTGTGTATTCTGAGAGTAGGAGTTGGTGAGACTTCAAGATTATCTTCCAAATTAGTTATATCAGGATCTTCATTAGAATCTGAGAAAATGTCTTCTTGATCCAATTCATCATCAGTGTCTTCTAAAGTAATCTTGTTTGGATCATCAGTATCTTCTAAGTCAGGCATATTTGAATCATTAACAGCATCAGTGTTTATCCAATTTGAAGTATCTAAAGGTTGAAAAGTACTTTCAAATGGATTAGCAGTACTTTGGGGTAAAGTACTGGCTGTTTCTTTTGCCTTCTTCTTTTCTGCTTCATAAGCTCTCCTTTGTTCATCTTCATACGACTTCGCCATTGTTTCTTGAAAAAGCATCCTAGAAAGTTCATCTTGAATGGCTTGATCTTCTGCAAAAACTGGAATTTGTGGTGGAACAGTACTTTGAGGATCAACAATACTGTTAGGTTTAGCAGTACCTTGAGGCTCAGAAGTACTCTTCTTCTCATCATTGGCATCATCATTTGGCTCATCTTCAGATCTTAAATTAACATCATGAACAATGTACTGTGCTTCTTCTTCTGTAGGAGCAGCTTGATTTTCTTCTCTTACAGGTACATAATTCATTGATGAAGACATTAAATCAAGATCAAACATCCAATCAGGACCTTTTCCTTTAGAATTTTTTTGTTCTTCCAGAAAATCAACATGAAGACATTCTTGAACCTTTTTTGTAGCTCTATTGTACACTCTGAATCCTTTGCTATTGGTACAATATCCCAATAAATATCCTTCATCTGACTTCCCATCAAATTTGCCCAAATTATCAGCAATGTTTAAGATGGTTAGAGGACATCCAAAAGGTTTCATAAACTTTATGCTTGGCTTCTTTCCCATGAGTAATTCATAAGGTGTCTTCATTTGAGGTTTAGTCACTGATACTCTATTCAACACATTACAAGCAGCACTTACAGCCTCAGCCCAGAATGGAACAGGTAATTGAGAGTCTACAAGCATTGTCCTTGCTGCTTCTATAAGAGTTCTATTCTTTCTTTCTGCAACTCCATTTTGCTAAGGAGTTCTAGCAATACTGAACTCTCTTTTAATTCCTTTCTTGGCACAAAATTCATCCATTAGCTGATTCTTGAACTCAGTCCCATTATCACATCTAATGCCTCTAACCTTGAGTCTTAACTGATTTTCAAGTGCTATTATAAGATCATGAATAGCATCAAAAGTTTCATCTTTAAAGCATAAGAAAAAGACCCAACTAAATCTGCTACAATCATCTGTTACAACCAAGCAGTACTTCTTCTTGTTCAGACTAACAACTAAAACAGGTCCAAACAAATCCATGTGCAGCAATTCCAAAGGGTCTCTAATGGTTTTCTCATCAATCTTCTTACAAGAAGCCTTGTGCTGTTTACCCTTCTTACAAGCAAGACATGAGTGATCATTCTTGAATGTTTTAGAAGGTAAACCTCTAACTAAATTACCTCTGACCAGCTTATTGATGTTCTTAAAATTGACATGCCCCAATCTTCTGTGCCATTGATGTGCTTCTTCCATAGTTGCTCTTGCAATCAAACATGTTGCTCTTTCAGCAGAGTTTACATTCTTTAAGTCTATGTTGTACATATCATTAGTTCTTGGTGCTCTCAGTAACACCAAGTTTCTATTTTCTAACTTGAAATCAGGAGAAAGTACAAGACATTCTGTGTCAAAGAATAACACAGGGTACTTCTTATCACAAATCTGAGAGACTGATAAAAGAATGAATTTGATCTCCTTCACATATCTAGCATCTTCAAAATCAATGTTTCCTACCTTGATAGTCCCTTTGCCAGTTATTCTTCCTCCATCAGGATCATTCCCAAATGCAACTTTTCCTCCAAAATAAGCTTTAAAATCTGACAAGAGCTCCTTTTCTCCTGTCATACTGCCAGAGCAACCACTATCTACAATAAGATGATCTTTAAGCTCCTCCTCTGGGTTGCCCTGCATTCACATGAAAAAGGTTAGTTATTTTTAGGAACCCAAGCCATTACTGACTTGTGTTCCCCTTGTGGAGTGACATACTCAAAATTTTTGAGTATGTAATCACCACTTTCTTTGAAAGCATGATCAAGAATTAAGGTTTTTGTTTCCAAAATTTTTGGTTTTTCATGATCAATTTTCCCTTTTTCACCCTTAACCTCTGAAAGTACTGGTTTTACCCCAGCAGTACTTTCTTTCTTAACCCATTTAGTTGTAACTTTAGGAGTTGGGTTCTGTGTTCTAGCATCTATTCTTGTGTTGTAAGGCCTTTTAGGGTTGTAATGATTGTACCTCCTAGGTCTTACACTTGAGTGTTTGCTAGAAACATTAGGGAACTTTCTATCAGTACTTTGTGAAAGTACTGAGGGTTTGGAGTATGACCTTTTCTGATAAGGGTACCTATAGTCTTTTGAGAAATTACTATGGTTAACCCTATTTGTATAGTTCCAAACTGGTTTGTTGTCCCTTGGCTTATTCTCCCTATGACTTGGTTGTGCAGTTCTGGTCTTTGGCTATTTACTTAGGTATTCTGAATGATAATTATAGTCTTTAATCAAATGATGAGGACTATAACAAACATAACAGACCTTTGGACCAATATCCCCAAATCCCCTTCCATAAGAGTTTCTACAATTAGCAGTATGTTGAAAGAATTTTCTTTGAGGTACTGCTGAGTGATCAGCAGTACTTCGAAAAGTGTTTGAAGGTACTGCTTGTTTTGAAAACTTGGTCTCTTCAACCTTAGGTGCTTCAACAGACTTTTCTAAAGTTTCAGGGTTGAATTTACTTTTAAGCTTTTTCCTAAACTCTAGATTATCTACACCATAACAGTCAACATCTTTTCTAGGTGGTTGAAAGCTACCTGGAGGTTGAGGAACTGCATTATATCCCTTTGCTTTCTTAAATTCAGGAGGTGTTGGACTAGGGGATTCCTCATCACTAGAAGTGTTTTCATCTAGACTTATGAACTCTTCATCACTAGTGGAGGTGTCTAAAGTAAGATTTAGTTCCTTGCCCTTAAGTGGAATGCCTTCATTGTTATCATTATTATAACCTAGGCCTGTCTTAATATTAGATGTTCTTTGCTTTTCAACAAATTGAACATGTGACACACCTGCCTTATTCCACACAGCAAGTTTTTCTAACAACTTATCCCTTTCAGCAGTCACTTTATCTAGTTCAGACACCTTACAACCTAGTTTCCATTCACTTAACTTAACTAGGTAATCCTGTTGTTTATATGTTTCAAGCCATGCTACTTCATTGTTTTCATGTGTAATGATTTTGGCCTCCATTGACTCTAAAGTCAATTGATAACCAGTTATCTCAGCCCTAGCCTTTTGAAATTTATCTCTTTCTGCTACATATTCACTAAGTAACTTTTGATACATATTATTACACTTAGAGCATACCTCAGAGTTAGTAGATGAACTTGGTTAAGCAGCTACCATAGCAAGCTGAACAGGTGCTTCTTCAAACTCCATGCTCCAATCAAAGCTTCCTAGACCATCTCTTGACTCCAAAGCAGCATATCCAGGTTCTTCATCAAATGATGTGCTCCAGTCTTCCAATGCAACAATTGAATAGGTTACAGATTCATCATCAAACTCATTGGACCAATCAATCTCTGACAGATTCTCTTGAGCAACCAAAGCTTTTGGTTTTGGTTCAGTTATTGGAATCTCTTTTCTCTCAGGCTTGGGTGGTTCAATCATCTTGTTTGCTTGAAACTTTGCAAATTTGCATTCCCTTGCAAAGTGACCAGTCCTTAGACAGTTGAAGCACTCAATCTTGGACTTATCAAATGTTATTCCCTGTTTAGCTCTGAAATTGATGCATTTTCCTGTCTTATTCACATACTTCTTTATCCTTGCAGTGAGCATGGCAACTTGCCATCTGATATCAATTTCTTCCAAAGCATCATCATCTATTTGCAATACATCTTCTTGATTGGTGACAGGTAGAGATGCTTGTTGAGCAAAGAATGAACATAGAACTTCATCTGAGGTGGGGGTAAGTGATTGTAATGAATTGGTGGTGACCATTGTTGTACATGGAACCTGTGTTTCAGTCACAGTACTTTGAACAGGATAAGCAGTGCCTTTATTAGAAGTACTGCTTCTTTTTTCAGAAGAGACAAAAGCAATGTTTTGGGGTTGCTGATGTGTACTTGAACCTGTAGTACCATTCATCTCATGCTCATACACCTTCAGATTGTTGTAGAGATCATCAAAGTCCATAGTATCCAGCCCTGGTTGTCCGCTGATCATAGTAGCAACTACATGCCATGCTGATGGCAAACTTCTCAGGAACTTTAGATTAGCATCTTCAACTGATGCCTGAGCATCATATAGTTCTAGCATACTCAGAAGATGTTGGAATCTTTCATAAGCAGAATCAAGACCTTCTCTTTCTCTAACAGTGAAAGTTTCAAATTGTTGCTTCAGCAAATTCCTATGCATCTTCTTGGAAGCATCATTACCTCCAAACTTCTTCTTTATTGCAGCCCATAGTTGTTTGGCATCCTTGGCATCATGAAACTTTAATAAGTAACCATCATGAATAGCAGAAAGCAGTATGTTGAGAGCTTTGTCTTTATTTCTTTTGGTAGTAGCAGGTACAGTAATTTTAGGTGGTGTTGGTTGTCCAAGTACCTCTACTGGTTCATCAATTTGCATGTTACCATTGACAATCACATCCCACAGTGCATGGTCTGTGATGGCAATGTACTGCCTCATCTTCATGGCCCATAGGTTGTATTCTCCCTTCTTAACAATAGGGATTCTAACAGCAGTGATTGAGGGTGCAGGTGCAGCTTCAGTCGACATCTTGAAGGGTTTGTAGTGAAATCGGTTTAAAGGTTTAAAGGTTTGTCTTCTTAATCAGAGTTTCCAACACAAGCTCTGATACCACTTGTTGGATCGATATACTCTGATCAAACTACTTTGTAGCTTGTAAGGGTTTAACAATATTGAGTAAACTCAACACTATTAATATTGAAACACTGTTTTACCTTGTAAAGTATGCGGAATCTACTAACACAAAGCTTAAGAAGAACTTTTATATTAACCAAACTTTGAACCTGCTTTGTTACACAAATTCACTAACAATCCCTAACTATTTATCAACTTTGATCGACTCTAAAACTTAAGAGAACTTCTCTAAAACTTATATCGACTAATACCTCTTAAGGCTCTTTACATAGATAACCTTAAGTCGGTTTACAACATATAATCCTTGAACGACAATTCATTATCCCTAACTAATTCTAGAATATTCATTCAATATTACATGTAACAATTCGCAATTTCAGGTTAATTACTATTCCTGAAAATTTCACTATTCATTTTTACTATTCATTTTCCGGAATTTGATTTTTATTTCATATTCTCGTATGATAAATCATTTCCATGACAAAATAAAAGTTTGAAACTCATCAGATCATTTTCGCGAAAGTTATTAAGGAAATACACGTTTTAGGGTAAAAGGTCATTCAAAAATCCTACGCACAACGAAACTTGACCGCGTTAATTTTCCCCGCATCAGAAAAATGTTTGATACACTCATGATTTATTTGAGAATTAATTATGACTGACAAAAGTGTGACCAAATAAACCTCGGCCGTGAGAAACAGGAATTTTCGTTTTTAAGCGCTTTTACTTAGCCATAACCTTAGCCTATACCTGCACCGCGTTTCTAAGACGATTTGAGTTTTCACATTTTTGGAAACATTCAACATATTTTTTCCTCCTCCTTTGACCAAAAATCATTCCTTGATTTTATAAATCATTCCTTGATTTTTAGACTTACGGTTTTATGTCTAAATGACATTAAATACCAACCGACACTAGACTGAGCCCAGTCTAGACATTATAAGTCTTTTTAAATCATTATTATCATATTACAAAAGTAACATTTTACTTTTCTCAATTTTACACAATATTCGTACGTTTTACGTATTACGCATTTTAGACCCGTGTTTCCAGTTTTAGCAGGGTTTTAGCACCTCAATGGAACCTACCACTCATTTTATATTTTATTATGGAGTATTTTGATAAGTTTAGTCATTCTTTCAAGTTTCACATTTTTACGATACCCGGTTTTACGTTTCGTGGCTTAACAACTTACAGTTAGCATTTTACGGAGTCAAAACTAGCTACATAACTAGGATAATATCACCAAGGACCAAGTCATCCTCCCTTATCCTTGTTGAACCGCCATAGGGGGGGGAGTCACACCCTTGTGTGTCTTGATCTCATGCTAAGTAACCTTGGATGATTACAAGTGTTAAACTTGCTCTCCAAGTGTTGACAAGTCAAGGAAATGTAACCTCCTCAAGCTCCTATAAAAGCCTCTTCCCCCTCCTTGTGCCGTCCCATATCCTCTTCACCATCACCTCACACTTAGCTAATTTCCTTCCAAGTTTCATGCAAGATTCAAATGCTACAACAACATAGAAACACTAGTTTAGTTTTGATTCATCAAAACTACTTCCAATCTTTTGAAACTTTGGTGATTCTCTTGAGTTTAGATCTACTCAAGTCACCTCAACTTTCATCATCTCTCTTTCAAGAATACAAGTGTAGAAAGGTTGCTTGAAGTGAAGTAGGGTGAAGCTTAAGTCTATCAAAGTCCTTACCTTACATGTTAACTTCCTTTCTTAATTGAAAGCCAAAAGTTGTAAGCAAAACCCTATCATGCTTTTTGTTAAATATTATATTCATGCTATTTACATATCATTCATGCTATATTTTGTCTTATGATTATGTCCATGATGTATAAAAATGGGTAAAACAAGCTATGATATATATATATATATATATATATATATATATATATATATATATATATATATATATATATATATATATATATATATATATATATATATATATATATATATATGTTAACTTATGATAAGTAAACTAGTAACTTTCTTGGAGAACCATGACTAAAATAGTACAACTATGATATTGGATACTTACTTACTGTTAAAGAGGACTTAACAAGTAAAACATAGCAATTTGAATCACCCAAAACGAGTACCCGAGTCAAAAGTTATGACCATTTGAAGTTACCAAAACTTTACGGCAAAACTGCCTAAAAACCTTCTGCGACAGAACCTTAAACACGCAAAAAGAGGCCCTTCTGGTCCGATTCATCAAAAAGTTAAAACACGAAAGTTGTCCGGAATCACGTTTTCTTCAAAAATTCAGGAGCACGTATCCAGAAAACCAATAACGAATGAGATTTTCTTCAGTTTCTTAACAGCTATTCTATATACTCAAAATAACTATATTATAGTTATGGTTATATATAACCAAGAGGTCTAATGACCTAAATTCAAGACCACAACCATGGCTAAAGCCAAGGTTGAGTCTCAAGTCCATGGTAACAACAACCAAGGTCACGGCAAAGCCATGGCTAAAGACCATATAAACATACCAAGGCGAAAACAAGAGCTAACGACCATATAAACTTACCAAGGCAAATACATGAACTAGAGAGTTGGCGATAACTTAAACATGCAATTTGGATCTACTCCATCTAAAGAACCATGAGATCTTACAAGTAATTGTCATACAAGATTTAAGAAACTCATCCTAATAACAATCTTCATGTAAAAGTAAACTTTCCTAAGTTTATTCAAGTACTTGGACATGTAACTTTTCGGATCAAACTTATATATTTTTATCAAACACTACAATAGTAGGGAGCCTCATGTGAGGAGTTCATTAAGTAAGCCATCGAGATGAGTTGTGGATTTACGAATTAAAGTGTCCTGGCTCCTCGAACGTTTACTACATGACTTCTGAATTATGTCGGCCCGAACGGTAGTAAACGATATATGTAAACTATACATGTTTCATGAACCATTTCTTTGCAAAGACTTACACTATACTAAGTACCACATCATGGACTAAATGCAAGACATATATAGACAATTCTTCGTATTCATAGACATTATTCCAAACCTAAGTTGCAACAATTATTCTAGGTTGCTCGTAGAAGTTTTCACGGTATATCCATCATTCTCATTATACATCATCCAACTCACGGTGAGTCATAGCCCCTGCTCTTTTAGTTGTTTTATCAACTCTTTGGGGGAGAATACATGCTCGTTTTTACATAAATGCAATACTTGTTTTACTTGAACATGCTACTTGTTTACTTAAACACAAATTGCCTTACTCAATGTTTGTGGTTTACTCAAACGCTTTATGTGGCTACATGTTACATACTTCATTATCATCATTATTTATATGGCATCATTGTAAAGATTGTTTATATAACGGTATTGCTACATTTATCTTTGAATCTAGATACAAGTATTACTTTTGTTCACATAAACCAGATCATATTTGGCAGTGGGTTGTAAACACACATGTTACAAGTCTTGTATGGGCGGGGCTTGGAACTGAGTGGATTTACGATGCCTTTGCTGGGAAATCATCATTCAAATGTTTTACATTACATTTTGTCACTAAACTCTATGAACTCACCAACCTCGTGTTGACACTTTAGCATGTATTTTCAGATTCATAATGAACAAGGATGGCACGGAAGGGGCACGGATATTCAAGAGGGCTATAAATTTTATTATCATTCAAAAACTCATTTAATGTAATTTGTAAACATGGAACCATCTGGGACCTCATTTTGTAATCTCTTATATTTATACAATTTGAATGATAAATCTTTTAAAACGACTCAATTAGAGTTCGTTTTCTATCATTGTGACTATTGTGCCGTCGAGTAACACCCAGTTTGAATTCCGCTGCATCCATGAATTGGGGGTGTTACATTACACATTAATCCTTATCTAATATTGCACATCAGTCCTTGTTTCCTTCGAAGTACTTTAAGCATTCTTCAGTAACAGCAGTATTTTGACTTTTTCCTTCAGCAGTACTTTGACTTTATTCTTCATGCAGCAGTACTTTGACATCCAGAAGTACTTTGATATTTTATATCCCAACATCGTGATCAAGCTTACGAAAACTCTTTAATCTATAAAGAGAAAACAAAGAAGATCCATGACTCCAAAATGAAGAACCGCGTTTTCAAAGTTGGTGACCGAGTCCTTCGTTTTAACTGTAGGTTAAAAATATTTTCGGGTAAGCTTAAAACCCGTTGGACTGGACCTTTCACCGTTGCCAAAGTTTTTCCTTATGGTACCGTCGAATTATCTCAAAATGACGGTCCAAATTTCAAAGTAAATGGGCATCGGTTGAAGCATTATTTTAGAGGGGACATACCACCCATTGTCCCGGACCTCCAAACTTTCCCCATGGACCAATGAATTCGGGGTCGAGTCAAGCTAGCGACACGATAAACAAAAACAGTAGCAACAACATGGGTTTTCACCCATGTCTCTGATTTCTTTCTACTTTCTAACACCCTAGTGTGGGGGAGTGGCCACCCCCTGCAGCTATTTGCAATGTATATATCCTAAAAAAAATGTGTGTATATATGAATAAAGTGAAAAATAAAAAATGACGTTCCCACAGTTAGCTTCTAATATTATCTTCTTTCGTTCAAGAATTCGGCATAATAACCGGGACTTTGAATATTGAGGACAATATTCAATTCTAAGTGTGCGGGAGGGGAAAATTCTAGCGAATTTTATCAAATTATACCGTCTAGTACCCCCGTTTTTGGCCAAAAATATAAAAAAAAAAAAAATCACTTTATTTCAAAAAATTTTGTGGTTATCAGTCCGCCGTGTCTAAACAACAAAAGGATTGGCTAATCCAGGAGCAAACGGCTCTTGGTAAAGATAACTCAAACCCGTTGATGGCTTACAATTTGCCCAAAATTGTATGTTACCTCAACTCGCCATATCCTCAAAAGTAAATGAGTTGGCTAGCCCGCAAGATTATGGCTTGTGGTAAAGGCAGTGGAAAAACCATAATTGGTAATCAACTCACCAAGATGTTGACTGGTCCATCAAGAGTTGGCTAGTCCAGAAGCAAACGGCTTCTGGTAAAGACAAATAAAAACCGTTGAAAGCTGGCGTTTTGCTAAAAATCATATGGTTATCGGATGGACCATAATTCTTACTTGAACCGAAACATTCAGCTACTCCAGAAGTGATGGCTTTTGGTAAAGAGACTTCAAATCCATTAATTTTTCTTAAAAAGATTGCTAGGGACTAGCAATAGTTTAGTGTGGGGGATTGATGAGTGTGTAAATACTCATCATTTTTAGTCAAATCTGAACTGCAAAACGATTAAAAACACTCAAAAACGCACCAAAATACGAAGAACATCCCAAAGATTGTGTTTTATATGTTTCTGATGCAAAACGAGTGAAAACAAACGAAAAACAAACAAAATTTGCACAATTGGCAGTTTCAGTCCCCCGACTTTAAAAATTTGACAAAACTAGTCCTTGAGCATTTATTTTAAAGAAAAGTCAACCCAAACTCTTTAAAAGTCAAATGATAACACAAATGATCTTTGGGTGAAAAGTTTTCAAAAAGTTACACATTTGGTCCCTGTACTTTGGCAAATTGGCAAGTTTGGTCCCTGGTACTTCAAATTTTGGAAAATTGCATCTATGGTCCTTGGAATAGTGAATATTGGCAAAACTGGTCCTTATGATATCTTTGGGAAAGTGGCAACTCAGGCCCTTGGAATTTCAGCTAATTGCAAAAGTAGTCCTTGTGATATCAAAACAAACCAAACTGACCAAGTTATATTATTCTACCAAACCCAAAACAAGCCCAAAATACCAAATGGCCCAAAACCCACCTTTTACGTTTTATTAATAAAAACGTTTGTTGCCTGGTCAAACATCCCAACCATCTCTTTCACCAATCTCCTTCCCCAAAACAAACCCTGTGAACCCCCACTTCCCGCCAAAACCTCCCATCACCATCCTCCCCTTCACTATCATACTTTGTCTTCCCCTCCATTCCCCAATCCCACAATCTTCATGGTTCACTCACAATTGTGTACCTAACCATTGCCACGTTGGCAATCCACAACTCCAATTGGGCGCCAAAAATGGATTTAACGGATGTGATGATGCCTGAGCATTTCAATGGTTAAGATTGGTTCAAGAAAGCACAAGGGATGAAATTGCACTGCCCTCTCTAACAGAACAAGCACAACAAAGGAGGAAGACCAAGCTTGTACCTACCTCTTCATTTTTAGTATAAATAGGCAACTTATGTAGCCTCAATGGCATCCATCTTTTCTTTTGTAATTCTCTGTTTTAATTTAGGTTGCAATTGTACTTTCAAATTTGAAGTTTAATCAAAGTTTACTTAAGTTTATGAAAGATTCGAATTTTAATTCAAACTCTCAAGTGCTTTGTTATTTCAATTAAATGCTTTTTATTAGTCTCATATTGATGGTGGAAGTTTGTTTAAATCACTAAACTCAGAAGAGAAGTTACAACTCAGAAAAGAAAAGAAAACATAAAAATAAAGAATACAAAAAAAATTGAGAAGAAAGAAGAAGAAGAAGAAGAGAATAAGTAGAATTAATGGAGTAGGGTTAGAGTTCCGTGGGGAACACTAGGTTGTGTTAGGGTCCTTTGATCTCAGTTCACTAGTGCTTTGGATGCCAAGTAAGGTCTTGCACCATGTTTTCACTATATCATTTGTTAAATTCTATTGTTGTTATTAATTGTTCAAGCTTGTTTATTTAGGTTCAATCTAACTTAGTGTAATTCAATTAGTACAGTTTAGGTGTTAATTTGGTCATTAGCTTTGAAATTCTTCAAAACAGTCAGCTAAGGGGGTGTTTGGTTCAAGCCAGACTTGCATGATTGTGTTGTTTAACTACTGTTTTGTTGGCACCAGCAGCTCCCTTAGGTCAAATTAGAGTTATATTAGTCATAAAGTAAGCACTTACAATACAAAAAATCAAATTAGCTTTTATATCTCATTAAGCTTAACTGTTTGAGAAATTAGATAGTTTAAGTTGTAATTTAGCTCATTAACTGTCCACACTACTTAAATTGGTTGCATTTAGTAATAATACAACAAACTCAGTTAGTTTAGGTAGTTAGAATTTCACCAAAGTCAAATTGTTGTCAAAAACTCCAAAAGTCAAAGTTCAAAGTTGTCAGAAAATCCAGAATTTCAGAGAATTATCATGAATTTTGTGTTAGGTTTTAAGGTTTGAAATTTCTTGAGTATGAAGTGTCACAGTTGAGCTTTAGAATCCCATAGGTATCTTATTTTTGTGAATTTTCCTGTGGGCCCTACACTTGCTCAAACAGGCCTGCAGGGAAAGCTACATGCCCTGCACCCAGTTTCTTTGAGAGAATGGAATTGAGCTTGGAGTGCTCAATTCAAGTCTAATTTGCTTGTTATTGGTTAACTTTGAGAGCCTTTCAGGTGGTGATTAGGATTCAGTAGGTAGATTTCCATTTAGAGCTTATTAGACAACTTAAGTCAAGCCCTCTTTTGGCTTATTATTGACAGTTTGCTGCTGCTTACTCTGCTTTTTCTTATTGATGTCCTTGATCTGTGTTCTTGTTGTTATGCTGGATTAGTTATGCTTGTTGTCATTCTTTGTTTTTTGTGTGACCCTTTGAGTTTTCCTTGGAGTAACTGTTCTAAGAATGGTTGCAAGTAACTAAGATACGAAAAAAAAAAAAAAAAAAAAAAAAAAAAAAAAAGAAAAAAAAAATTGGAAACATTTGATCTTGAATCTGTTTTTTTTTTGGAAATCGTAATCCATCCAAATATTGTTGTTGTTATCCGATTTCAAAAGAAGTTAGTAAGTGTCATTTGAGTTTTGAGGTGTAATAAACAAGAGAGAAACAAAAGAGTTGAAAAAAAAATAGTTTGGAAAGTTTTGCAAAAAGTGGGTTTCGAACCCCTGACCTCTAGCCACACACAGACACAAACACAACACTCCATACCAACTGCTCTGGGGCACCAGTTCCGTTGGTATTTCTTTCTTTTGTTTATTTAAGGAAATTCCATCCTAGTTCCTTTAATAGCTTATTTGATACTGATAAGCTCATAACAGCTTATTGGTAGGGGTAATTATGTTTCCCGTAGTGTTTTTAATTTAGTTTACGTTTTAGGATTCCCGATACCTAATTATGTTTCCCGTAGTGTTTTAGGATTCCCCTAGTTTGATAATTAACTTTTGTTTTACCTTAGGTTAATTTATTTTCACCTTCATCCGTTAATTTTCCAATTTCGTTAATTTAACGTAGTGTAAAACCAAACAATCTTTCCAACATACAAGATTTTAATTCCAATCTCATTCGAAGTTTTTCATTCACACCTCGTTGGGGTACGACCCGGGAAATCACTTCTCGGTCTCACAATTTAATATCACTTTCACGAGTTAATCTTTTTCCTAAAAGGTTTACTCGTATTTCTCCACGTCTAGTTGTCTCACGATAACTTAGACCCCACGTTTGTTGATATTTTGATAATTGTTGTTTGCACACACCAAAACACAAAGAATCAAATGGCGCCGCTGCCGGGGAGGCTGTGTATCGAAAGTCTCGATAAGGTTTAGACGATTAGTCTTGTAGAACCTTCGCAAGAAGTTACGTTTTCATAAAACATATAAAACAAAACCAAAAATATTTTTCTTTTGTTTCAATATATGTATTATATCTATATAAGATAAGAAAAAAAAAAACACAAAAAGATTTTCCCGTTTCTTTGTTTAATAATAACATTAAAATCTTACCACCGCAAATCAAGGCAGAACACCTACCAACTGGGGGTGTGACCATAATAAGTTCCCAAACTAAAGATCAAAACTTGCCTTTGTATCACTTGCATTTTGGAAAACTTTTAATCGATAAGCATACACAAAGAGGAGTCGAAACGGTATAGGGCGATCCAACGAACTTCGCCCTAGTGAGAAATCCATTTTTTTCTCCCGCTCCTTGTACGTTTATCCTTAAAGGTCAACCTTGCATTCTTGATTATTGGTTTAAGTTCCCTTTTCGTTAAAGTGGTATTGTTTTAATTGATATTTTTTGTTGTGCATGCGCACGCGTTCGTCTACGTCAACAAGTCCTTTGCAATCGCTTAAAAACATCCAAAGAAGAAGGCGTAATCGACGACATACCAATCCAATAGTGGAACCCGAGATTCGTACTATTCCCATCATGGCGGCTGAGCCCACTATGAATGAGCTTCTCCAAGCACCCATCGAGGGTTACGGAGATGCTATCATCATTCCAGCCATCGTGGCTGACAATTTCGAGCTTAAGACGGGGTTGATAAACTTAGTCACCTCGCGTCAATTCTATGCTTTCGAGAGGGACGATCCTCAAGATCACATTCGATGGTTTAACAAAATCACGTCCACCATCAAATGCAAAAATGTCCCTGAGGAAGCTATCAAACTTCTTCTCTTCCCGTTCTCCCTCGATGGGGCTGCCAAAAATTGGCTAGACAACCAACCCCTTCGATCGATTGAAACGTGGGAAGATTTGGTTAAGAAGTTTGTGAATGAGTTCTTTCCTCCTTCTAAAACCACAGCCCTCAAGAATGAGATCATGAAATTCATGCAGAAATTCGGTGAGGCATGGGACCGTTATAATGACATGCTTCGTAAATGTCCTCATCATGGTTTCTCCGAGTTAATGCAACTCGACACTTTCTATAATGGTGTGAGCCAAGTCGATCAAGACTCTCTCAATGCCTCTGCAGGAGGTAATTTCTTGAATCGAACCACCAAAGATGCTTTGATGATCGTTGAAAATAAGTCTAAGGTCCGAATTCCACGAAGCAAATCGGTTGTTTCTCAAGTGAATGTTGGCCCATCTACCTCATCACCCGTGGCTTAATCTAGCACCGATGCTAGACTTGACAAGCTCACGGAAGCTATTCATGCTTTGATTCTCACCAAAACAAAGAAAGTTTCTTCTCAACCTGCTGAAGTCAAAAAGGTTGACGTTTGTGTTACTTGTGGTGGTCCACATGCATACTACAATTGTACTGCCACCGATGGAAATCCTTTTGAAGTTAATGCGATAGCCGGTAGTTCTAATCAAGGAGGTAACCAATACCGTCCTCAAATGGAACCAAATTACCGTGCTAACAATCAAAGTGGTCCACCCGGTTTTTCTCAACCTAATAATCCAAATCGATTCAATCAAAATCAACAACAAAGAAATCCGAATGTTCAAAACCGATTTCAGGCCCCTATGAATCAATTTCCAAATGAAGGGGGAAATTACAATCAACGTTCTCAAAATCAAGGAAACTTGAATAGAAACCAAGGTTATGGTAATTTCAATCAAGGTAACAATTTTCATGGTAACCAAAACCATGGAAATTTTCAAAATCAAGGTTTCAATCAAAACAACCAAGCTCAAAATTTTTCTCATCAAAACCAAGCCATTGTTCAAACTCAATCATCAACCGATGAGTTATTGAAACAATTTATGAAAGCTCAAGAAGAAACAAACAGGTTGTTGATCGGTCAAATTTATGAACTAAAGAAGTCTTTAAATGATTGAGCTTCGGGATCGGGAACGCTACCAAGCAACACGATCGCCAACCCGAAGGGCGATGTTAAGGCGATCACAACCCGTAGTGGTGTTTCTTATGATGGACCCGCGATTCCTACTACCTCATCTACTTCTCCTCCTAAGGTAGTGGAGCGTGAACCTGAGGCTACAAAGGACAAAGTGCAAATTACTAGCCCACGAAGTACCGCACACGTCCAACCTCATGTTGTCCCAAACACCAAATCCAAACCGGGAATTGTTTTTGAACCTCCGGAAAATCCCGTTCAACCAAAAGCTTCAATACCTTATCCTTCGCGTTTAAATGATCAAAGACTCAGTGAGCAAACTAATGATCAAATGAAGAAATTTCTTGAGATATTTCAAAAGTTACACTTCGACATTAGTTTCGCGGATGCTCTTCTCTATATGCCCAAGTTTGCTTCCACTTTCAAGAGTCTTTTAAGTAACAAAGAGAAATTGTTTGAACTCACTAAAACTCGTTTGAATGAGAATTGTTCGGCGGCGCTAGCATAAATCTCATGCCTTTCTCTATTTGGCAAAAACTTTCACTTCCCGAGCTTACACCAACACGAATGACTCTAGAATTAGCAACCCGATTGGTTACGATTCCGAAGGGTATTGCTGAAGATGTCTTTGTGAAGGTTGGCAAGTTCCATTTTCCTGCCGACTTCGTAGTCGTTGATTTTGATGCCGATCCTCGTGTTCCCCTTATTTTTGGAAGACCATTCTTAAAAACAGCTCGTGCATTAATCGACGTCTTCGAAGGTGAAATGACTCTAAGAGTTGGCGATGAAAAGTTGGTCATTAACATTGAAAACACTTCAAAAGATCTTCTCGAACTTGAACGAGAAGAAATTAACCGACTTGATGTCATCAATTTTGCATGCGATGATCATTTTGAAGAAGTGTTAAATGTTCAAGGATGAATCAATTCTACCATTGATGTCTCTTCCACCTCTCTCACTCTATTTCTGGGAGGTGACTTCATTTTGGAAGAAATTGAAGCTTGTTTGTCATGTGATTCTCGTGTTGATCATGATTCTATCAATCCCGAGGAAGACATACTTCTACTTGAGAAGTTGCTCAATGATGATCCATCATCTCTTCCTCCAAAATAACTTCATAACATGGAAGTCAAAGATGTTGAAAAACTGATGACTTTCCTGAGGTCGAACTCAAGGAACTTCCGCCTCATCTCGAGTACGCATTTTTGGAGGGTGACGATAAGTTTCCCGTCATAATTGCTAAAGACTTGAATAAGGAAAACAAAACCGCTCTTCTCAAGGTTTTAAAGTCACACAAGTGAGCCATTGCTTGGAGACTTTCCGACATCAAGGGTATTAACCCAGAATTTTGTATGCACAAGATTTTGATGGAGGATGACTTTAAACCAGCGGTTCAACAACAAAGAAGGGTAAATCCCAAAATTCATGAGGTTATCAAGCACGAGGTCATAAAACTTCTTGATGCCGGTTTGATTTACCCTATCTCGGATAGTCCTTGGGTGAGTCCCGTTCATTGTATGCCCAAGAAGGGTGGTATAACGGTTGTTAAAAATGATGATAATGAGTTAATTCCTACTCGATTGGTAACGGGTTGGCGCGTTTGCATTGATTATCGTAAATTGAACGACGCCACCCGTAAAGACAACTTCCCTCAACCTTTCATGGATCAAATGCTTGAAAGATTGGCGGGAAACGAATACTATTGTTTCTTTGACGGTTTTTCGGGTTATTTCCAAATTCCCATCGATCCTCAAGATCAAGAAAAAACGACTTTCACGTGTCCATATGGAACATTTGCAACTTATGTAGCCTCAATGGCATCCATCTTTTCTTTTGTAATTCTCTGTGTTAATTTAGGTTGCAATTGTACTTTCAAATTTGAAGTTTAATCAAAGTTTATTTAAGTTTATGAAAGATTCGAATTTTAATTCAAACTCTCAAGTGCTTTGTTATTTCAATTAAATGCTTTTTATTAGTCTCATATTGATGGTGGAAGTTTGTTTAAATCACTAAACTCAGAAGAGAAGTTACAACTCAGAAAAGAAAAGAAAACATAAAAATAAAGAATACAAAAAAATTGAGAAGAAAGAAGAAGAAGAAGAGAATCAGTAGCATTAATGGAGTAGGGTTAGAGTTCCATGGGGAACACTAGGTTGTGTTAGGGTCCTTTGATCTCAGTTCACTAGTGCTTTGGATGCCAAGTAAGGTCTTGCACCATGTTTTCACTATATCATTTGTTAAATGCTATTGTTGTTATTAATTGTTCAAGCTTGCTTATTTAGGTTCAATCTAACTTAGTGTAATTCAATTAGTAGAGTTTAGGTGTTAATTTGGTCATTAGCTTTGAAATTCTTCAAAACAGTTAGTTAAGGGGGTGTTTGGTTCAAGCCAGACTTGCATGATTGTGTTGTTTAACTACTGTTTTGTTGGCACCAGCAGCTCCCTTAGGTCAAATTAGAGTTATATTAGTCATAAAGTAAGCACTTACAATACAAAAAATCAAATTAGCTTTTATATCTCATTAAGCTTAACTGTTTGAGAAATTAGATAGTTTAAGTTGTAATTTAGCTCATTAACTGTCCACACTACTTAAATTAGTTGCATTTAGTAATAATATAACAAACTCAGTTAGTTTAGGTAGTTAGAATTTCACCAAAGTCAAATTGTTGTCAAAAACTCCAAAAGTCAAAGTTCAAAGTTGTCAGAAAATCCAGAATTTCAGAGAATTATCATGAATTTTGTGTTAGGTTTTAAGGTTTGAAATTTCTTTAGTATGAAGTGTCACATTTGAACTTTAGAATCCCATAGGTATCATATTTTTGTGAATTTTACTGTGGGCCCTACACTTGCCCAAACAGGCCTGCAGGGAAAGCAACATGCCCTGCACCCAGTTTCTTTGAGAGAATGGAATTGAGCATGGAGTGCTCAATTCAGGTCTAATTTGCTTGTTATTGGTTGATTTTGAGAGCCTTTCAGGTGGTGATTAGGATTCAGTGGGTAGATTTCCATTTAGAGCTTATTAGACAACTTAAGTCAAGCCCTCTTTTGGCTTATTATTGGCAGTTTGCTGCTGCTTACTCTGCTTTTTCTTATTGATGTCCTTGATCTGTGTTCTTGTTGTTATGCTGGATTAGTTATGCTTATTGTCATTCTTTGTTGTTTGTGTGACCCTTTGAGTTTTTCCTTGGAGTAACTGTTCTAAGAATGGTTGCAAGTAACTAAGATACGAAAACAAAAAAAAACAAAAAAAAAAATTGGAAACATTTGATCTTGAATCTGTTTTTTTTTTTGGAAATCGTAATCCATCCAAATATTGTTGTTGTTATCCGATTTCAAAAGAAGTTAGTAAGTGTCATTTGAGTTTTGAGGTGTAATAAACAAGAGAGAAACAAAAAAGTTGAAAAAAAATAGTTTGGAAAGTTTTGCAAAAAGTGGGTTTCGAACCCCTGACCTCTAGCCACACACAGACACAAACACAACACTCCATACCAACTGCTCTAGGGCACCAGTTCCGTTGGTATTTCTTTCTTTTGTTTATTTAAGGCAATTCCATCCTAGTTCCTTTAATAGCTTATTTGATACTGATAAGCTCATAACAGCTTATTGGTAGGGGTAATTTCTGAATTAGTATTTTTCTCAAGTATCATTTAGCATAAGTTAATTTTTAAAAAAGGTTTCAAATTTTTACACCTTGTAGTTTATTTGTTATTATTTAATTAGTGATAATTAGTTTTTAATTAGTAATAAATAAAATTTTTGTTGAAAAATAAATTTTCTTTTTACTAAAATTTTCTTTTGTCATTTAGTGCGTAAGAAAATTTATTGGAAACCCGTAGGAACTTTGTAGCTCTAATTTCGCATTTTATTTTGTACGTTGACGTTTATTTTTAATAAACGTCACGTTTTTAATTTAGTTTACGTTTTAGGATTCCCGATACTTAATTATGTTTCCCGTAGTGTTTTAGGATTCCCCTAGTTTGATAATTAACTTTTGTTTTACCTTAGGTTAATTTATTTTCAGCTTCGTCCGTTAATTTTCCAATTTCGTTAATTTAACGTATCGTAAAACCAAACAATCTTTCCAACATAAAAGATTTTAATTCCAATCTCATTCAAAGCTTTTCATTCACACCTCGTTGGGGTACGACCCGGGAAATCACTTCCCGGTCTCACAATTTAATATCACTTTCACGAGTTTTGCGAGGTAATCTTTTTCCTAAAAGGTTTACTCGTATTTCTCCACGTCTAGTTGTCTCATGATAACTTAGACCCCACGTTTGTTGATATTTTGATAATTGTTGTTTGCACACACCAAAACACAACGAATCAGGAACAAATTCTTGTTACTCACAAAAAGGACGAGCAAAATACAGTTTTGAAAGAAACAAATGCAGTTTTGAAAAAGGACATTGAATGTTATTAAATACAACTTTCACATTTTCAAAATGCAGTTAAACGTGAAAAGTGCTTTGAAAAGTCATTTCAGGAATTGTATGTCAAAGAACAAAATCTTCAAAAGCAAATGCATGACTTAATTGAGTCAAACGGTAAATTGGTTTCCAAACTAGAAAATGATAAAAATGATCTTAAAAAACAAGTTGCACAACTTCAAAAGGAGCTATCAAAAACACAAACAGAGTTGTCAAATTGTAAACAGGAATTTTATGAACACAAAGTGCAAAAAAGAGAAAAAGAAAATTCTTTAATTGAAGAAAATATCACTCTCGAATGTCAAATAAAAGAATTTCAAAATATCGTTTACAAACATGGAGAATCTGTAACGACAATTCAAAAGTTTACTTTAAAACCAAGACCCGATAAAGGTTTTGCCATTAGCGATTACAGATCAACTTTTCTTCACACTGCGTCCAAAACAATTCCTAAGCTTTACAGTATGGACCAATTGATGGATAATAATGTTGTGCGTGTTGTTGTATATAATACTGAGGAAGAACAAGAACTTGAAGAACAGAGTCGATCAAAAATGAGTCAAGTTGAATATTGCAAACCATATGATTATTCAAAAGTTCCTCATATTTCAAGATCTTTTGTTCCATCAAGAGAAATACCTGAGAAATCATGGTATGTTACTGAGTCTTATGTTTCATCTTCCAATGGGGCTCCTGTCAAACCCGTGGCACAAGTAAATGGTCCATTACCATCTTCTGGTATTGTGATACCTTTACCAACACGTTATCGAGTCTTAGATTATTTTAAAACCTTCATGAAAGGCATCGAAAACTTGGAAAACGTAATTGAACATAATTCGGAAATAAAAATTGCTACTTTTCAATCAGCTTACGAGCGCGAAAAGCGAGACATTTTTCAAAAACAATTTCTACCTTTAGTTCAGAATTTGCGTCATTGTGCTACTCGTTGGGAACAGGAACTCCAAAAAGAAGTTAAATCAATGCAAAACGTTTTCACTCTTAATGAAAATGCAATTTTGGTTCAACAACGCAAAAATCAATTTTTGAAAACGGATTCTGATCGACTCTTGGAAAAAATCCTCACTGCTGATATTTTTTCTCTCGTTATGAATGATCTTTACAAATCCAGCAATGCTATGATGTTTGATAATTACTGCGCTGATATTGATTTGCTGAATAAGGAAACTGAGACATTAAAACATAAATATGAAACGTTGCGTCAAAACAGTGATGATGTGAGAAACAAACTTTCAAACGAAAATTGTCAACTCAAACAAAGGCTTGAATGGTGTCAAGCTCAAAGTCTTGAAACGGAATTGCAACTACAAAGTCACAATGTTTCAAAAAGCTATCAACTTTGCAAAGACAATGTTTTTCTCAAAAATAAATGTCTTCAATATGAAAAAGAAATTGCGGAGTTAAAAATTGAAAACGTCGAATGGCAACAAAACCGCGATCACATTCGTTATTGCAATGGTTTACTTGAGTCTGATATTCAGGATAAAAATCACATCATCATTGATTTGAAAGAGAAAATTAAGCTACTACAAAAAGGAAACTTTGTTGACACCACAGTGATAGCACCAGGGATGTTTCAAATAGACAAAACAGATAAGGGTAATCATACTAAAAGTTCTAATGTTAGCTCTTCCACTTCTACAGGACTAGTTTCCCCTAAGAGCGTTAGCAGCCCAAAGCCAAAAAGCATTAAGAAGACTAAAAAGACTAGGCTCTGGCAACGTAGACGAGGAACACTAGAAGTACAAGAAGTAGAAGATCACCTTAGGAACTTGAATAAAACTCATGTTGCATCTGATTTAGATTCTAATCTGGCAAATTGTAATCAAAATCTTAATGTAACGAATGCTGAACCTTTAAATGCTTTGAATATTAATGCATCTTGTGTGTTTTGTCGTCAAAGTGTGTTATCTGGTGATCATACTAAATGTGTAGCTAATAATCTCTTACATCGTCACAAGAAACGTAGTCAGGCATTCCTTCTAGGTCCACTACTGCCTCTAAGTCTATCTTAGGAAAACTGCCAACTACCGTTTCGAATGATGTTGTAGTTACCCCCACAGCAAAAATCAACAACTCTAGGAACAAGCAAAAAGCAAGCGAATTTTCCAAAAATAAAGCAAAAATTAGTTGGAACTGGCAACGTTGGTTACAATACAAACCAAATTTTAAATGGATTCCTAAACTGTTGAATATCTATACTTCTAACCAACAGGAACCCACCATTTCTTCGGGTTCCACCCTTACTTCTGTTCCATCTTTGTCGTCTACTTGTGATGCAGGTGGTTCAGATTGTTCTCTGGATTGTTGATGGCAGTTGCACCCGACATATGACAGGAAATCTCAAACTTTTAGCTAACTTTGTCTCAAAGTTTATCGGAACTGTCAGATTCGGGAATGATCAATACGCTTTAATCATGGGTTACGGTGACTATGTGAATGGGAATATTGAAATTAAAAGAGTCTACTATGTTGAAGGCTTGGGTCACAACCTCTTTTCAGTCGGTCAATTCTGTGATGGGGATTTAGAAGTAGCATTTCATGAGAAAACTTGTTTTGTTCGTGATCTACAAGGAAATGATCTGATGTCTGGCAAGCGTGGCACTAACCTTTACACAATTTCAATGTCTGACATGATCGCGTCATCTCCTATTTGTCTTCTATCCAAAGCTGAAACGACTAAATCATGGTTATGGCACAAACGCCTTTCTCACTTGAATTTCAAAACAATGACTGATCTCGCACATCACAAATTAGTTGAACGCTTTCCAAGATTCTGCTATGCCAAAGATCACCTATGTCCAGCCTGTGAACAAGGAAAAAGTACCCGTGCTCATTTTCCCTCAAAACCTGAACACAGTACTAATCATGTTTTACAACTGCTTCATATGGATTTGTGTGGTCCGATGCGTGTTCAAAGTATCAACGGTAAACGCTACATTTTAGTAATTGTTGAAGATTACTCCCGCTGGACTTGGGTTTATTTTCTTCGAAGTAAAGATCAAGCTCCTCAAATGATCATCACCTTTCTCACCAAAATACAAGTTTAGCTACGCAACACAGTCAGAATTGTTAGAACTGACAATGGCACAGAATTTAAGAATCAAACTCTAAGGTCGTATTTTGAGAAAGTGGGAATTGAACATCAAACATCCATTCCACGAACACCTGAACAGAATGGAGTAGTCGAAAGACGCAACAGAACGTTAGTGGAAGCTGCACGAACGATGTTAATCAATGCTCAATTACCAGATTATTTATGGGCGGAAGCTGTTTAAACCGCATGTTACACTCAAAACCGTTGTATGATCACAAAACGCCATCACAAAACCCCTTATCAGATTGTTCACAAAAGGAAACCGAACATCAGTTACTTTCATGTATTTGGAGCTCTATGTTACACAGTCAATGATCGTGATGATCTAGGTAAACTTAAAGCAAAGGCTGACATTGGAATATTTGTTGGATACTATGAAAATTCAAAAGGCTTTCGGATATGGAATCGTCGTGCAAGGGAAATTCAAGAAACAATTCATGCTAATTTCGATGAACTCACTCAAATGGCTTCTGAGCAAAATAGCTTAGGACCCGCATCCAACCGTCTAAACTTTCTGGAATCTTCAGCTGAACCGTTGTCACTCTCCCGCAAAGAAGTGGAAACCTTGTTTGCTCCATTGTTTGATGATACGATTGTTAACCGTCCATCTGAGGCCTCACCAAATTCTGTTGCACATCTTGATCAACATCAAGTACCTGATACACCTCAACAAACATCAACAAGTGTTGGAAGAGACGGTCCTCCAATTGTATCACCTACAACAACAGAACAAAACGGGTCCAACTCACAACACTCAGCTAGAGACTTCATACCTTTATCAGTTCTAAATACCGCAGAGCATGATCCAGAACAGTTCATTAACCCATTTGCACCGGCTCCACCTGTCCCCGACATTGCTGAGTCATCTACACACAATTTGGGTCCTGCTCACTTGCGAGATACTTATCAACTTCACCCTTCGACACACAAATGGACTAGAGATCACCCCTTAGTTCAAATTATTGGCCATCCAGATGCACCCATTATGACAAGACAACGACTTCACACAGACGGTGAAACTTGCATATACGCACTCACAGTATGTGAAACCGTGCCAAAGAACGTCAAAGAAGCTATGACTTACGAAAACTGGATTGAGTCTATGCAAGAGGAATTTGAATCATTTCAAAGATTGGAAGTCTGGGAAATGGTTGAAAAACCTGAAGGAATCATTGTCATTGGTTTAAAATGGATCTAGAAAAACAAACTAGATGCAGAAGGAACTATCACATGGAACAAATCACGCTTGGTAGCAAAAGGGTATTCTCAAGAAGAAGGAATTGATTTTGAAGAATCATTTGCTCCAGTAGCTAGACTTGAAGCTGTGCGGATCTTCTTAGCATATGCTGCTCATCGGAATATGATTGTTTATCAAATGGACGTGAAAACGGATTTTCTGAATGGTCAACTCCGTGAAGTGGTTAATGTCAATCAACCTGAAGGATTTGTTGATCCAGAACGTCCCAATCATGTATACAAGCTAAAGAAGTCTCTCTACGGTCTCAAGCAAGCCCCCAGGGCGTGGTATGATAAGTTATCTAAATTCCTGTTGGCTAATAACTTTACTCTAGGCTCGGTGGACCCAACACTGTTTACAAAAACATATGGGGCGAACTTATTAATTGTTCAAATTTATGTCGATGACATTATTTTTGCTTCAACCAACAAACTTTACTCAATGGATTTTGCAAAATTAATGACAGATAATTTCGAAATGTCCATGATGGGTGAACTTACGTTCTTTCTAGGACTCCAAGTTCATCAATCACCCCGTGGAATTTTTCTAAATCAGTCCAAATATGCTCTTGAGATTTTAAAGAAACATGGAATGCAAAGTTGTGATACAATGAATACACCTATAGCCAATTCCACAAAACTAGATGCTGATATACATGGGACTCCTGTTGACCCTACCAAATACCAAAGTATTATTGGGTCCCTCATGTATCTCACATCTAGCAGACCTGATATTGTATTTTCTGTCTATATGTGTTCGCGATATCAGTCTAAACCAACTGAGAAACACCTCAATGAGGCAAAAAGAATCCTTCGATACATAAAGGGAACCATCCATTTGGGAATCTGGTATCCGAAGGATTCTGGTTTTGAACTAATAGCTTTTTCAGACGCTGACCATGCAGGATGCTTAGACACGCGAAAAGGTACATCAGGTAGATTACAGTTTCTTGGAGATAAGCTTGTATCTTGGCAATCAAAGAAGCAGGACTGCACTTGTTGGGATCAAAGTTTTACTATTTTATCAAGTCTCGGTCATTTGTAATAATAGGTTGCTTAAGTTATTATTTCCTTTCATTTATGTTATGTTTACAAGGTTATTAGACTTAAGATATCTAGCCCATGGGCCTCAAGCCCATACGATTTACATGAAGGGAAGGAGTAGGAATGTTGCCCTAGCTCCTTACCTATATATACTAGTCTTAGGTCTCTTGTAAACTTGGTTGTTTATTTGAAATCATAAGGAAACTCTTACACTTATATTTCTCTCATTCAAATATTCACCCAACTCCTTATATCTATCTCATTCTTGTTTGTGTGAAATCAATATGGTGACCTAACAAGTGGTATCAGAGCATCACATGCAGAATATAGCTAGTGCAATGTCTGTCGAGTTTGACTGGCTAAATCCTGAAATGAATATCGACCTCAGTTCCAAAAACCATGAAAAGCCTTACTTCACTGACTGGACTAAACCATTACCTTTGACAGGATTTCCAGATAAACCCAAGTTACCTTACAGCTACTTCTTCAACAAAGATCTTCGTAACATCCAACTCACCCAAGAGACATCCAAGAAGAAATATGCTTCCTCACTTACAATCTCAGTACCAGCCGCAAGATACGAAGTTCCTGCAATTGAAGAGTCTACTCCAATTTTTAGCAACTCCATCGTAGCTTACGACAGAGATGCTCTACACGGGATTCAACACTGGCCAGAATGTCGTCGTCTCGGTTATACTAGCAGATTAGGAGAGAAATCATTGGAAAATGTGAAGCATAAATCTAAGATCATTGCTATCTTGGAGATTCAAGAGTCGAAACGGTTTAACTAGATGTTCATGCGTGAGATTGTGGTTAAACGACAAGATAAAAAGAAGTACAAATTCTCTAAAGCAGACTTTCCAGACCTTAATCTCAATGACATCGAAGACATGTATCTCGAAAAGGTTCAAGGAAGAATGTGTGGATTCGATAGAGAAATTCAGTACAACTTCATGGCATCACTACTTCTATTCATCCGGCGATTGATAGTTCAAGAAAGAGTGGAAGATCTTCAGCTTGGAGTGGAAAGTTACCAACAGAAGATCAATTTGACAAAGCCGCAATTCAAATTTGATGGAATTTATCAAACGTCACAGTTTACTCTCATCCAAGAACCTTCATTTGGTTTCACCCACATCAACAGCAAAAGGCTACAAAGCTTCATGAGGTTCGATGAGATACATAAATTCTGTGATGTTACACTTACATCCGTTCGTGATGGGCTTGTCAAAAGGTTGAATGATGATCGAAGAAAGATAGCTAAAGGTGAACCACCAAGATGGAAATCCAGTTCAAGAAGACAAGTTCGTAACTTTGTCTTGAAGATTGAAGAAAGGCTATTTCGACGGGAACATATCAGACGACTGGAAAGTTATATCGGTGTCAGACCATCATTTCCTATCAGGCTCTTCGAAAGACCCGAACCCAAGTTTACTGACTTTGATGCTCCACTTCCTGATGAAGATTAAATTGGTACATTTGGATATTAATTTTTCAATATTAATTGTTTCATTTGATTGAACTGTTTTCATTATGGCTTGTGCACACATAACAGTGTACAACCCGTTCTTGTAAAGAAAGGACCCTGTGGTACGCATCAGTGCCTCAATCCTTATATAAGGAGCGAAGGCTTCTTACTTCTGAGTAGAGTTAATCAAACATTTTCTGATTTTCATAACTCTGCTCAAAAGACAAGTATTTCACCTCAATAAGTATTCTCTTGTTGAGGGGGAGCACTTGAAAAAACTCATCGTTTGTAATACAAATTTCTTGTTGATATCTCCCCATAAGACTCAAAAAGCATATTTTAATCAAAAACAACATCTCATATGCTATTTTTGAGGGGGAGAAAAAGTGAATGTGATTAAAATATGAAAGTTCTAAGTTGCTTTAAGTCAAATCTCATGCAAGCTAGACTCAGAATTGACCCAGGAATTGACGAAACATAAAAGTTAGTAATCTCGAAAAGACTTATCCTCGACGGGTAATAACATCAAGTTAGTTACTAGAGCTAGTTGTCACCTAAAAGCTGACAATGGAACTCTTTAACTAGCCACGTAAGCGTGTCTCGAAAAGGATTTGTCTTAGTAGAAATGTACAGTTTCGAGAAACTTTCTGTGGATTTGACCAGGCCGGGTAATAACTTCAAGCTAGTCTAACTAGTGATGTAAGCGTGTCTCGAATCGTTCAGGTTCACTGAAAGTGGATCAATTCAAAAAGTGCTTGTTCCTCCCGCATGTGCAAATTTATTTAAACACTTATGAGCACATGTAAAGGGGGAGCCCTTCTTAAGTAAACACAAAACTCTCAAAGTGTTAAACAAAATAATTTGATAATCACAAACACTTTTAGAGATTTTCAATCAAAGGTTTCTTGGCTATTGTCGGATAATCTTGGAGTTATAAGATGATTAAGATAGGAAATACAGTCCGATGATCCGCCAGAGCCGGAGGGATCTACCCAAGGACATCACCGTTAGTTAGAATTAGAAGTCCTTAGGTATGATACGATAAAAGGAGAAAAGAATGAAAGGGAAAGAAGGAGTTGAAGAATTAAAAAGAAAAGTAAAGAAAAGGGTGAAAAGAAATAGCCCTCCATATGTTCAACCTTAGGGCAGACACCGGGTTCAACTCATATGCTACTGGTTGTTACTATGGTGACACCGGTATTGAAGACAAAGACGTCATGGACCCAGTGACGCACTGCACTAAACCTTCTTAACCACTCAAGTTCTCTTAAAAGAGCTTGTTTCATTCTCACGGGGAACCGGTGTAATCTATCGACCTATCTCTTAGAGATGGTTGATATTGAAGCAGGAGACCCCTCCCTAGTCTCCACATAGGAAACCTAAGTGTGCACGTTTCGAGTCTAGAGCCATGAGATACATCAAAGATCTCTTAGGAACACTTAGTATTTCTACAATTGGTGTTCTACATCATTGAACACCAGCTGTAAACTATCGAGTCCTTCGCAGATCTTAGCAATCTGCCGAGAACGTTTATGAGAGAATTTACATAAGTATTTCTCAATGATTGAACGGAAATCCTGCCAGGGTCAACATCAAACAGCCCTGACAGCAGGTCACTTCGGTAACTCCTTGTGGGTTACACTTAGTGTTTGTGGTGGTTTCTTAGCGGTCTACAGTCGTGGAGTGATCCCCAGCGACTCACCCAGTCATTGAGCTACTTAGTAGGTCTTGTAAGCTCCTTCGGGAGTATCTGATATGGTAATGGCCTTGATAAGGGTTAGAAGGAGTCTTCACACTACGCTGTTGACGATCTCTAATTCATTATCTATAAGTACCGGATATTTTATTGCTCACTGTTTACATGCAGGGTTACATCATCTCCATGGCGACGGATTCCACATGCTCATACATGCATCTTGAAGTCATCAAAAGCTCCCTCAAATATCAAAGCAACACAAAGTTCAAAGAAAGATTCTATGCCAAAAAGAAGAATCTACAAAGTATAAAGACTAAAGATCTAATGTGAAAGAAAGGGACTACGTGCATGTATAAGTCAGAATTCGAAGATGTATGAGCATGTTGGAATGGCAGACTACCACCACAGACGCGGAAGTGACGAAAGGCAGACAACTCCATTATTTGATCACTATCACAACAACAATGAACAAAGCACAAAGAACGATGAATGATTCTAAACTCATGATTATTGAAAGACGTCTAAAGCTATGAAAGTCAAAATGAAGAAATGACAAAGACGTCAAGCAACCGTGATGACCGACCCTTAGGGGGAGATTGTTGGGATCAAAGTTTTACTATTTTATCAAGTCTCGATTATTTGTAATAATAGGTTGCTTAAGTTATTATTTACTTTCATTTATGTTATGTTTACAAGGTTATTAGACTTAAGATATCTAGCCCGTGGGCCTCAAGCCCATGCGATTTACATGAAGGGAAGGAGTAGGAATGTTGCCCTAGCTCCTTACCTATATATACTAGTCTTAGGTCTCTTGTAAACTTGGTTGTTTATTTGAAATCATAAGGAAACTCTTGCACTTATATTTCTCTTATTCAAATATTTACCCAACTCCTTATATCTATCTCATTCTTGTTTGTGTGAAATCAATATGGTGACCTAACAGCACTTCACTGTCATCAACAGAATCTGAATACGTAGCTATGTCTGCTTGTTGTGCTCAGGTCATTTGGATGAGATCACAACTTAAAGACTATGGCTACCTATTCAATAAGATTCCGATCTACTGCGATTCCAAAAGTGCCATTGCAATCTCCTGCAACACAGTCCATCACTGCAAATCCAAACACATTGACCTCCGCTATCATTTCATCAAGGAGCATGTCAAAAAGGGTACAGTTGAATTATATTTTGTGGGAACTGAGTACCAATTGGCGGACTTACTTACAAAAGCCTTAGCTCTATCAAGGTTTGCTAGTTTAGTTCACCAAATTGGTATGCGATGTTTGACACCAGAGGATCTGGAAAAGTTTCTAAAACACAAGTAAATGTCAAACATCAAACAAACTAACTTTGTAAATAATTTTTTTATCAAATTTATAAAAACATCAAAAACACAAAAAGATTTTTTCTATTTCTTGCAATTAAAAAAAAAAACAACACCAAGTATATCGCTTCCTGTCAACACCTTGTTATTTCTTTCTCTTTGACAAGTGTTGAGGGAGAGACACGCTCAAAATTTTTCTCATGTTTTTTCAAAACGGTATACTTGCATATTTCCTTAAGATGCGTTGTTTCAGAATTAATGGATATCTCATTTCCTTTTCTTTTCATAAACCGTGTCATAAGGTAGTGTATTTTTGATTATCAACTTGTATCTAACTTGAGGACTCATGATGCAAAATTAGTAGTAGATTTTATGATCTAATGGTGCTGGGAAAGCTCTGTGGGACCTACAAGAACCTTTTGGGATGCTATAAAAGGAACAAGAAGGGCAGAGGAACAGTAGTAGATTTTTTAGTATAACTTAGTTTAGTTTTAGGTCGTATTAGAGTAATTTCAATTTCCAATTGTAATTTCTAATCTAAAACAGTTGTAATCTTTATTTTAAGTGTAATTTCATCTTTATTAAAGCTCAATTCCAAGTTTCCTTTTACGAATTCATTTTGACATTTTTCAAGTAAATTTGACAAATTTACTTAATTATTGTTAAATGTTGTTTCAGTGTTCATTTAAGCTTCAATAAGTTAATTTTAAGCTTTTATAAAGCTTTCAAAGCTTTGATACCAGTTTTAGTTTATAATCCAAAAATACATGAAATACGTGCTTCAAATCCTCAATCTGTAAGTTTCTAAATGATCTTAAGGCTATTTCAAGCAATGATTTTGATTTAATCTCAACTTTAACAGTTTGATTAAAAGATATTGCGATTTGTAGGTCTAGGGTTTCATGAATTTCGGAATCCATTCAAACATGTTCGATTGTGTTGTTTTTCATAGGGCTTTGGTCCTAAATCATGTTATGAACGTTTCTATAACAACTAATCATAATTTAAAACATGTTTGGTAGATTTTTGATAACTAGGGTTTATATACGATTTGGGTTTTATTGATTTGTGGTTTGTTTTATTGATATTATTGGTGGGATATGATGTCTTCTATGTATATATCGTTTTGTATCACTTTAATTATGAATTAATCCATGTATGCATAAAAATCGATGGCTAGGGTTTATGTTCATATAAGGTCTTTTCTTGTTTTGATGTTCCTATGGTCTATTATCCGTGCACAACCTGTTTCTGCGAATCATAATAGATGCATAACACATTAGATATAATAAATGTTTACATGTCTTTGTGTTTCTCGATAAGTTGTGATATCCAAGTTTCGAAATTCCTCCATGTGTTGTTTTCTTGTACCGAAATTGATTGTATATCATTCTATGCTTCAGGTTACAACCTTTGGATCCTCAATATTTCATAAGAAACGTACGTTGCCACAGTTTTGAGATTCTTGTATAAGAATTTTTCGGGAACACTTTTCGCAATAACCAGCATTGGTGAAACTTTTCGAAAACACACCTAACAAGGGTTTTCAAAAAGATCTCAAAGTTTTGTATTTTTCTCGAAAAATCCACTTTGTAATCTTTTTGAAAATGGTTGTTATATGTGTTTGCGAAAATTGTTCATCACTGGTCATTTTTCGAGATCACATATGAAGAAAAAATTTTCGCAATCGCTCATATTGAATATTTGCGAAAATATTTCAAAAGAGTATGTTCTCGATAAAATATTTATCGAGAACACACTTGGAAATGTTTTTGAAAATCTTCATTATGCACGTTTGCGAAACTCTTCCTCTTATGTCTGACTTTCGAAATCATGCTTAAGTAATTTTTCGAAATCAAGGAATTTTATGTTTGCGAAAAAATTGACATTAATATATAATTTCGAGATCATGGCTTGTTGTAATTTCGAAAACATGTAAATTGTGATGATGATTATTATATGATGTAACGTGTGATGTAATTATGTATCTTGGATAGTGTCTGTGCATATGCGAATGTATGAGTACTCTATACTTGATTTCATGATTCTAAATTATCTTAGTATACTTCACTCGTCACTTCACATATAACAATTACACCATCTGTGCTTAAATGATTCAAAATGTGTATCTGTAATCAAACTTGTGATCGTGCTAACGAGTAACAAATATGGATGTTTGGTTTTTGATAATGTCTTTTCAGATTAACATGGCTGAACAGGACGAGAATGTCCCCGAACAAACTCTTCCGTTACTCACTATGAATGACATCATTCCCGCTGACTACAACGTCACCATTGGTAGAAACAATCCTCGAGTTGACTTCGACAAGTTGAGAATTCCTGAGAATTCGTGCAAGATTGTCAAAGATATTCTCCTTGCACATCCATGCAAGCATCTGCTCGACAAATCTACTTTAGTTCCTGTGTTCTACCTTCATCAGTTCTGGCTTACGGCATAGGTGAACCTAGATGATGAGTCTTTCACTGTCACGCTGGATCGACAAGTCTACACTGTAGATCACGATGTCCTTCGTACAGTCTTCCTTCTACCTCAACCTGAGAATGAATTTGTTCCAATGTTGCCTGAACTGGATCTCCTGGATTTCCTCATTGACCTAGGATACGATTTTCAAGACGAATTACCTCTGATTAAGCATTCCAGATTCAATGCGAAGAATATACCTCAGCCCTGGAGAACTTTCTATTTGTTAGTCATACGTTCTATATCAGGAAGAAAAAGTGGTCACGAACATCCCAGACTTGAGCACTTACAAGTGTTTTGGAGAATGGTCAGTATGTTACCGATTGACTTTGCAATTCCCATAATGAACGATATAGTCTACAACATTCAAACCGGACGTGAAAAGACTATGATCCCGTTCATAAGATTCACTAAGCTAATCATTGAGCATTTTTGTAAAGACACACCGGAATTCATCAAAAGAATGGGAGATCCAAATGAACCAAAGAACCTCTTAGAGGACGACTTCACCATTTCTTTTGTCAAGATGACCACGTCTTCTACAAAGCAAAAGGGAAAGAGGCTTCCTGAGTACTTTCTTGATGAAAATATCAGGAAATGTTCAAGCTATGAATACTACGATAATGCTTTTAAAGGGATTCAGGAAGAGACTACCATACAGACTCGAAGTAAAGGAGGTGTGAAATCTGGGAGTACTAGCAGAACCACTGGTTCAACGCAATCTAAGTCAAAGGCTACTCCCAAAACTAAACCTTCCACCAAACCGAAACCTACACCCAAACCTAAGCCTGCAACTAAGCCAAAGAAGAGGGTAACACCAAAGCGCGCTCTTCGAGATGAACCTACACCACCACCCTCTGAAAGCGACTCTGAGTTTGACACAGAATCTGAAGAAGAAGAGGCAGACTTTGAACGAAGAGTAAGAGTACCTGAAGAAGCATTTCCAGAAACGGAAATTGCTATACAACAAAGTCTAGAAACCTTTGAAGCAGATAAAAGAAAAAGAAAAGGGATCACGATAAATGAACCTAATAATGATGAAGAAGACGAACCAATTGTTGAACAACTGGTCGACAAAAGAAAATTGAAAAGTATAGTTGTCGACACACGGGCCGAAGAGAAGAAATTTCTCAAAGATCAGAGGGAAGCATCTCTCCTCAGCCGACTTCATCCTCAACCTTCATCACCACCTGTCAATCAACCAGAGCATGAAGGTACGACTAGCAGCACCGTTCCTCCCATTATGTCTACCACTTTAGAACCAGCTTTACAACCTAGTGACAAAGAAGGGGACAAAGATGCGGATGGCAACTTCACTATGACGAAAACTGCAAATGTTGAGGAGAATGTTGATGAACAGGAGAATATTGCCTTCGATTAGGGGTTTGATCCTTTCACCACACCAGAGTTTCTTGCACAGGAAGAAGAGGAACGTAGAAGAAAGGAGAATGACGAAAAGGAAGCATTTGACACCAATGTATTCCTTCAGTCACCCTCTCAATCTAAGCAGACATCTTCACAATAACCTCCACCTCCTAAAGACTCTCCACCAAAGGATCCGACTCCTCCAGCTTCTTCTTCAAGCTCCCACAACGAGTCATTGTCTGAATCATCACCGGAGCATTCATCTCCTACACCCTCTGAAACCACATCTAAGCAACAATCAATCAATGAACCAACAAAACCAGTTGATCTTCAGGAGCAAGTCAATAGTCTCACAACCATGGTTACTAGTCTTGCTAAACAAGTTGAAGATTTTCAGGAGGCAAAGCAGCAAATCGATAAGTTCATGAAAGCATATTTGACAAGACTCATCAGGACTTTCACACTAGATTACCTTACTGAGAATCTGGTTGAAATCGTCACTCCTGAAGTGACAAGTCTTGTTGCACCAATTAAGGACAATTTGGAGCACGGAATCAGAAGTGTTGTAAAGAAAATGTTGTCAACAACACCATTCACGCTTCATCATGCTAAAGCTTCAACATCAACTCCAGTCATTTCTGAACCATCAGTCGAAGACCTGCTTACTCAACTCTACGACAAAGTTGCATCCAAAACCACTTTGACAATTGAGGAAACTGCACTTATCGACGCCATTGCAGCTAACTTGTCTAAAGAGTCGTGCAAAGATGCTGCTGGATCCTTGAAGAGGTCAAGGAAAGATGACGACCCGGACCCGAACTCAAAAGGTAAGAAACACAAGTCCGGAACCGGTCCATCATCTTCTCACCAACCACAAAAGGATCCTACTCGTCCTGGAAATTAGCAACACACTTCAACTACTGGTCAAGGTCCCACAGATGAGGAAGAAAATCTTATGCACCCAACTGATGATTATGAAGGACAACCCGATACCGATTACCGTGCCTCACCTATTCCCGATTCTCAACCTGGACCATCGTCAACCTCAAAAGCTCAAGACAAGGATACTACATCCAAGTCTAAGAAATCAAAGAAAAGAAGGCGTCATTCATGGCTCGACAATGATGACACACCTGAAAATGATTGGTTGACTGATTTGGTCAAAGCTCAACCTCCTCTAGATGACGAAGAACCACTCCCAGGTAATACACTGCAATATACTCAGGTTATCATGAAGCAGCTTCAGATTGAGAAACTTACAAAGGCGGAGCTAAGAAGAATCGATAGGGATGCACATGAATTCCTCAAGACTAGATTTGGAAATACGACGGAACTCGAATTTCATATGCAGAATATAGCTAGTGCAATGTCTGGTAAGTTTGACTGGCTAAATCCTGAGGCGAATCTCGACACCTATTCTAAAAAACAGGACAAACCTTACTTCACCGATTGGACTAAACCATTACCTCTGCAAGGATTTCTCAAAAAACCTAAGATACCTTACCGCTTCTTCTTCAACAAGGATCTCCGTAACCTCCAACTCACTCAAGAAAAATCAAAACAGAAATATGCTTCCTCATTGACTATCTCAGTACCAGCCGCAAGATACGATGTTCCTGCAATTGAAGAATCAACTCTAGTATTTAGCGACTCTATTGTAGCTTACGACAGAGATGCTTTACACGGGATTCAGCACTAGCCTGAACGTCGTCGTCTCGGTTACACTCACAGGTTAGACATCAAGTCATTAGAGAATGTGAAGCATAAATCAAAGATCATTGCTATCTTGGAGATTCAAGAGTCGAAACGATTTAACTACATGTTCATGAATGAGATTGTGGTTAAATGACAAGATGAAAAGAAGTATAAATTCTCATAAGCAGACTTTCCCGAACTTTATCTAAATGACATTGAAGACATGTATCTAGAAAAAGTTCAAGGAAGAATGTGTGGATTCGATACAAAAACACAATACAACTTCATTTCATCTCTACTTCTCTTCATCCAACGATTGATAGTTCAAGAAAGAGTGGAAGATCTTCAGCTTGGAGTGGAAAGTTACCAACAGAAGATCAATCTGACAAAGCCACAAGTTTCATTTCCTGGAATTAATCAGATGTCACAGTACACGCTCATCCAAACACCATCTTTGGCTTCACCTACCTCAACAGCAAAAAGTTAATAAGTTTTATGAGGCTCGATGAGTTACAAAAGTTCTGTGATGTCACGCTCAAAACAATTCGTGATGGGTTAGTCAAAAGGTTGAATGATGATCGGAGAAAGATATCTAGAGGTGAAACTACAAGGTGGAAATCCAGTGCGAGAAGACAAGTTCGAAACTTTGTCATGAAAATTGAAGAAAGGTTATTTTGTCGGGAACAGATCAGATGATTGGAAAGTTATATCGGTGTCAGACCTTCATTTCCCGTCAGACTCTTCCAAAGACCGGATCCTCAGTTCACAGACTTTGATGCTCCGATCACTGATGAACTATAAACTGGTACACAAGGGTTTTAACATTTCAATATTTACTATATTTACTATTTCACTTGACTGATTTGTTATCATAATGGCTTGTGCACATATAACAGTGTACAACCCGTTCTTGTAAAGAAATGACCCAAAGGTACGCATCAGTGCCTCAATCCTAATATAAGGAGCGAAGGCTTCTTACTTTTGAGTAGAGTTAATCAAACATTTTCTAATTTTCATAACTCTGCTCAAAAGACAAGTATTTCACCTCAATAAGAATTCACTTGTTGAGGGGAAGCACTTGATACAAACTCATCGTTTTGAAAAACAAAAAGTGCTTGTTGATATCTTCTCATAAGACTCAAAAAGCATATTTTAATTAAAAGTTTATCAAAAACAACATCTCATATGCTATTTTTGAGGGGGAGAAAAAGTGAATTTGATTAAAATATGAAAGTTCAAAGTTTCTTAAAAGTCAAATCTCATGCGAGCTAGACTCAGATTCACCCAAGAATTGACAAAACATAAAAGTTAATAATCGAAAGGACTTATCCTCGACGGGTAATAACATCAAGTTAGTTACTAGAGCTAGTTGTCACCTAAAAACTGACAATGGAACTCTTTAACTAGCCACGTAAGTGTGTCTCGAAAAGGATTTGTCTTAGTAGAAATGTACCGTTTCAAGAAACTTTCTGTGGACTTGACCAGGCCGGGTAATAATTTCAAGCTAGTCTGACTAGTGATGTAAGCGTGTCTCAAATCGGTCTTGTTCACTGAAAGTGGATCAATTCAAAAAGTGCTTGCTCCTCCCACATGTGCAAATTTATTAAATACTTATGAGCACATGTGAAGGGGGAGCCCTTCTAAAGTATACACAAAACTCTTAAAGTGTTAAAAAAATGTTTAATAATCATAAACACTTTGAGAGATTTTCAATCAAAGGTTTCTTGGCTATTGTCGGATAATCATGGAGTTATAAGGTGATTAAGATAGGAAAAACAGTCCTATGATCCGCCTAAGCCAGAGGGATCTACCCAAGGACATCACCAATAGTTAGAATTAGAAGTCCTTAGGTATGATACGATAAAAAGGAGAAAAGAATGAAAAGGGAAAGAAGGAGTTGAAGAATTAAAAAGAAAAGTAAAGATAAGAGTGAAAAGAAATAGCCCTCCATATGTTCAACCTTAGGGCAGACATCGGGTTCAATTCGTATGTTGCTGGTTGTTGCTAAGGCAACACCGGTATTGAAGATAAAGTCGTCATGGACCCAGTGACGCAATGCACTAAACTTTCTTAACCACTCAAGTTCTCTTACAAGAGCTTGTTTCATTCTCACAGGGAACCAGTGTAATCTATCGACCTATCTCTTAGAGATGGTTGATATTAAAGCAGGAGACCCCTCCCTAGTCTCCGCATAGGAAACCTAAGTTGGCACTTTTTGAGTCTAGAGCCATGAGATACATCAAAGATCTCTTAAGAACACTTAGTATTTCTACAACTGGTGTTCTACATCAATGGACACCAGCTGTAAATTATCGAGTCCTTCACAGATCATAGCAATCTGCCGAGAACGTTTATGAGAGAATTTACATAAGTATTTTTCAATGATTGAACGGAAATCCTGCCAGGGTCAACATCAAACAGCCCTGACAGCAGGTCATTTCGGTAACTCCTTGTGGGTTACGCTTAGTGTTTGCGGTGGTTTCTTAGCGGTCTACAGTCGTGGAGTGATCCCCAGCGACTCACCCAGTCATTGAGCTACTTAGTAGGTCTTGTAAGCTCCTTCGGGGGTATCTGACATGGGAACGGCCTTGATAAGGGTTAGAAGGAGTCTTCACACTATGCTATTGACAATCTCTAATTCCTTATCTGTAAGTACCGGATGTTTTAGTGCTAACTGTTTACCTGCAGGTACACATCATCTCTATGGCGACGGATTCCACATGCTCATACATGCATCTTGAAGTCATCAAAAGCTCCCTTAAAGATCAATGCAACACAAAGTTCAAAGAAAGATTCTACGCTAAAAAGAAGAATCTACAGAGTATAAAGACTAAAGATAAAAAGTCTAAGAAAGGGAACTACGTGCATGTATAAGTCAAAGTTCAAAGATGTATGAGCATGTTGGAATGGCGGACTACCACCACAGACGCAGAAGTGACGAAAGGCAGAAAACTTCATAACTTGATCACTATCACCACAACATTGAACAAAGAACAATGAACGATGAATGATTCTTACCTCATGATTTTTGAAAGACGTCTAAAGCTGTGAAAGTCAAAGATGAAGAAATGATAAAGACTTCAAGCAACCGTGATGACCGACCCTTAGGGGGAGATTATTGGGAACGTAGTTTTACTATTTTATCAAGTGTCGGTCATTTGTAATAATATTAGGTTACTTAGTTATTATTTACTTTCATTTATAATATGTATTAAGTTTACTAGGCTTAAGTAATGAAGTCCATGGGCCTCCAAGCCCACACGAAATGATGAGTGGAAGGAGAGGGTGTGTTGCCCTAGCTCCTTCCCTATAAATAGTAAGCTTAGGTCATATGTAAACTTGGTTGGTTATTTGAAATCATAAGGAAACTCTTGCAATTATTATTCTCTCATTCTCATAATCATCTCATCCTTATATCTATCTCATTCTTGCTTGTGTGAATTCAATATGGGTACCTAACAAAAAGTCCTTTTTATAACTTTGGAATAATTACAAGTTCAATCCCTAGAAAATTAGATTTTTCAAAATTAGTCCTTGGGCTAAAATCTTTACAAACCCAAATAATCAATCCAAATCCAATTAATAAACACAAACTACCTATTCCCCTTATCCAGCCTTTTCACCCAAGCCCAATCAACAAAAGGCCCATTTTCCATTTAAAATCAAACCTGGTCTTTGACCACGTTGACCATGCCCATCCCCAGCCTCTAATCCACCTCTTGCTTCAACCTCACCCTGCTACTCCTGACACCACCACTCCACCACCTGCTTCCACCTTTACCACCTCACCACCTTCTCTGTTACTCCCACAACAAAACCCACTTCCTTGGGTTTACCTTAGGAAACAACACGTGGCAAACCTACATCAACCACCACCCCTACAACTGCCACCACCACCTCTGCCACCCTGACACCACCACACCCCTTATCCCTTCAATGCCACACATTCCAAGACCAATAAATACACCTGAGCCCTCCCTATTACACGTTACAGCCCAATTGGTATTTAACCAATTTTCCCGCCAAAACTTGATTAATGGCCAGGATGAGTTTTTATGATCTAATGGTGCTGGGAAAGCTCTATGGGACCCACAAGAACCTTTTGGGATGCTATAAAAGGAACAAGGGCAGAGGAACAGTAGTAGATTTTTTAGTATAGCTTAGATTAGTTTTAGGTCGTATTAGAGTAATTTCAATTTCCAGTTGTAATTTCTAATCTAAAACAGTTGTAATCTTTATTTTAAGTGCAATTTCATCTTTATTAAAGCTCAATTCCTGGTTTCCTTTTACGAATTCATTTTTCCAGTAAATTTGACAAATTTACTTAATTACTGTTAAATGTTGTTTCAGTGTTCATTTAAGCTTCAATAAGTTAATTTTAAGCTATTATAAAGCTTTCAAAGCTTTGATACCAGTTTTAGTTTATAATCCAAAAATACATGAAAATTACACAAAAATAGAAAATAAATAAAAAAAATAATGTACAAAAATGAGGAAGGCATGGAGCAAGGGAATTCTGGAATGCCCTTGGGTTTAGTACCTCAGGGGAGGTGTAGGTTGTAGTTTGGTGCCCTGTTACCTATCTCAGTTTGATGCTATTGTAAGCAATTTCCACAATTTTGGCATTCATTGCTCATGTACTTCATTTTTTTGCTTATTTCAGTTCATTTATGTTTATTTGATATTAGTATGAGTTAAGAATTCAATTTCATGGTTTAATTTATAGGTTTGCTTCATAAATGTTTAATAACAGTTCAATTAAGGGGTGTTTAGTTTAAGCCAAAACTGTGCACTCTTGTTGTTTATTATGTTATCTTTCTGCATAACTCTATTACTTTAGGCCTAGGTAAGTCAGATATATCATAAAATCAAAAGGTATAATGAAAAAAAGTCAAAATCAACTCATAATCATCATAACAGTCCACTGTCTTGTATTTTAGATCCATAAACTTCCATATTAGTGTAAAAGTTGTAGCTTTAGCCTAATTTAGCTTCATTTCATCTTATTACATCTTATTTAGTAAGTAGGAATCATTAGAAACTCACCATAGTCAAACCCAGTGCAAAATCTCAAAAGTTAAAATATCCCCTTTGACAGAAAAGTCAAAACTTGAGGGAATTGTTTTGATTTTTGCACTTGGTATTAGGACCTGAGACTTTCAAAATACATAGTCTCCCACCTCATCTTTGGAGTCCCACTTTCATTACATTTTTGCCATTTTTTGTGTGGGTCCCTCAAGCCTTCAAACACAGCTGCAGGGGAGTACTCAGCCTGCTGCACCAGCTCCACCATCAGTAGCCCAACTTTGGTGGGTCCCACAGACCTCACCAGTGGGCCCCACACTTAGTTTCTTGGCTTCTTGGACTCACAAGCTGCAAACTCTCTAGTGTTAACAAGCTTTTGACCCTGAGCTGCCTTGTGCACCCTTGAACCGGCTTCAAACTTTGTCCCATTTTTGTGTTGAAACCAAGACTTCAAGTGCTTATTTTCATGCTTATTGGCTTATTCAGAGGTCCTAACTTGTTGTTCTTGCTTAATTCAGTTCACTTTACTTGTTTGCACTTAATTTCACCCCTGTGGACCCCACAGAGGCTCATTCATAGCCTTGGTCAACAAAAGTCAACTGTTAAGCCTTTTAGTGTCCATTTTGCTTAATTTTAAGTTTGGGAAAAGTTGTTTTCACAAAAGTTCTTTGTTTTTAAGTATGAAATAGTGTTCCAAAAGAAAATCTAGAAAAATCCAATTTAAAATTAAGTGATAGTTTCTATTTAATATTAAGTATCTTTTTAATTTTCCTTTTTAGCTTTTTATTAAATAATTTGCATTTTTATATTTTTCTTAATTTTATTTTATATTAAAGTAATTTTTGTAATTTTTTCAGATTTTTATATTGTCATCTAGTATTTATTAGAATTAAATATAGTTTAAGTAATAATTAATTAATATTTAAGTATTAAATAGCATAATTAGTTTTTATCAAGTAATACCTAGTTTTTATATTTTTCCTAATTTTATATGTTATAAAATAATTTTAGGAATTTTTCTAGAATTTTTACTGTTCATCTTCTAATCTTTATAAATTAATTAGTTTAATTAGTAATTAATTAATATTTAGTCTAATAATTAGTAAAATAGTTTTAAAACATATAAAATAAACTTTTTATAATTTTTTAGGATTCCTATGATGGTTAATTAGTTTTATAAAATATTTCTTAAATTTCTAAGTCATTTTTAGTATTATTAGTAATTTAAAATAGTTTAAATAGTTTAATTAAAATTATTAGTATTTCATTAATAGAAAATCACAAAAAGACAAAAAGACATATTTTTAAGTTTTTATATAATTTTTAAGTTATTTTAGAAGTTTTAAAAATAGATTTTTATTTTCTTAGTTTTTATTTAATATTATATTATATTTAGTATAAATTAAATATTAATAATAAGTAATTAAATAGTTTTAATTGATAATAAATAATAAAATAATCAAAAAATTAATTTTCCTTTTAATTAAATTTTCTTTTAATATTAAGTTTGTAAAAGTTTCATTTTTACCCCCCGTAGTTTATATTTGCTTAAAACTCACCTTTTTTCCAGCACGCATACGTATCTGTTCACATTTCAGTTTACGTGTATACATATCTGTTTCATGTGTTTGTTTTATACTGTATTCCTAATCATTCCAGTAGTATAAACAAATCCAAATCTTTATCTGGTTACTTCCCATTCAAATTCACCCGATCACAAACCCGTTTTTATACCATCACACCTCGTTGGGACATAACGACCCGGGAAAAAACTATACTATCCACGGAGCATTGACTCTAGGTAGTTTGACTTCGTTGACCAAATCACTTGGTCAATTTAGTTGACCGTTTGGAAGCAATCAATCCTCAAGGTTGATACCGATTCTGAAGAGGAGCGCAAGGGTGCCAAGCGCAAGGCTGCTGATGATGGTGGTGAGGGTACTTCCAAGCGCAGGCGCCACATTATTACTATGGATGAGTCCACAGATGAGGAGGCGTCGCAATTCGTTGCTGCGCATGATACTGCTGAGACCTCTTCTCCTACGTAAGTGACAATAGATTTGTTATCTGTTTTCCTTCAATTTATTTGATATACAATGCCTTGACTCCTTGCTGTTTGCGTGTAGTGCCAAGGCTGCGAGTGATGCCGCGTATGTGGAGCAGGTGTCTCCGCAGGTGACTCGTTCTCCCGTGGAGGAGCCGTTGAAGGCCTGCGAGTGTTTATCTACTGAGGAACTGATAAAAGAGCTCAGTGTGGCTGCTGCGCACCAGGCTTCTTGGGTTGCCCAGCTCGGGACCAAGTATGCTGGTGAAGGTAGTGCCAGCACGCAGAAGGATGAGGAGATTGCGCGGCTAAAGGCACAGTTGGTGAGTGCACATGATGAGGTGAGGTCCACGAACTTGTATGCTCAGAAGCTGGCTGGTGAGAAGGTGTCTTTTCTTGCTCAAGTGAGCCAAGTCGAGTCTGCGTATAATGAGTACAAAAGCAATTATCATTGGGCTCTGAGGTACGTGGAGCAAAACAAGAGCAATCATTTTGCTAAACTGGACGAGTTGATTAAGGTTGTAAATGAGTCGTTGGAGCGTCAGGAGGGGAAGCTGCGTAAGCTCAGCATAGAGTATGACGAGGAGCTTTATCCACATTTGTTATCCACCATTGCTGAGCGCAGGTATTCCATATTCTTTTGCTTCCTTTTGCCTTACTTGGTTTCTCATTGAATTGTCATCTAATGAGCGTGTTGTGTTTGTAGGTGGTTAATCAGTCATTGTCTCCGGTTAGCTGCTATGGGTACGTTGGAGTCCCAAGAGGTTGTGGAGGCCTTTGGGAAGGTTATGGAGTGTGCCATGGCGCGTGGCAAAGCTCAGGCTATGGAGGAGCTTCATGAGAGCAAGATGCTGACAGTGCCGCTCGCAGAAGTGCCTGGCTATAAGGCGGATGCTTATGATGAGCTTGTAGAAGCCATGGAAAAAATGAAGCTATTTGAGTTGTCGTGGATCGCGCAGCTGGAGCGTGACCAGGATCAACCCATTAAGGTGATTATGGAAGGGTTGATCCTAGGGAGGCATATTCTGGAGGATGCGAGACTCAGCCCGACTATTTTTTGAAGCCTGACGAGTCGCAGCTGCAAGTTCCTGTGTTCGCATGACCACGCGACATCCTCAACCCCTTCGCCCTTGAGAAAGAGGTCCCCTTGAAGGATTTCTTAGAGGCCCATCTAGAGAGGGCAGCAAAGAAGAAGGGTACGAAAGGGAAGGCCATCCTTTGTGGTGTCGGTGCCGCGCACCTTCCCAGGTCGGATGGAGTTCCTGTTAGCGTGGCGACCGTGTCAGCCAAAGATTGTTTGTTGTTGAGGAAGCTCCAAGAGGCTGAGAGTTCTGTGAACAGTGAGGGTAGCCCCAAACAAGAGCGTTGTCACAGTATTTAGGCTATCTTAGCTTTTTTTGGTTTTTTTGGTAGATTTACATTTTGTGGCGCATATGCCTGTAAAATCTATATTCTGTGTAAACTCGTGGTTTAATGAATAATGTTTAACTTTTTGTACACACTTGTTTGTGGGATTTTGTACTTAGATTATTTGTCTTATCGTGAAAGACTTGCCAAGAGTCAAAATTAAAACGTACTTAGGAAAATATGTATTAAGTCCATAACTTAATAAATATATGTGAATAAAAAATTCATAAGTGTATGGATAGACTTGCAGCGTGCTGCAAATACTATATCAAGGAACCAAGAGTCTTGGCTCCTAAATTGCTAAACGCGCACAATGTGCGTTATTGCGTATCCTTCGTGGGATGTGCATTAAACTTACTTCAACGTCTTGAAGGTAAGGTGTTTAGCAAGGATGCGTGATCCAATGTTGATGGGTTTGCAACCCTCTTACTCAACGAGTTATTTAGTAGGTTTACTCATCCTTTCTGACATCGTAGGTCTTATTAAGTGCATGCACGCCATGTAGGCAAAATATAAAGTAACAATATTGAGACATAATTAAAAATTTAAGCAATAAAGTTAAATGTGTTATCGAGTTAGCTAGAAACCACAACGTTGTATTAATACTTGCAAGTTTTTGAAAATAAAAGACAATTCCCTAAAAAAAAGAAAATTCAAGTACACGGACATTTATTAGGCACTTACTAAAGCGCAGAGTTGTCTGTGCGTGGGCCGTGGCCTGTCCTAAAGATAGCATCTCTTGAGATTGCAGATGTTCCAAGTGCGTGCTAGCTCATGGCTTTCCATATCACGCAACTTGTATGCGTCGTTGCCTAGTGCTTCTGTAACCTCATAGGGTCCTTCCCATTTGGGTCCAAGCTTGCCCGTGTCTTCTGCATGGCTTGCATCATTAGCGTGATATACAAAGTCTCCTGGCCTGAAAGAAGTGTTCATGACTTTTGCATCATAATACTTCTTCATCTTTGACTTAGCCTTTGCTTCACGTATAGCTGCACGTTCGCGCCTTTCTTCCAACAGATCCAAGTCTATGCGTCGCTCGTCGTCATTAGTTGTGACATTGACTTCCGTCGTGCGGATAGTTGGCATTCCAATCTCGGCCGGTATAACAGCTTCTGTTCCATAGACAAGAGAGAATGGTGTATCTCCAGTGCTAGTTTTTATTGTCGTGCGGTGCGCCCATAAAACATGCAACAACTCATCCACCCATCTTCCTTTGTGTTTGTCAAGGCGCGCTTTTATTCCTTCGCCCAGACTACGATTCGCACATTCAACCAAACCATTGGTTTGTGGGTGCTTAACTGACGCAAAGTGTTGTGTAATGTTTAATTGCGCACACCAGTCTTTGAACGGTTGTCACATAATTGTTTTCCGATGTCCGAAATAATTTCTCCAGGTAGGCCAAAGCGACATACAATGTTGTCCCAAACGAAGCGTTTGACTTGGTTGCCTGTGATACTTGCCACTTCTTTTGCCTCAATCCACTTGGTGAAATAAACTATGGCTACTATGAGGAATTTTAGTCCCCCGCTGCAACTGGAAAAGGGCCTGCAATGTCAATGCCCCATTTATAGAATGGCCATGGTGAGGTGATGGGTGTCAGCTCTTGTTGTGGTCGGAGCGGGATAGGCCTGTGGACTTAGCAGTCGCTGCATCTCTTTATCATGTCTCGCGAATCGCGGTGCATAGTAGGCCAATAATATCCTGACCGTAAGGCTCGCGCCACAACGGACCGTGGTCCTTAGTGCATGCTGCATGACCCGGCGTGGATCTCTCGGAGTACATAATCTGCCTGAAGAGGTCCAACGCACCGAAGCCATGGTTGTAGGAATAAACGTCGATATAGGATACCGTCCCGAAGTTCGAACCTCTGCGCTGTGCGCCATATCCGTCGAGCGTCTTTCTGTTCTTGGGGTAATATTCCCTTGCTTATGAATTCTATGATAGGTGTCATCCAAGTAGGATTTTCTTCTTCTATCACTGTTGATATTTCCATCTTGGAGATGGACTTATTCTTCAAGGTTTCCACCAATACCTGTTTTGATAGGTGTGCAAAGCTTGTAGATGCAATCTTACTCAGCGCATCTGCTTTTCTGTTTTCTCCTCTAGGAACTTGTTTGATGGTGAACCTGTCAAAATTCTGGATTAGGGACTTGGTCTTGTCGAGGTATTGGATCATGTGTTCCTCCTTAGCCACATATTCGCCTAATACGTGATTGGCTACTAATCTAGAATCGACGTTTGCCTCTAGGTTGCGTACACCCATTTGAGTTGCTATGCGTAATCCAGCAAGTAGGGCCTCATATTCTGCCTCATTGTTTGTGGCTGTAAATTCAAAACGCAGTGCGTAAGTGAATTCCGTTCCATCTGGGCTAGTAAGGATAAGGCCTGCGCCTGACCCATCCACGCACGAAGATCCGTCCGTGAAGAGAACCCATGGTTCTTGTAGCGTTACCTCGCTCTTTGAAGGTGGAGTATCGATATCTGGCTTCCCAATGATGAAGTCTGCCAATATCTGTCCTTTAATCGCAGTGCGTGGTCTACAAGAGATGTTATGCTCGCTCAATAACACGCTCCATTTTTGTAGCCGTCCTGATGCGTCGGGTTTAGAGATAACTTTCTTGATAGGTTGGTCCGTGATTACAGCTATTGGGTGTGCCTGAAAGTATCTGCGCAGCCTTTTAGCTATGAATACCAAAGCTAGGACCAGCTTTTCCATAGCAGTATAGTTAGTCTCTGTCTTGTTGAGTGCTTTGCTTACAAAGTATATTGGTGTTTGAACAGAGTTTCTATCTGTCAATAGCACCACGCTGACTGCTCCATGAGTTGCAGATAAGTACATGATCAATTCTTCCCCTGGTCGGGGTGCGACAAGTTTGGAAAGTGTTGCTATATGTTGCTTAAGCTGTTGAAAAGCTTCTTCCGCTTCCGTAGTCCAATGAAAGTCTCCCTTTTTTGTGCACTTCGTGAGTGTCTTAAAGAGAAGGAGTGACTTATCCACTGATTTGGATAAGAATCGATTTAGCCTAGCTAATTTTCCGTTTAATGACTGGACTTCTTTCAGTGTGCGTGATGAAGGGAGTTCAATGACAGCTTTTGTCTTTTCTGGGCAAGGCTTAATGCCATCAGGTTCTATCAAATACCCAAGAAACATGCCTTCTGTAGCGCCAAAGGTACACTTCTTGGGATTCAACTTCATGTTGATCCTTCCCAGTGTTTTGAATGTTTCCTCGATGTTACGCACCAATTCTTCCTCAGTATGGCTCTTTATGACAAGGTCATCAACGTAAACCTCCAAGTTGCGACCTACTTGCTTCTCAAACGCGTTGTCCACCAACCGCTGGTATGTTGCCCCTGGTTCTTTAGGCCAAAGGGCATTTTTATATAACAATAGACCCTTTGACTTGTGTGGAAGGCTGTTTTTTCTTCGTCTTCCTCAGCCATCTGAATTTGGTGATACCCTTTGTATGTGTCTAAGAAGCATTTAAAAGGGTATCCGCACAAAGACTCTACCTTCCAGTCTATCTCTGGTAGCGGGTAACAGTCTTGTGGACATGCTTTGTTAAGATCAGTGAAGTCCACACACATTCTCCAGCTGCCATCGCTCTTTTTTACCATCACTGGATTGGAAAGCCAGTCGTGGTAATAGACCTCCCACGTGATGCCTGCGTCTACAAGCTTGTGCACTTCCTCTAGGATGGCTTTTGCATGATCTGGGGCTTGGCCGCGCTTTTTCTGTCGTATTGGAGGACATCCTTGTCGGATTTGTAGCTTGTGCTCTATGATAGATCGCGGTACTCCAGTCATGTGCTTTGGTTCCCACGCAAAGATATCTAGGTTCTTTTGCAAGAGTGCGCACACAACCGCTCTGCCTTTGTCAAACAGCGACCCTTCAACTGATATCTCTTGATCTGGATAGTCAGGGTGAATTGCGACCTTTAGATTTGGCACTTTTGCTGCGCGCTATTCTGGAACATCCTCCACTTCACTGGTTACTGTGTTGCATTCTTTGGGTGACACAGTGGTATTGTAGAGGGTGACAATGCCTCCTTCTACTGGGAATTTGAGCATCCCATGCGCTGTGGATGGTACAGCGCGCATGGATGATATTCCAGGTCTCACAATAATGTCGTTGTACGGCGAGGGAGATTTGATTACCATAAAGTTCATCCAAGCTGCCGTAGAGTGTTGCTCATTACCAATGACCACAAGTAGACGTAATTGCCCCATAGGCCATATCTTCTCTCCTGTGAAGCCAGTCAGCGACTTCGTAGCCGGAATTAACTGACTCTGTATCTCAGGTCGCAGCCTCTTGAAACAATATTCGAACATAATATCTGCGGATGCTCCTCCATCAACATACATGCGGTGGATATCGTGAGCCCCCGTATGTATTTCAATAGTGAGTGGTTCCACTACTGCGTTGTCCGCAGTCAGAGTGGGGAAAGAGATTTTGCTCCCATAGGAAAACTTTTGGCTGACTTTTTGTCTCGTCTTTCGCTGCCATGATTGTATCATGTAGATTGTGTCTGCCTTGTCTTTGGGTGTCTCTTTTTTGCCCCCATTCTTCTGTCTGTCTTTCCCCTCTTTGATGTTCTTAACGAGGTGATCCATTTTTCCTTCTTTTACTAATTTGTTGATTAGTTGGCGCAACTGGACACATTCGTTGGTAGTGTGACCCTTTTATCCATGGTATTCGCAGTATCCACTTCATGTACGCCTATCTTCTGGGGTGCGCATTGGTGGGGGCTTTGGGAAGTTTGCTCCTTCTGTCGCGAATATCTCCCTAGGGGTCTTCGTGAGTGGAGTGTATTTGCCGTTATCCCGTCCACTTCCTTGATTGCGGTAGTTCCTGCTTCGGCTGCTATTCTGGTCAGTGGATTGTCTCCTAGGTTATTCTTGTTGCCTATAGGTTGAATAACCCTTTTTTCTATCCGCAGCAGCTGCTTCCCCTTGGATAAAGGATCTGGTGCGCTTCATTAGTTCATCAAAGGTTTGGGGAACCTTATCATTTAGTCTCCTTATCAGCTCTAGGTTATTGATCCCATTCATGAACCCTGAGATTTTTAGCACTTCGGGGCACGCCTTGACGTGTATGCATTCATCCTTATAGCGCTCCATATAAGCACTTGTGGACTCCCCTTGGCACTGTTTTACTCTGGCCAGTTCAACAGGGTTCTTGGCGCACTTCTTTCTTTGAGTGAAGTTCAAACGGAATGCTTTCCGTAACTCTTCAAACCCGTTTATGCTTCTTCGTGGAAGCTTGCTAAACCAAGTTCGCGCATTCCCTACTAATGTGGAATTAAACATATGGCACCACACAGGTTGTGGCCAATTTTCAAGAGTAGCAGCGGATTCGAAAATTTTTAGGTGGTCATCAGGATCACCCGTTCCGTCATATGTTTTAACATTGGCGGGCATGCGCCTTCTCTTATCATCCGAATATTCGCTGATGCGCCGTGTGAATGCGTCAACCTTTAGACGGCGCCAAGGAAGAGATATATCTTTGTCTTCTTCCTCGCGATGTCTTCCTCTGGACGTCCAGTGTCCTGTTTCTTTGTCCTCGTTGTTCGAGGAGTCGCTTGAGGAGGGGTTGCCCCTTTTGTGGCGCTTGCGCCATTTTTCCTCGGAGTCCGAGCTTGGGGGGCTTTCACTTGAGGAAATCCGTCTCCCAAGTCTATCATGAATTCTTCTACTTCCAGACCTTCAAGAGCTCTCGCTCGGTGAGCGTTGCAGTCCAAGTCTATCTTGCATCCTGCGGTTACCAAGTCTATCGTGGACATTGGTACGCCTTCCATTGTCTTCATATTCCTCCGAGTACTGTGAATCAGACGTTTCACCATCTATAGCTGTCCTTACAACTCTAGCGACTACTGGAAGTCTACGGCCATCTTTTTCGCGTCCCCCTTCCGGTAGCGCGGTGGAGATGTTTCGTATTCTTGGTCAAAGTTAAGCCGAGCTTGCAGGCTCTGACTTGGCCTTCTTCTTGCCTCCTCTTGGATGAGGGTAGTTAAGGTTTCGCAATTTTGAGACACAAAATTACTTAGCGTTAACTCAGGCGCATCCTCCTCTAGTGTGAGGATATTTGTCTCCACATTAGGTCCCCTTTCTCGATTAGGCGCGCATGACGGCACAGTGTTGTCCACAGTAGGTGTCGTTTGATGGGGAGTAGTGAAGAGAGTGCGCTGAAGTTCTTCAGTGCTTGGAACCACCGTGGTGGTCTGGGTAGTCCCTGTGGGTAATTCTACCGTTGGGAGAATTAGGGTTGGGCCCGATTCTTGGTGACCAAGCGCATTGGTTGTTCCAGAGGCCTGCCTAGAGGTCGAATCTTGATGGTTCCTCCTCTGGGGGTCACCACGTGTTTTTTCCAACTGCGGAGTCCGCTGGCTTGAGTTTTTGTGTTTCGTCATTCTAGTTCTTAGTGTAGGGTCCCACGGATGGCGCCACTTGTTGATACAAAAGTTGGGCGTTCCTTATTTGGGTTCCTATTTTCTTACCAATCAGATCTTAATGCTTGAGACCTGCGCACTAAGAAAACAAACAAACACCGTTAGGCTTATCGTGGGATTGTCTCCCACGATTATCCTCCGGCTTGAGAGTAAGTAATCGGTTTTAGGGTTGTATATAAGAGTTAGGGTTGTAAATCGTACCTTTAACGAGAGTTATGATATTCTTTATATAGGCACGAAATCCTTATTGGATACGTGTTCCTTACTCTTCGGTATATCCGGTTGTTTTGATATATATCCCTTAAATTAGAGATATCTATATTAAGACCATAAATAACTTTGGGTTTGGGCTTTCGTGAGCCCAAACCGTTAGTATGGTAGCCCAAATCATTATTATGATAGCCCACTCGTGATGGGCTTGGGCATTAGTAATGTTCATTAATCGGGTTCGTGACCCGAATATGGATTATACGTCATCAGTAATTGTTATATTGGTATTGAGAAGACTTTTGACCATAGTTAGAGAAATTTATTCTTTGGTTATTTTGAAAAGATGGTCTTTGGTTGTATGAGGTAGAAGATCTCATATTGGGTGTAGGCAAAAAAGGTCTATGATTTACTTGAGGTTGTGAGTATCTAAGTTCATTGCGAGAACTTGAGTTAGAAAATTGTTTTAGGTTTTCTCTTCTTGCAATGGGAGCTTGATTACCTTGAGTACTTACAAGAGGAGCTTGAGGAGTAATTGGTTTAATGACATTGTTTGATGAAGATCCAATTTTTCTCAGAGGCCTGGCGCGCTGATGGCGCGTTGACGCGTCAGCCTCGGGGATTTTTGGGGCCTCGTTTTCTTTAGCCTTTACAAATGTTATTGGTTTTGTTAGGCTTATAGGAGTGGTTTTTCCAATTTTTTAAAATCTAAGACCTCCCTTATCTTGGGACACTTTTTGATGACTTAAAATGTCATCCAAATCATTTGAGCTCTTTTTATATTTTGAAAATCTTAACGACTCCTTTTGAAGTTCCAACACTTTTCCATTCAAAGAGTTAACCTCAAGTGTGAGTGCTTCACAACTTTTACAAGGTTCAACCACCTCTTTGCAATGTTCTAGTATTTTCACTTTACTTTCAAGTTCACAAACCCTTTCTTTAGATTTAACATTTTCTAACTCAAGGAGACGTTTTTCTTTAAGGACTCTTTCAAGGGTTTTTCTAAAATCATCATTAAATTTAGTTAGTTCCTCATTCTCCTTTTGCAAATTTATAATATCTAAGTTATTAGAACAAGAAGAGTTTAGAGATACCTCAAATTTTTCTTGAGCCATAAGACACGTAGCGTCATTTGTTGGTTGGTCTTCATCTCCACTATCACTCCACGCACCTCCAACGAATGCCTTGTTCACTCTAGGCTTAGGGCATTTATTCATGAAGTGACCCTTCTCTCCGCAATTGTAGCATCCTTGGGTGCGTCTTGAGCTTTCACCAACCTTGTTATCACTACTTCGGTTTCCCCCAAAGTTGTTCCTTCCACCATTATCTCGGTTTCCAAACCTATTTCTTCTACCAAAGTTACCACCTTTCCTAAAGAACCTCTGAAAGTTCTTAGCCATGAGATTGTATTCTTCGTCATTCATATCATCTTCTTCATTGCTATCATCTTGACCATCACTATCATCACTAGCTTGAGTACTAGTGACTTTAACCTTAAGTGCCAAAGAATTAAGCTTCTCCTTTTTTTCTATGGTACTCATCTTGTCGTTCTCAAAAATCATCTCATAGATCTCGAGGTTTCCAATGAGCTCGTCAAGAGGTAGTTCCGCTAAATTCTTGGCTTCTTCTATGGCCGTCAACTTTGGCCTCCACTTTATTGGAAGTGCTCGAAGAAACTTCCTCACATGGTTCTTGTTATAGAAGCTAGGATCTAGATCCGTGAGGCTAGTGATAATAGCATTGAACCTTGTGTAACCATTATCAATGGTTTCTTCATCTGAGACCGTAAACTTCTCATATTGTTGTATGAGTAAGTCGATCTTGCAATCTTTCACTTGAGAGTTGCCTTGATGAGTGATGATGAGAGAGTGCAAAATTTCCTTGGCGGTCTTGCAAACATGAACCCTCTCGAACTCCCTTCGAGGTAGAGCATTATAGATCAACATCTTGGCTTCATCATTCTTACCAAGCTTTCTCCTCTCATCATCATTAAGATCCAAATGTGGCTTATTCACCAACAACTTTGTTTCTGAGTCTTCCACCATGAACTCAAAGTTGCCATTTTGGATGATTTCCTACAAATCAAGATCTTTGGACCTAACATAGGTCGCAAATCGGGTTTTCCAAAAACAAAACCCAATGGTCTCTAGCAAAGGTGGTCTTTGCATAGAACATCCCTCTACATAGTTCTCTTGAGCCATGGATCTATACTCAACTTTACCAAAAATATTTGTTAGGATTTTAGATTTTTGGAAAAGAAGTTTTTGACTTAAAACGACTTCTCGGGAAGGCTTTAACGCTCAAAAACTTGAGTATTCCGCTCTGATACCAATTGTAGAACCGTAGAGGGGGGTGAATACGGTTTCTTTGGCCTTTTAGAACGTTTAAAAACTTTAAGCCACGAAGACAACCAAGTGGTCTAAGTAGGAACAACCACGAACACAATCACAAGTATATAAAGCTAGTAAAGAACACCACGATATATACTGGTTCAGGATGGGGGGGGATTTATACAATCCGTACGTCCAGTTGCGAATCCATGACACGATACTATTCACTAGTATAATCCTTTTAGCGGACTACAAACGTTACAATTCACTCCACCGATATTCGCCAATATCGATGCTCACAAAGAAGGAGTTACTCCCACGGTTTTCCGCCCTCGGAAACCACCCTAAAGAATCTCGTGATTCGACTTACACTTGGTCACCTAGACCACAATCAAAACTTCCACCCGGAAGTATCAAACCCCAACTAGATCCCCAATGATCTAGGCTTGGTCACAAAGACACAAGACTTCCCTTACAAACAATAGAATGAATAAGAGATTGTTTGTTCAATCAAGCCCTAACCTAACCTAGTGACTCGATTCTAGTAGAAAGGGTATAGATAAGAAGACCCTCGACACAATCACAAGAGTGGATTAGGTTCTTGTGATTCTTCTTGCAAGGAGATGTGTTCTTTCAAAGAATGTTAGTGTGTTTAACTAAGTACACAAGAGAGATAGAGAGACTAGAGAGAAAGAATAATGGCAAGGAGTGAGGAATACAAGAGGCAAGGGAGGTATTTATAGGCCAAGACCCAAACTTGGGATTAATTTACTGAGGCCGGCGCGTCACCCACGCGTCGACGCGTGGGCAGCGCGCCAGGCGTCTGTGAATAATCCCAAGTGTTGGGTGTTGAATCTTATAAATACCTAACCTTGCTAAACCCCCAATTGTACTTCACACTAAACCTTAACATTAATCAATCTAAGGTTTACCAACTCAAATAGCCAATTAGAAAATCATTTTGTGAAGTGTTTATTAGAAAACCAAATACCAAGGGTAGAAAAGTAGAAAGGGTAATTTGGTAGGGGTAGATTGGCTATTCCTCAAGTGGCATAGAAAAGAGAGAAAGAATATGCCAACGTATATTCCATCCTTGGGGGGAAAGTGTAGGATGGATGGTTGAGATGAGATTGTTTGAATTGGATGGCTAGGATTATTTCCATGTGATGGAATGAAGAGAAAGAAAGAATATGCTAGTGGAATATTCCAAAACATGGGGGGAAGAAATAAGATGGATGGTTGAGATGGTTTTAGTTTGAATTGAATGGTTGAGATCAAAGGGAGCCTCCTTTGGAATTCAAATTATTTGGCATGTGGGAAATATGGAGGGTTGAGATGTGTTTATTTGAAATGGATGGCTAGGATCAAAGGGAGCCTATATTTGGAATTCAAATTTATTCCCATGTGATGAAATAGAGGATTGAGATGTGTTGTAAGGGAATGGATGGTTGAGATGTAGAGTGTGTAAGGAATATAAGAGATGAGTTGGATTGTGTAAGGGAAGTGATGTTGTAAGAGATTGTGTAAGAGATTAGGATATGGAAGGGATATGGTGAGTTGGCAAGTGTGTGTAGAGAAGAGATGGTTGTGAGAGTAATGTGTGTATTTTAAAATCAAGTGTGTGTACAAAAGGTGTATAAGTGTATGTATAGGATTGTATAGGAAGTTGGTAGATTGAGAGAATATTGTGTGGGAGTATGTGAAGGTTGTGTGTAAGTATGGGGAGACACAAGGTACACATTGTAAGATGGGTGTAAGAGAATATTGTAAGAGAATGTTGGGAATGATTTTGGGAAGGGTTGTGGGAGATTTGGTTTTGTTATCTTTTGTAAAATAATATTAAGAAGAAAATTAAGAAATAATCTAATTGTCATTAAGAAGAGAAAGTTTAGACAATTAAGATTATGAGTTGAGAAAATCATAGGTTACTTATAAGTTCAAGTAACACAACGTCGAGAATCCATAGTTTCATATCTCGTGACTTTCCATGACTCAACGTTCTCAACTAATACCTTGGTTCAAACAAGTTAAGTGCTTTGCCTTGATGTAAAGCATAACCCAAGTGGGAAAGGATGCATTTACGCAAAGTGACCTTTGACTTAGTTTGACCAATAAGGGAGTAAACCCTTTACGTAATTAGAGAAGACGTAAGCACGGGATATGAGCATATGGATGCTTTCACATGATGTTACGTGAAATATATAAGCTCCCTAAGTTTATAAAAGCTGTTGACATAAATAATGCATAAAAACGTTATTTATACTTTTCGATATCTCTATATTTTGACGATCACAAAATGTAAAATCATCAAACATAAGATTACTATGTAAACAAGTATTAAGCTAGTTTATATCATTATATCCAATTCAATCACTTAAGGTATGGATAAACAAGTGTTTAATACATCTCATGATCAAAGGGGTATTTAATTAATTAATACAAAGTTTATTTAATTATATAAACATATTATATATTTTTGAAAAACACTTTTGGTAATAAAGAAAAATGTTTTAATCATACTAAATATATGATTTCAAATTTTTAACCAAAATCAGTTAGTTTTTCACCAAATAAACTTTCCCCACTAAATGACAAGTTTTCTGGCCGTTACAGCTGGGCGGCCCCCTTAATTATAAGGGGCAGTCCCCTTAAAATTAAGGGGACCGGCCATGATTTAAGGGGACCGGCCAGGCTCCTGTGTCAGAAACTGTCTGAATTTTTCTCCTATAAATACCACCTTAAATCTGGAATTTTTTCCCACCTTTTGCACAATAATTTCAGATCTAAAACTCTCTAACCTTCTTCCAAAACCCTTTGATCATTTGATTACTAATCCTTGTTTCAAGTGATTTAATCCCATCTCATCCATCCTCATCCAAAGTGCAAAACAAGAACACTCCTTCTACAACTAAGTTCAAGAAGCATTGAAGAGTAGTTGTGTATATTGTGTATATTATTTGTGAAGTTGTGTTGTGCTTGTAATTAGTAGTTTAGAAGAATTAGAAGTTGTGTAGGTAGAAGAAGTTGTTTAGTAGTGAAGTAGTTTAGTTGTGAAGAAGATAGGTGTGAAGTAGATTGATGTGAAGAAGATTGGTGTGAAGAAGATAGGTGTGAAGTAGATTGGTGTGAAGAAGTTGTGTAAAAGTTGTGATCAAGTTGTGACGTAGTTGTAGTGTGTAAATTGGTGTGTAAGGTTTTCTCCTCCATAAGGGAGTTTGTTGACATAGTGAAGAAAACTCTCGAGTAGGTGACTTGGGGAGTGGAGTAGGAACAAGGAAGGTGACCTTGTAGCCGAACCACTATAAATCCTTGTGTTGTGGTTTGATCTCTCCAACTCTTTTCATTACTTACTTATTTACCTTTACTATATTAGCTTAGTTAGTTAGTTATTATATAGTTGTTCATATAGTGCAAGTATTGAGATCACATAAACTAGAATCGAAGTTTTTAAAACAAACTTGTTTTTACAAATTTTAAAAGGACGTAAAACTATTCAACCCCCCCCCCTTCTAGTTTTTCACAATTGGTATCAGGAACCACGTCTTGCAAGATCTTTAAAATATATTGTAATTTAAAACTTGTAACGATCTATGGAATCTGAAAAATATTTAGAAGGGCAATCTATGCAAAGACCACCACTATTTGAAAGTGATGGATTTTTATATTGGAAAAATCGATTCGAAACTTATGTGAAATCAAAAGATCTAGATCTTTGGCATGTTATTACCAATGGTGATTTTTTACCTATTCAAAATAACCCCGAAACAAAGAAAGATGAAATCGTACCTTTTGAAAAACAAAATGATGATTTAAAAAGAAAACTTGCTAAAAATAATGAAGCAAAAATGGTTATTTATAATGCGCTAGCACGTAAAGAGTACGAAAGAATCTTTATGTGTGAAACCGCAAAAGAAATTTGGAACTCTTTATTAATAACTCACCAAGGTAATAATCAAGTCAAAGATAATAAAATAGATCTACTTGTTCAACAATATGTGCAATTCACGATTCCGGAAGAGGAATCAATTGATAATGCTTTCGCTAGATTTAACACTATCATCACAAGTTTAAAAGCACTTGATGAGAATTTTTCTAGTAAGAATTTTGTTAGGAAGTTTCTTAGGGCTCTTCACCCAAAATGGCGAGCTAAAGTGACGGCTATTGAAGAATCAAAGAATTTCTCAACGTTGCAACTTGATGAATTAATTGGAAATTTGAAAGTCTACGAAGCAATTATAAAGAAGGACTCCGAAATGGTTAAAGGAAAACGAGAGCAAAGCAAGTCAATCGCCTTGAAAGCTAGAAAGGAATCCAACAACGAAGATAGGTCATCTTCCGAAAGTGATGACGAAGAATATGCCATGGCCATAAGAGATTTCAAGAAATTCTTCAAAAGGCGAGGAAGATTCGTTAGACAACCACACAATGAAAGGAGAGCACCTCAAAAGAATAATGATGACAAGTATAGCAAGAATGAGAGAAAGTGTTTCAAGTGTGGTGAACCGAATCACTTCATTGGAAAATGTCCAATGATGACAAGAGATCAAAATCAAAGAGCATTTGTTGGAGGAGCTTGGAATGATAGCGATGAAGATGAGAAAGAAATAACAAAGGAAGAAAAGTGTCTCATGGCAAAGACATCAAGTGAGGTACGTTCCGAAACCGAATACTTTAGTGATGAAAATTTATCATTAGATGAAAAAGATTTAGATAGTGAATACAATAGAGTATGCAAACTAGAACAACAAGTAATGGCTAAAAACAAATCACTAAAATACATAAACAACCAATTAGAAAATGAAGTACTAGAACTAAAAATTAAAATACATCAACTTGAAAAAGGTAAAGAAATTTTTGAAGAATGTAAATCATGTCAAGAGCTTAAAAGTGAAAACGACAAACTTAGGGAAGAAATTTGTAAAGTTGATAAATTTGAAAATAGTAGTAACTCACTTAGTAAAATTATAAGTATTCAAAGAGTATCCGGAGATAAAACCGGTTTAGGATTTAACTCAGCCGAAGCTTCAACAAGTGAAATTAAAAATGTTAAATTTGAAAGTGAACTCAAGGAACTAAAACCTTCAAAATCTAATCCTAAGTATATACTCATAAATTATAAGAAAATACCACTTGCTAGTAATGAAGAAATAAAACCGTTTTATAAACCATCTTTAAAAACCGAGGTAAGATTGTCTAAACCTAAAACAAGATCTAAAACTCCACCACCTAGGAAACCAAATAATTCTTACCCTAGACCTAAAACACCTCAATCAAGAGCAAACCAAAATAGACGAAACTTTAATAATAATCAACGAATGTGGAACTTCAATCCGTGGGGAATGTTTCCACCATATATGCACCCAAGTCAAATACAAAACATGTTCGGATCAAATAACTTTGGTCAAATGAGACAATGGGGACCAACGTAGAAAATTCGCCATTCAATCATGGAAATTTTAGCTGTCACCTATTATTCGGAATATTCCTTGAAGACTTTGAAGATAAACGCATTGAAGACGAAAGGTACACATTTCCTTTTATTTCCTTGTCAAGAAATGCATGCTTAGTTTAGTATCTAGTTTTTATGTGTTTTTGTTTGGCTCATTATTTCCTCTAGATTTTATATATATATATATATATATATATATATATATATATATATATATATATATATATATATATATATATATATATATATATATATATATATATATATATATATATATATATATATATATACTTAGCTATATCTAGGATCTTATAACCTAGAAAATTCATTTGTTGATTTTCTAGAACTAGAAATTATTCGTTTACAAACCTTTTCTTTCCCCTCATTTGCCTTATTGAACTTTAATGTTCAACAATACTCATGCTGATGTAGAGAGATGAGTCAAAAAATCTATGGATTATATATATATATATATATATATATATATATATATATATATATATATATATATATATATATATATATATATATATATATATATATATATATATATATACTTATAAACCTTCCACAACTCTCTCGTCCACTTGACAACTTGATAAATTTCATCCGAAATGATCAAGAAATTTTAATTGACGAAATGTCAAGTAAAAGTGTCAAGTAATTCCTTTCGTGCGAATACTCTCCAACGTATTTTTGATTAAATATAAATCTAATATATATATATATATATATAAATATTTTCTTGTTCTTTCCAGAAACCAAAACCACGAAAAATCAAAGTTTGGAGGGTGGCCCCCTTAATGTTTAAGGGGACCGGCAGCCAAATGAAGGGCGGCCCCCTTAATGTTTAAGGGGGCCGGCCATCTGATTGTTCCAACCCGTTTTTCCTCTTGTTTCTTTTGCCAAACACTCCACATTTCAAACACCTCTTCCTTTTGCTGCTGCTGTGACGAATCCCAAACCCCAAAACACCTAAAAACCACTTCCAAATCACATAATTCAGGTCATTTCGCAAAAGGCAAATTCACCTAACACGATCGCCATTACATATTGTGAGAATGCCAAAAGCGACTACCGAAGATCTTTCCCGCACTAAAAACTACATTCCCAAAGTTTCCCAACTCCCTACTACATCTCCTTCTATTGGACGTATATATCGTGAAATTGAAGTTAGAAACGTTCATGAGGGACGTATAGTAGATCTAGCCTTTGCTCAATCCGACTACATTAATCGCTTGTTTAGAAGCATCAACTTCAATTGCCTATTTGAAATCAATGAACCCATCGTTCCTCGTTTCATAGTCGACTTCTATAGCCAAGTCACCGTTCAAACCAATGATCTTGGTGCCATCACCATTTCCTTCATGATCCAAAATGAATTTATCACCTTAACTCTCGAACAATTTGGTCAAATCCTCCAAATTCCTTTTAGAGGTCAAGCCGTTTTCACAAACGAGTGGGACATCGAATCTCTACATCGTTGTCGACCAACCTTTGGTCCTTATCTCTCCGACATCCCTCATCCCGACGAAATTCGTCAAATCCTTGGTCTGGAGCGTGCCACTACAACCCGAAAAATAAAATCCAAAAATGTCCAAATCTCTTCATACCAACTTCTCCTCAAGGAATTAGGCCCCCACATGAAGCGTTGGGAAGAACTCATTCGTGAGAATGCGTTCGGTACTGGAGGTCACTGGGACCATCTCCCGGCGTGCCTTGCTCACATGTTGTATTGTATCGCTGTCGAAAAGCCAAACAATTTGGCCTACTTCTTTATCAAACGGATTGAGTGTGCTCGAAAAACTCCCAAAGCCAATCTTCTATATGGAATGTTTCTTACTCGTCTCAATCATCATGTTATCGAGTACTACCCCGATCTTGACAATAGCATCTATGAGTCCATCTATCCCACCTTACGTTCTCTCGCTCTAAAACAAGCTCAACGAACTCGAAGTGACAAGGGAAAATCTCGTCGTCATACCTTTCACGGTTCATCTTCTCGACAAGACGATGACGATGAGGAGGAAAACATCCATGATGCTAGTACCCCTTCGTTTTCCGAGTTCGTTGATAATCTAAAGGATCTCGACTATCCCGAGTATTCAACCCTATCTCCTAGTGATCAAAACAAAGAAGTACTTCATGAACGAACAACCGAGATGCTTAGACGACAAAAGAGTTTGCATGAAGAAGTTAGAGGTGGCTTCAAATCTATCGGAAAAACTTTGAAGGGTATCTTCGGGAAGAAAAGGAGATGATGTGTTTAGCTTATGTTTGTTGAACAATATTTATGTCTCTTGATCATGGATTATTTTTTTTTTTTTTTTGTGCTATTTGTCCGAAGAATATTCGGAAGTACTTGTTATTTTCTTGGATAATTGTTTGGATATTTGATTAGGATGTTAACTTGCTTATTTATGTTTAATATATGCTTATGAATGCATGCTTTATTACTTAATCAATATATATGCTTGCATGATTAGTTTATGTATGTGTATATATATATATATATATATATATATATATATATATATATATATATATATATATATATATATATATATATATATATGACATGTATGCTTTCTATTAGTCCAAAACAAATGTGAAATGTCCAAATAGAGCTTGCTGCAAAAACAAAACAGAATATAACATTTTTTCAGAAAATTTTTGAAAAATTTTGATTTCTGGGTCGTCAGATGGGCGGCCCCCTTAATTCATAAGGGGCGGCCCCCTTAAATTTAAGGGGACCGGCCATCTAGAACAGCTTTTACACTGTTTTCTTTTGCACCTTGTGATCCCTTTTGCTAGTCCCAGCTACCATTTCCCTTAAAAACTAAACTGATTTTGGAATCTAACAATACAATTTCAAATTAATTCTACTTCTAAACATGTTTTCATACTATATAATCCCCATGCATGTTTAATTCACATTCCATCATCCTCAACCTTCATCAAACCTCATCCTTTTATCATGTAATCACCAAGAACCACCTACTCAAACAATGCCAAGAAACAAAAACTTGTCATTATTCCACCAAAACAACTATTCATTGACCTCACAAATGAAGACAACACCACCCCATCACCACCACCTCAATGCTCATCTCCTATTGCACCAAATACACCTTCCAAAACACCATCAACAAATGGAACCTATACTTCTTCCATACCATCCACTTCATCCATAAATGACTACATCAACACCCACTTGTCTCCTCCAACAATAGATCAACCATCACAACCCACAAATGAAAACACAAATCTTGCACTAACCCTCTCATTATCACCATTAACACCTCTTGATGCACACTTCTCATCATCCCCTATAAATCCACCAACCTATAACCCCGTCCCATGGAGCTTACTTGAAGCTCATGGAGACACTTGCCTTTGTTGCATCCACAACCGAACAATTGTGTTCGAACTAAGAGATGAGATGCAATACATGTTTTCACACATTGAAAACTTGTTGCATCAACTACCAACAACAAACACAACTCCTCCACCACCATCAACAAACACTCCTCCACCATCACCATCTCCATGTTCACCATCCATTCCTCCCAATTAAACATGCTTGGTGTTTTGCAAATAAAATTGTCTTAAACCATTTTGGATGGCAAGCTCTAGAGAGGACTTTCATGTTAGAGCTTTGGTTTGTATTATTTATGATTGTAAGCCTTCAAGGCTTTTCTTATTTGCACTACTTGTTGATGTAATGATTGTTGTAACCTTTTTAAATTTGATCAATGATTATGGTTATGTTTAGTTTCTACTCTTGAATGCTATATACATATATATGTTGCTTGTCCACTAAATATTTTTTGCAAGAATTCCATATCTCGATTTCTTTTTAACTTCAAAGTGAGGGGGAGTATACATCAAGGGGGAGCTACAATAAAATCGGGATAACTTTTTTGATGCTAACAAAAAAGGGGAGAATTGATATAAACTCACAATAATACTTGTAGATATATACTAATTTTCGCTTAATGAGTTTAGATTTTGTAATCATCAAAAAGGGGGAGATTGTTGACCTAAATAATGCATAAAAACGTTATTTATACTTTTCGATATCTCTATATTTTGACGATCACAAAATGTAAAATCATCAAACATAAGATTACTACGTAAACAAGTATTAAGCTAGTTTATATCATTATATCCAACTTAATCACTTAAGGTATGGATAAACAAGTGTTTAATACATCTCATGATCAAAGGGGTATTTAATTAATTAATACAAAGTTTATTTAATTATATAAACATATTATATATTTTTGAAAAACACTTTTGGTAATAAAGAAAAATGCTTTAATCATACTAAATATATGATTTCAAATTTTTAACCAAAATCAGTTAGTTTTTCACCAAATAAACTTTCCCCACTAAATGACAAGTTTTCTGGCCGTTACAGCTGGGCGGCCCCCTTAATTATAAGGGGCGGTCCCCTTAAAATTAAGGGGACCGGCCATGATTTAAGGGGACCGGCCAGGCTCTTGTGTCAGAAACTGTCAGAATTTTTCTCCTATAAATACCACCTTAAATCTGGAATTTTTCCCCACCTTTTGCACAATAATTTCAGATCTAAAACTCTCTAAACTTCTTCCAAAACCCTTTGATCATTTGATTACTAATCCTTGTTTTAAGTGATTTAATCCCATCTCATCCATCCTCATCCAAAGTGCAAAACAAGAACACTCCTTCTACAACTAAGTTCAAGAAGCATTGAAGAGTAGTTGTGTATATTGTGTATATTATTTGTGAAGTTGTGTTGTGCTTGTAATTAGTAGTTTAGAAGAATTAGAAGTTGTGTAGGTAGAAGAAGTTGTTTAGTAGTGAAGTAGTGTAGTTGTGAAGAAGATAGGTGTGAAGTAGATTGATGTGAAGAAGATTGGTGTGAAGAAGATAGGTGTGAAGTAGATTTGTGTGAAGAAGTTGTGATCAAGTTGTGACGTAGTTGTGGTGTGTAAATTGGTGTGTAAGGTTTTCTCCGCCATAAGGGAGTTTGTTGACATAGTGAAGAAAACTCTCGAGTAGGTGACTCAGGGAGTGGAGTAGGAACAACGAAGGTGACCTTGTAGCCGAACCACTATAAATCCTTGTGTTGTGGTTTGATCTCTCCAACTCTTTTCATTACTTACTTATTTACCTTTACTATATTAGCTTAGTTAGTTAGTTATTATACAGTTGTTCATATAGTGCAAGTATTGAGATCACATAAACTAGAATCGAAGTTTTTAAAACAAACTTGTTTTTACGAATTTTAAAAGGACGTAAAACTATTCAACCCCCCTTGTAGTTTTCCACAAAAGCCTTAGCTAGAGGCGATAGTTAGAAAACATGAGTTGGCGTTTTCCCGTAAATGGGTGCTTTAAAAGTTGGATCTCTCTAATCCCAAAACTCGTTTCGAGTGTTCTCAATTAAACACATAGCATATTCATACCTGTATTGAAAGGTCCACATTTGTCGGGTAAGAGGAAAGCCGACTTTCGAATTTCTCCCGAAGCCATACAGTGGCCTGGCGCGTCACCCGCGCGTTGACGCGCGGGCAGCGTGCCAGGAGCAAATATGGGCTCCGGGGAATTTGGCTATCGTTTGATATTTTATGTGTTTCGTATGTTTATTTGTCATCGTTAAAACATTAGGAGATCTTGATAATGTTGCCTCAACATTATTCTTTGCTCGTGTGATCATATGATGGTGTTGTCTTGATTTCATCAACATCCCTCGTGTTTGTTGTCTTTATGTCTTCTTCCATCATGCCCATTCTTCTTTATGACTTTGAATCATCATTCTAAGTTAGTTCCTTGAATCATTGAACTTCATTAACTTTGACTTTTCTTGAACTTTAGCTTGACTTGAAGCATTGAAGAGAAATATCTTTAGCATTCTTGAATCATTGTCTTTCATACATATGTTGAAATGAGCATGTGGATTTGAGTAGATGTTGATGAAGATTATGATGGCCTTGGTCTTCCTTCAATGTGCTCCCTTGGTGCTTTCTGGTAACCACCAATCGATCATTGTGGACTTTTATAATGATTGGACTACTGCGATTGTTTTTCTGATGAATGTCTTGATTCCATTCATCTTGGTCGGGCACATCAGTCGTCCGAATCCCGTTAAGGACAGTTATCATTACCAAGGACGAGTGTCCAAGTAATGACCCACGTCTTCAGGACTCGATTCGTGAAATGAATCTCCTTAGTGGGATTTCCAGCTCTTATAAGTTTGGATGTCGATCATAACCTCTAGTCCTCACAAAGGCTGTTGCTGAATTGGATACCCTCAAGAAGGCTTACACCGAATATACAATTGTATACCCACAATTCAGGTGAGCCGCTGAAGTATACTAAGGTATCATTTAACGACTGTAGACCGATTGTAACCATCGCTATGACATGTGAATCTCATAGTTGTGACAAGAAAAACATTCATAAAATTCTCTCAAAGTGTTTATGAAATAAAACATGTTTTTGGTAACACTTTGAGAGTTTTTCAATTTTGAAGATACTCCCCCTTCAAATGTGCTTATGCATTTTTATGAAATAAATCAACACATTGAAGAGAGGAGTCGAGAATTTATGAATTGATTGATTATTCTTGGACACGCTTCTTTGCGAGACACGCTTACGTTGCTAATTAAAGAGGTCCATTATCATCTTATAGGTGACAACTATCTCTAGTAATCAACTTAAAGTTATTACCGGTCCATAACTTATCCAAAGAAAAAACCTATCGATTTGGTACAATATACTCAGACTTGTCTATTGCGAGACACGCTTACATTACTGACTAGGCCAGCTTGAAGTTATTACCCATCCCAGAGCAAGTCCTTTCGATTTCTGACATTTATTTTCTGTCAATTCATAGGTGATATCTGAGTCACATTCGACTCGGTCAATTCTACTTTGACAAGTCATGTTCGAGATACGCTTACGTCGCTTGTTAAAGAGTTCCATTGTCAGCTTTTAGGTGACAACTAGCTCTAGTACCTAACTTAAATTTATTACCCATCGAGGACAAGTCATTTCGATCACGATATCTCAAACCCTAGAAAGTTATCCGTCCTTAAGAAACATAACAAGTTAGGTAATTGTTATAATCCACCTTAGATTTTTCCCTATTCAGTGTGACCCCTAAAGTATTTAGGATAGCCAGTTTCGATGCATTAACCTAAAACCTAGGGGTGGCAATTGAGTCGTCTTCGTGTTGAAATATTCGGGTTCGCGGGTTGGCGGGTTGAAATAACCTCAACCCAAACACAACCCATTTATTAATCGTGTCAAGAAGCTCAACCCTAACCTAAACCTGCATAACACGTGTCACCCGTTTGTGACCCGTTTAACTTGTTTAAGTAAATAGGTCAAGTAGTGAATAATATTGGTGGTTTGTTTATTTAACTAACTTAAATGCAAAAATGATATATGGATCTAAAATATGATAAAAATAACATACAAATAACTATACGACAATTTCAATGATATTTGAGTTATAAGTTATAAGCGTCAATTTCAATAAAATCTGAGTTATAATCATAAGAACATAACAAAATACATTTAATCCATATCCAACATTAAAACCAAGTTATGTATTTTATTTTTAAAGACTTATATACTTAAACAGGTTAACGTGCTGACCTGTTTAACACTTGCTCAACCCAAACACGACCCGTTTATTAAACGGGTTAGACGGGTTGACCTGTTTTTGACCCAAACCTGTTTAACTTCGTGTCGGGTTCGTGTCGTTTATCGTGTCGTGTCGAGAATTGCCACCCCTACTAAAACCCTGTAAGATAGAGAAATATTCTTTAGGAATATTGTTTTTGAACTTTAGGCATTATAAGGTTAAAACTAGGATACTACCCTTTAGATACTTAGTAAGTATAGTGACAAGTACCGGGGGATTGATCGTTCAACTCAGGAATAGTGTCGCTAGGATTAGAAAGCCTAAAAACTAGGTCTAGAGGTGAGGGATGATTCTTTTTGTATTTTTATATTTTATGAAAAGTAAGTAAAAATCTCGGGTATTGGAAGAGTGGGTGGAATTAGTTGCTAATCAACTAACCCAATAACTAAAGATGCAATCAAAATAAAATAACAAAAATGAAAATAAAACTAATTAAACTAGTGGTGTGAACAATAAATGGGAGAATTGTGTTTACTTATATTTCATTACTCCCTAGATATCTTTTACAGGTTGATAGTTTGTTACAGTTGCGTGGATGACGGGTTATATTCCTTAATACCAATCGTGGGGTGGCGTACGTACTTCCCCAACTCTATAAGCTCCTACTTCACTCGTATGTCGAGCCTGCAAGAAGCTCCTAACATGGGATCATTAGAATTCGCTCATGCATTAAATACAACCATAAAAACCTAGTACGCATTGGTTCATGTTTCTTAAGACGTTCAAGCAAGTTACACTATGGAAGTCTGCCAGTTTTCTTAAGCCTAACATCGAAATCATTCATCCGTAACAACTATAAACAAGCAATCAACCCATAATCAACATCTAGGTTTCACTACATCTAAGTAAACACACAAGAGATCTAGCCTAGCATGTTAAAATCAAGACAAGCGTAAGATATATTCAAAGAACGCATAGACATATTGAATGAATTGAAATGATACTTATCTTAATTGAACATGAAAGGTTTCAAGGGGTGAAAACTCTTGAAAATACTGATAAAATCGTGTTAGGGTTTATCCAAGTCGTCCCTAAAATTGTCCTCTCCTCATGAATGAAAATTACAAAATTATATATAGATTTTCCAAGGTGACGGTGTCAAGAAGAAAATTCTGACGCCGTCAACCCGCCGCCCATAATAAAATCGGATTGCCTAGATCCAGATCTGACGTCGTCAAGAGTAGTTTTCCTCTGGGCCGTCACGTATAAAGGGACCATGACGGCCTATGGTGACACCGTCATGCCCTAGTGTAAAAACATTCTGGATCGTCATGGACTCTATCCACTTCACCTTTTGTTTTTCCTCTTGACGCCGTCATTAAAAAGCTTGTGACGCCGTCAGGTACAGTTCCCAGCAAGAAAAATTAAGACATTGCCGTTTTCTTCACTTTTATGCTCCAAAAACGTCCAAAATGCTTCCTTTTTCAGAATTCACTCCAAAAGTACCTAAAATCACAAAAGGAACGATTTAGGGCAATATTTGATCAAATAAATTCAATTCCGGGCTTAAATGACCCCCTAAAAACGGATCATTTTCGCCTCATCAGTCAACAAGGTCAAACTGCTTAGAGTCAATCTCCGTGGAAGTACAGGGGTTTCCCCGGGTCATTATGTCCCGACGAGGTGTGATGGTATAAAAATGGGTTTGTGATCGGGTGAATTTGGACAGAAAGGTAAGGAATTTGGTTTGTATGATTACACTAAGATATGAGGAATGACAATAACTTAGAAACACTATATGAATAATTACTGATAATCAGATACACTGAAAACGTAAGCTAAGTCTAATAACGCGTACGTTTGATTTAAAGTTACGTTAACGTACGAAATAAAATGCGAGTTTTATAGAAATAAAATACCTACGGATATGAAAATTACATTTTTACAATCCTAATGATAAAAGTAAATTTTTAGAAATTGAAAAATAATTTTTACACTATTTAATTAATTATTATTAATTAATTACTAATTTAATCTATTTAATAATACACTAAATAATAAGAAAATGTAAAATAAGCCTAGAAAAATAAAGTTAAAACTTAGAAAAATCTAAAATATTATAAAACTTATTTTAAAACTGAAAATATAATTATTACACTATTTATCTAATTACTATTAATTAATTACTATTATTTAATTATTTAAACTATTATTGATTTATTATAAATACTAAATAACCTAAGAAAAATCTGAAACTTTTTACAAAATTATTAAATAAATACAGGAACCTAAAAAAGATATAAAAACACTAAGTGCTTAAGGAAAATAAGCTAATAAGCAATAAGCTTATTAAATAGAAGCTATCACTCCTATTATTTTTGGATTTTTCTTGTTTTTCTTTTACAAATCTATTAAATAACTGAAAATATGAAACTTTAATAAAAGCAAACTTTTCAAAACCTAAAAATAAGCTGTTTAGGAGCTTATGACTCCAACAGTTAAGCTTATTTAGCTAAAAAGGAACTTGAGGACTTGCAAAGCTGATAAATAATCTATAACATGAACAATGGGGAAGCAAAAAGCTAAAACACACTGATGGCAACCAAAATAAGCTGAAGTTACTGAATAAGCATGCTGCAATAATCTATAAGACAATAAGCTAATCCAATTACCACCTGTCCAAACAGGCCAATCAGGACAAATGGCCTAATCTCAGCCCATTGTGGGACCCACAGGGGTGACCCAAGGCCCAAAGTCAGAGTTGACTTTCAAAGATGGCTTGGTCAACCCCAAAATAAGCCAATAGGCTGAGCTTAAGGCTTAATATTGAGCAACTGGGAAGACTTGGGATTTTGCACAAAACTGGGTACTCAGTATCAAGTATGAAATTGGACAGAATGAAAGGGACTAGCAGCCCTTCTAAATAAGCTACAAAATTGAAAATAAGCTAAGAAACTTAAATTTGGGCTTATTGGCTTTCCAAAAAACCCAAGCTCACACTGTGGGACCCACAGGTGAGCTTGTGAGAAACTTATGAAAACAGCTTGTTAGGAATACGTTTATTCATATGAAGACTCGGTCACCCCGAGTGTAGTTTAGCATATTGTAGCTCGTAGTATTTATCATATTAGTTAGAACATAATTTAGTGTTAGTTAATATTTGTGGAGTCGGGTCGGGCCTTTACCCACTGTCAGCTCGCTCCACAGCCCGTTTCAGGGGGCGTTTCTATTGTAACTATAAATACCCTTTCCCACCTAAGGGAAAGAGTTGGACCTTCATTTGCAATCTAACATTTCTCTATTTTTCTCTCAAGGTTCCATCTCCTTCTCTCTCTAACTTCTCTCACTAGAAATCTTTACAAACAATCATCCTAAACACATAATCATCCATGTTCCTACATTAGAGTATACTACAATTGGTATCAGAGCCATGGTTCTATCCTAGGATTCGTGGTGTGCTCGATTTTTAGTGTGGTTTTGGTGTTCTTGGATGGTTCGAATCTAGTTTGTAATTTTCACACTAGTGTGATCTCGTTAGGTGTTGTTATTGAGTGTTTACTTACACTTTCGTATCTAGAAGTGGTGTAGGCATCGAGTGTAACTCTTGGTTAAACAAAATCATCATTCTTGTGGAGTTTGGAAGAAATTTGTGTGTCACCTCTTGCTAGCGAGTTGCTTATTCTTGGTAGAGAGTTGGCAGCTTATTGTAGCGAGTTGAGGTTAGAGTTTTGGCGGTTTGCTATTTTGGGACTCTATGACAAAACGCTAGACAGTGACGTTTCTGTCTTATTGGTCTAGCGAGTTGAGTAGCCAGCGAGTTGGCATAATTAGAGGTTTGATCTGTTTAGCGGGTTACTACTTCTAGCGAGTTGGTTTTTGTCTTAGCGAGTTGCCTTAGCGTATACTGTTCCAGAGAGTTGAGGTTACTGCTCTAGCAAGTTGAGGTTGCTAGCGAGTTGTTCCAGGGTGTAGCGAGTTAACCAGATCTAGAGGGTTGATCTCGTCTAGCGATTTGGGGTATCTAGCGAGTTGATATCACTGTTCCAGCGAGTTGATACTGGTAGTGAGTTGGTGTACTTAGCGAGTTGTTCAAACTTGAGCTAATTGGTTTGCACTTAGCAAGCTGACATTGTTTGTGACAAGTTGTAGAGTGGTGTTAGTAACTTGGTTCAGGAACTTTAGTGAAAATTGTGCGTTGTTGCGACTTAAGTTGTTACGACTAACTCGACAGTAACTTGACGTTGTGAGGATTAACTTACGACTCGACTTGGTATCTGTTGAGCGGTTGTAATTAGACTTGTTGCAACATTACACGAAATACACTTGTGTTTGAAACTTGGTACTAATACTTACTCACTTTCCACAAGAATGGCAAGCACTTCCTATGATGACATTCAGGCTGCAGGGTCGGATACTCGTCCTCCAATGCTGGACAGAACTGACTATGAATCATGGGCACAAAGGATTCGTCTCTATTGCTTGGGAAAGGAAAACGGGGTTAATATCTTGAAATCCATTGATGAAGGACCTTTTCGAATGGGCACCACTAGAGACACGATCGCAGCCACTGATGACCAACCGACTGCAGTCGGTCCAGATAGACCTCACACCTACAATGAGCTGTCAGATGAAGAAAAGAAACGGTATGATGCCGAGATCAGAGCATCGAATATTGTCATTCAAGGGCTTCCTAAAGATGTCTACAAACTTATCAACTACAACACAGAAGCCAAAGCAGTTTGGGATAATGTGAAAATGCTTCTTGCAGGGTCTGAGTTAACCAAAGAAGATCGGGAGTCTCAGCTATATGATGAATTTGAGCACTTCAAAATGAACCCAGGTGAAAGCATCACTGACTATTACGTCAGATTTCACAAGCTGGTCAATGATATGAGATCCATCAAGATGACAATGCCCAACATTAAGCTTAACTCTAAATTCGTGAATAACATGGCACCGGAATGGGATAGGTTTGTTACAGTTGTTAAACTCAACAAAGGTCTCAGGCATACTAATCATGAACAACTCTATGCATATCTCCAACAACATGAGAAACATGCTGCTTATGATCGGTTGATGCGAGAAAAGCTCAATCCTTCAACAACAAATGACTCTTGCCTTTGTCTCTAATGTTCAACAACTCACTCAACCTTCAAATGATCAATCTCAACCACAACAACCTTCATCCAGGTCTACTCCAACAAATGGTCAATCACCAACTCCCTCACCATCTGCTTTAAACACCCATCTGGACTCTGGGTACTCTCACACTGACATGATGATTGATAATCTCTCCAACCAAGTCTCCTTACTAGTCCAAAAGTTCAGGGCTATACTTCCACCAACTAATAACCAACTCAGGACTTCGTCTAACCTACGAAATCAGGCAGTCATAGAAGATGGAAGGGTGGTGGTGCAGAATGTGCAAGGAAGACAACCTCAATCAAAGAAATGCTGGTAGAGAAAATGGGCAATATAGAGTCGGGAATGCGCTTCAAGTACAACCTAGGCAGCCTAAGTGTTACAACTGTGGAGGGTTGGGCCACATAGCTAGGAATTACACTCACCCAAAGCGTCCTCAAAACTCTGAGTACTTCAAAGACAAGATGTTGCTAATGCAGGCGCAAGAGAATGGGACTGCTTTGGATGAAGAAGCTCCGCTCTTTCTGGCTGGTGATGACGGGAATACGTTTGATGCTGATATGGATGATCAACCTGTTCAGGACATGGCACTAAATGATCCGAACATCTTTCAAGTTGAAGACTGTGATGCTTTTGACTCAGATGTTGATGACGAACCCACAGCTCAAACCATCTTCATGGCTAATCTGTCTGCAGCTGCTCACTCTCCACAGCAGTCTGGCTCTTCCATCACATCTGCTATTTCTGAGGTACCAACGTCACTTAATTCTAATCTGACTTATCCTACCAATCCACAGGGGGTGTGTGACTCTGTACAACTCAAGAATATTGACAACACAGACACCACTGATATGGGAAATACCAATAATATCCCATATGAAAGGTATGTGATTGACAATAGACTGCCAGTTGTACCAAGTGAAATGTCGTCGGTTGATTCTAGTGAACTTGAGCTGCATGAGCACACTATATACAACCCTGATGATTCCTTGACCACTAGAGTTAACATCCTTAAGGATCAGGTGACCATATACGAGCAGCGTGCTAAATTTGAGCTCAATGAACGTGAGCAGAAAATGGAATGGCAAATGCGTACTTACAAATCTGAAAACAATTCCAAACAAGAAATATTGAAAAGGAGTTAGTATCTTTGAAAAAACAATTGGATCAAACTGTTAAACAAAAACAGGAAATTCAAAAAGGGTTGACTTCAATCAAACTCGAATACAAAGATAAAGAAACTAAACTTCAAAATGATTTCTCAAAACTCAAAATGTTGAAAAATAAATTGGAAGATAAGTTGTACACGCAAGGCCAAACGATTCAATCTGCTCAAATGATGCAAAACCATAGGAAACTAAGTGATGAATTTAGTGAACGGGATGCCTCTAAGACTAAAGCCCAATTCCTTAGAAATGGTATAGGTGCTCAACCTGCGTTATATGATGCAAACACTATGCTTGAACCTAACCATGCCCCTCCCGATGTGAGATCCTATGACGAGATTGATGAGGCGGAGGATAGAACTAGGGAAAAACTTGTTGAGCGATTAAAGGATCCCCTGTGCATAGCTAAAAATATTGTGTTTCACTATGATTATACTAATGACAATCATTCAGCCATTTTTGTTCCTCAAAAGAAAATCCTCCCTGACAAAGTTTTTTGGAATATTGATACGGAGAAAATTAAAGCTGAAAGAATTGTAGGTAACACACGTACTATCTTTAGGATTGCTGACCCAACTATCTATCCTCTGAACACACCCAGGCACCTTGTACCATTTACTCTTCCCACACAGTGTAATACCCTAATTGGGTTATATGTTCTAGGTCAATTGTTTAATGACTTTGAGAAAACATGTAAACAAAGAATTACACCAACGGGGATTACAGAAGGGGAAAGGGGTTTTGAGCAAACAAAACAGTGTTACCTAACTGAAGTCATGCCATTTTTTGATCTTCTCAAAGAACATTTTGAGGGCCTTAAAAATACCATTAATAATGATGTGACTCAAATGAAAAAGGTCTTTAAAGATGTGGAAAGTGAGGGTAACCAATTGGCCATTGATCTCAAATACAGTGAAATTGACAGGAAAAACATTCTCATTATGAATGAAAACTTGATTGCTAATTGTATTGCAAAGGATTTTTTTACACTGTCACCGACTCAGCATTATTTGCTCGACAATTTCATGAAATTTCGATCACTTTAAATGTCTTCCAGAATCGTGTGATTGAGCTTGAGGGGGAGAATTACAAACTAAATAACAAAATTCAAAACGACGACCATGATAACATGGTCAGGCATTTCTAAAAACTAGAAGTTGATAATCTTAACTTGCAACTAAAATATCAACATCTAGAAGAAAGCATAAAAATATCAAATGCCAAGACATCTTCGGATGCTCCTGAGTTTGACACATGTTTTGAATTAGCCAAAAAGGATGAAGTAATTTAAGCTCACTCAAACACGATTCGGAAGTTGAGGGCCCAAATTGCACAATTTAAGTCTAACATAGGCGACGTGACCAATACCAATTACCAAAAGTCGATAGATTCTCAAAATTGTCAGAAACAAGGCATTATCAATGAATTACAACATGAAAATGAGTGGCTTCGTGCTGAAATGTCAAATGCTAAACAACGTTACAAAGAGTTATTTGAGTCTATTAAAATAACACGTGACCAAAACGATGAAAGAGTCACTTCTTTGTTAAACGAAATTGAGAATCTAAAGACTATGGTGAAGGGTAAAATGCCCGTCGTTTCATGTGATCATGCAATTTCCAATGTACATGCTTGTAAGAAATATGCGTGCGATGCTTTGAATGTCTCTCTTCCCCTTAGGAACAATAAGTTAGTTCATAGCAACTATCTTAGATATCTTAAGGACTGCCTGGTCATACTTAGAGAAACCATTGAATATGAGAGGATACCTAAACCACTGGATGATGTTATTGTTGGTGCATGCTTCCTCACTAATAGAGCCCATCAATTATTAGAATACGCTGTAGGATCATGCCCCAAGAATGATAACAAGTCGGATAGGTTGTTTGCGTCGCACTCTAACAATGGCAACAAACATGTTACATTTGAATATCCCCAAACCATGTCACAATCCACCACTATGATCACTGGTAAACAAGTAGCAATTAAGCATACTAATGTTCCCGTCATTGCTTCTACAGGAGTAAACGGTGTATCTAAAGCTGGCAAGTCACAGCCTAGGTGCAATACAAAGAATGATAGGACTTTGCCGGCTAAGAGTGCACTTATGAAGGAAGTAGAAGAATCCTCTAGGAATAATAAAGTTATGATTAATGAAAGGAATCGAGTTGAATCAAACATTTGTGTTAACAATGATGTAATTAATTCGAATTCTGGTGTTATTTGTAAGACTTGTAACGAATGTTTATTTTTTGGTAATCATGATGCTTGTGTTGTGTCCTACTTAAAATCCACTATGCAATCTCCGTTCATGAATGTTTCAAGTGCTAAAAGGGTTAAACAAGTCTGGAATAAAACAGGAAAGGTGTTCACTAATGTTGGTTATCAATGGAGACCTACTGGAAGGAAATTCACCCTAGGAGAAAAGTGCCCATTGACTAGGATCACTAACTCCAAAGCTGTGCCAATTAAGAAATGGAGACCTACTGGTAGAAAGTTCCCAGTAGAAGCACTTAGTACCACTCCTAGGCCTAGTGCATCAAAATGTGAAAATTCCAGTGATATATCCGTGACATATGATAATCCAATATTTATGTATGCTAACCAAACGGACCCCAACTGTTTGTGGGGCTCCAGATTTTTCAGTTATCCACCATTGTCTGGTTTCAAATGCAGGTCATACAAATCGTCCTTTGGTATTTAGACTCAGGCTGCTCAAAACATATGACTGGAGATCGCTCGCGGCTCAAGAATTTCGTGGAAAAGTTCATTGGTACGGTCAGATTCGGGAACGACCATTTTGGATCTATAATGGGTTATGGTGATTACGTCTTTGGAGACAGTGTGATATCCGGAGTATACTACGTGGAGGGACTTGGACACAATCTATTTTCTGTTGGTCAATTCTGTGACTCTGATCTTGAAGTTGCCTTCAGAAAGCACACCTGTTTTGTTAGAGAATTAGATGGTGTAGATCTCCTCAAAAGGAGTCGGGGCACTAACCTTTATACCATCTCTATTGAAGACATGCTGCGGTCCTCTCCAATTTGCTTGCTTTCAAAAGCCTCTAAGAACAAATCATGTTTGTGGCATCGTCGTTTAAACCATTTGAACTTCGGTACCATCAATGAACTCGCACGTAAGGATCTTGTTCGAGGCTTGCCTAGACTTAAGTATGAAAAGGATCATCTATGTTCCGCATGTCAAATGGGCAAGAGCAAAAAGCACACCCATAAACCCAAAACTGTCAATTCCATCATGGAAGTCCTACATACTCTTCACATGTATCTCTGTGGACTAATGAGGATTCAAAGTATCAACGGAAAGAAATATGTGCTTGTTATTGTTGATGATCATTCTCGTTTCACGTGGGTAAAGTTTTTACGATCAAAAGATGAAACTCCGGAAATCATCATCAAACTCATCAAGCAATTACAAGTTCGACTCAACAAAACAGTTAGGTTCATTCGTACTGATAATGGAACGGAGTTCGTGAACAAACAACTTACTCAATTTTATGAAGGTGTCGGCATTAGTCATCAAAAGAGCATTCCACGTACTCCTTAACAAAATGGAGTTGTTGAAAGGCGTAATCACACCTTGGTTGAAGCTGCAAGGACTATGCTCATCTTCTCCAAAGCTCCTATGTTTCTTTGGGTTGAGGCAATTGCAACAGCATGTTACACACAAAACCGATCCTTGATACATCCTCTCCACTACAAGACTCCATATGAACTGGTTCATGGCAGAAAACCAGATCTTTCGTTTCTTCGAGTATTTGGTGCATTGTGTTATCCAACAAATGACAGTGAAGACCTTGGGAAACTCAAGGCCAAGGCCGACATTGGTTTCTTCGTTGGCTATGCTCCAGAACGAAAGGGGTACCGAATCTACAACAAACGTACCAGAGACTTAATGGAAACAATCCACGTTACTTTCGATGAGCTGACTGAGCAACCGGTTCCTGGATGATCAAGTTCTGGACCCGTACCTAACCTTTTGTCTCCTGGACCTATAAGCTTCAGGCTTGTACAGAATCCCACTCCTGATATTCCTTTTGTACCTCCTACAAGTGAAGATTGGAAGAAACCATTTGACCCAATGTTTGATGAATACTTTGAACCTCAAAATGTAGATGCTCCAGAAGCCACAGTCATTCCACAACCAGTTGGGGTAGCAAATGTCCCAGATGATAATGCTGGGCCATCCACTTCGTTGTCATGGGATCCTAAAGCCCCCACCATCAGTCGTTCAGTTACCACATCTAATGGTCAATCTTCATTTGTTCAATGAGTAGCAGCTGTGGATAATTCGTTTGAAGTAAATCCTTTCGCTCTACCTGATAATGAGCCGTTTGTTAACATATTTGCTCCTGAATCGTCAAATGATGCTACATCCTCAGACGAATCTAACACGGCTACCTCAGTTCCCTATCCTCAACCCCATGAACACCTTAGGAAATGGACAAATGATCACCCAATTGACAACATTATTGGAAACCCTTCACGTCCGGTATCAACCCGTAAGCAACTTGCAACCGACGCATTGTTGTGCTTCTTCAATTTTGTCCTCTCTAAAGTCGAGCCAAAAGATTTCAAGGATGCAATGTCTAAACACTCATGGTTCACTGCTATGGTGGACGAGATTCATGAGTTTGATCGACTTGAAGTGTGGGAATTAGTACCACCTCCCGATTGTGCTATGATCATTGCTCTCAAATGGATATTTAAAGTTAAACTTGATGAGCATGGAGATGTATTGAAGAACAAGGCCAGGCTTGTGGCAAAAGGATATCGTCAAGAAGAAGGAATAGACTTTGAAGAATCCTTCGCACCTGTTACTAGAATTGAAGCCATAAGAATATTTCTAGCAAATGCTGCAAGTCAGAATATGGTGGTTTATCAAATGGATGTTAAGACTGCATTCTTAAATGGTGATCTAAAAGAGGTGGTGTATGTAAGCCAACCCGAAGGATTCGTGGATCCAGAATGTCCTAACCATGTGTATCGTTTGAAGAAGGCTCTTTATGGGCTTAAGCAAGCTCCTACGGCGTGGTACGACACCTTGTCGAAATTCCTTCTTGCTAACAAGTTTTCCAAAGGTGCTGTTGATCCTACACTCTTTACTAGAAAAATGGGCAAAACCTTTCTTCATGTACAAATCTACGTTGATGATATCATATTTGCCTCCTCTGATCCCAAAGAGTGTGATCGTTTCTCCCAAGAGATGAGTTCTGAGTTCCAGATGTCCATGATTGGTCAAATGTCTTTCGTTCTAGGCTTGCAAATATCTCAAAATCCCAATGGCATCTTCATCAATCAATCCAAGTATGCTAATCAAAATTTTGAAGAAATTTGGATTCGATTCCTGTGACTCAGTTGATACTCCTATGATTGAAAGATCAAAACTAGATGAAGATGATGTTGGGATCCCGGTTGAACAAACCAAGTATCGAAGCATGATCGGTTCCTTAATGTATCTTACTGCTAGCAGACCGGATCTTCTGTTTGCAGTTTGCATGTGTACTCGGTATCAATCCAAACCTACCAAGAAACACCTGGAAGCTGTCAAGAGAGTCTTTCGGTATCTTAAAGGAACAATACACATGGGCCTATGGTACCCCAAGGACACTTCTATAGGGCTCACAGCCTATTCTGATGCTGACCATGCGGGATGTCAAGATACTCGTCGCAGTACATCTGGGGGTGCTCAGTTTTTGGGTAATAAGCTAGTCAGTTGGTCTTCAAAGAAACAAATGAGTATATCAATCTCCTCCATAGAGGCTGAATACATTGCCATGTCCTCGTGTTGTGCTCAGATCTTATGGATGAGATCTCAACTTTTGGACTATGGCTACGTATGCAACAAGATTCCCATGTACTGTGACAACAAAAGTGCAATTGCACTCTGCTGCAACAATGTCCAGCACTCAAGGACTAAGCACATTCACATTCGACCTCACTTCATCAGGGAGCAAGTTGAGAAAGGAATTGTGGAACTTTACTTCGTGAGGACTGAGTTCCAGCTAGCTGATATCTTCACCAAAGCACTTTCTAGGGACCGATTTCAATTCATCCTCCCACGTCTTGGTATGAAGAGTCTCACGCCTGAGGATCTCATAAGTCTTTAGGAAGATCAGGAGGAGTAAAGGGGTTGCTTCACATATCCTTTGTACATAGTATTAACACAAAAAGAAAATAGAAAAACATAAAATCTTCAAAATCCATAAAAATCATAAAATCATAAAAATCAAAAATATTCTTCTCTCGACATGTCTCCTGTGTAATCAATAGTATGTACGTTTCTAGAAATGTCATTCAATAATGACACGGAAACATACATATGCTTGACCAGGAATTCTTCCTTTGAATAATGCTTTTCTAAAACATGTCGTTTCTAAAAACATTCTTTCAAAATGGTTTGCTATTACTTCAGATAGCAACCCGGTCTTTATACTGGGGAAAGTTCGTCGCCAAAAAGATGACTGTTCCTAACAAAGGCATGAATTACTTTATATTCGTGCCTTTCCGATCTGATGTACGCTTAAGTGCATCATTTCTGGTAAAAGAAGAGAAGTCTTCTTTACATCTCAAATATTTTTCCTTCAATGATTCTTCGGGAAAGTATTTGATCCAAACTTGGTGGTACCATGGTTTTTGAAGATCAAACAAACTCATAATGTTGTTTAAAATTTATCACTCAATCGATGCTAAAAGAATTAATACTTTGTGAAAAATGTTTAATTTTAAATGTGTCATCGATTGAGGGGGAGAACGATTTCAAAAACTATATATCATCAAAACAAGATCTTTGTGCATAACTCCAGTGGATTAAGTGCTATTGTTATGTGTTAGTATATGAATTTTTCATGAGTTTCTCGCTAAACTCACAATTATTTATAAACTCGTCATCTCTAACACATAACATACTCCCTCAAGGTTTGAGGGGGAGCTAAAATGTCGTCTCAAAATCGGTCATTCTTAAATATGACACATCTTTCTCCCAAAATATTTAAACTTATTTAAATCACTTGGGATCACAAATCTCAATTGGTTTGAAATTTTTGATCGGGGGAGAAGATGTGATTTAAATACGAAAAACTGATTAAAACGTGATGTTTTGAACCCAAATATATGCTCTTCCCTATGTGCCAAACTCCTTTGTATATCAATGCACATATTGAGGGGGAGCAAATGATTTGTGAAAAAGGATCCTTGCAGCTTAAGAGTTCGAGACTCAGACTTGACTCATGAATTGACGATACACAATTGTCTTGAATCTAAAGGACTAGTCCTGGACGGGTAATAACTTCAAGCTGGTTTAACCAGTGATGTAAGCGTGTCTCGAAAAGGAATAGTCTGAGTAGAATGTACCGTTTCAAGAAACCTTGGGTGAATCTGATCGGGCCTGGTAATAACTTCAAGCTAGTCAAACTAGTGATGTAAGCGTGTCTCGAATGCCCGTTCATATTCACTTAAGGAGGATCAATTCAAAAAATGCAACTCTTCCCGACATGTGCAAAATTTCAAATCAATACATATGAGCACATGTTAAGGGGGAGCATTTGAAAATGACAAAACTCTCAATGTGTTAACAAAATGTGTTTCTCAATCATAAACACGTTGAGAGAATTTTCAATGATTTGGTGTATGGCAACATAGGATAGTCATGAAATTATAAGATGGCTAAGGTTAGGAAAACTGTCCTATGATCTGCCAGAGCTGGAGGGATCTACCCATGGACAATACTAAATAGATAGTATTAGTAAGTCCGTAGGTATGATTATGGAAAAAAAATGTGAGAATGGAGAAAGAAGGGGTTGAAGAATTAAAAAGAAACGAAATGAGAAAGGGTGAAAAGAAATAGCCCTCCAATTATTCAACCTTAGGGCAGAAACCGGGTTCAATTCATAATCTACTGATGGTTGCTAAGGCGACATTGGTATTGAAGACAAGACGTCATGGACCCAGTGACGCATTGCACTAAACCTTCTAACCACTCAAGTTCTCTTAAAAGAACTTGTTTCATTCTCACGGGGAACCGGTGTAATCTATCAACGTATCTCTTAGAGATGGTTGATATTGAAGCAGGAGACCTCTCCCTAATCTCTGCATAGGAAAACCAAATGCACTTATTGAGTCTAGAGCCTCGAGATACATAAAAAGATCTCATAGGAACACGTGCTACTTCTACCCTGGTTGTTCAACATTAAGGACACCAGTGGTAAACTTATGAGTCCTACGCAGATCTTAGCAATCTGCCAGAACATTTATGAGGGATGTTGCTGTAGTAACTCCCAGTGATTGAATGGAAATTACTGTCAGGGTCAACATCAAGCAGCCCTGAAAGCAGGTCACTTAGGTAATTCCTTGTGGATTACGCTTAGTGGTCGCGGCGGTTACCAACGGTCAACAGTCGTGGAGTGATCTCCTGTGACTCACCCATTCGTTGATCTACTTAGGTAGTTCGCGTAACTCCTCTCGGGGGTTTGCCGATTGGGAACGGTCTTGGTAAGGATTAGAAGGAGTCTTCACACTATGTTGTTGACAATCTCTAATTCCAAACCTATAAGTACCGGAAGATTTGTTGCTAACTGTCTACTTGTAGGAATTTCTGACGGTTGCGGTTGATTGCTGAAAAGATGCTGATCCATCAACACATGCTCACACTTCAACTTCACAATCTGAGAAATCATGATCATTGATTGGGCCACATATATGCTTCCACAACTCTAATGCAAAAGATCATGATCCTAAAAAGTGTGAGCATGCCAACACAAAGATGTTCATATCATATGGAGACGTTACTGCTCAAAGATGACCCTCAGACATTCTTTTGGATGATGAAGTTGAGGCAATTTCCAAAGATCATCCATCACATTGAAGGTGTCATCTAGAGTCTTCCACTTAAAGCACAAAGATCTCAACAATGAAGAATCAGAAAGGCTACGAGCTACAAAGATTTCGTCAAGACCTAAATGCTCTGATTCAATATTTATTTTCCGGGGTGACCTCCCTTAGGGGGAGATTGTTAGGAATACGTTTATTCATATGAAGACTCGGTCACCCCGAGTGTAGTTTAGCATATTGTAGCTTGTAGTATTTATCATATTAGTTAGAACGTAATTTAGTGTTAGTTAATATTTGTGGAGTCAGGTCGGGTCTTTACCCACTGTCAGCTCAATCCACAGCCCGTTTCAGGGGGCGTTTCTATTGTAACTATAAATACCCTTTCCCACCCAAGTGAAAGAGTTGGACCTTCATTTGCAATCTAACATTTCTCTATTTTTCTCTCAAGGTTCCATCTCCTTCTCTCTCTAACTTCTCTCACTAAAAATCTTTACAAACTATCATCCTAAACACATAATCATCCATGTTCCTACATTAGAGTATACTACACAACTTAAGACCACACCCCCTGAGCAGGGCATTCTCTTGAAAAACAGGCCACATGAGATCAAGAATTAAGCACTTTGCAAAAATCTTAAAAATAAGTGAAAATATTAATCCAAAAGATGAGCTTCTAAATTTTCAGAATCCAAGAAGCTCATAAGCCAACTCCTAGAAATGAAGCCATGAAAATTCACACAATATTTGGAAAAACTGAATAAACCATGAAATTTGACTTTTTCAATAAACTCCTAAGTTGACTTATTTGGATTTTGATTGGATCCTAGTTACTGAAAACATGATTATAAGCTAAAATAAAAGTGATATAAGCTAAAATACTAACTTATGCATCTAAAACTGAGAATGTACAGTCTTCAAATTCCAACAGTGAACATCAATAATAGATTGAAAGCCAATTTTGACTTTTTACTGCATGACCTATGTATTTTATGGTAAATCTTACCTAAAGGAACCTAAATGAGATTGTCTCAACCAAATGCAACACCTGAACCAAGCTTGAACACAGAAGAACCCCTTAAACCAAACACCCCTTTTGTAGGGACTGTCTTGGTGTTTTCAAAGGAAGCAAATGATTTGGACTTCCAATTTGATAAATAAGCATCCACTAACCTATTTTATTACAGATTAAGCACAAATGACTCACTAATAAGCAGTATACAATAAGCAAACATGAATAAGATAATTAGGCTAATCTAACTGTGAAACAACAGGAACATGAACTGAAGACTTATGAGCTATACAACAAGAATACTAAGCACCACAAAACATAAATAAGCTATTCCAAACCAGAAATAAGCAGAAAGATAAGCTAATAAACAGATGAACAGTAAACTTTAAGAAAATGGGGCTTACAATGGTGCTTTGCTCAAATGTGGTACAATCACAACTCAGATTTAACCTAAAGCTTCCCCAAGCTCTAAACCATGCTATCCTTCTTCTTCTCTTCTTCTTCTGGCATTTTTTTATTTCTCACTATTTTTTTGTATTTATTTGGATTTTTTTTTTTTTTTTTTTTTTTGAAATAAAGGAATAAAAATGAGGAATTAAAGTTTAAATAAGCTTAATGAACTTAAACTGAGCTAATGAAACATTGGTGACAACTACAGCTTATATCCTTTTCTAGCTGAAATTTAATAATTACCAAGAAACTAAAAATGATAAATAAGGCTTGAAATTGTGAATTAAAAACTTGATATTAAGCTGAAAACAACAAATTACAACTGATGTTTTTCTCGAAATGAAAAGTTACAATAATTTTGACTTAAGCTAATAAAATTACTCTTAAAACTACATTACATAATTAACTACTAAAAATCTAACTCCCTCCTCTCTGCACTTTCTTCTTCCTTTTATATGCTTCCAGGAGTCCTTGGCACTTTTCGCACCTTGTTTCTGGGTCGTTGGATTAGCAAATTGAATCCTGGCCTTTAATTTCGATTTGGCGGGAAAAAGGAGATTTAGCAATTTGGCTGTTAGCTCTTGGCAGGGGGTAGGTATGTATTTTAGTGGTGGAAAGGTGAAATAGGGTGGTGATGGCAGAGTAGGAGAGGTGTTGTGTGGCAGGGATGGTGATGATGGTGTTTGTGTGGCAGGGATAGCAGGGGAGGAGCAGGTATCACGTGTGAGGAAGAGGTAAAGGGTGAAGTAGGAGGGTCAAACCAGGGTTGACCCTGGTATTAGCTAACCAGGGTGGGCTTTGTGATGGGCCTGGTGTTTGGAATGGGTTAAGTGGGTAAGTGGATTGGGTTATAAAGGGTTTGCTGGGTTTATAAATTACACACATGGTCCAATTGGTTTTAGTAACTTAGGAAATCACAAGGACTAAAAGTGTAAAAGCTGCAAATATAGGGGTGGGAAATGGTAATTGTTCCAAAGTTATCCCAAGGGTAAACATGCCAAGTTTCCACAACCAAAGGACCTAGAATGTAAATTTTCCAATTTTAAACCACCGGGGGTCATTTCTGCCAAAAATCAAAGTTGAGGGACCAAAATTGTAATTTCTCAAAACTTTTTACCCAAAGACCATTTTTGATAATATTTGACTTTTAAAGGACTTGGGTTGACTTATCTTTCAAAATAAATGCTCAGGGACTAATTTTGACAAGTTTTGAAAGTTGGGGGACTGAAACTGCCAATTATGCAAACTTTGTTCATTTTTCATCTGTTTTTAAACATTTTGCATCTAAAACATATAAAACACAATCCTGGGATATTTTCAGTATTTTGATGCATTTTTTAGTGTTTTTAAATGTTTTTGTAGTTCAGATTGACAAAAAATGATGAGTATTCACACACTCATCATTTTCACATGTAGATTTAAAAATAATCCAATAGGAAATTTTATTTTGCCTATACCTAGTTTCTTAAGCTATATGCCCCGTATCAGGATTTTATCTCGAAAGATACTATGGATATACCTTACCCGGTTATAAGTACCTAGGACATAAGCTATAAAAACTTAACCAAGGAACTAAACAAGAAACTTCACCTAGAAATAGTGATACTTTTATTAAACCCTTAGCCATAGAAACCTTTCCTCTGTCTAGCCCTCCTCCCTCTATAGGATCTTCTTCACCGGTTAGGCCAAATATACCACCTCTAGATTTTAAGTCTATAGGAAACTAGATCATTTATTATGGATTATACCGAGATCTTTAGGAGGGAAACAAACTTCAAAGGAATCTAGTAAATCTTATCCTCATTAGGATACCATTCTCCCAGGTATCCTATTCTCCTATCTTTCCTCACTCTACCGCTTAATCCTATTCTCCTGTCTTTCCTCACTCTACCGCTTAATCCTATTCTCCCGTCTTTTCCTACTCTTCTGTTTAATCTCACTCTTTCGTTCTTTCCAACACCTCCTCTTCCGTTTAATCCTATCCTTTCATTCTTTCCCACTCCTCCGTTCTCTTCTGTTCTTTCCTATCTCTTCATTCCGTTCTTTCATCATTCTCCACCCTATCTTGCCCTACCCTTATACTCTTTTCCTATGTCATCCTACAATGTTCTAAGTGTTAGAACTTGTATTTCCTAATTTCTCGTTATTTCACAAGTTTCTATTAGTTAGAACTTGTAAGAATATCTACGTCGAACTTTAATCCTCATTATGTTCGACTATGATATTAAACCATCTCGTCTTGCAAAATTTGCAAGATTGAGATCGTCGACGTTCGTCACTCCAGCCATGACTCGGGATACAATCAAGTAACTAGTTGCTGACAGAATGATTGTAGAACTAGGAAACTTGAGCTCCCAATATGGCTAAAATATCGATAAAACTCCTTGTCCAACTAGTAAGCGTATAGCTTACATGTTCTAAATAAAGCATTGTAAGATCCACTATGTTTCCCCAAACTTCATGAGTCAATCACATGGAGTCTCTCACCTTCAATTCGGAGTGAAAAAATACTTATCCACTCTTCCCCAAAACACTCCCGTACCACACTTCCTTAGTATGGCCAACTCTCTGCTTTCTTGCCAATACTATCTAAGGATGATTTATAATTGATGAGTGTCTAAATACTCATCATTTTATACCAATCTAAGCTGCCAAAACATCCAAAAACACTCAAATATGCATAAAAATACTTAAAATATCTTAGAAGTGTGTTTTATATGTTTCAAACGCAAAATATGCAAAAACAGATGAAAAACGTACAAAGTTTGCATAATTGGCAGTTTCAGTCCCTCAAGTTTCAAAAGTTGTCAAAACTAGTCCCTGGTTATTCTAAAAACATGAAAATGTCACCAAAGGTCCTTTTTAATCATAAAGTTACATATTTAGTCCTTTGGTGCAAAGTTTCATAAAATTACAAGTTTAGTCCCTATACTTTGGAAATTGACATAAATGGTCCCTGGGATGTAATAACTTTGAGAAAATCAATTTTGGCCCTTGTACTAATAATCTTTTGCAGGAATGGTCCTTGGTGTGAAGTTTGGTGAAATTACATAATTAGTCCCTGAAGTTTGGTGAATTGACAGAAAAGGTCCTCGGGGTACTAAAATGGAAAATTATGAAATCAAGGTCCTTGGGTTATTCAATATTGGCAATTATAGTCCTTATTTAAACTTTGGATAAATCCCAAACCCAGCCCTTCATCTTTTGAAAATTACAAATTTGGTCCTTGTGATTTAATACCTAAAAAACCAAACGGACTCTTTTTATTATAACACACAAAACCAAAATCCAACCCAACATACCATACCAGCCCACCCTACCCTTTATTACCTTGGCCTAAACTTAGCCCAGTCCACCACCATAACAAATAAAACGGGGTCAACCCCCTTGTTTGACCTTTCCCTCCCAATACCACCACCATCACACAGACCACCAATACCACTCCACACCCACGGTTTCACTTCCACCTCACTTCCTACTCACCCTACCCACTCTCCTCCACCTCCACAACTCTCCAAAACCCTAAAAAACCTCCCCACGCAATCTACAGTACCCAAACTGACACTTTGACAAATTGGCGCCAAAAAGCCAATTTGAACGGTGGTGATTAACTAGGCCATTTCAATGGCTCAGATGAGATGGGGGATATTGTCAGAAAGCTAGTGGGAGTCTCAAAAGTCTCTACAAAAGGGAAAAGATGCAGAAGAGAAGGATTATTAGTTTAGTATTAGTGTAACTTAGTCGTAGGTAATATAAACTTCAATTTTAGTTGTAATTTCAATCAAAACAGCTTGTTCTCAGTTATTTTAGTGTAATAGAATCTTTATTTAACCTTTAATTACTGTCTTGTTCATCAATTTAGAATTTGGAAATTTTGAAGAATTTGACAAATTCTTCTTCATTTGCAAAATATTGTTGTTGTATGCTTATTTAAGCTCAATTTAGGTCCCTGATAAGTTTTTAAAAGCCTTCTAATCATTTGAAATAGTGTAACTCAGAAAACTCAAAAATACTTTAAAAATAGAAAAAATAGTAGAAAAATAAAAAATCATAAGAAGAAGAAGGAAGAAGATTGGAGCAGTGGTCATTTGGATTGAAAATGGTATTAGAGTCCTATGGGGGACACTAGGTATTGATTTGGTTCATTGGTTCATTGTTCTCAGCTTGTCACCATTTGTAAGCATTATTTCAATTTTATGCCTTTTGTTTTGATCATGCTTGTTACTGTTTAATTAGTGTTCTTAGATGTTTATTTGATATTTGTTATTGATAATATAGTTTAAACTCAGTCACTTGTTCATTGGATTATCTTGTACTAAAAAATCAAAAATCATACAGTGGAAAACTTAAACTTGACAAACTTGAGTTATCTACTTGTGTTGTGATTGATTTATGCTCATTTGATCCTAAATAATCATAATATAGTGTTTTGAAATAGTGTAGTGTTTTAAAAATATCATTTGCTTTATAAAATCTCAAAATCAGTTTGTAAAGGTGTGTTTGGATTAGTGGATTGCACCATCGAGTCATGTGTTTTAGTTGCTATTTTTAGTATAAACAGATTAGTCTAAGTCCTAATATCTCATTTTAGTCATAAAACCTATTAGTCTTTACTAAGATAGTCAAAATCCAACTCCATATCCCTTGACAGTTAACTGTCAAGGATATTAGTCTCATAAACCCACCCGTTAGCTTATATCTTTAAGCTTTAGCTTATTTTAGGTCTATCATAGCTTATTATAACTTAATCAGTCAGTTAGAAGTGTTAGAATCTCAAGAAAGTCAAACTAGTTAAGTTTTACAGAAAGTCAAATTTTACTTATGCAAAAAATCCCAAAAACTCCAAGATTTCTTGTGAATTTTGTATTAGGTTTCAATGTTTGAAATTTGTTGTAGTAATAGTCTACCAGCTCATCTTTAATTTCCCACATAGCTTATATTTTTAGGATTTTTACCCTGGGCCCCACTCACCCTCAAAGTCACTTGCAGGGAAGACCTCTTCCCCTGCACCAGCAGACTTCACCCATAATCACCACTTTGGTGGTGATTTCTGGCCACCTCAGTGGGCCCCACACCTCCAACTTAGGTTTTTCCAACCCCCCTCCTACCAGGGAGTAAGGGTTGACCATTTGTTTGACCTATGCACCAGTGGACCCTACCTGAAATAAGCCTTATACTTTGTCCCCATTCTGTGTTGAATTTGAGTTTTGGAATAGCTTATTTTTGCTTATCAGCTTATCTACTGAGCTTATTTGACAAATTTTAGCTTAGACAAGTCCAAAAGACTTATTAGAATCAGAATAAACCAAGGTGGGTCCCACATAAGCTCATTTGAGCTTATTTGCTTGTTTGGTCAACAAAGGTCAACTGTGGAGGTAATAAGCCCCCACAGTGCTTATTACTAGCTTATAAAAAAGTTGTTTTTATTAAAGTTGTCTATTTTTAGGTATAATTTAGTTTTGTAAAAGAAAAATCCAGAAAAGACAATATAAAAATAAGTGATAGTTTCTATTTAATTTAATTTAATTTTAATTTTCATTTTTAGATTTTTATTAAGTAATTTGTAATTTTATATTTTTATTAATTTCCTTTTAGGTTAAAGTATTTTTAATAATTTTCTCAGATTTTTGTTTTGTAATTTAGTATTTATTAGAATTAAAAATAGTTTTATTAATAATTAATCAATAATTAAGTTTTAAATAGCATAATTAATTTTTATAAGGTAACACCTAGTTTTTATATTTTTTCTAGATTTTATAAGTTATAAAATAGTTTTATAAATTTTTCCATAATTTTCTAAGTTAGTTTAGTATTATTTTTAATTTAAAATAGTTTAATTAGTTTAATTAATATAATTAGTTTTTAATTAATAAAAAGCTCATAAAAAGATAAAAATATTTATTTTTATTTTTTATACTTTCTTCAAGTTCTATTTTAAGTTTAGAAATTATTTTTGCAAATTTTTAGTTTAATTTGTAGTGTTTATTATTTTTAGTTTTTATTTAAGTTAGTTTTAATTAAATAGTTAAATAGTTTTTAATTAAATAATTAATAATAGATAATAAAATAATCAAAAATATAATTTTCTTTTTAATTTAAATTCTATTTTAAGTTTAAGTTTATAGAATTTTCATTTTTAACCCCTGTAGTTTATTTTTCTTAAAACTCACCTTTTTCTCAGTACGCAGTCGCGTCTGATTTTTAATTTAGTTTACGTTTATACGTTTTAGATATCTAGGTTTCACGTAACAGTTCCAATAGCTTATTTAAGCTATTTTATTTTATAAAACCCTAGTTTAATCACACACACACTTTTATATCCATCCCTGTTCATATTCACTCGATCACAAACTCGTTTTTAATAAAACATTGCACACCTCGCTGGGACATTACGACCCGGGGAAACACTGTATTCCACGGATGCATTTGCCTTAGACGTTTGACTTGGTTGAGCATAACTTGGTTGATTTTATCTGACTGTTTGAGGCGAAATCAAAATTTGGCGCCGCTGCCGGGGAGGTTGTGTGCTTATTTTAAACGATTTTGCGTATTAGTGAATCTGGATATACATCCATTGTATATTTACAATCTTTTATCCATATTTTTATAAAAACACAAAAATATCCACCTTTACCCTCTATCCTTTTGATTCTACCTTCTTCAACTTGTCCCATAATTAATTCTAATGGCATCTCTCGATGACGATTTCTTTGAACAAAGGGCCTATGAGAGCAACATCGAAAAACTTATTGCCTTGTCAAAAATATCGAGATGTCGTGTTGATTATGATGGACCATCGATTCATATTCCCTCTCCAGTGAGGGAAATGGAACGAGAATCCGGGGTGACAAAGGACCCTGTACTTTCCTCTGACTATGGAAGTGCTAAATACGTCCAACTTACGGTTTTCCAAGAATCTAAGCTCACAATTGATCCTAACCTTTCACGGTTTACGGTTAAAAGTTTGTCAAGCAAACGTACAGAGCTTAGGTGTCACACCCCCAATTTACCTGAATGGCAGCGGAATGGAATACCTGGGGGTGACTGTCATAGCACCATAGTTACAGTTATATTGAACGACCTAAAGTGTCGTTTAGAAAATACAGCGTTTGATCATTAAAACATTCAGAGTTTACAAAGCTTAGGTCCCAAAAGAGTTTGCCAATATTGTTAAAATAAGTTCAACGAGATCAAACGTTTCATAAGTGCAGAAAATATGGTGAGACGCGTCGACTCCGCGACTCCATGAAGGTCCAAATGTATGCAACATGAGCTACCTTAATAACCTGAGAAATACATTGCGAAAAACGGTCAACATAAAGTTGGTGAATAATCATAGATTTATAAGTAAAATCTAGTGTACATATGCCATAAGTAAAGCCAAGAAATAGGATGTCCGGAAAATATATACATTGGCTCTTAAGCTCGTGACCCCGAAGCTAGACGATACTTGGCCCCAATGAGTGTTTACCAGACACTCTAATAATAAAGACATGAAATGCATTCGTCCCATTTGGAGCAACCTAAACACGAATGGAGGCGTCACCCTCGATAGATCTATCCACTCACTCTCGCTTAGTACCAGAAATTAACGGTCCATGATAATAAAGGGGACTTGTCAAGACGTGGTAAATAAGGCAACTTAAGCAATGTATGAAATTTTATACTTAGGCATGTACACAAAAACAAGTAATGCAATGTATTCTCCCCCGTGGGATTTGAAATCAAAATATAGAATTAAAACGGGGCTATGAAACTCACCTGGAGTGATAGTACAAAGATGGTACAACGATGGTAAAGAAATCGGGACAATGAGGCGCGAACCCTAGCCGCAACCTAAATGAATAATCATGATCTAACTTAGATCAAGCCGAAATGAAATGAATGCACATGCACATGATACTCATACCACTCGTAATTTGGAAATACTAGTTATCGTCATGGTAAAATAGTTTCCTTACTTAGGAAAAATAAGTCCATTTAGAGAAGTATATAACTTGTCATATTAATTCGCACGAAAAAGTTAGCGTTAAATTCCTTGGATCGAAAACCTTGAAATAACGTCGTTAAGTCGTATAAATATTCTCTTGGGTCGTACGTATTCATTTGTTAAGAATATAGTCATTAGTAACGTTTCTAGAAAATATACCATTTAGTACGTACGTTATTATTTTTATTTGTGACTATATATATATATATATATATATATATATATATATATATATATATATATATATATATATATATATATATATATATATATATATATATTTGGTGATCTTAAAACACGTATAACTTGCTCGTTTTAGGTTCGTTTTCCTTGTTCTTTATGTCCACGGATTCGTTTTTGTATATAGTAATATATTTTTGATACTCGGCTCCTCTAGGTTACGTTTAATACCCCTTTTTGCACGGCGAAATCTGCCAAACAGCGAGCAGTTTTTAATAAAATAGTTTTCGTCTTTAAATTTGCAAAAATCATATCTCCTTCGTTATAAACTCGTTTTAATCCGTTCTTTCGCCTAAAGTTTCGTTTTTGAATGTATTTTCTAAGTCTTTGGTCAAAACTTGGCCACCATCTACTGATTTTTCCACGAAATTAAAATAGGGACAGTAGGTAATCTTATTGTTTCAAAAACCATTTTCAAGTCTCCAAACTAGTTCCATCCTCCTTCAAACCACTTCCAAACACCACAAAGCTAATCTAATCCTACCATACACCTTCTTAGGGTGTCATGGGTCCTTAAACATCATCAATCCACTAGGTCTAACAAGGGTTTCTTATGTGTCCATTTCTAGGGCTTCAAAGTTACATATGTACAAAATAAAGTGGTATAAGTTGATGCATGTATGAGATCTTGTAAGAAAAGTATATAAACATAATAATAGCTTGTAAAAATCATAAAAATGAGTTTGTTTACTTACTTGATGGTTTAGAGAGTTTAGATGATGAAAAACCTACTAATCCTTGAGTTTTTATTTCAAAACTCTAACAAGGATGATTATATGAACTAGTTTATACCAAGATCTTGTAAAATTTGTTCTCCTTGCTCCTTGAACACCCTAGTTCGATCCTACCTCAAGAGAAAATGAGAGAAAAGTTTTGCTTGAGCAAGTAAAAAGTGATTTGTGTTTTAAAAATGGATGAAAAGTTTAATTTATACTAGGAGACAATTGTTTGGTGGGCAATTAAGAAGGTTGGTGAAGTTTTAATGTTTGAAGACCATTGGGGGGGGGGGGGGGGGGGGGGGGTTGGCCGGTCCTAAAAGGAGAAAAAAGGGGGGAAATGTCTTGGGTTTAATTAGGAAAAAGTTAGTGGTATTATGTAGTTAAGTTAGTTTTAGGTTTAATCGGGTACCGGGTTTGTTAGAAATAAATTTTATTGAAGTTATTCAGGACGTAATAAAGTCGTAAAAATTGTAAAAATATGTCGGGCACAAGTACGGAGAGTTTGGGTGATTATTGTTTAATTTTGGTGAAAACCGTCGTTATTAGGTTAGACGTACGATACGTAATAAATAAATTTCCAAAATACCGGGTAAATTAATATTATAGTTTTTATATTATAGAAATGAATATAAAAAAATATATATTGGGATAATAGTCGGAAGTGTCGGACGTGTTAGTTTCATTTATAGTTCGCGTATTAGTGTTTATTTAAAATAAACATACGTAAATCGTTAATTATATTAAAAATATAATTTGAATACCCTACGAGTGGAATAGTATGCAAGTGCCATAAAGATGATATGCAGACTATTTCTAGCCTGTATGAAATGTCCCCATGATAATGCATGAATTCGCTCCTGAACCAATACGGTTACGCGAATTTGAATACTCGTAAACTAAATTTACGATGACATGAGTAATGCACGTGAATAGTGGTTTTCTCTCGGAAATGAATAGTGTCAAGTAAATAGTAAAATTTCTGAATGTTTCCCGAAATGTCAAAATGACCTCGAAAACGATGAATAGTGATCAATGAATAGTAACTTGTGAATAGTAAATTATCGAGGTTTAGAAAATGACCGGAAATTACGAGTTGTGACAGTCTTCCCTTCTAACAGGAACTTCGTCCCGAAGTTCAGTTTTGGTTGGTCTCTGAAGTATATTTGGTCAAAAAGACGTGGATACTTGAGTTGCGTTCGGTCCTCTCATTCCCAAGTAAATTCGGGTCCTTTTCAAGAATTCCAGCGAACTTTCACGATAGGAATTTGACTTGCTTCAACCGTTCGACCTCATGGTCCATGCTTTCTACTGGTTCTCTTACCCAGTTTACGTTTGTCTCAAGGTTGGATTCCCTTCCAAATGGGATTATGATTGACTAATCTGAAAGTCATTTCCTGGATTTGATTAGGTGAAACATAGTTGTGTAATCCGGCTGTTCCTTAACAAGGCTCAAGTCTGACGGCCACTAGGCCTACTCTGTCTGAATTATTAAGTGTTCCAGTGTATATCGGTTTTAACTTTCCAAATCTCTCCGAATAATATCATGCCTTTCCTCGGCAGAACTTTCAACGTGATCTGGCTACCAACTTGAAGTTTTAGTGGTTTACAACTTATAGAATTTGTAATTGATTCTTGACTTGTAGGAAATTTCTGGTTATATCATGAATGCCTATTGGAATAGTGAGTTCGGCTTTTTCCGAGTTTGGTTCGTCAATAGATGATCAGTGCTTTTTCAGGTTTATAATGTAATATGGGTAATACATGTTGCTGAACTCTGTCAGAACTCAAATCTTAAATGTCAGCTGGTCGATTCTAACATGAATCTGAAATGGTCCAATATACTAAAGGTTAAATCCTTCGTGTTACTAAAATCGTATCATGCCTCTCCAAGGCAAAGCTTTCAATTTAGTTCGTTCTTTCACGTGAATCTAGTAAATTTGCTTGTTCAAGGATACCCAATCCGTATGATGTGCGTCATGTACCAACCTAACTTCTACCAGTTTCTCGTTGCTTGTAACTGGTTCTTGACTTGTGAAATTTCCTTTGTTGTTCCATGGTTTAGTTCTAGACCAGTGAATTTAACTTTCCGATTTCGGTTGGTAAACGGGTAATTGGTACTTCGACCATAAAGTGCCTCAATTGATGTAGTCTCTATGCTCGCGCGATAACTATGGTTGTAAAAGAATCCGATTTATGGTAATTGATTAGTCCAGCCATTTCTAGAGTCAATCACACATACTCTGTGTATAACTTTCCCATGTTTGAATCGTTCTCTCGTTATGACCATCGATCTGAGGATGATAGGCGGTGTTTACATCTTAATGAGGTTCCGGAGGAAATCTTAGAATGATTGTTAGAAATCTGAGGTGATTCGATCACCTTTATCAGGAACAATTGAAATAGGTACAATAAATCTTGTGACTAATTCCACAACGTTACGTCTTTCGAACACGGCGTTATACGAAGAAGATAGAATATGGGTAACAATGTTTGATTCTTTGTGTTTTGGTCTAATGGATTGCTAAGACATGTGTCATTCTTTGCCTACTGTGCTTGGTCTCCATTACTGACGTTTGTAATCGTTCTATGGTGTTCCTCCTAGTCTCCTTCATCACATATTCCAATATTCCTTATTGTCAAATCACAAAGCCCTAAATGCATAAGCGACGTAGCATGGTGATTGGTTTTCAAAATTTATCTCGCGATTTTTGAGTTTTTGGTCGAAATCTTTTTCTGAATAAACGAATTTGGAAAATGGAGCAAATGGTTTACTAAATATTATCTTTCTTGATGATTCAAAATTCAATAGTTAGGAAATGTGACGCGGTTTTTCAAATAGGTTGTGAATAGGACTGTTTACCAAAGTTTGATGTTTATATGTTTCCCATTGTACAATGGTTTAGCTAAATATTGGTTAAAAAGGGACGTATTTGTTCAAAATAGGCAATTCAAAAATTATTTTCTACGAGATATGTGATTTGGATAAACACAAATTTTAAATCGACTTTATTTAAAGTGAAAATACTATCAAGGATAAAATAGTAGGATAGGCAATGTTCGCATAATGCATAGATGTCTAACGTTCGGTTTCTGATATTGGACGGTACCTATTGGTGGTTATCTGGCAAAACTACAAGCCTAGGTATTCAACCAACTTAAGTCTTGAGATGGTTTATCGTTGAATTTGCCATCCTGCTGGCAATATGAGGGTTTCAATTGGTACCATGTCGATGAATTACCGTATTGACTTCACATGTAGCCGGGGAGATATTCTTGAGTCTGATGTCTCTCTCGATGTATAGGTGAGTTTATCTAGAATTTCCTGAGAACATAATGCTTTAGGGGAATCTATATCGATATCCATAATTCGAATCAATCATTCTTGTCGTAAACTCACTGCAGGGAAGTTTGCGTATGGATGAGACCATGTTAACTCAAAACACTTTACAGTATCGGTTAGGAGGCTTGGTTTATTCCCATGGTGTTGCTTAGCGTACCTCCACAATGTGTTTGATCCTGTAGCTCAGTCTAGCTAGTACCTTTGAATAATAAATTGGACAACTAGGTCAGAGATGGTGGGTCGGATGGTCCAGTGGCATTTTAGAATTGTTGTTGAGTCATAAATTGTCTTGGTGTATACTTCTAGTCTAGGTTTGTAGTTTCGTAACCCTTTTATTGTTTTTCTTGTATCAAGGAATCCTCCTAGTACTTAATATGGGAAGTCTCTCCTAAAGAAGTCAATGGAAAGTCCAACTTAATGGCTAAGTAGGGGACAGGTCGGGCAAGTATCCAGGGAGAATTTGTCAGAAAGAAACATTTATAAAAGAGTTTATTTGTTTAAAACGCTTTTGGATGAAGATTGTTATTAACAATACTTTATAAAGTAACTATTCCCTTCATGGCATAATCCTTCTTGAAGTATACATAGGTGATCAGGCTATGTATAGTTGAGGACTAATGATGCGATGCTTGATTTAGGCAAAATAATATTATTTTTCTCAAAAGCTTTAGATGGTGTTCAACGCGTTGTTATTAAAAATGGCATACTAATTATTTCCTTCCAAAGTAATATAAAAATTGTTTCGCGAAATAATAGTAAATATTTGGCGTCATATTGGATAATCAGTTTATAGTACGGTAACAAAATGACTTATTTTAGAAATTCGGTAAAAACAATTTCCCCATAAGGTAGTAAAATAGTTTGAAATAAAACTCGTTGAATGGTTTGTTGGATACATGGGTAAATACTATGGATTGGTAATAATCTACTAATCCGTCAATTACGAAATCGGTCAAATCCTTAATAAGACAATGGTATAATGTTGCTAAATGATTGAAAATTGCGCCATTGCAATAGAAAATGGAATGAACAAAGGCTACGGTTATCACAGAGGTAACAAAAGATAGTCATTACATTAGATAGGAAAGTGCTTAATATAACTAGGTTGCATCAACGTACTTATGGAAAGTACCAAAAGAAAGTACAACCCTAGAGGGCTCAAACTATGGTTCACATAACTAAAACATAAACTTCTTCCTCCAATTCTGGTTTCCCAACTCCGGGCATTCACTCCTGAAGTGTCCCACTACTCCACACTCGCGGCAGGTTACCGAGAGTTTCTGATGCTTTGCGAGGGTGGGAGCCTTGCAATCCTTGGTTTCATGTCCAAGCTTTTGGCAGTTCTTACATTGAGAGGGGCAAGATCCTTTGTGATGAAACTGACACTTGTTACACTCGGGTAATGTACCAACATACCTTTTCTTTTGGCTTGACCCCACAGCACAGGTCTCCACCACTTGTTGTATCTTAAACGGTTGTTGAGAAGCATTAGCATCCAGATTACCGACCCACTTTCTCTTGTTGCTACCATTGCCTCCTAAAATCTTGGTGTGAGCTATGCGTTCCTTTGCTTCGATCGCCATTCTGATAGCTTTAGGCATGGTATCGGGTTCCAATGAGTTGACCAACATACGAATTTCAGGAGAAAGTCCTCCGATGTACCTTTCAAGTTTCTTGCTTTCTGGTTCATCAATTGCAGAGCCTAGTCGGGCTAAATCATAAAAAGAAGCAGTATACTTAACAACATCATCTCCTACCATGGTAAGGTTTAGTGTTTCCTGTTCGATTGCTTGTAATTCGCTTTTCACACAGAACTTCAAACTCATCATCCTTTTTAGTTTCTCCCAAGAGTGTGAGTAAGCAGCATCAACTCCTACTACCTGGACATACTTAGTCCACCATTTCTGGGCATGCTTCTGAAAAGTGCAAGTGGCGAACTTAACTTTGTCTTCCTTACGGCAGTCACCACTTTGAAAGATTGTTTCTAATTCTTTGAACCATTTGAGAAATTCTTTTGTGTCTATATTTCCGCTAAAGGAGGAGGGATTACAACCCATAAATTCCACGTGAGTAAGTTCCTTGGTGAGGGCGGTAGTTACGTTCCTGGCAATGAATTGTCCAATAGCAGCTTGCGTCATGCTTGGAGTGGTTTGCTTAAATCTATCTCCATCAAATCATAAGAGTCCATGAGAATCTATTGGTAATAAGGATCATCCTATTCATAACACATGAATATAACACATGAAGGTTTCGGTCTATATGGACCAATATCATAGATAGCACAACCATTCCCCTATAGTAGAGTCAATACTTGGTGATTCCATTTGTACAAAAATCAAAATACTACAAGTTTCTTCGAACTATGCCACACCTCTCGTGGCTAGGGTAATAGTAAAAGCTAGTAAAGATATAAGTCTAGTCTAAAGACTTCCTGTAGTCCTTCTAAGTGAAATCAGGTTTATGGCATCGTAAGGTCGAGATAGTCCTGAAGTAGTGTCTGAAGTTGTGCATCGATCAAGTCCTAGATAGTGTAAATTCTAAGCCATTCTTGAGGAACCTGCGGATGTTCCTGTTGAGTCCGTAATCTTGGTATTATCCACAAGGTGTTACCTAATTCGTGGCAAGTGAAAATGGGAAAGGAAACTGACAATGGTGGTATTCTAAAGGATGAGAATAATATTGATGACGATGAAATCCCAGTGATGAGTTAGGAGATAATGGTGATAATAGTGAATGGGATACTACCCTCTTTCGCGCTATCTCGCGACATCCAAGAGGTAAAGTTGAAGTACGCACTATTGGGACGACCAATAGTGAAATAAGTAACTGACGGTGGTGGTAGTACCTGAGTAGTAAGCGTCCTACTAGTGGAGGAAAGAAAACATGCTATCTCCCTTGTAATAAGCATCCTAATAAGTCCATTAAAATTAAGTCTGAATACTTTACCAAACGGCATTCTATGTATAGGCTGAATGAGAACCTTGCTCTTATGACAATTCAATAGTGCTAATGGTGGTGTGAGTACAGCTGGTGGTATAATGGTAGTGGAAGATGACAAGGCATCTTCAATGTCGGAATCCGACGAAAGGATAACAGCGTGGGTATCTGAAGACATGTCACTTGTGAACCAGGTCAATATAATCATATATATATATGAGTATGGGTATGAATAACTCGTACAGTGTGTGCGTAAAACAACATGTATAGTGAATATGCACCTATGATGAAATGATGAGATGCTATGATGATGTGGTTATAGTCTAGGGTCCAAGATACATCCTAGTTCGCTATAACCTTAGCTCTGATGCCAATCTGTCACACCCCCAATTTACCTGAATGGCAGCGGAATGGAATACCTGGGGGTGACTGTCATAGCACCATAGTTACAGTTATATTGAACGACCTAAAGTGTCGTTTAGAAAATACAGCGTTTGATCATTAAAACATTCAGAGTTTACAAAGCTTAGGTCCCAAAAGAGTTTGCCAATATTGTTAAAATAAGTTCAACGAGATCAAACGTTTCATAAGTGCAGAAAATATGGTGAGACGCGTCGACTCCGCGACTCCATGAAGGTCCAAATGTATGCAACATGAGCTACCTTAATAACCTGAGAAATACATTGCGAAAAACGGTCAACATAAAGTTGGTGAATAATCATAGATTTATAAGTAAAATCTAGTGTACATATGCCATAAGTAAAGCCAAGAAATAGGATGTCCGGAAAATATATACATTGGCTCTTAAGCTCATGACCCCGAAGCTAGACGATACTTGGCCCCAATGAGTGTTTACCAGACACTCTAATAATAAAGACATGAAATGCATTCGTCCCATTTGGAGCAACCCAAACACGAATGGAGGCGTCACCCTCGATAGATCTATCCACTCACTCTCGCTTAGTACCAGAAATTAACGGTCCATGATAATAAAGGGGACTTGTCAAGACGTGGTAAATAAGGCAACTTAAGCAATGTATGAAATTTTATACTTAGGCATGTACACAAAAACAAGTAATGCAATGTATTCTCCCCCGTGGGATTTGAAATCAAAATATAGAATTAAAACGGGGCTATGAAACTCACCTGGAGTGATAGTACAAAGATGGTACAACGATGGTAAAGAAATCGGGACAATGAGGCGCGAACCCTAGCCGCAACCTAAATGAATAATCATGATCTAACTTAGATCAAGCCGAAATGAAATGAATGCACATGCACATGATACTCATACCACTCGTAATTTGGAAATACTAGTTATCGTCATGGTAAAATAGTTTCCATACTTAGGAAAAATAAGTCCATTTAGAGAAGTATATAACTTGTCATATTAATTCGCACGAAAAAGTTAGCGTTAAATTCCTTGGATCGAAAACCTTGAAATAACGTCGTTAAGTCGTATAAATATTCTCTTGGGTCGTACGTATTCATTTGTTAAGAATATAGTCATTAGTAACGTTTCTAGAAAATATACCATTTAGTACGTACGTTATTATTTTTATTTGTGACTATATATATATATATATATATATATATATATATATATATATATATATATATATATATATATATATATATATATATATATATATATATATATATTTGGTGATCTTAAAACACGTATAACTTGCTCGTTTTAGGTTCGTTTTCCTTGTTCTTTATGTCCACGGATTCGTTTTTGTATATAGTAATATATTTTTGATACTCGGCTCCTCTAGGTTACGTTTAATACCCCTTTTTGCACGGCGAAATCTGCCAAACAGCGAGCAGTTTTTAATAAAATAGTTTTCGTCGTTAAATTTGCAAAAATCATATCTCCTTCGTTATAAACTCGTTTTAATCCGTTCTTTCGCCTAAAGTTTCGTTTTTGAATGTATTTTCTAAGTCTTTGGTCAAAACTTGGCCACCATCTACTGATTTTTCCACGAAATTAAAATAGGGACAGTAGGTAATCTTATTGTTTCAAAAACCATTTTCAAGTCTCCAAACTAGTTCCATCCTCCATCAAACCACTTCCAAACACCACAAAGCTAATCTAATCCTACCATACACCTTCTTAGGGTGTCATGGGTCCTTAAACATCATCAATCCACTAGGTCTAACAAGGGTTTCTTATGTGTCCATTTCTAGGGCTTCAAAGTTACATATGTACAAAATAAAGTGGTATAAGTTGATGCATGTATGAGATCTTGTAAGAAAAGTATATAAACATAATAATAGCTTGTAAAAATCATAAAAATGAGTTTGTTTACTTACTTGATGGTTTAGAGAGTTTAGATGATGAAAAACCTACTAATCCTTGAGTTTTTATTTCAAAACTCTAACAAGGATAATTATATGAACTAGTTTATACCAAGATCTTGTAAAATTTGTTCTCCTTGCTCCTTGAACACCCTAGTTCGATCCTACCTCAAGAGAAAATGAGAGAAAAGTTTTGCTTGAGCAAGTAAAAAGTGATTTGTGTTTTAAAAATGGATGAAAAGTTTAATTTATACTAGGAGACAATTGTTTGGTGGGCAATTAAGAAGGTTGGTGAAGTTTTAATGTTTGAAGACCATGGGGGGGGGGGGGGGGGGGGGGGGGTTGGCCGGTCCTAAAAGGAGGAAAAAGGGGGGAAATGTCTTGGGTTTAATTAGGAAAAAGTTAGTGGTATTATGTAGTTAAGTTAGTTTTAGGTTTAATCGGGTACCGGGTTTGTTAGAAATAAATTTTATTGAAGTTATTCGGGACATAATAAAGTCGTAAAAATTGTAAAAATATGTCGGGCACAAGTACGGAGAGTTTGGGTGATTATTGTTTAATTTTGGTGAAAACCGTCGTTATTAGGTTAGACGTACGATACGTAATAAATAAATTTCCAAAATACCGGGTAAATTAATATTATAGTTTTTATATTATAGAAATGAATATAAAAAAATATATATTGGGATAATAGTCGGAAGTGTCGGACGTGTTAGTTTCATTTATAGTTCGCGTATTAGTGTTTATTTAAAATAAACATACGTAAATCGTTAATTATATTAAAAATATAATTTGAATACCCTACGAGTGGAATAGTATGCAAGTGCCATAAAGATAATATGCAGACTATTTCTAGCCTGTATGAAATGTCCCCATGATAATGCATGAATTCGCTCCTGAACCAATACGGTTACGCGAATTTGAATACTCGTAAACTAAATTTACGATGACATGAGTAATGCACGTGAATAGTGGTTTTCTCTCGGAAATGAATAGTGTCAAGTAAATAGTAAAATTTCTGAATGTTTCCCGGAATGTCAAAATGACCTCGAAAATGATGAATAGTGATTAATGAATAGTAAATGATGAATAGTAACTTGTGAATAGTAAATTATCGAGGTTTAGAAAATGACCGGAAATTACGAGTTGTGACATTAGGGCAATGACTGAAAAGAACGATTTGCCTAATCTTCACATTTATCAAAAACAAAAACCAGAGACCATAACGGAAGTGGTGGAAATTCCAAGCTCTCAGAGCACACCACTTGTCCCACCTCCAGATTTGTTCCTTGTGTCGGTTGTGGTAAGCCGCTTTTCGGTTTTCCATGTCGTTGGTGTACATGTGAACAATGTGGTAATGATATTCGAGACGGGAGTTGTTTGTTTTGTGGATCGAGTAATTCATTTGCTTATGATCCTAATCAAAACTTATTCAACGACTCCTCAAATTTTTCCAACTACCCAGCACATTCATACGAGCAAGAATCATATTATCCAAATCTCAATGATGCTTCGTATCAAAATACACCAAGCCAGACTCAACAGTTTAACTGTTGTGAGTATTGTGGAGGTCCACACTTTAGCTCTGATTGTCAAACAAGGAATCCATTTCCTTGTAACAATTACGACTATTCGTTTCAAGACCCACCTCCACAGTGCCAAATGATTCAAGCAACTCCTCATATCCAGCAAGACCCTTGTCTAGAGGTTCTTGAGAAAATCAAAGATCTTAAGGAGGAGTTGGCTAATTTGTCGTCTCACAAAGCACCAAGTTTTTCTTGTGTATATTGTGGGGGTCCTCATAATGATGATCAATGTCAACCTTCCGGTTTTGACACATCAACACCCCCACAGTCTCCACTCATTCCATATTCTCGTGATAAATCTATCACGGAATTACTTGCTGAAGAACATGCTGCTAGAGACGAAAGAAGCATGGAAGAATTGCTACAAGCAGCTATAACACGTATCAAATTTCAAAATGCTGCTCTTCTCGATGAAGATGATGAAAGTGATGATACCTCATCAAGTTCATCAGTTGAGACTTCTTCCATGGATATACAGGGAGAAAAGAATATAACTGAATCACCAGCAGTAGAAATAATGGAACTTGTAGACTCCATTACTGCTAGTCCTTCTCATCTCCCTGAGTCTGCTGTTATCACACCCGAGGTTCCCACTCACTCTCTGAGCATGGGGGACGAGCATCTTGACACAATTCCTGCAAAGGAATCTGACGAATTCATAAAGTCTAGTGTTGAGAACCTTGTCCCAATCCCAAGTGAGTCACAGGGAATTCTTGATCACATGTGTGATATCCCTCCCCCTCTTGTCTTCCCAAATGATCATATTGAGATGTTCTCTGATTCTGATGAGGACAATTCTTTATCTTGTGGAGACATAAGTTATGTGGGGGAATTGCCTTCTGAGCTTGTCAACTCAGAAGAAGAGAATGATGAAGAAATACACCAAGACGAAGCTCTTCGTCTTACATTATTAAATGCTAATCTTCTCATTTCTAGAATCGAGGCTTTTAATGAAGAGCCTATTTCATCTCCTATCCCCGTCAAGGATAGTGAGGTTTTGATCAATGATTCTATTCCAGAATTGCAAACGTTCCATTTTGATCAAACGGGAGAGAAGATAAGTGGTATCACCACTTCTCATTCTTATAATTCTCTTCCCGTTTATGAATCATTTACTTTTGAGGAGTTCCTCAATGAACTCACTCAAATCAATTCCGAATACGAATCATTCACCTTTGAGGAGTTCTCCTGTGAACTCACTCATATCATATCTCCACCGGAGTATGATAGTTTTTATTTTGATCTAGACATACCCATAATATGTCTTGATCAAACGAGCTTAAAAGAGGAGATTCATGAAACAATGAATTCTCCTATTGAAGATGAGGAGTTAGTTATGATTTTCATCATGACTTTCTTTCTTTTCTTCATATATCCTGTTCCCTATCCTGTTCTTCACTCCTTCGGGAATGAAGATATTATCTTTGACCCCGGCATTCTCATTTATAAATTATGAGCCGGTTACTTATCTCATCGGTGTGGAACTTTCACGTGCTTCAAATGTTTATCCAAATATCTTGAATGAAAGTCCGATGCAGATTGTCTCTTCCACATCATGCTTCCCCATGGACAAATGAATTCGGGGTCGAGTCAAGTTAGCGACTCGGTAATCAAAAACAGTAGCATGTATATAGGTTTTCACCCGTATGTACCACCCTAGTGTGGGGGAGATACTAACCCACATGTTGTATATATATCCTCTAAAAAATAAAAAATAAAAATAAAAATAAAAAATAAAAAATGTGTGTACATAAACTTAAATAAAGGCTATAGAATATTTTCTTCTTACGTTCTAAGTGTTGGTTTTTAACACCCGGTACTTTGAATATTGAGGACAATATTCAGTTCTAAGTGTGGGGGGAGATTCGTTATTCTAACGAATTTAAACACATGTTCCATCAAGAACCCCCATTTTAGCCCAAATTTTAAAAATTTTTCTCACTTAGAACGCAATAAATGGTTATCAATCCGCCATGTCTAACCCACATAAGGATTGGCTAATCCAGGAGCAAACGGTTCTTGGTAAAGATAACTCAAACCCGTTTATGGCTTGCAATTTGCCCAAAATTGTATGGTACCTCAACTCGCCATATCCTAAAAAGCGAATGAGTTGGCTAGCCCGCAAGATTATGGCTTGTGGTAAAGGCAGTGGAAAAACCATAATTGGTAATCAGCTCACCAAGATGTTGACTATTCCATCAAAAGTTGGCTAGTCCAGAAGCAAACAGCTTTTGGTAAAGACTAATCAAATCCGTTGACAGCTGGTGGTTTGCTCAAAATCACACGGTTATCAGGTGTGCCACAGTTCTTACACCTGGCTACTCCAGAAGTGATGGCTTTTGGTAAAGAGTTTTTCAAATCCATTAAGTTTTTCTTAAAAGATTGCTAGGGACTAGCAATAGTTTAGTGTGGGGATTGATGAGTGTCTAAATACTCATCATTTTATACCAATCTGAGCTGCCAAAACATACAAAAATACTCAAATATGCATCAAAATACTTAAAATATCTTAGAAGTGTGTTTTATATGTTTCAAATGCAAAATATGCAAAAACAGATGAAAAACGTACAAAGTTTTCATAATTGGCAGTTTCAGTCCCTCAAGTTTCAAAAGTTGTCAAAACTAGTCCCTGGTTATTCTAAAAACATGAAAATGTCACCAAAGGTCCTTTTTAATCATAAAGTTACATATTTAGTCCTTTGGTGCAAAGTTTCATAAAATTACAAGTTTAGTCCCTATACTTTGGAAATTGACATAAATGGTCCCTGGGATGTAAAAACTTTGAGAAAATCAATTTTGGCCCTTGTACTAATAATCTTTTGCAGGAATGGTCCTTGGTGTGAAGTTTGGTGAAATTACATAATTAGTCCCTGAAGTTTGGTGAATTGACAGAAAAGGTCCTCGGGGTATTAAAATGGAAAATTATGAAATCAAGGTCCTTGGGTTATTCAATATTGGCAATTATAGTCCTTATTTAAACTTTGGATAAATCCCAAACCCAGCCCTTCATCTTTTGAAATTTACAAATTTGGTCCTTGTGATTTAATACCTAAAAAACCAAACGGACTCTTTTTATTATAATACCCAAAACCAAAATCCAACCCAACACACCATACCAACCCACCCTACCCTTTATTACCTTGGCCCAAACTTAGCCCAGTCCACCACCATAATAAATAAAACGGGGTCAACCCCCTTGTTTGACATTTCCCTCCCAATACCACCACCATCACACAGACCACCAATACCACTCCACACCCACGGTTTCACTTCCACCTCACCTCCTACTCACCCTACCCACTCTCCTCCACCTCCACAACCCTCCAAAACCCTAAAAAACCTCCCCACGCAATCTACAGTACCCAAACTGACACTTTGACAAATTGGCGCCAAAAAGCCAATTTGAACGGTGGTTATTAACTAGGCCATTTCAATGGCTCAGATGAGATGGGATATTGTCAGAAAGCTAGTGGGAGTCTCAAAAGTCTCTACAAAAGGGAAAAGATGCAGAAGAGAAGGATTATTAGTTTAGTATTAGTGTAACTTAGTCGTAGGTAATATAAACTTCAATTTTAGTTGTAATTTCAATCAAAATAGCTTGTTCTCAGTTATTTTAGTGTAATAGAATCTTTATTTAACCTTTAATTACTGTCTTGTTCATCAATTTAGAATTTGGAAATTTTGAAGAATTTGACAAATTCTTCTTCATTTGCAAAATATTGTTGTTGTATGCTTATTTAAGCTCAATTTAGGTCCCTGATAAGTTTTTAAAAGCCTTCTAATCATTTGAAATAGTGTAACTCAGAAAACTCAAAAATACTTTAAAAATAGAAAAAATAGTAGAAAAATAAAAAATCATAAGAAGAAGAAGGAAGAAGATTGGAGTAGTGGTCATTTGGATTGAAAATGGTATTAGAGTCCTATGGGGGACACTAGGTATTGATTTGGTTCATTGGTTCATTGTTCTCAGCTTGTCACCATTTGTAAGCATTATTTCAATTTTATGCCTTTTGTTTTGATCATGATTGTTACTATTTAATTAGTGTTCTTAGATGTTTATTTGATATTTGTTATTGATAATATAGTTTAAACTCGGTTACTTGTTCATTGGATTATCTTGTACTAAAAAATCAAAAATCATACAGTGGAAAACTTAAACTTGACAAACTTGAGTTATCTACTTGTGTTGTGATTGATTTATGCTCATTTGATCCTAAATAATCATAATATAGTGTTTTGAAATAGTGTAGTGTTTTAAATATATCATTTGCTTTATAAAATCTCAAAATCAGTTTGTAAAGGTGTGTTTGGATTAGTGGATTGCACCATTGAGTCCTGTGTTTTAGTTGCTATTTTTAGTATAAACATATTAGTCTAAGTCCTAATATCTCATTTTAGTCATAAAACCTATTAGTCTTTACTAAGATAGTCAAAATCCAACTCCATATCCCTTGACAGTTAACTGTCAAGGATATTAGTCTCATAAACCCACCCATTAGCTTATATCTTTAAGATTTAGCTTATTTTAGGTCTATCATAGCTTATTATAACTTAATCAGTCAGTTAGAAGTGTTAGAATCTCAAGAAAGTCAAACTAGTTAAGTTTTACAAAAAGTTAAATTTTACTTATGCAGAAAATCCCAAAAACTCCAAGATTTCTTGTGAATTTTGTATTAGGTTTCAAGGTTTGAAATTTGTTGTAGTAATAGTCTACCAGCTCATCTTTAATTTCCCACATAGCTTATATTTTTAGGATTTTTACCCTGGGCCCCACTCACCCTCAAAGTCACTTGCAGGGAAGACCTCTTCCCCTGCACCAGCAGACTTCACCCATAATCACCACTTTGGTGGTGATTTCTGGCCACCTCAGTGGGCCCCACACCTCCAACTTAGGTTTTTCCAACCCCCTCCTACCAGGGAGTAAGGTTTGACCATTTGTTTGACCTGTGCACCAGTGGACCCCACCTGAAATAAGCCTTATACTTTGTCCCCATTCTGTGTTGAATTTGAGTTTTGGAATAGCTTATTTTTGCTTATCAGCTAATTTACTGAGCTTATTTGACAAATTTTAGCTTAGAAAAGTCCAAAAGACTTATTAGAATCAGAATAAACCAAGGTGGGTCCCACATAAGCTCATTTGAGCTTATTTGCTTGTTTGGTCAACAAAGGTCAACTGTGGAGGTAATAAGCCCCCACAGTGCTTATTATTAGCTTATAAAAAAGTTGTTTTTATTAAAATTGTCTATTTTTAGGTATAATTTAGTTTTGTAAAAGAAAAATCCAGAAAAGACCATATAAAAATATGTGATAGTTTCTATTTAATTTAATTTAATTTTAATTTTCATTTTTAGATTTTTATTAAGTAATTTGTAATTTTATATTTTTATTAATTTCCTTTTAGGTTAAAGTATTTTTAATAATTTTTTCAGATTTTTGTTTTGTAATTTAGTATTTATTATAATTAAAAATAGTTTTATTAATAATTAATCAATAATTAAGTTTTAAATAGCATAATTAATTTTTATAAGGTAACACCTAGTTTTTATATTTTTTTCTAGCTTTTATAAGTTATAAAATAGTTTTATACATTTTTCCATAATTTTCTAAGTTAGTTTAGTATTATTTGTAATTTAAAATAGTTTAATTAGTTTAATTAATATAATTAGTTTTTAATTAATAAAAAGCTCATAAAAAGACAAAAATATTTATTTTTATTTTTTATACTTTCTTCAATTTATATTTTAAGTTTAGAAATTATTTTTGCAAATTTTTAGTTTAATTTGTAGTGTTTATTATTTTTAGTTTTTATTTAAGTTAGTTTTAATTAAATAGTTAAATAGTTTTTAATTAAATAATTAATAATAAATAATAAAATAATCAAAAATATAATTTTCTTTTTAATTTAAATTTTATTTTAAGTTTAAGTTTATAGAATTTTCATTTTTAACCCCTGTAGTTTATTTTTCTTAAAACTCACCTTTTTCTCAGTACGCAGTCGCGTCTGATTTTTAATTTAGTTTACGTTTATACGTTTTAGATATCTAGGTTTCACGTAACAGTTCCAAGAGCTTATTTAAGCTATTTTATTTTATAAAACCCTAGTTTAATCACACACACACTTTTATATCCATCCCTGTTCATATTCACTCGATCACAAACTCGTTTTTAATAAAACATCGCACACCTCGTTGGGACATTACGACCCGGGGAAACACTGTATTCCACGGATGCATTTGCCTTAGACGTTTGACTTGGTTGACCATAACTTGGTTGATTTTATCTGACTGTTTGAGGCGAAATCAATAATCATCTTGTTGAAATGAATCAGGTCACTTTTTCATTTAAATAAGAAAGTTATAAATCACTAGACCATGAGTTTATAAACCCTTGCCTACAAGAATTGGGACACCTCTGCTTGTAAGCAATGAGATATAAATAAATGAGTCTAAGTATTTGGCATCCGTACAAACATTTCTCAATCCGTTTGTACAAAACAATTCCCTTATTCCATCAGTCTCACCCCTTTCTTTCCCTCAAATCGTAAACTCATTCTTTCCTCTCCACCTCTACTCTTATACTCAACTAAATGCGTAGGGATCGCAACAGGCTTTACCTCTCGAGGGATCTCGAGAAGCTTACAACCCCCACCAGGCAGTGTACCTGATCGTTGTAGTATAGTATAGTGACAAGTACCGGGGGATTGATCGTTCAGCTTAGGAATAGTGTCGCTAGGATTAGAAAGCCTAAATACTAGTTCTAAAGGTGAGGGAAGATTCTTTTTGTATTTTTATATTTTATGAAAAGCAAGTTAAAATCTCGGGTTTGAAGGATTTGGGCGGAATTAGTTGCTAATCAACTAACCCAATACTAAGATGCAATCAAAATAAAATACTAGAAAAGAAAATAAACTAATTTATACTAAAGTTGTGAGCAGTAATTGGAGAAAATGTGTTTACTTAGATTTCACTACTCCCTAGACATCTTTTACACGTTAATTACTTGTTATAATTGCATGGATGACGGATCGTATTCCTTAATACCATTCATGGGGTGGCACACATAACTCCCCAATTCTATGAGCTCTTATCTCCTCCTACACCATGCCCAGCACAACTATAGGGATTGTAAACAGTGGCTCATGCATTAAATACAACCAATAAAGACCTAGTGCGCCTCGGTTCATGTTTCTTAAGACGTTCAAGCATGTTACCAATTGGAGATCTGCCAGTTTTCTTAAGCCTAACATATAAATCATTCATCCAAGACAAGAATAAACAAGTAATCAACACATAATTAACATCTAGGTTTCATTAGATCTAAGCAAACACAAGATAGATCTAGCCTAGCATGATGGAATTAAGACAAGAACAAGATATAGACAACCAACACATAGACATATTGATTGAATTAGAAGAACACTTATCTCAATTACAATGCAAGGTATCAAGGGTTTGGAACCCTTGAAAAACCTGTAAAAGTTTCACCAAAATCGTACTTAGGGTTTCTCCAAAACTTCTCTCTTTTTAATGTAAAAATTAGAAAACTATATATAGGAAATAGGGTCTGACGGCGTCAAGAACAAACTTGTGACGCCGTCATCCCGCCGCCAAAATCTTCCTCGGACAGCCTTGATCTACATCTGACGCCGTCAGGTCCTAGGCCGTCATGCAATTAACTCTTGACGCTCTACATGGTGACGCCTTCATGAACTCTCGGATTTTAATTCTTTCACGTCTGACGCCATCAGGAAATTACTCTTGACGCCGTCAGGTACTGTTCTCAGCATGGAAAATCGAGACTTTGCCGTTTTCTTCACTTTTATGATCCAAAAACGTCCAAAATAGCTTCTTTTCCAGAATTCACTCTCCAAGTACCTAAAATCACAAAAGGAACGATTTAGGGCAATATTTGATCAAATAAATTCAATTCCGGGCTTAAATGACCCCCTAAAAGTGGTTCATTTTTCGCCTCATCATATACCCTTACACTTAAGATTTGCTTGTCCTCAAGCAAATATGCTTTTATTCTACTCAAAAGACAAGTTAGGGGTCATTTAACACTAACATAAAAGTAATTACAACAAATAATCGTTCCACTAAAGACCAATAGACAAGCACGGAGGTCATACACTAGCACCTCACAAATAGTGTTTAGATACTCACATCTCTCGGGTGTAATAAAGTAATATAACAAAATGGAAATGGAAGATATCTCTCACTACCTGTCATAGCAAAATAGATTACCATAGGCTTGGAAAAGGATCAAACCTCCACCACATGGCGTAAGCACCTAGGATAAACTATCAAAGAGGTCTTTTAAAGGGTTGTAACGTTAGGTATAGGGATATGAATTACACGGTTTTGTTGGATAAAGGAAGTTTTTACTGGTGGCGAGTTAACAATCTTGGTCAATTACATGTACAATATAGCGTTGCTAAGCCAAGACTAGACTCGACTTAAGCTAATAAATGAAAAATAACAAAAACATGAAATAAACATAGAATGAAACGGGATGGTAGTCCGTATGTTTTTTTTTTTTTTTTTTTCTCTTTCTTTTTCTATTTTTTTTTCTTTTCTTTTCTTTTCTTTGATTTTTTCGATTTTTTTTGTTTTTTTTTTTTTTTTTTTTTTGCATACACTCTTACCCTACCATCCAAAATAATACATCATAGGGAATGAACATTTCCCTTACACTTGAATCTTTACATACTTTACATTTAACTAAACTAATGACTCGAATTAAGAAAATCAAAACACTTTGAGCACTTTTAAGATTATCGTACATATGGGGGTAATAAATGATGTTCTTCCCCATTACTCCATAAAATAAGTACTTACCCATGAGTCCCAATCGTCCCAAAACAATATGTACAAGGATATGACTCGACTTAGCAACCATGTAATCAATTAGAAAGTTAACTTAGGGTTTAACAAATAACAATAATGCACTAAAAATGAGCGCATACACGGAAGGCTAAGGCGATTTGGTTGTACATTTAAGTGGGGTGTAACAAATTCTTCCTTTAAGTAAAATGCTTAAAGTTAGAAACGAAAAGATAGGCTCGGAGGGGTGTACTAGGGGTTTCGTGTACTAAAAATGAGTACAACGCTAAGGGTGTGGGAAAAATTAGTTGACTTAACTAGCCAAGTAATATGACTTAAATGGTCAAGTAATTATGATACGGGTTTAACACAAGGGTGATCCTAATGCCTCTTATCATGTAGTAAATCCTACTACACGAATGTAGTCTCACTAGCGGTCTTGGGATGCATCACTAACGCAAGTTCTAGAATCTAAATGCTACCGGTACACTCATAAGCACTAATAGTAAATGCTTTTCCTATCAAATCTAAAGGCGAACCTCACATATTTGGGTGGAAAATTTTTCTGAATATACGGTTATGTGCTAGTCATACAATCTCCTATCCATGAGACGCTTGCTATGGCTAAAGTTTCACTCCTAAATGTTGTAAAAAATTTTAAATTTGGCGCTAAAATTGCACTAACAAGTATTTCTCATAGTTTTATTACACATCTACCATTAAACAAAACAAACTCAAGCGAAAGTGCATATGTAAGGTATCATCTTTTTACCCTCCCCTTACACTTAAGATGAACATTGTCCCCAATGTTCAAGTAAAGAATGTAAAAGTGAAAAAGTAAAGAGAATGAAATCAAATACTCCCCTGATTCGTTCGGTATGGATTATAGGTTGGCCAGGTTAGATCTTCCTCCAAGAAAATGAACAATCAAATCTTCCCTTCCAGAATATAAATCATCTTCTTGTCGTACATAACCTATAAAACCTGACAAAATAGACAAGACAACCTCGCGTAAAATCGGCGGCATCCTATATAAGTTACTAAATCCTAGAAAACAAGATAAGATATAATGCTTGTGGAATGAAGTTTGCAGATCTCCTGGAAATTATAAAACTTAATAATTCACAAAAACCATAAGACTCCGTTAGAAAAACAAAACCGGTAAAATTTCCAGATTTTTACACCTGACGCCGTCAAGAGTAAACTCCTGACGCCGTCAGAATTGACCTGCAGAAATTCTTATGTTAAGTTTCCGGAAAATTTCTGGAAAAACTTGGTCCTACTTCCTGGAAAATCCTGCAAAACTTCATTATGACTCAATACAAGCATTTGACTCTAACAAATACGAATATACATGTTCATTTAATATTGTGGAGAATCATGATCGGTTTGTTTCTTAAAAACATATTTGGGGTTTCCCCTTACACTTATCTTTTGCAAAAATACCTTTAGGTGGAGTTAAGACTAAGCCAAAACAACAAAGTAAAGTATTTCCACTATTTAGTTTAGAAACATGATCAACCAACAATAAAAATTAAGCATGCATACGGAAGCAAATAACAATCAAACAAATAAACAAACAAATAAAAACACACAAAACATGGGTTGCCTCCCAAGGAGCGCTTGTTTTTGTTCGAGTCACAAGCCTGACTCTACCCTTATTTAACGAAGATAGGGGAGGTTTTCCCTACACTTAGGATTAAATGCGGGTGGAAGTAGCGATACACACCTTTAGGGTGTAAATATGCCTCGTGAGGAAAGAGTGGTGGATGAATTATATGCTCAAAGGGGTGTGCTCCTATCATCATAACCTTACCTAATTCAATCGGGTTAATGGGTGGATTAAGATTTTCTCCTAGAAAGGGATCATTTTCTAACAACTTCGAGAGATTCCTAGTTGGGAATCCATCTTGACCCAATAGACCCGGTTTAAACCCATAATGTTTCTTATGATCAATCATGAATGGGTGATGTAAGTATGTAAGGTCATTTTCCACTCCTATATTTGCTTCCTCTCTACAAGGCTTAGAGTCCACTACCTTTGTCCTAAGACTACCCGGACTATATGGTTTGATGGGTGGATCGGAACCTATTTCAATTCCTAAATTTTCATCCAAGGATGGAAGATTAGGTAACGGTTTTGGTTGAGGCTCCGGTTCATCAAAACTAGGAACTTCCCTAGAACTAAGAGTAAGGTTATCATTATAAGTATTCAAACCTATATCCTCTAGTTGTGTTTGGTTCAAAGGTTCTACCTCTATTGGGGTTCCTATAGTCTCTTCTACATCTTCCGGGTAAGTCACGGGTGGTATGTGTGCCTCAAATGATGGTAGGACTTGTGGGGTACTTTGTGGGTTTGTGTTATTTACCTCATCCTCCCTTATCTCAATATCATCTATATCCTCATCATGTGTTCCTTGAGATTCCAAGTCATTGATCATAAAATCTAGGTCTTTTTGCTCAATATGATGGTAGGACTTGTGGGGTACTTCGTAGGGATCGCAACAGGCTTTACCTCTTGAGGGATCTCGAGAAGCTTACAACCCCCACCAGGCAGTGTACCTAATCATTGTAGTATAGTATAGTGACAAGTACCGGGGGATTGATCGTTCAGCTTAGGAATAGTGTCGCTAGGATTAGAAAGCCTAAATACTAGTTCTAAAGGTGAGGGAAGATTCTTTTTGTATTTTTATATTTTATGAAAAGCAAGTTAAAATCTCGGGTTTGAAGGATTTGGGCGGAATTAGTTGCTAATCAACTAACCCAATACTAAGATGCAATCAAAATAAAATACTAGAAAAGAAAATAAACTAATTTATACTAAAGTTGTGAGCAGTAATTGGAGAAAATGTGTTTACTTAGATTTCACTACTCCCTAGACATCTTTTACACATTAATTACTTGTTATAATTGCATGGATGACGGATCGTATTCCTTAATACCATTCATGGGGTGGCACACATAACTCCCCAATTCTATGAGCTCTTATCTCCTCCTACACCATGCCCATCACAACTATAGGGATTGTAAACAGTGACTCATGCATTAAATACAACCAATAAAGACCTAGTGCGCCTCGGTTCATGTTTCTTAAGACGTTCAAGCATGTTACCAATTGGAGATCTGCCAGTTTTCTTAAGCCTAACATATAAATCATTCATCTAAGACAAGAATAAACAAGTAATCAACACATAATTAACATCTAGGTTTCATTAGATCTAAGCAAACACAAGATAGATCTAGCCTAGCATGATGGAATTAAGACAAGAACAAGATATAGACAACCAACACATAGACATATTGATTGAATTAGAAGAACACTTATCTCAATTACAATGCAAGGTATCAAGGGTTTGGAACCCTTGAAAAACCTGTAAAAGTTGCACCAAAATCGTATTTAGGGTTTCTCCAAAACTTCTTTCTTTTTAATGTAAAAATTAGAAAACTATATATAGGAAATAGGGTCTGACGGCGTCAAGAACAAACTTGTGACGCCGTCATCCCGCCGCCAAAATCTTCCTCGGACGGCCTTGATCTACATCTGGCGCCGTCAGGTCCTAGGCCGTCATGCAATTAACTCTTGACGCTCTACATGGTGACGCCTTCATGAACTCTCGGATTTTAATTCTTTCACGTCTGACGCCGTCAGGAAATTACTCTTGACGCCGTCAGGTACTGTTCTCAGCATGGAAAATTGAGACTTTGCCGTTTTCTTCACTTTTATGCTCCAAAAACGTCCAAAATAGCTTCTTTTCCAGAATTCACTCTCCAAGTACCTAAAATCACAAAAGGAACGATTTAGGGCAATATTTGATCAAATAAATTCAATTCCGGGCTTAAATGACCCCCTAAAAGTGGTTCATTTTTCGCCTCATCAGTTAAACCTTCCTAAATCTTTACTATAAGTTACCACCACTTAGTATAAGCCTCCTAAGACTTAATCTTAGTCACTAAGCACCCATAGGACCCTAATCTAGGCACTAAACCCTAAGCTAGACCCTAATCACTCACTAAGCTAGATTAAGCCTAAACTAAACCTAAACTAGTTCAAACCTAAACCTAAGCACCTCAAGCACCTAGCCTAGCACCTTACCGACCTACTTGTCATCACCAAGCACCCTACCCCCCCACCTTACAAGTAGGTTATGCACCTACTTGTCACCACCTTCACCCCGCGGCCAAACCACCACCACACAACCCCTACACTGCCCCCTACCTACCTTCTAGCTCCCATTAGTTACCCTTTAGCTGTCATGAGTCACCTCCCCCCCCCCCCCCCTCGTGACACCACACCACCCATTTCTTGGCCACCAAGGCTAACGAGCCCTATAAATAACTTGTTACCCACTCCCTTTCAAAAACACACCACCACACTTCTCTACCTTAAATCTTCTGGTCCTAGTAGTAATGCACGAGTCATATGAAGCCTAGAGGTCGAGAACCATAAGCCTTGAAGCCTTGTCGAATTGTTTTCCCATTGAAAACCCTAAAACCCTCGCTAACCCTAGTTTTAATCACGTAAGCTCTTTCACTTGTTCTAATAGATTTAGTACAGTCCTAGGATAGTTATAGGTTGCCTTAGATCACCTATGAACCCTTGCCTAAGCCTTGATCATTTTCATTTGCTAGTTTTCATTTCAAAACCCTAATTAAAGTCGAATTACTATTTATATACTATAAGTCCTTACCATAAGCTATAAGCTATTTTAGGCAACTTATTTAAGCTAATATTAGTGATTCATAAGATTAGAAACTCCTTTGTTTGATAAAAATATAGTTTGCATGGTTTTAGGACTAGTTTTGCAAAGTTTACCATGCATAGGGGTATATATGGTAACTTTATGAAAATATGAAGTCTAGGGACTGTTTTTGACATTTCTAAGTATTAGGTATAAGGACGTTGATGAGTGTGTAAATACTCATCATTTTTAGTCAAATCTGAACTGCAAAACGTTTAAAAACACTCAAAAACGCACCAAAATACAAAGAAAATCCCAAAGATCGTGTTTTATATGTTTCTGATGCAAAACGAGTGAAAACAAACGAAAAATGAACAAAATTTGCATAATTGGCAATTTCAGTCCCCCAACTTTCAAAATTAACAAAACTAGTCCCTAAGCATTTATTTCAAAGAAAAGTCAACCCAAGCTCTTTAAAAGTCAAAATAAATCACAAATGATCTTTGGGTAAAATGTTTTCTAAAGATTACAAGTTAAACCCTTGGAATTTCACAATTACACATTTAGTCCCTGTACTTTGGCAAATTGGCAATTTTGGTCCCTGGTGTTTCAAATTTGGAAAATTGTATTTTTGGTCCTTTGGTTTATCTAACTTAACAGGAATGGTCCCTTGAATTGAGTTTGGGAATCGGGCAAAAAATACCCCTCAAGTTTCGGTAAAGTGCAAAAGTGGTCCTTGTGTTTTGCAATTACAACCAAATGGATCCTTAATACTAAATCAAACTTTACACCACTACACCCTTAGCCCACTACACCCTACAAAACCAACTCTCCTTGGGCTTTTAACAATTGCCAAGCCCAACACCCACTACCTTTAAACCTAAATCCCAAGGCCCACAACCCCCTTTACGTTTAATAATATAAACGTGCCTCAACCCTTGACCGGTCAAACCAACCATCCCTTTCCTCCCCCTCCAACCCGTGACCTGCAATCCACATCTCCCCCATCACTCTCCATCTTTGTCTTCTTCACCCCATCTCCCAATCCCACTAACTCCACTACAACCCGTGCCTAACACCATAACCAGTTACATGTTGCCCCGTCACCAATCCACAACTTATATGGGCGCCAAAGTAGAATCAAGGGATGATATTGATGTTGTTTTCATCCAAGGGTGGTAATTGATTTCAAAGAAGCACAAATGTGTCCAGCTCGGCTTTTATCTCACTGAAGACACACAAAAGAAAAGAAGTGAAGAAACCCTAGATCTTTAGTATAAATAGCTATATTGTAAGCCCATGGAAGGCAGTCAGTCAAGTGAGGTTTTAGTTTTTTTTATTCAAGTCTTTAGTTAGTATGTTTCAGTAATAGTCAAGTAGAGTTTTAATCTTTAAGTTTATTAAATTTCAGTTGTCAAAAGTTGTTACGAATCCTCTGTACTCAGCTTTTTAAATTAATACAAATCCAAGTTTCTTTTAACAAGTGCTTATTAGTTTATTAATCACAACTCATTATTGATTTGTTATTACTTATTCACTGTTATAATGCCTTTTTTCTAACTTGCATCTATTAGGTTTGTCACAAAAATGTGTTTATTAGAACTCAAAAACCTAGGCAGTTAATCGTTTAGGAGTGTTTGTCATAAGAAATTTTGGTTGCCCAAAACTGTTTTTGTCCGACTTTTTATTTTGAATCAGCTTTCGTTCTTGACCATGGGTAATTGTATATTGAGTTCTTGCACTTCCTTTGAGTGTTAGTGGTTTTAAAGGGTGTGGTACAAACTCTCATTCGCATAACTGTTCCATTCAAATGGTTTAGGTAGAATTCTGTTTTAGGACTTAAGTGTCAAGTTTGTTTCATACAAGGGTCTATCCTCAGTTGCTTTGCTTGATCCATTGGTTTTTAGGAGTCAAAAACTCACCCATTTAGCCCCATTCACCAACTGCCATCAGCAGCTTGCTGTCCCAAACACCCTTAGAAACGCATTTTTAAAATGACCAATCCTTGGCCATTTGACCCGGAACTTGGTTTGTGATTAGTTTCCTAGCTTGTGTTCAAGCTGGTAATTTTGTTTATTTTCTAGAGTTAGTTTTAGTAGCTTTTTAGCCCTTTGAACAAGCCCCTCAGTCCTGTTTGACCCCTGTAGCAGTAGGATAGATTAGAGCTTATTTTTAAGTTTTGTATCAGCTTTAACCTGCTCATTTGCTATCTTTTAGTTTCTTTGGAGTCCCCTAAATACCCTTGCTCTGCTTCCCCTTTAGTACATCTTAGCATAAGCCTTTAGGTAACCTGTTTGAGCCCCTTCACCATGAGTTTTTAGCTTATTAACCTGTTTTACATTAGACTTATCTTTGTCAATCTTAGAGCTATCTGTTTGATTCTTGTTGCTTTTAAAGGCCTGTTATACTACCTTGTTCTATGTGTATCTTGATTAAACTTGTTTGCTTACTAGTTGGATCATTATTAGCCCCCAAGTTACCCTAAGGCCTAGAGTTTGCTGAAACAAGCTCAGTGAGGACTGAGCTTGTTTTATCCCTGCCTCTGCTTGAATCCTAGCTTGCTAGTTGTTGTTTTCAGCTTATTTGTATTGGACTAGGTCTGCCTTAGATTGTCTTTGTTTTGTTGCAAGCTTATGTTTCATTTGGCCAAGTTTTAGCTTTAACCAAAACTCACTTTGTTTTTTTAGCCTTTACTGTTGGTTTTCATGCCTTGCATAAGCTTATTTCCAGATTTACAGCAAAAGCTCTTTCACAAAAACTGCCCAAATTTGTTGTCCAAATCAGTTTGCAAAAGAAAATTTGAAAAAAAAAATAATAATAATTAAGTGCAAAAAGGTCTGGGCAAGGTTCGAACCCCAGACCTCATGCTCACAACAGACATAAACACCACACTCCACACCAACTCGCCCTTGGGTCTTTTTCTGTTATCCTTTGCAACCTTTAATATTTAACGAGGTCTTTAGCCCGCACGTTGCCGCGGAGTGAATTGAGATTAGTTTGGTGCGACATTTTATTTGCGGTAGCACTTATATATATATATAATTGTATCAACATGCAACAGGGAACTGATCCGTTTACACTAAAAAGGCTTCCTCTAATGCATTAAGTAAAGATTTATTATTGTTTCTAGTTGGAAGATTGACTACACAGATTGACATACAGAATGAATATAACTAAAGATTTATTATTGTTTCTAGTTGGAAGATTGACTACACAGATTGACATACAGAATGAATATGGTAGGATTCAACGCGTATAATAACACAGATTGACATACGGACTGAATATGGTAGGATTCAACGCGTATAATATTAACTGTTGTTGATGACATAGCATAAATAGATTACACGGTCCGTGGCCTACATTCGACATTGCACGTGTACGATAGTAAATACTACTACTGACATAGAGTAAGTGTTCAAAGTGAGTACTTGTGTCTACATATTATTATACAGATTCTCTAAACACATTTTAGTACACAGATGCTGGATAACCCTCATTTGTTGTCGTTCATCACTCGCCTTTGTGGCTCTTTGTTTCTGGGTTGATTTTGTTGGCGGCTGAGCTTTAAAAAGGTTCTTTTCTCACCGATGAACGAATTTTTGGTTGTGTACCTTCGATGATCTCTGTGGGGGTATCTTGTGATGCATTGATTATAATTTTTTGCCTCAATGATAGCGAAAGTAAGTGTTTCCATACCTGTTATCAGGGTTTGGGGTCATTCTGTATTCGTGACAGTGGCCATGTGCAAAACCGTCTTCCAATTTTTTGCTGCACGTTTCGCATTTCTGATAATACCAACCATTCGTGTCGTCAATTCGCAATATCATTGCGTCTGTTATGGAGATGCTTCCCACAAAATTGCATGTTTCCCACAACCATTCGTGTGCAAAATCTGTGTTTCCGTTTGTGACTTCTGGAGCTGCTTCCCACAAAACTGCATGTTCCTTGTATAAGCATTGTGTTAGTTACGTATGGTATATTGAAACTGAAAGTATCATAACTGTAAATAAAACTAAGGAGTGTTTGGATGTGCACTATTTAATTGATTATGTAGCACTAAATATTCAGACACGCAACAAATTCATAAATCATGTAAGTGTCAAATTCCTCAAGAAGCAAGCCTTTAAGACCAAAAAAATGGGTAATTTGGTATTTACTTTATGTTTTGATCAGGTGTCTACAATTGGTCCAAAACTGATTTTCAGAATCCAAATATTTGACCCCGAAATAATCAAATGGTCGATATGCATTGATTATTGCCGTAATGACCAGTTTCAAAGAGTGAACTGAAGTACCCCCTCTTAAGAAATTAAGCATTCAGTAATGGTGAAAAATAAGAGGGTGAAAGTAAATACCATAGGTTCGTTCATCAGCGTCTCCTCCAAGCATACTTCCATAACTGTGATGAATTTGGAATGACTAATCCACTTGGTCGTGCTTATTGGGGCCACCTGTAGATGAAAACCCGTTTAAACAAAATAAACTAAGCCACTGAAAGCAATCAATGTTTATATATATATATTTTTTTAAGAAGCATTGTTTTTTTTGTTTTTTTTTTTTTTTTTTTTTTTTTTTTTTTTTTTTTTGGTAACCATGATTTCACGGGGTTTGAACCCACCGCCACACAGACAACATTATTTATTCGCCAAGGCCTGAACTAAAGCCTATATAAGAGTACACCAAGTTAAAGGTTGTAAGGCTTGAATACCAAAAGTTAAAGATTGCAATGTTTATACTCCAAAAGCTACAATTTGTAATGTTCTTGTCTGTCCAATCCTAATGCCTCAACTAAAACCTATATAAGATAGTATCATCTGAACCTCGATCAATAGACCAAACTCAATTTCAACTATCTTGATTAATGGAGTACTGCTGACACGCCAAAAAACATTAAACCGCACATTATATCAGAAATTCGATTAAAACATACAAAGAAAATCAAGGACAGCAATTGACAACGGAACACTAACCTGCTATGTGAGTGTAGGGATAGGTTAACAGATACTTTGAACTGTACACATAATAATCCAATAATGTTCTCTCTGTCCGTTTCCTCAACGACCTAAATCCCATAAAACAATTTAAATACGTCCGTAAGCATAAATTTCTTTTGCTAAGTTCTGAAACTCACTAATTTTAGAAATACAAAAAAATGAGTGGTTCTGCATAACTTTCGTAAAAACGTTGATCCAAAACTACAAAATAGTGTGTAAAGATATGGTGCCATAGAGTGTGTGGGAAGCAATTATATCCAAAAACAGTTACCTAACACTCCCGAACTGTATGAAATATTTTCGGAAACACTTTTTGATCAACTACTTTTATCAACATGGCAGTGATAAGTAAATACGAACACAAATCCAAAACAGAACCATTACACCACAATTTAATTAATTTAGTACCTGGATTACTGTTGAAAAGAATTCGAGGTAAGAAAGCACCGCCATCAGTCATCGTGCTCGCAAGTAGTTACTCGCTAATTTTATTATCACTAATGGCACCATGCGAGATTACCTGAAAAAGACCCAAAAGCATAATTAAATTAAGAGACGGTAGCTTTAATTACATCAAGAATGACAAAGGAGCTGTATTGGGTATAAATGCCAACATTTTTAACTCATTGAACACGTTTGACCCGTTTCCTTTGTAGCCAACTTTTATAATACAGTATATGCATTGAAACATTTAGAAAGATCAGGTTTCCTTAGTTCGGTACACAATTAACATGTTGTTGCTTGTCCACATAAAATATAATAGAAAAGTGAATAATCTTAAAACACACATACATTGTCAAGCATAACATATAAGAGTCTGATATAAGTACTTGCACCTCAGTTCCCAAATATTGGCAAACAAAAAACAATATGCACCATGGTATAAGGGTTCACATATGCTTCACACCCATACAACACATATAACCTGATTTGTCGACCAAAACACCCCTAAAAACTATCCAAGCACTCGTTAAAATCGACCATATTCACCCTTTTACTGCTGCTGTTTCACAGCAGCCCCGAACACCCAATAAAAGCACCCAAAATCCCATAATATCACACCCAGATACCTACGTTTCTATTTTCTTAATACCTATAGGGTGTAAAGTTAAATATAATGATGTATTAAAAATTAACTATGGACAGCTTGTAACACATTCCCATATCAGCAAATTTTTTACCTAAGCCACTTGGTTAAAAGAAGTATAAAATGGCAAAGTGGAAGAAAGTAGCATATAAATCCCGACCAGCTAATTTAAGATGATACAAAGGCATTGCGGAAGTAGAGTATAAAATGTCGGATCTACTAACCTTATTTACTTGAACGCCCCCCCCCCCCCCCCCCCCCCCCCCCAAGCCTTTCTCTAAGAACCAAATATTAACTGTTAAAATCTTGAAAACCTATCATACACGCTGACTTTTAGCTTCTGCAGACTCCATTTCACTACCATTTCTAGCGCCCTGTAAGCAGATTAAAACATAAAACTTCAAACCAATGAGCAAGGCTTACCTTAATATATTAATATGTCATTTAATCAAATTCGTTTTTTCATTGTTAAAAATTCAAACCATTTGCCATATGAATTTTATAATTTTTGAACATAACATAAGATTGTCAACTTTAAAGTAGTAGAAATATTTTATTACGTGTTTCGTTCAATAAGAAAAATATATTGCTACATGACATTTGAGTAGCTATTTTCAAATCAAGCCACAACTGCTCCAACCTAAGATCATACTCGTAGATCAGAAGATTATTACACTAAAATTCTACCAAAGTACATATAATTTCAGTTTAAGCTTTATTTTCATCATGTCAAGTTTGTGGTGAAGAAGGATGTCTCTTCCAAATACTAAAATGAGCTTTTATTTGGTAATAAGTTAAAAAGCCCATACAATAAGCTAATCCAAATACCCCTAAGCGTTCACTAAAAGACTAATATAAAAACTTTAGTTCTAAATTGTGCCAATCGATAAAATTAACAATTCGAAGACTAAGAGAAGAACCTATATCTCCCTTTTACATTTGAGCTAGTAACTGTTTTTCTCTAATGATGCGCTGGCCTGTTATAATTGTCATCTGCAAAATTTCAAAAGCAAATGTAGCCATACCTAGCTTTCGCTCTTTTTGCAATTAGGTATAATTCCACTTTAACCATTAATCTTCTTCTTCCTCAACCTGATAAACGTCATCCATATCACACACATCCACCAACACCTTCACATCACACCCGCACCTCAAATCAACTTGCACCTCATCATCCTCTGTATAAAACACAACCAAAAAAAACCAATTTTAAACCAAAATAAAAATAAAAATAAATAAATAATAATAATAATAATAATAATAATAATAATAATAATAATAATAATAATAATAATAATAATAATAATAATAATAATAATAATAATAATAATAATAATAATAATAATAATAATAATAATAATAATAATAATAATAATAATAATAATAATAATAATAATAATAATAATAATAATAATAATAATAATAATAATAATAATAATAATAATAATAATAATAATAATAATAATAATAATAATAATAATAATAATAATAATAATAATAATAATAATAATAATAATAATAATAATAATAATAATAATAATAATAATAATAATAATAATAATAATAATAATAATAATAATAATAATAATAATAATAATAATAATAATAATAATAATAATAATAATAATAATAATAATAATAATAATAATAATAATAATAATAATAATAATAATAATAATAATAATAATAATAATAATAATAATAATAATAATAATAATAATAATAATAATAATAATAATAATAATAATAATAATAATAATAATAATAATAATAATAATAATAATAATAATAATAATAATAATAATAATAATAATAATAATAATAATAATAATAATAATAATAATAATAATAATAATAATAATAATAATAATAATAATAATAATAATAATAATAATAATAATAATAATAATAATAATAATAATAATAATAATAATAATAATAATAATAATAATAATAATAATAATAATAATAATAATAATAATAATAATAATAATAATAATAATAATAATAATAATAATAAAAACCCTCAAAGCTTGAATTTTTTCATACCTGGTAATTACTTCCATACTCCAATCTTTAACACCAAATAATTAGCTGGTATGAAATATTTTAACAGCAGCTTTTCACCAATCTATTTGTCTCACCTGGATCTTTAACTCAGACATTTCCTCAAAAATATTACATGCATATTCAAAAATCCTAATCACAACCTAACAACATCACAAAAAAAGGTATATGTCAGTGCGAATCCATTGACCCAAAAAGATAAGATAAATCAGTTATATCAAATTAAATGTTGGGAAACAAATCCAAAAAAACCCTCAAATTAACGAAACCCTAATTTGAACGAAAAATAAAAGAAGTATCTAAATTAAATCATGAATTAGGCAAAACTAAACCATAATGAGCAATGAAAAAAAATTACACATGACCAGAAAATTAAAACCCATAAAATTTAAAACCTTTTATACCTGTTTGTTTTTCAGATGGCATTCTCCAACCGATTATTTGTGGGTTTTTCTCCTTCTTTTTTCGATTAATGATTCATCATCATCAGGTTTTTTTTTCCCTCATCTTCTTGATCCGATCATTTGTGGGTATGTGTGTGTTTGTGTGTGTTTTGTGGATTGTGGATTGTGGAAAATGGGAGAGGGTTCTGGAATGTGTGGTATGTGGGGATTTGTGGTTGTGTTTTGTGAGAGGGTTCTGTAGCGATACTCACACCATGCACTGTAGTTATAACAGTGTCAGATCGGGGCATTTATGTCCATCGGATTTTTCCCCGGTGTCAGAGCAATACAATGAGAGAGGAGGGAGAGTGAGATCCGTAGAAACTTGGGCTATTTTATCGGGTATAGGCAGACCGAAAAAAATGGATGCCTAGAAGTCTATGGTGAACAGGACACGGGATTTATAATATACTTATAATTATAATAAGTTAGTGTTTGCTTTGCTTATTTATTATTCAGCTGTAGACTGCTTATTCACTGCTTATTTGTTAGCTATTTTTCCTTTCTAATAATTGTCACAAGTTAGTCTTAGTATAACTTAATTTCCATAAAAATTTTAGATTTATTAAAATTAGTTTAGTATTTTTAGTAATTAATTTAGCTTAAAAGTTAATTTAATTAATAATAAATAATATAAAAGTCTAAAAAATATTTTTCTTTTTCCAAAAAATTTATTTGATCATTAGGATCGTAGGAATATAATTTTCATACCCGTAGGATTTTCATAGTTTAAATTTCGCGTTTTATTTTGCGCACTCGCGTAATTTTTAAATAACTTTTGCGTTTTTAATTTAGTTTATGTTTTAGGATTCCCGATACCTAATTATGTTTTTCGTAGTGTTTTAGAATTCCCCTAGTTTGATAATTAACTTTTGTTTTACCTTAGGTTAATTTATTCTCACCTTCGTTCGTTAATTTTCAAAATTCGTTAATTTAACGTATCATAAAACCAAATAATCTTTCCAATCATACAAGATTTTAATCCAAATCACATTCGAAGATTTCCATTCACACCTCGTTGGGGTACGACCCGGGAAATCATTGCCCGGTCTCACAATTTAAGTATCACTTTCACAAGTTTTGCAAGGTAATCTTTTTCCTAAAGGGTTTACTCGTATTACTTCACGTCTATTTGTCTCACGATAAATTAGACCTCACGTTTGTTGATATTTTGATAAATTGTTTTTGCACACAACAAAACACAACGAATCAGACGTATTTTGCAAAGTTATATAACCTAGGGATAAAAGTTACAATAGTTATAAATATTTAAGGCTAGATACGTAAAAGTTATTAAGTTAAGGGTATAAATGGTAAATTCTAAAAACTAATAGGTCTAAGGGTCATTTCTGTAATTTTCTCAAAATATATAAGTATATGGACTAGAAATGAAAAGTTTAGAAAGTTAAAAGTATAAAATATATATGTATAATAGTTTAGGGTGAATATTGTAACTATATAAAACTTAAAGGGTATTAAATAAAGTATTTTTCATATACAAACAAAATCTATCTTTTACTTAACAACATGACATAATAGTAGGGAGCTTCATGTGAGGGGTTTCATTTGGGTATTCGTTTTGACGAGTTTGCTGGGTTTACGAATTAAAGTAGGTGCCCTGGCTCCTCAAACGTTTACTACATGACCTCTGGATTATAATGGCCCGAACGGTGTTATATTACATTTATAATTTAAATACTTAACAACATGACACAATGCTAGGGAGCTTCATGTGAGGGGTTATATACCTCTAGATTATGATGGCCCGAACGGTGTTATGTTATATCTATAACCTAAGTAATAAACAACGTAATACAATAATAGGGAGCTTCATGTGATGAGTTATATACTTCTGAATTATGATGGCCCGAACGGTATTATGGTGTACCTAAATTTAGAAACCCTAGGAGTAATTACTTAAGAAACTTAAAACAACTAAGAACTTAACACACACAAACACACCTATAATACTCCCAGGATACGTGAATAAGGCGGTCTAATATCCGAGTCACTTTTCACATCAATCAAATTTCCTTAGGCCCAGGTGAGTTTTCATAGGCTCACTTTTTAAATGCTTTATAAACCTCGTGAGGGGGATACATGCTACTTTTTCTCTTTAAACCGAATACAAGTCTTTTATTTGGTTATTGAACGAGTGTTACTTTCTGCCACCATTACATAACTAAAATTCACGAACCATAATCACTTGCGAGTGAATGCGAATATATTTAATAGATCTATTGGAGTTTGACAACTCCCGTTGGTTTGCCCCATCCGGGTACCAATAAGTACTATATTTGAAAACACCCCTTTTGGGTGGTTTAACTTTGGCAAATTAACCTTATCTATGTCCCGTCATGTAAGGGTCTGTGGTGCCCCATGACCTGGACAAGTTAACGTGCGGTCTCATGAGCTTAGTGCAATAACCCTCTTTTCATGATAATTGTATATGCATTACAATTATCATAAACACTACATTTTCCATGAAGGGTGTAACAACTGAACCCTGTGGAACTTGTATTCACACTATCACTTGAACCTATGACTCTCACTAAACACCTAGTGTTGACTTTTAAGCATGTATCCTAGGTATTTAGCTGTTACGGATCTATGGCACGAAGCGGCATTGAACTTGGAGGACTTTCAACCCTGTTATCATTCAAAATACTACTTTCACACTTAGATTTGCAGGACCTCTTCTTAATGAAAACTCTGATACTTCAATGAATGATAACTCATTTTATAAAAACGTCTCTTTTCGAGTCGTTTTCTATTATTATGACTGTGATTCCATGAAGTAATACCCCAGATCTAAATCCGCTGCGATCTGTGAAAATGGGGGTGTTGCAACATTTCCGCAACAATGATTGGAATCTTTCCCAAGCTTCAAATACTGACTCCATGGGCAATTTCCAGAAATTTAGAATGTCTTTCCTAAGCTGCACCATTCTAGAATATGGAAAGTATTTTGAAAGAAACTTAACGAAAATCTCTTCCCAATTATTAATTGAATGAGTTTTAAGAGTATAAAACCATGATTCAGCTTCGTTGGTTAAAGAGAATGGGAAGAGATTCAAACGGATGTTATCTTGAGAAACTCATTTTTGCTTCATGGATTAAGTGATAGATAAGTACTTGTTTAAATGCTCATTTGCATACTCATTTCGAAATCCATGGAATTGGCAATTTTGTCGAAGCAGTCGAACCATATGATTTTTCAATTTAAAATCGTTTCCTGGAACGAATGTCGGAGCGATCGGTCCTCCTCTACCGATAAGTGACGGATGATAAAAATCCTCCATTGTCTGAGGATCATGGAGATGATATGGTGAAAAATCGGTCATTGTGAAGAATTAAACAAGGAGAGGATAAAGAGACAAGAATTAAACATTTATGTAACACCCCCAAAATTTGGTACAGCTGAAGACTTAAACAAGCTTACGGGGTGCTACGGGGATTGGTACACAACACAAGAATAGTGAAACAAGATAGCAATATCTATTTCATAAAACATTTCGAGATGTAGTTTAGACGTTTACATTTATTCAAAAATATTCAAGATAAGGCCCAAAAGAAATAAAAGAAAGGTCCACAACATTTTATCAGAGTTTTGGTTGATTCTTCACCATGCCTCTTCGCCAAGCCTCCAATAACATGCATCCATAAAGGTCATCTTAATTACCTGAGAAAACATGCTAAAAGTCAGCTAATGCTGGTGAGTTCATAGGTTTAGTCACGAGTTTAGTGGTGGACCTGATAGAGTTATTTGCTATGTAGGACTAAGGGAAGATAGATCCCATAACTTCCAACACAATTGCAATAACAATAATTATCAAATCATCATAACGAGATCTCAAATAGGGCCCTAAGCGACTCTAGCCAGGTAACATGTTATAGCAAGTGATTTCTACCTTGGTCTAGGCCGGTAGCAGATATCTATCCTTAGTTAGGCACCAATGATATAGCAATGGATTGCTACCCTAAACTAAGTCAACATCTACCTCATAACTAACCCTAGCTAGTCAACACATAAGAAAATCAAAAAGTAATGGTAGGTCCAGAAAAGAGTTGCATGTTTTCTCACCCCAAGTTTTAATAAAACATAGATAAAAGTAAAAGTGGGGCTATGAAACTCACCTCGATCAAGCAATGCACATATAAACGATAGAAGTAAGGTAGAAGATAAACAGCTAACACATCTCGGCAACTACTGACTCGGCACAACCTATTCATGTAAACTTGCCTTAATATATATTCAAAAGCATAATGCATTTCAATTTCATTCCCATGTTTGCTTCCTTTTTTCCCAAATCAATCTTGTGAAAATTGTTTATTTGTGTTTAGTATCGTCGTGTGTGTGTGTGAGAGACATCGTCTCGACTCGAGTGAACTCACGCCAAGAATAAATTCAAGATATACCAACTCATGTTTATCTCATAGAGCCAGATAAATGAAACAATATACTTGTTTAAGTCCATATCTATACTATGGTCAAATGGCATGAACTTAAGATTTGATAAGTTCTCGTACGAAGGGTTAATATCTTATCAAATTCGTCAACTTGATAAGTTTGACCATTCTTCCGTTTACTTATTAATCCAAGGTTATGTCTCCAAATAATAGTCGTATGATACATTTCTCATTAATATTGTCGCCTAATACACTTGTCGGGCTCCTATTAGGCTCGTCAGTCTAATAGGTCTGATAACCGTATAAGTTGATCATATTAATGTTAAACCGATCTGTAACTCAACATTTATTAGGTGTAATAAATACTATCTTCAATAGTATTTCTTAGTTTTGTGTGTACTCGAAACTTATAATAACTCACATTTAATACAATCTATATTTAAAACCTTTACATTTTATTTTCAAAATATGTATTCCTTTTCGTACCCAAAAACATTTCCTTTTTATGTATTAGTTTTCGATAAATATTAAGTAACTTGAAATAATTAGTTAATATTTAACGTTAACTCTTATTACGTGTTAACTTATTTTATATATATATATATATATAATGTCGTTTCTATTCACGTTATGAGTTATTGTTCATTTCGAGTCCACGAACCCAAGTCATTACACTCGGATTCTTTTCATAAGTAATTATTGTCAACAAGCCCATATATGTCTAAAATCCATGTCATGGCGTTGTCGGAGTCAACCGTGACTAGAAAGTCAAGGTAACCCCGACTTTACACAAGCTCACAAGTCATAAATAATAAGTCCACATCAAATAAATATTAACGTCCAAACACCTCAACATCCGAAACCAAAACTTCAATAAGTAGCGGCCATCTACGGCTCGCGTCTAACCTATCTCCGTCAACTAATTCTCGTCACCACAACAACATTAAAAACTTCATTAAAAGTCAACTCGACCACAATAATCCCTTAGCCGAGACCCTTGGTCTCGGCTTAACCCCTTCTCAGCAAAACTCAACAATAACAATATCATTTTTCCACTTCAATCACAATCCAAACAACTCCAAAATCCTAATCCTAACCCACGGCTAGAACCAAATGGACCCTAAGTGGTCTCATCCTCTCGACAACACCAACAAAACTATCACCATCAAAAACCAAGTCTAAATCCAAGTTCTAGTCCTCGGTTTCAATCCAAACGGTACCAACAATAATAAATCCGAATCCAAACATAAATAAATAAATAACAAATAAAAAACAACAACAATGATAACACCAAGAACATAAGAACATCATCTATACCGTGAGCTCGAGCTCATGGTTACACCACTCAACACACACAAACACAAACTGGATACCAACCTAGTTTCTAAATCACGTTTTTATTTAATAAATCCATGTTTTCCATTGTTTTCTAGTTAACCCGAACCAAAAAGAATCAACTCGTGACTCGGTGTCGCGAGTCACATCAATACCGAGTCACCACGCGGTGACTCGGTCCTTACCTAGTTTCCTTCAAGATACAAGAAGTGTGGTGATGTTAGGATGAAAAAGAATGGCGCATGTGGGGTAAAAATGAGTGAGAGTGGTGTTTTTGGGCGTGTGTGGTAGTAGATTGGAGAGAGGAGGTTGTGGGGAGTTGAATGGTGGTGGCGGTGTGATGTGGTGGCCGGCGGTGGAGTGGTGGCGTGGGCTTGCAGGTAGGCGGCTAGGGTTTGGGGTGAGAGAGAGAGAGAGAGAGTTGATGGTGATGATGATAATGTGATAATGAGGGTGTGTTTGTTTATTTATTTACACAAGGACCATTTGTAATTTTGTCTTATACCAATAATGGGGTGCCGGTTTTAGTATAGGGACCATTCATGTTATTTTGTAAAACTTTCCCGACTCTCATTCCCGAGCTCATATCTTATACTACAAGTATCCAAAACAAGTTCTAGTGTGTGCTATTGATTTTAAACAAGTTTTTCCATGAAATATGATTATAAATACGTCTATATTAAATAAACGTGACAAATCTTACTAGTTTCTTGTGTTATTAGGTTTTCTTAGTGCCACAGTCGAGTAGTGCCTTAATGACAATGAATGATAACTTCAAAAATTTCATGAATTCATAATAAACATACAAAATAACTTTCAAATCTGAATACATTCCACACAAGCTTAACAGAATATTCGAAATTCAATATTTTCTAGTTTTTGAAACGTAATGCGGTAACTAAAAATGCTCCCAAAAATGCCAGTTGTCACAATTTAAGAGGATAACGAAGATTTTTTTTTTTTTTTTTTTTTTTTTTTGATTATATATATAAAAGATAATAAAATAAAAAGAAAACTATTTTTTGATTAGAAAAATGGAAAACAAATGAAGATAGAAGAAAACTTGAAAAGAAACTTTGAAAAAGAAAATATTTTAGGTTTTTATATTTAGAAAAAGTTGAAAAACAATATTTTTGGTAATCGATTCGTTAACCGGTGCTCGGTATCTCTCTAGACTACGCACAAAGAAGCGGAAGAGAAGAATGGATCTCTTCCCTGGTCGAAGTTCGTTGGATCGCCTCTCCTTATACCTCTGTTATAGTTTGTAATCTAAAGGTGAGCCGACGTTACAATTGACTTCACGATTGATTTTGTAGGTTTTTTTATTTTATTTTTTTTATTTTTTTGGTGTTTTAAACACTTTAGGAAGAGTGTTTGTGATTTTTTACTTTTTTATGGTTTTTATAATAATAGGAGAATTTTCACAAGAGAAAATGATAACTTCACGGGGAAGGATCTTCAAAACACAAATCGACTAACGTGAATTTTGAAATTCGCTTCAACACTTCCCCGGCAGCGGCGCCAAAAATTGATGTGTGATCAATAGTATATATATAATAGTATATTAAGAAAAACCCGAACAAAAGGTAAATTCACTCTCTATCCAGGAATGAAAATCCTGAAAGGTCAAAGAAAGTAAAAACCCAACATATCCGGAAGTATATGAGATTCCTGAGTCGTTTATGTCCCAACGAAGTGTGAATAGAACTTCGGGTTCGGTCCGTGATCGTGTGATTTGAATAGAAAAAGGTATTTTGGAATTGTAAGACTAAAATTATAAAACATAAACTAAAAAAGCAATTAAAAACATATAAAACAAGAAAGAACATCACAATTAAGCAAACACGCAACCTAAACTAAAAACGCGCACGTAACGGGATTCTAAAGAGCCTAAAAATCAAAATTCTTAAATTTAAGTCCTAGAAATGCAAATTTATTTTTCCTGAGTCCTAAATGACTAAAACTAATTTTAGAAAAAAAGATTTGTATTTTTCTGATTTTTATTTTATTTATTATGAATTAAAACTATTTAAAACTAATTAAATTATAAAAATACTAAACTTTATTGGAAAAATCTGAAATTTTCTTGAAAAATACTATAGAATATAAACTTAAGAAAATTAAAAAGAAGTTACCAGCTTATTTGCATAAGCTGGTATTAAGCTAAATTGAAAATAAGCTTAAAATAGAAAAATCTTTTAAAAGAATTAAAGATGCAAAGGAAAGCAGGGAAGACCCAATGGCACGTTTGGTAGTAGAGTGTGGTGTTAAGATGAGAGGGTAGAGGTCAAGGGAGAGGTTCCCCTGTACTTCCCCTATCCATTTTTATTTTTTTAGCAAACTTTTTAGAACAAACTTTTTGATAAGCCGATTATAAGCAACTTTTGTGAAAGAATATTTTTTTTGTAAAACTTGAGATAAATTGTAAAAAGCTATAAAAGTTTAATAATTTTATTAGAAGGCTTAAAAGCTAAAATATGCAACTAAATAAGACAAACAAGCTTCTATAAGCTTGTGTGTATTACTAATAAACTACTAACCTTAAAAGCAAACTGAATTAGCTAATCTAAACCTAAATTAGCTAGATCCATAAAGCAAAAAGCTCTAAAACTTAATTAAGCAAAAATCAAATCTGACATGAAAAACAACCTGAAGGGGACTTTATAAGCTATATAAAAAGCTACTATATGCTGTTGAAACAAGTTAAAAACCTAAGAACAACATGGATCACATAACAAAGAACATTCAAACTAAATTTCAAATAATTTAGAGCTTATATGAGTTTTTTAATTAGCTGATAAGACAGCTTGCTGAGACACTTTTTGGTTTTTTCTAGACTAAAAGACAGACTGATAAGCTAATTTAGACCATAAAATAAGCAAATAAAAAGCTTCTAAATAATCTAAAAACTATAAAACAGCATAGACCATACACCAAAGGACTTACAAAAACAAATTCAAACAATTTAGATCATATTTGGAGCTTAAAATTAAGCTGAGAAAAATACTGTTGAGACAAATTATTAAAACTGATTATGACACATTTGAAAATGATTAAATTACTTTAGGACCTAACAGCATTTGACCAAGACATGTAAATGAATTTATATAACTGATTTAGACGCAAGTTAAACAACTAAATGTTCCTTTCCAAAGTTTAGGGAAAAACAAGTTGTTTAACTAAGATTAAGACTATGAAACTTTGGGATTTGAACTATAAACCATAAAACTGAGTAAAACTGCTTAACTTAACTTCTAACAATACTAAATTAAAGCTGTTTGAATTAAGATTTATGACCCAAACTGATTTTTACAAAAAAACTAAACACTGATCCAAACACCCCTTTAAAAGACAGGTTTGCTATTTAAAACAGTTTTAACTTAAGAGCAGTGTTGCAAAAATCGGCCGAATCGGCCGATTAATCGGCGAGTAATCGCTAATCGGTCTGCGACCTTGGAGAGAATTACACGGAAATCGGCCGATTAATCGGCCGAGTCACAAAAATCGGCCGATTAATCGGTAAAAAATCGCTAATCGCCCCCCGACCGCCTCAGTACCGATTCACGATTTTTGCAACATTGCTTAAGAGACTACTAAAATCTTGGCAAAACTAATTGTTGTGACTTATGAAGGATATAAAAGCAGTATTTAACAACTAAAAAGCACTTATCCAATAAGCCATATCTTATTGGATTTTATGACAGTTTAATGGAAACAGAATTCAAACTAAGTTTATCTAAAAATTAAAACTAGAACATCATTCAATAAGCAAATACTAAGTAGAAAAGCCAATAAAAAGCAAGTAAATAAGCATATAAAGCATAACAAATAAGCTGATAAGCAGTGAACAATAAATAAGCTAAAATGGAATTTAAGTAAAACTTACCAATGCCCTTGCTCAAAACATGGCTTAAATGCTCATTTAAGCTTATTTACAAGCTGCTTTAAGCTAGAATAAGCCACATAAGCCTTTCCCTTTTTGGTTTATCTTCCATTTGGCTTATTCTTGAATTTTAAATATAAAAACTGAATAAGCTCAAGTAAGTTATTGAGAAGCTTGTTTGAGCTTATGAAGACTAATAAGAGCTTATAAGAGAGCTTTTTAATCAAAAACAAACATCATAAAAGCATAATTAAGTAAAACAAATTGAAATTTTATTAAGAACTTTAAATGAGTTACAATACTGGAAAAGTGATACAATTTTTTTGAAAGACTATAAAAACTAGAAATAAGCAATAAGCTAAAACAAAATTTTATTACACTACACTACTCCTAGATGATCTTCTATGTGAGTGAGGAGAGGCTATTTATAGGAGCCGAGCTAGGGTTTTTGAAGCTTTTCGATCATCTAATCATCACCCTTCATTCCAATCCAATTATTGATCTCAATTAATCACCCTTGGATCATGTGATGATGCGTCTCAACCAATCAGAAAGCTTAGGATCGCCAGTGATGCGTGGGAATCGCACCTTGCTTTACCTCTCGAGGGATCTCGAGAAGCTTACAACCCCCACCAGGCAGTGTACCTGATCGTTGTAGTATAGTATAGTGACAAGTACCGGGGGATTGATCGTTCAGCTTAGGAATAGTGTCGCTAGGATTAGAAAACCTAATTAATAGTTCTAGAGGTGAAAGATGATTATTTTTGTATTTTTATATTTTTATGAAAGCAAGTAAAATCTCGGGTTTTGAAGGAGTGGGCGGAATTAGTTGCTATTCAACTAACCCAAAGCTAAGATGCAATCAAAATAAAATAATAAAAATGAAATTAAACTAAATTATACTAAGGTTGTGAGCAGTGGTTGGAGAAATTGTGTTTACTTAGACTTCATTACTCCCTAGATATCTTTTACATGTTAATTACTTGTTACACTTGTATGAATGACGGATTGTATTCCTTAATACCATTCGTGGGGTGGCATACATAACTCCCCAACTCTATGAGCTCTTATCTCCTCCTACACCATGACCCAGCACAACTATAGGGATTGTAAACAGTGGCTCATGCATTAAATACAACCAATAAAGACCTAGTACGCCTTGGTTCATGTTTCTTAAGACGTTCAAGCATGTTACCATTTGGAGATCTGCCAGTTTTCTTAAGCCTAACATATAAATCATTCATTCAAAACAAGAATAGACAGGTAATCAACATCTAGGTTTCATTAGATCTAAGCAAACACAAGAGAGATCTAGCCTAGCATAGTAGAATTGAGACAAGAACAAGAGATAAACAACCAACACATAGACATATTGATTGAATTGAAAGTACACTTATCTCAATTACAATGCAAGGTCTCAAGGGTTTGGAACCCTTGAAAAACCTATAAAAGAGGCACCAAAATCGTCTTTAGGGTTTCACCAAAACTTCTCCCCTTTTAATGAAAAAACTAGAAAACTATATATAGGAAAAACAGTCTGACGGCGTCAAGAGTAACTTCTGACACCGTCACCTCGCCGCCATATACTTCCTCGGACGGCCTTGATCCACTTATGACGGCCTATGTGACGCCGTCACCACCCACGGTATATTAATTTTGCCACTTTGACGCCGTCACGAGTCCGTCTGGCGCCGTCACCACCTTCGATATTTAATTCTTCATGTCTGACGCCGTCAAGCTGATGGTCTTGACGCCGTCACCTTGTATTTTCAGCATGCAAATTAGGTACTTAGCTGTTTTCTTCACTTTTATGCTCCAAAAACGTCCAAAATAGCTTCTTTTCCATAATTCACTCTCCAAACACCTAAAATCACAAAAGGAACGATTTAGGGCAATATTTGATCAAATAAAGTCGGATTCGGGCTTAAATGACCCCCTAAAAACGGATCATTTTTCGCCTCATCATATACCCTTACACTTGAGATTTGCTTGTCCTCAAGCAAATGAGCTTTTATTCTACTCAAAAGACAAGTTAGGGGTCATTTAACACTAATATAAAAGTAATTACAACAGATAATCGTTCCACTAAAGACCAATAGACAAGCACGGAGGTCACACACAAGCACCTCACAAATAGTGTTTAGATACTCACATCTCTCGGGTGTAATAAAGTAATATAACATTATGGAAATGGAAGATATCTCTCACTACCTGTCATAGCAAAATAGATTACCATAGGCTTGGGAAAGGATCAAACCTCCACCACATGGCGTAAGCACCTAGGATAAACTATCAAAGAGGTCTTTTAAAGGGTTATAACGTTAGGTGTAGGGATATGAATTACACGATTTTGTTGGATAAAGGAAGTTTTACTGGTGGCGAGTTAACAATCTCGGTTAATTACATGTACAATATGGCGTTGCTAAGCCAAGACTAGACTCGACTTAAGCTAATAAATGAAAAATAACAAAAACATAAAATGAACATAGAATGAAAACGGGATGGTAGTCCGTATGTTTTTTCTCTTTTTCTCTTTTCTATTTTTTTTTTCTTTTTCTTAATTTTTCGATTTTTTTTTTATTTTTTTTATTTTTTTTTTGCATACACTCTTACCCTACCATCCAAAATAATACATCATAGGGGTTTGAGCATTCCCCTTACACTTGAATCTTTATATACTTTACATTAAACTATTCTAGTGACTCAAATTAAGAAAATTAAAACACTTGGAGCACTTTTAAGATTAACGTACATATGGGGGTAATAAATGATGTTCTTCCCCATTACTCCATAAAATAAGTACTTACCCATGAGTCCCAATCGTCCCAAAACAATATGTACAAGGATATGACTCGACTTAGCAACCATGTAATCAATTAGAAAGTTAACTCAGGGTTTAACAAATAACAATAATGCACTAAAAATGAGCGCATACACGGAAGGCTAAGGCGATTTGGGTGTACATTTAAGTGGGGTGTAACAAATTCTTCCTTTAAGTAAAATGCTTAAAGTTAGAAACGAAAAGATAGGCTCGGAGGGGTGTACTAGGGGTATCGTGTACTAAAAATGAGTACAACGCTAAAGGTGTGGGAAAAATTAGTTGAATTAACTAGCCAAGTAATATGACTTAAATGGTCAAGTAATTGTAATACGGGTTTAACACAAGGGTGATCCTAATGCCTCTTATCATGTAGTAAATCCTACCACACGAATGTAGTCTCACTAGCGGTCTCGGGATGCATCACTAACGCAAGTTCTAGAATCTAAATGCTACCGGTACACTCATAAGCACCAATAATAAATGCTTTTCCTATCAAATCTAAAGGCGAACCTCACATTTTTGGGTGGAAAATTTTTCTGAATATACGGTTATGTGCTAGTCATACAATCTCCTATCCATGAGACGCTTGCTATGGCTAAAGTTTCACTCCTAAATGTTGTAAAAAATTTTAAATTTGGCGCTAAAATTACACTAACAAGTATTTCTCATAGTTTTATTACTCATCTACTATCAAACAAAACAAACTCAAGCGAAAGTGCATATGTAAGGTATCATCTTTTTACCCTCCCCTTACACTTAAGATGAACATTGTCCCCAATGTTCAAGTAAAGAATGTAAAAGTTAAAAAATTAAAGAGAATGAAATCAAATACTCCCCTGATTCGCTCGGTATGGATTTTAGTTGGCCAGGTTAAATCTTCTTCCAAGAAAACGAACAATCAAAGCTTCCCTTCCAGAATATAAATCATCTTCTTGTCATAAATAACCTGTAAATCCTGACAAAAGTAGACAAGGCAACCTCGCGTAAAATCGGCGGCATCCTATATAAGTTACTAAATCCTAGAAAACAAAGTAAGATATAATGCTTGTGGAATGAAGTTTGCAGATTTCCTGGAGATTATAAAACATAATAATTCACAAAAACTATAAGACTCCGTTAGAAAAACAAAACCGGTAAAATTTCCAGATTTTAACTCCTGACGCCGTCAGAATGGACCTGCAGAAATTCTTATGTTAAGTTTCCGGAAAATTTCTGGAAAAACTTTGTCCTACTTCCTGGAAAATCCTGCAAAACTTCATTATGACTCAATACAAGCATTTGACTCTAACAAATACGAATATACATGTTCATTAAATATTGTGGAGAATCATGATCGGTTTGTTTCTTAAAAACATATTTGGGGTTTCCCCTTACACTTATCTTTTGCAAAAATACCTCTAGGTTGAAGTTAAGACTAGGCCAAACAACATAATAAAGTATTTCCACATTTTAGTAGAGAAACATGATCAACCAACAATAAAAATAAAACATGCATACGGAAGCAAATAACAATCAAACAAATAAAAATCACACAAAACATGGGTTGCCTCCCAAGAAGCGCTTTTCTTTATTTACGAGTCTTGTAGCTAGACTCAAAGTCGTGGGTTACTACGTGATCTCATCATTGGTTCCACTCTCTAGGTCGTCTTCTAAACCAGTTTTGTATTCCGGACCTAGTTGCAAGCATTCTTTGTAGAAACCAAGCATCCTATTTCTAACATACTCTACTCCTCTACGTCTATCCTCCTCATTCCTATAATAAGCCGCTTGCTTACGTTCCTTTTCGAAATTAGAGAGAAGGCGGTATTGTTCGATCTTGTAGGGCATTTGATAAGCAACCTCATCATTGTCTTTCTTGAATCTAACTATCCCTAACGTCGGATCATAACTCATCCTAGTGGCCTCAACAAATGGTTTCCCAAATATTATTTGACTTAGGCAAGCATCTATCACCGGACGCGTGTCTTCCACTATCATAAAATCAATCTCATAGGTGAGATTCCCTATAATCACATGTACTCCCTTAACTCTTTCTGCAAAATTACTTATCCAACTTTTACCGGGCATCATCCTAAAATTGAGTTGCTTCTTCATCACCCAATTGTAATAAGTCCTAGACATGATGTTCACGGGGGATCTAGGGTCTATGTAAGCTTTCCATACATGCATGTGCCCGATATTGCATGGGATGTTAATGTTAGAGGGGTCTCCCATTTTGATCAGGGGGTCGCCAAAGATATATGTTGTCTCGGGACTATCGAATAAATCCTTATGGTATTCCCGTTCTTCCTTGGTTGGCAACTTATCAAAATACTCCTCTATAGGTTCTACCTCCTCTAATTCCTCATCCTTATTAACCTCAACTTCCCTACTCTCATCCTCACTATTGGCTTCTGTTCTAACTTCATCTTTGTCACTCTCCTCCATCTCCCTATCTATCGGCTTAATGGTGACAACATTGACAAAGTGGACATGTTTGGATGATGAGGGGTCCTTAACTTGGATTCCACTATTGGTGTCCCTAGTGTCCTTCCTAGGTGTGGCTAATGTTTGGTTGTTGAGGGCTTTCAACAAGTTGTCGATCTTGTTGGTCATCTCCGTTTGTTGTTGGTTGAATTCGGTTTCAAACCTAGCTATGCGAGCTTCTTGAGATGCCATAAATTTCGACATCAATCCTTCAAGATTGTTGGTACTACCATAGTTGTTAGAAGGATTGTTGTTGAAGGTACGGTTGGATGGGGAACCGTTTGATTGGTAACGATTAGGCGGATTGGAAGAATTTGGTTGATTTTGTTTCCACCTAAGGTTTGGGTGATTTTTCCATGAGGGGTTATATGAATTACCGTATGTGTTTGGCTCGGGCTTGAAAGTGTACCACCTATCTCCCGCTTCGTCGGTACGCGTGGATGCGTAGTCCGCAAAAGCTGTTCCGGGGAGTTCCACACAATCACGAGTGTCATGGGGACCACTACATAATTCGCATGAAGAAGTGATTTTGTTCACTTGGCTTGAATGCTTCGGAGCTTCGTAAGATTTCATGAGAAACTTGACTTGGTCCTCAAGTTCCATGATCCTACGGTCGGGAGTGCTTGAATTATTCGAAGGCAAAGATATTGCCTTGACCGTTTTGTTCAAATCACGGGGATCATTCCAACTTTCGTTGTTATAGAGAGCAAGATCTTCTATGAGTTCCCATGATTGTTCCGCACTAAGATCACGTAGCTTACCACCGGCCGATTGGTCAATGGTTCGCCTCGTGGAGATGTCGATATGGTCATAGAAGATTTGGACTTGGAGCCAAAGATCTATGCCATGATGAGGGACTTTTTGGAGTAAGTCCTTGAAACGAGTCCATGCTTCATAAAGAGATTCATTTTGACGTTGTTGAAACATCAAGATGTCATTCCTAAGTTTAGTAGTTCTCCCCGGTGGGAAAAATTGAGCAAGGAAACGAGTGGTGAGATCATCCCATGTGGTGATGGATCCCGCGGGTAAACGCTCAAGCCATTGACTAGCTTGATCCCGTAGAGAGAATTGGAATAGGCGTAAACAGGTAGTCTCTCTAGTTTCAACACCTAGGTCTATGGAATCTACGATTTTGAGGAAATCCTTAAGGTGTTGGTTTGGATCTTCGGAACGAAGTCCATGGAATGCACATCCGCTTTGCACCAACCGGATGGTGTCGGATCGCAAGGGGGTCACATTGGCTCCGGTGAGCTCAATGGTGTTTCGGTAGCCTTGGTGGCTAGGTCGGGAATACTCTCCTAAGGTTCGGGGCCTAAGGGGTTCTAATGGTGGGTTTTGTTGTGGTGGGATGATGGGTTCAAAGATGTTACCACCTTCCATGATGTCGGATGGTAAAGAGTTACGAACAAAGGCACGAAGAAATAAGATAGACTAAAGAAGACCTAAAAAAATAAAAATAAAAATCTTACTAGAAAGGAATCTAGCAAGTAGACCTAATAAAAAGAAATCTTAACCTAGACAATAACTATTCCCCAGGCTGCGGCGCCAAAAACTTGATGCGTGGGAATCGCACCTTGCTTTACCTCTCGAGGGATCTCGAGAAGCTTACAACCCCCACCAGGCAGTGTACCTGATCGTTGTAGTATAGTATAGTGACAAGTACCGGGGGATTGATCGTTCAGCTTAGGAATAGTGTCGCTAGGATTAGAAAACCTAATTAATAGTTCTAGAGGTGAAAGATGATTATTTTTGTATTTTTATATTTTTATGAAAGCAAGTAAAATCTCGGGTTTTGAAGGAGTGGGCGGAATTAGTTGCTATTCAACTAACCCAAAGCTAAGATGCAATCAAAATAAAATAATAAAAATGAAATTAAACTAAATTATACTAAGGTTGTGAGCAGTGGTTGGAGAAATTGTGTTTACTTAGACTTCATTACTCCCTAGATATCTTTTACATGTTAATTACTTGTTACACTTGTATGAATGACGGATTGTATTCCTTAATACCATTCGTGGGGTGGCATACATAACTCCCCAACTCTATGAGCTCTTATCTCCTCCTACACCATGACCCAGCACAACTATAGGGATTGTAAACAGTGGCTCATGCATTAAATACAACCAATAAAGACCTAGTACGCCTCGGTTCATGTTTCTTAAGACGTTCAAGCATGTTACCATTTGGAGATCTGCCAGTTTTCTTAAGCCTAACATATAAATCATTCATTCAAAACAAGAATAGACAGGTAATCAACATCTAGGTTTCATTAGATCTAAGCAAACACAAGAGAGATCTAGCCTAGCATAGTAGAATTGAGACAAGAACAAGAGATAAATAACCAACACATAGACATATTGATTGAATTGAAAGTACACTTATCTCAATTACAATGCAAGGTCTCAAGGGTTTGGAACCCTTGAAAAACCTGTAAAAGAGGCACCAAAATCGTCTTTAGGGTTTCACCAAAACTTCTCCCCTTTTAATGAAAAAACTAGAAAACTATATATAGGAAAAACAGTCTGACGGCGTCAAGAGTAACTTCTGACGCCGTCACCTCGCCGCCATATACTTCCTCGGACGGCCTTGATCCACTTATGACGGCCTATGTGACGCCGTCACCACCCACGGTATATTAATTTTGCCACTTTGACGCCGTCACGAGTCCGTCTGACGCCGTCACCACCTTCGATATTTAATTCTTCATGTCTGACGCCGTCACGCTGATGGTCTTGACGCCGTCACCTTGTATTTTCAGCATGCAAATTAGGTACTTAGCCGTTTTCTTCACTTTTATGCTCCAAAAACGTCCAAAATAGCTTCTTTTCCAGAATTCACTCTCCAAACACCTAAAATCACAAAAGGAACGATTTAGGGCAATATTTGATCAAATAAAGTCGGATTCGGGCTTAAATGACCCCCTAAAAACGGATCATTTTTCGCCTCATCAGCCAGCTTGTCATTCCTTTGTCTTGTCAGCATTGTCAGGTCTTCTAGAAGGTGTTTTAAGTGAGAGTTAATTTGTACGGGTTAAAGGGTGCAGGTTAAATGGAAGGGGAAGGTGAACAGTGATTTTTGGCGCGTTCTTTGTTTTTTACTGAAGGAGTATAAAGGTGTTGTGTTGACCGGGTTTTATAATAAATTTGGCCATGGGTAAATGGGTAAGGTTTTGGTCGGGTAAAGGGATGTTGGGTTTGGGTTTGGTGTGGACTTTTGGGTTTAGTAGTTTTACTTAGGTCCGGATAGGTAGTATTTAGAGATAACATTGGTTTATGTTAAAGGACCATGTGTTGCAAAAATTGGACTAAATGTACAAAGTTATTTCAAGGACCATTTTTGAAATGCAATTTGATTTGAGGATTGGTTTTGGCATCTTTGGCATAAATATGATCCATAATTGAGAAATTCTTCTCCGGCCTCGGCTTTTGATACTTTTTCCAAATCTCGTGCTCGTTTTTATCGGTTTTGTATTGATTTTTGTCCTTTTCTTCATATCCATACATGCACATGTATAAACACAAAAACAAACATATGTATGGCATTTTTAATATGCTTTTGGTCTTTTGGGTTTGTTTTATTAGATAAAAGATATGTGTATTATAACACATACCAGGGGGTTGAATAGTTTTACCGTTTTTAATTGTGTTTTTAAAATTTCTTTTTCAACAACTTTTGGATTCAAAACTATGTGATATCAATCATCAATATATGAATACAATAAATATAAACAAATATATGCACGATATAAATGAAAGAATAATAGAGAGAAAGGGAACAATCAAACCGATGTGTAGAGATTTATAGTGGTTTGGCTACGAAGCTCTATCTTTGCCCTACTCTAGTCTCCGAGTATCACACTCGAGAGTTCACAATCACAATGTCAACAAACTTCCAACAGGTAGAGAAAACCATACATCTTACACCGATTTATAGTGGTTTGGCTACAGCTCACAGCTCACTGCTACTACTCACAGCTACTTTTGTCAAACATAACCGTAGTGTTAATTTAAAAAAAAAAAAAAAAAAAAAAAACATCATTTTTTTTTAAATACATCTTAAATGCACCCGGTCATTGAAATGTGTTTCTATATTTTGATTTCAAAAAATTTGTACATCAATCCATATTTGTTCTTGATTCTGTCCGTGTTGGTAGTTGAATATCGAGATTTTATATGTTGGTCGATAATAAATCAAATTATTCCATTTTAACATGGTTTGTGTGTCATAGTCAAATATTCCCTTTTGTTCCTTTTTATATAATTTAAACAAGGTATAACATATCTTTTTAATCTGTAATTGGAAAGGATTTATTGTTCCCACTCTCTCTCTCTTTAAATAAAATTCGCTCCTCCTTCTCACTAGGAAAAACTCACCCATCTGCTCCTTCTCCGGCGGTCGGCTATGGCCGGCCGTCCGGACCTTTCCCTTTTGCACTTTTCTCTCTTTTAATAAATGTTTGCTTACAGATCTGTCATTTCCTTCGATGCTGAGGCTTGTCGCTGCTGCCACTACTGCTTCTGCTCAGATCCGATGGCTTCCGGCCTCTTCTGCTCAGATCTGTTGTGGTCCGTCATCGTCGGCTTGCTGCTGCGTAGGGATTTGGTTTAGATCTGTTAGGATTTTGTTAGGCTCCTTTATGGATGCCTTGTTTTAGCATCTTTGTATGTATTTTGTACTTAGTGTACTTTTGTCAAGCTGCACCCTTATATGGTTGTTTTCAGTCAAAGCTCACTCGGGTGATTCCCCCCACCCTTTGAAAGGTGATGTTATAGGCTGTTACAGCTATATGGTGTATGTCTTGTGATGTAACTTATTATGTTGTTATCTTCCTCCGTTTGTGAGGTTATGTTTTGATGTAATTTGTTATGTCTTATCTTCCTCCTTTGTGAGGTTTGTAATAAAATGAAATTAATCTTTGTTCAAAAAAAAAATCTCTAATTGATATTTTACTATTTTAACATGTTATCTATTCGTCTAAAATAAGTCATCGGATTCATTTTTAATAAAACTGTTTGCTAAACCGCCTAGCAAAAGTAAAGCTGTTTTGATGAGGTAACTTCGTTTAGACGTCAACCCAACCATTACTTTAAATGGTCTTAAATACCCTATGAACCACCACGTATATCGTCTCTGCAAGATTGACAAAAATGAATATACTCTTATAGACCACACAAGTTTGATTATATTGCGTGGAGAACCCTTTTGGTTATCTCTTATTGGATTTTGTCTCATCCAAAAAATCAAAACCAAACACATGGTTAAGAAGACCTAACACCATGTCCTTCCCTAGCAACACTTCTCTTTAACCATTAAAATATGACAAATCACTTAAATTATAAACAAGGCACTTAGATGTATAGTTCTAACAAACTATTTCTTTTGTTTCAAGTAAATTACACACATGACTTTAATCATAAATGCATTTGTGATCATCCCATAACTAGTGCCATATTTTACCTGTATCTAATTAACACGATTTGGCCCAAGCTCAAGCCGAAACTCAAACCCAAATAAGCTAATCTCTTACTTAAAATGAGATTTTGTCCTTGCTCAGGTTCACGTATACCTAAATATCTTCATTGGTGTATTTATTTATTTTTTACGGAAATCAGTTATACGTTATAAAATAGCTTAATTTATATATAGTCCAATGTTTCTCTTCTTAAGTTAGGTTGCAAGATAGTGGAATTGTGATATTCGATTACTTTTATCATTAAATATTTTAGTTATAAATTTTATATTACAAGTATGTTATAGATTGCGAAATGGATCAAGATCAGCGGGAAAGCTATTGGCTCTATATTATCTTGTCATTTTTTAAAAATGTTTCTTCTTTTAGCCGACAAACAACTAAACAAGATTTTGATTAAAGCAAATATTACGTCATTTCAATCACCGAATATTCATGCTTATCATATATAGTCGAATATACAGAAAACCAATTTGATTTTGCCACACACTCTAACTGAATATAAATGACTTAAAATGTTAAACTATATCAAATAGATATTGAGTTTGGAAACGTGTAACACTGATAGTCATCAATTATGATATCAAAGACCGGGAAAATAAATAAACACTATTTTCAAATAGTAAATCGTAGCTTATAAGGTAACTTGAAACCTTAACTGATCCGCTACAAGTTGATCATTTTCTTTCTAAAATCGACTATAAAACTTTAACTCGCTATCTGAAAAATATCGCTGCCGGGTTCATTTAACATCCTCTTCATTTTGGGTATAAAAATGCAAAACTCAAACAAAAGCAAGCCAAATCAAGAAACCACAACATAGTACAAGGGCATTAAAGTCATTCTTTAGAGAAAAACAATTTCTCTGAACAGGAAGTCCCCCTTAAAAAGGAATCTCTTATCTCCTTTCACTATTATCCAAAATGTTTTTTCTCTTCTTTTGAGTTGAATGAATCTTTTTGTTTCATCATCTTATCCGTTCCTCGTTAAATTTTGATCATTATATAATATTGATTCTATAAATTCAATTTATAATCAGATCCATCTTGATTTAGTCAGTGGTGAGTGATTTAAATATTTTTTATGGGTTTTTTTTTTTTTTTTTTTTTTTTTTTTTTTTTTTTTTTGATCTTAATGTTGGAATAGAATGAGTATTGTATTTTAGGGTTGATATATATTTTTTTTTATAGATTTTGAGAATAGAGTTGTTGTAATAATAAAGCTGATTTACTATTGTAAATATATGACTATTAATTTAATGATTTTGTTGCTTGTTCTTGATTGTTATAAAGATCACTTTTGGAAATGAACATCCAAAGACCATTGATGTTAAGGATTAATTTATTAAGAATATCTTCTTATTGTGTTTTGATGCAACAAAAGTACAAAAAATGATTTTCTGTGATTGAAATTACTTCTGTTTCGAGTGAATACTTGGAAGCTGCTTATTCCAAACTGTTTTGATTTTTGAATAAGATACTTTGGGGATGTTTGTTCCGGCTTATGGCTTATTTAGTTTTGGGCTTATGTTTCATAAGCTCACTCTTTGTGGCTTATTATGAAACTTTTCGGCTTATATATATTTATTATGTCATAATAAGCTTAAATAAGCCAAAAAGTTGCAAAATAAGCTACAAAAAGTGTGCTTATGAAACATAAGCGCAAACCCAAATAAGCCATAAGCCGGCTATATAAGCCAAAACAAACACCACGTTGATTCATAGACTGCTTCTTCTTTCTTTCCTTTTTTTTTTTTTTTTTTTTTTTTTTGGCTTATTTATGTGTTGATACGTTAGATAAGCAGTGTTGATGGTGCTTAATATAGTTTATCCAAGAGCTTATTTGATTAACTTAGTGTGAAGTAAGAAGCTTTGTATAATCAGGTTTAAAGTTTTTTAATTCTACGTTGGTTATATAATTATCTCAGTAAAACACGTGGTTTTGATAAGCGATCCCGGACAACTCCTAATTTGTTTCCTTTTGACCCATATTATACGCTTGATTTTTAACACCCATGAAATAAAACTAAAAGACTCGGATTTGAACTCAGTACTAGATTGCGCGATAGCTGTATCAATGTATTGCATTGTTAGATGATGTTTGACCCATATAGTAATGTGATTTAAATGGCAAGTGAGGCTGAGACGAAATGTTGAATTTTAGATTTTGAGAACTTAACATTATTATCGGTTTAATGTTGGCTAAATGTGTATATTGCTTATTGTAACAGAAAAATGAGTACTTTACAAGGTCCAGTTGTTTGCCCTTCTGTCCGTGGGAAGAAAGTTGGTGTTCACGCGGTTGACGGGCCATTGATGAAGGCAAAGCTTCAAAGAAGCGGTATATGGGGATTTAAAGGCATTAACAGCCATCGGGTTCAAGTGCGCAATCAGCCTGGATCCAAGATTGTGACATGTAGTTTCAGTTCATCGTCAAATGGAAATGGTAGCATGGCTGAAAGTTTCAACGAGAACGATTCAGATTACGTCATCTCCAGTGTCATGGAAGCTGGTACAATATATATTATGTTATGAATTATAATTAAAATCCGGTCTTACTCTATGTTATCTTATAATATGGTAATGTATCTGAAGTTGATATTGTTTCTTTGTTTTCTCAATGTTTTAGTTGAGGTTAAGAGCGGGCCGGATGGGTTTATAATTAAAATGAGAGATGGCAAGCATTTAAGATGTGCTCATAATAATCCTCAAGGAGGACATTTGCCTGATTATGCACCGCATCCTGCAATCGTACTGAAAATGGAAGACGGAACAGGCGTTTTACTTCCTATAATTGTTTGTATGTACTCATATCTCATATATTTGTTTACCTGTTAAAGTTACAAAAGATGTTTGTAGTAATCACGATTTTGTTCTCAATTTACTTCTTATTGGCAGTGGAGATGCCTAGTGTATTGCTTATGGCGGCCATGCGTAATGTCCAAATTGTATGTTGAATAATTAAGATTCCTGTCTTGTTACTGGTTTATGTGTTTTTGCAGCATAAATTGAGACTCTGGTTTGTTTGTGTGTGGTACAGGCAAGGCCGACTATGTATAATGTGGTGCAGGAGATGATTGATAAAATGGGATATAAAGTAAGTCTTCTGTTTGTTTCTTGTACTTACTTAAACACGCATTTAGATAGAAGTGTTAGACGTGTGTTATACGAGCTAGGGGTAATTAGTAAGAAAAAAGGCAACAATTGTATATTATGTAATTATAATCAAAATAGGTACGATCGTGGCTCCGTAATCATAATAAAATGGGTTGTTAATAGTATTTTCATCATTAAATATAGTATTAGGAGAAGTCAAGCATGATGCTCCATTCAAAAGCATACTGATTTTGCATTTCGTTATATTATGTTTCTCTTAATAACCATTTTACTTTCGGTTCCTATCAAGATGTACTTACTGTTGTTCCACTTGGTGTTTTTGTATATTTTCTAGGTTAAGCTTGTTCGAGTGACCAAGAGAGTACATGAGGCATATTTTGCGCGGCTATATCTAACAAAGGTATAGGCTTTCAAAGAAACTAGCACACTGACTAATAACATACTAAAGTTGATAATGAGTACAAATGACATTTTTGTTATTCAAATGTTAGGTGGATGATGAAAATGATTGTGTTAGCTTTGATCTTCGTCCCTCTGATGCCATCAATATTGCTGTAAGGTGCAAGGTATGCCATAATTTATGAACACTTGATTTCAAGTTATGTGTAATTAAAATTAGGAATATTGCGGACAAATTTGTGTTACGATTTTTAATTTTAGTCATTCTCATAGAGTCATGGCTACTGGTTTAAATTCAGCAGACAATTTCTTTTTAACATGGAATATGGTTACAGAAAGTTGAAGTTACTATAATATCCTTGTAGGTACCAATACAAGTGAACAGGTTCTTGGCACAGAGTGACGGGATGAAAGTTGTTGAATCTGCAAAGCTTTCATTACAGGGTTCTCCAGATGGTTTGATTTTTAAAGAACTTGACCGGTAAAGTATCCTATTCATTCCCATTTATTTTGGCTGACAAAATTGAATTACATCTAAAATGAAAATTATTTGACAAATATAACTGGGGTTATTATACAAAGAAGTCACTAAAGTTTGCGCAAAAGTTGTCCTAAGTCACTAAAGTTTCAAAGTTGTCATCGAGGTTACTGAACTTATGAAAAGTATACACTTCTATAATTTCAGTGTTAACCGGGTAACTTGAACACACTTTTTTTTATATGTTAAGTAACAGAATGTCGTGCTTTTACAAGTTCATTGATGTTTACCTATATTCTTGTAGGTTCAGTAACCTCAAAATGACTGTTTCATAAGTTTAGTAACCTGGATGACAACTTTGAAACTTTAGTGACTTAGGACAACTTTCGCGCAAACTTTAGTGACTTCTTTGTATATTAACCCAATATAACCAGGCATCATAATTTATCATGAAGTTCAGTATGTCATACTTTTTATAATTTGGAATGTATTTCCTCTCTTAGGAATGATTTGTTACTATTATGGAAGCATAAATACTTAACAAAGATTGCAACTTCTTTTCAGACCTAGTGGCCAGCCTTGTGTTGAAACCAAGGAGTTTAATCTTGTTCGAAACATGCTTCTTGCCGCTGTTGAGGAACGCTATAGAGATGCAGGTCTACTACTGGCTATTCCATTTCTATTTCTTCTACACCCTGTGTGCTATTTTCATTGCACAATCACATTGCCATTTATTTTTTCCCCAAACAAATAGGACCCTTAGGAAGGAAAAATCATCTACGCGAATGTGGTCCCTCTTTTGAGGAGCATGCATCTCATTCTGGACATGCTTTATTATGCTTTATTTCATGCTCAAGTGGCTCGCATAGGTGACTAGGTCTACTAACCTCAGTTAATGCACTTAATTGGGAACCAGGCATAATAAATTTTCGATTTGGGGATATAGAACCTATTGATATGATCCTTTAGCGCTTACGATTCATAGTGGCAAAATAGGTGGGTTGAGTAAAAGGTTAAAATGGGTCAGAACATGTAACTTTTGAGTTCGGTTGGAATATGTCAGGTTGATTTAAGGTGACCCGCCGGAAATTTTTTGTCACATGTGTTTTGAATTTTGTAAAAAGTTACTCCGATTACCAAAAAAATTTAGTATCACAATAATATTTTAGTTTATTTAAAAATGCTTCAGGAGTTGGTACGCGTTTTTTGAATTTATTTCAAGTTACTTTCGACGCATTAACCTGTTTCATTTAATTTTATATGTTCAACCTGTGCAACTTGATATCTTTTACGCGAAAAAATAGTTTTTAAATCTTGTTTGTGGTTTTATGGTCTGATTGTATTCTTGGTTGTTTTTTCACAGCTCAATGGAGGGATAAATTGACCCAGTTCCGATCAAAGGGAAACTGGGCATAACAGGTACCAAGCCGTTCGTTTGATCAGAACCAAACCCTTTAGTGGGTAACCATCTTTCTGGTTCTGTATATGTTGCAGGATGATCCAATGTGTAAATAATTGGTCTACTAAGTTGGTTTCCTAAGTAAATAATGTGGTCTAAGTAGCACTGTGTTATGTCGTTATCTATGTAAATATGTGAATAGTTAAAAGAATGATATGGATGGTTGTCTACTCTTTATGGACACTTGCTTTCCTGCACGTTTCCGCTATTTACCCTGTGAAAATCTAATATGTGATGTGTGATTGTTTTATATACCTTATTGAAAAAGTCACCGGCCTTGATCTGAATTAATGGTTGGAGAATTTGGAACTGATTCATCATTCCTTATTAAGTTGTTCCGCATGGTGGCATTGGTAAGGTATCTGGTTATAGCAATTTGCTTTCCTTTAGTAGGAATATTTTTGGAGGCCTGAAATGGTTGGATAGATTCTGTTCAAGTTGGAATTGGAATGTACTTGGCTATTTGGCTTACATTACATGAAAGTAGGTGTGAGCAATCCCGACCGAATCCCGAAATCCCGAAAAAAAACTGACCGAAACGAGCCTCCCGAAACCGAACCGACCACACTCAGGTCGGGACTCGGTTTTGGTTTTCCAGACATTCGGTACTCGGGATAATTGGTTTTGAGTCGGGAAGGGCCAAAAACTGAAAAAATACAAACAAAACCGTCTGGTTTCGGGATTCGGTTTTGGTTTTCGGTTTGGGATTCGGATTTGGTTTTCAAGACATTCGTTTTCGGAATCAATCGGTTTCGGGTCGGGATCGGCTTGATGCTCACCCTACATGAAAGGGATTATCTAACTGGCTCTAAGGACGCTGGTTAAACAATATTTATTAAACACAAACTTTCTTTTTAGATTAAAAATTGCATTTAATTTCTATTAATTTAACTTATAAATTATTATAATTAAATATGATTTTTTTATTAAATAAAACTCAAAGTTTCTTTTATAACGATATTAAGAGCATTGCTAAAATCTCTTACAATATCTTTTTACTAATCCTCTTATACACGACAATATTATATATGTTTTTTTTACTAATTCTCTCTTTGCATCGAAACCGTCAGTTCTAACATTGTCAGGATCCTGTAAGAAAATAAGTAGGAGGTTTTGATAGAAGGATATTAAAAATTGCCAAGAGGGCACCTATTAAACAATCTCAACACAATTGTCTTTTGAAAAGAATAATAGTAGATCAGAACATTTTGTGTGTTAGTAATCTAACCAATAATTGATAGTGTTCATATAGTATGTCAATGACAAGGACTAATTACCATTTATCATAGCTTTTGGCATAATGGTATCAAGTTATCAACTATCAAGGGCTTTTTTTTTTTTTTTTTTTTTTTTTTTTTTTTTTTTTTTTTTTTTTTAATAGCAGTACGATAAATTAAGTAGCTTGTGTAAAAGTAAAACAAAACATTTTTATTATCAATTTAACGCTACTGAACCATTAAATGAATTATCTTAAAACTAGAAGGATACTCGCGCAATGCGCCGGTGGGTACCTTTGACTATATTTTGCGTTATTCGGTTATTTGGTTACACATTTAGTTGTTTTTATTCTTTATAAGCAGATATGGTAAAAATGGTTAAGCCAAATAATTTTAGTTTGAACAACCAATCTGCTTCCTAACAAACTTACTAACCAACTTGCTTCCTAACCAATTAATCCTTCCATAATAAGCAAATAAAAGTATGAATTTTAAGTCTTTTTAATTATAGAATAGTCTCAAATGCATTATATAGTAGTATAGATATATCCTAATTCTTTTTAGAAAGGCAATACATATCCTAAATTTAACATAGCATTACCGAATTGTCTTAAATAAAACATATGCTTACCCTGGTGAAGCAACAAATAAATAACATATCTAAAACAAAATAATTCAAAACCTTGCTTGCATACTTTGTGCCACGATTTGATCTCGTAAGCTAATTATATTGTTGATCACTTTCACTCCCAATTGGTTGAACAACTTAAACATCGTCATTATTATAATCATCATGTAATGTATATTTTCATTATCATGCATGTCGCTTTGATTGTATTATAAATTGAACCTTGCATTCTTGTATATTTTTATTTAAGATCAAGAACTCAAATGTTGTGTGTTCATAAGTTGTGACATTTGAATAAAAAAATACTAGTAGTTCAATAACTTAGCTAAATAAAAATATTGGGCAATTAAGAGGGACCTAGGTAACAATGACGGTGAGTTATCCCATAACTCACCGCTATGTCAGCGTTAAAGTGTTAACTTGGTGCGTTAACTTTAAGAGGCGGTAAAATAACTCACCTAAGTTATGCCATAACTCACCAAAAAACACCCGAGTTATCCCATAACTCGGGGGACGGTAAGATAACTCACCTGAGTTATGTCATAACTCACCCCCTTAACGCTGCGTTAAGAGCATAACTTGGTGCGTTAACTTGCAAATAACTTACCGTCTTGGTAAGATAACGCACCCCTTAACTCGAGTGCGTTAAGCTATATCTCGGGTGTACAAGTCATGTTACCGAGTTCTCTAAAGTGAAAAACACAAGACTTGATATTACCCTCTTGCTTACTCGTGACAATCTAGACTACACATCTAAAGTGGAAAAGCACATTAGAAAGGTCATGAGACAAAACAGTTGATACCCTTTTGCATATTTACAACAACAATAAACCCGAACCCATTAACAAAGCCAAAAACCATTACGAAAGAAGACCCATATGACTGGTGGTGGCAGGAAGATGACGGTGGTGGCTGAGGGATGACCGCCAGCGACGAAGGTGGAGCACGGAGGTACCGTGGAGCAGCTCCATTGAAGGTCGAAGGAAGAAGAAAGGTATCATAGCTTTTATCTAATAGAGTAAGAGGCATCAAGATATTCATTTTACCTCTTTCCCATTAAGAGGCAACTACCTCTGTATGACTAAGAAGAAGAAAATAAACACACCGTCGTCAAAGGCTATTAAGATATTTTGAAGAAAAACAAAACACCTTATTTTATTTTTATTTTTTAGACAAGTAACTAAATTTCTCACAAATTATACACGCAAGCCTTTTGGTCTCAAAAGTCTTATTTTGTAACCCGTCACGTAAAAATCATTGATACGTGTCACGTACATTTTGATGTATAAAACTTCATCACGATACGCATGTTAAAACGTAATTTTTAAGAATTTGTCACATTTAAAAAGACACTCTATAGTTGGTGTAACAATATTGGATAATTTAAACTAAAAGTTAACTAGAGGGACCTTTATGTAAGCTTAACGTTCCCATTATTATTATTATTATTATTATTATTTTATTATCTAAATAATAATAAATGAATATTCACACACGTACACGGAACACAGACACACAGAGAGGCAAAACTACCTGCAAAACATACAAAAGTACAAAACGCAAAAAGGGTTTGGGTTTTAAGCTAGATTTATAAAAATATTCACCTCAAAGTTAACGAAGAACAAACAATATCATAGTAAGTAATATTCATAACTAGATTGAATTTATTATATGTTTATGTGACATGCATTTTGTGATTGTAAATATGTTTGGCAGTTTTTTTAATGATGGAGTTAATATTGGAGGCGAAAGATGCAAGTGATTGGATTTACAGAGGAGAAGGAGCTGCTAATCTCATTTTATCTTATACTGGATCTTCCCATCCTTTTGTAAGTCTATATTTTTACTGTTTATAATTTGTAATCATCATATACTGTACTTTTTTTTTTTTTTTTTTTTAAAAAAAAAAAAAAAAAAAAATTGTATACCAATCTCGCCAGAGCGGGTTATTTGCGAGCTAGGATGTAGACCGTCACTGCTTTAGATGAATAGCTGATGGGTATGTTTGGCACACAAGATTATTAAGAGATTATGCTTATTTTTTTTGGTGAAATAAGCTACTTAAAATAAGCTTTGTTCGGCAGACATAACTTATAAGAGATTATAAAGAAAATAATCTTTCATTATCTCTGAAAATCAAATGCTACTTCATGTAATTATAAAAATAATTCCTTTTTATAATCTCCATCACAGCTCCATCTCTGGTTCTGGCAACAAATATTTTTACCAAACATACCCAATAGTGGATTTATATCAGGGAAAGATAATTAAAATAGCTAAATCTAATTAGTGTTTATTCCTAAATAGGATCACTTCCGGCATTCCACTTTTGAGAGTTGAGAACACAACTTTTTTCTGTTTCACTTCATTTTCTTTCCTTTCCGTCTTTAAGTGATACTCGAGAACTCAGTTTAGTGTTTTGGGGATTCCTTCAAAATACCGGAAAGTGCAGAAAATGAAAAAGTCAACTCTGCAAAAAAAGTCAAATCTGAAAAAGAAGTCAAATTTATGAAATAATATATTTCAACATGCTTAGTCTGCTAGGAGTGTAGTTTTTGTTTATATTTTTTTTTGTGGAATTGATGGCTGTTTTGGTATGACCTTCTTGATCATTTCCCATTATAGTTTTTGTTTATATTTTTTTGTGGAATTGATGGCTGTTTTGGCATGACCTTCTTGGTCATTTCCCATTATAGATTTTGTTTATACTTTTCTGTGGAATTGATGGCTGTTTTGGCATGACCTTCTTGATCATTTCCCATTAAAATTGGTACTAGAGTACTAGAACCGATTTTGCAAGACGGTTTTAGATTGTGTAGCTTTTAATGTTTAACGAGTAAAAATGTTTTGCATTGATGACCAAGATGAGTTAATTATTTTAATATTTTACTTAAAACACTACTGAGTAATTTTTTTTATCAGTTCTGCACAGATGTGGCAAGATGTTGTACAGTCAAATTTTATCTGTTAAAAACTCAAGAAGATAGGATAAGACTTAACTTGGGATAGATGTTTATTAAAAGTAATGTGATTGTGACCAAAGAAATAGATACAAGTTGAATATGATCATGGAACAATTTTATGATTCTGCCTGATTCATTTTCTGATTGGTAATTGAGGTTAATCTAATTACTTTTATGTAGGTTGGAAAAGTGTTACGGATACCCAAAGTTAAGAAAGATGAGACCAATTGTGAGGAACTCACTTCATATTTATCCGAGAATGAATGCCTCCTATGGAAGGAAGATTGCGATCTTTTATCAGCTCCGACAAGAGAAATTGCAAAACACCTGTACGTGCAATATGTAATGTGTCCGCTATTAGGTTCCAATCATGTCGATGCTGGGGTATGTTTTCATTGTTTTATTGCCTATATAGGAAAATGCCTGTCGTGTATGTCGTATTTTAGCTCAAGATGTTTGACATTGAGCTTAACAAACCTGCCAGATTCGCATTCTTGTATCCATGGATTTCCTCAAGGCAATAGAGAGAAATACTCTTTCTCAACGTCCTTCCTGGAGAGTTGATCAGGCAGATGTCAATACTCAGTGCGATTATGCACTACTTATGTCTGATCATTCGGTCTTTCCTCAGCGTAAGTACTAACTTCATGAATTTATCTTGAAATATGTTGTTATTTGTAGCTTGAAGGTGGCATCATTTGTTGAAGTATCAAAATATGATCTTATGTTAATTAGTACTAGTACATAATATCATTATGCATGATAAGTCTTCACATAGAGAAATCAACTGATACATAATAAGTATGCTTACTTAACACAAGTATATGGAGGGAAACGAACAAGAAAATGGGAAGCATTTTCCATGGTTGTGACTGATGTCTAGAATAATTACAACAAGAGTTGCAATTTGCTAATTTGTTCAGTGTCCATGGTGCAATCACAATGGATATCAGTATTTGGTATTTAACAATTATACTTATTGTTTTCTTAGCACACATGAGTATTGGTGTGGTAGAGATTTTGATTGAACGGACATGCATAATGTATGACTGACCTAGGTTCCTGACATTCCTAGAACACTGGGTGTAGGGGTGTCAAATGGGTTGACCCGACCCAACCCCGATGAAGCCTTATAGGGTCGGGTTCATTCGGGTCCAACTCGGCTCATCAGGTCTATCGGGTTAACCCGACCAACCCAATAGCCTTATAGGGTCAGGTTAGGGTTATATTTTTCATACTTTATCGGGTTCGGGTTCAACCCGATAACCCGATAAATGTATAAGCTTACCTTGTGTTTCTTTTCATTTTATGCCCAATGACACTTAACACCCCTAACTGATATATCATCACTGTTGACTGTTAGTGTAAACTAGTTAATAGACAAAAAAATTACAACTTTAATTGAAATTCTCAATTGACGCCACGTATTCTGCTCAAACCTATCACTCACCATTATATGTGTTTGTTTGGCTTTGGAACTGAATAGGTGACTTTACTTTTTGGATTTGAATTGGCTAGCTACTGCCTAACTTGTCTTTGTATATATGCAAAATGCCAACTGCATCATGTTGTTAGTCCTACTGATATGTTAATCCCTGCACTTTTTTGCTAAGTCCACTACAGTTTTTTCTAATCCTACTGATATGTAATGTGCTGTGTACTTATGTAGTTATGTTAATGTGTCGTGCACTTTTTCTAGTCTTATTAATTTGCCAATTGCCACACAAGTTCAGAACGGTGAAGTAATATTTATCTTAAAGATACTATCAGTTCCAGTCTTCCAAAACTTGAATAAAGTTGATCTTTGACTTTAGGTGTTAAAACTTGTTGCTTTTCAACTTCCAAATTAACATAAATTTAAAGACTTCAAGTCAGAAACTACTTTCATAAACTAAAACCATATACGAAACACCACATAAAGCATAAATTTGGTTATATCTTAGTGACAATATCAATATATATTTACAAGTCAAATGATCAAGATTTGACTTTTAACAAATGGGATGTAAGAAACAGTATCTAACAATATGGTTGATATAGTTGCCAAAAGGGTACTTCAAATGGGATGTAAGAAACAGTATCTAACAATATGGTTGATATAGTTGCCAAAAGGGTACTTCAAATGGGATGTAAGAAACAGTATCTAACAATATGGTTGATATAGTTAACAATATTTGGGACACCAAAACCCAAATCAACCTGACCCGACCAACCCGATAACCCGACCCAATAACACCCTAACTGGGTGCATATATAGCAAAGCATAACGAGTAATAATATAAAGACCTAAAACGCATGCCTAATCAACTCATCTTTTGACACATGTCCTATCCATTTTATCTCTCTTAATCTTTTCCCTTGATCTTAGGCATGTTTAATAGGCATAAGCATCATTTTCCATAGCTAGATGCACAACAAGAGATTGTCTCAAGGGAGTGAAAAATGCAATACTTAAGCATCTGGTTTGGTACAGGACACCATTATTAGTTTATATCAATAAGACCAGTTAATGAACAGTTATCTTACCAATGCACAAAGCCAACATTTTGCCACAGGGTTTGTGGCCTAGATGCATTATTGCATTTGTCTCAAACAATGTAATATTTCAAATATTGTTAATTAGTCAAGTGATGCCTATATAGTACCTTGTCTTTGAAACCATGCTAGCAGTAACCATGAACACTGAAAGTGAAACTCAAAGTTTTATACATGCGATATTGGGGGTGGGGTAGATGGAAACATGACCAGTATACAAAGCATCATCTAAGATGATCGAACAATTAGATCCGCGTTTATTCATATATGGTTTTTTTTTTTTTTTTTTTTCTCTCTCTCTCTCTCTCTCTCTATATATATATATATATATATATATATATATATATATATATAAGTTTAGGTCAATATAGTAACTATTTGTTCTCCATTTGCATGTCAGCTCTTCATGATGAGGAGTTTTCAATATCGGTAGAGATAAAGGTACGCGTTTTTTCCGTAATGGTACTGTATCTCGTCTGAAAATATTCAAACATAATTAGACTTACAATTCTATAAAATCTTGATCTATACATACATATACTTATACATAAATGAATTAGCCTGAGTGATGACACTCTGAACAATATCCATGGAAAGTCCCGGCAGAGACATTGGGAGATATATTATAGTGCACAGTATTAGTTTGCCTTAAAAAAATTGGTTGTTAGTATATAGCCATCCTTCATTATAGTGAATGTGTTGACCTACATGGAACTTGTGTGTGGATTACGGTTCAACAAACACTATTCATTGTGTGGCATAATAGGAAGTTCTTTCCCCTGTGTATGTTTCTTGTATGTTGGTCTTACTTTGATTTTTCTTGAAAGCAGCCTAAGTGTGGATTTCTTCCATGTTCAAGATATATTGCAGAAGACCATACAATCAAAAGGAGTATGTCTCGTTTCAAGTTACATCAGAACCTAAAGTTGCAACAAAAGAAGGTTGTCTATCTTATCCTATATTATATTAACAGACTAGATTTTAAACAATGATAGTGGCTCTCTAAATAGATTTTAAACAATGATAGTGGCTCTCTAAGTCTAATGTGTGCGTTTACCTCAGGTATCACAATTAAGTCAATATGATCCCTTAGATATGTTCTCTGGATCCCGGGAGAGAATAAAGAAATCAGTAAAAGACCTCTTCTCTACACCTCAGAACAATTTCCGAGTGTTCTTAAATGGTTCCCTTGTATTTGGGAGCTTAGGTGGCGGAGAATACATAACTAATGCTCATAATGAGAGAGCATTTGATGATTTACTGACATCTGTTATTCAGGCCGATGATGGCATGCGTACAGCTTGCTTTTTGGAACTTGTATCGGAGGCTGTTTCTAAATCAGGATTATTAGATCGGCTTCTTCAAGCTCAAAAGCTTGATGCTTTTGACATAGAAGGGGCAATTCACGCATATTATGATGTTGTTTCTCAGCCCTGTGTGGTTTGTAAAGAGTTGGGTGAAGACAAACTATCAGGTAGATTTAGTTCTTTACATTCTCTCCCGTTAGATGGAAGTTTGAAGATTGTGAGGGATTTTCTGATTGCTGCAACTGCAAAAGATTTGAGTATGATGATTAGCTTTCGAATAAGAGAAAAAAGGGACCCAAAATCTCCGTATAATGTCATTTTTCATGAATCAACTGGCCAAACTTTTGATTACAAGGTAAGCAACATTAACTGACGTCTTATCTACCTCTTCTGACTCGTTCATGTCTATCCGGATAAGCTCATAAACAATGTTGTGATTCTAATTTCATTATCTTGGACCTAGGAACTATCTGCCTAAAATCTTTAGTATCATGTAATTGTTTACATAAGCAGCATTATAAAATGCCATTTTAGGTGCTATGAGTTGATTTCTGGAAATAGTGATAATCTTCTAAGAGTTGCATTTTAGCAAATCTCACCTAGTGTTGAGTCAATACTGGTTATGTGTTTTTTCAAGTACCTGCAAGTTTTGGTATGGACTGATGAACAAGTTTTCACATTTCCGCAGGTATCTTTTATTGATCTGGATATGAAACCCTTGGAAAAGATGACAGATTATTATGAGCTTGACCAAAAAATACTCCGTTGCTACACAAAGATGATGAAAACTGTAAAACGACCTAAAATTTCTCCTAGTGTTGTTGACAAAACTTCGTATCAAGAGAAGTCTATGGTTGTTGAAGATGATTCTCCAACTCGAGATTCTGCTGGTAAGTTTACAGAACAAATCTTTCTTGCTATTTTTGTTCTTTGCATGATACATGCCACAGTTCTGCAGGAAAAAAATAAAAGAAAAAATAAATAAATAAATAAATAAAAATTAATAATAATAAAAAAATAAATAAATAGATAAAATTCATCGGGAACTGTAATGACACTCATTTGCTTATATTTTGCTATAGTTATTGGAGCATAGCACGGAGACATGGAAGAAAGTGACACGATGAGATATTTTTACCACTACCGGGAAGTGATGTAAGAACTAAAGTGTCCTTCCATCCAAGCCAACATGAGGTCCTTGTTCGCACTAGCAAGGGTTGATTGCTTGAAAATGTATCAAACTGTAGGTTTGTTGTTGTTATTATATGTATCATACTTGGAAAGTTGCCTTTCTAAGAGCATCAATGCTCGCTTTTTACAAAGCTTTTCACTATTTAGAAAAGTCTTTCATATAACTTTTTAGCATTGAGGAGAAAGACTTGTGAATAGCTTTTTCTAAAAGACTTGGTATTATTCAAGCATTTGTATCAAGTGTTTATAGTTCTTTTATAATGTTGTTTAATGATATTAAGAGTAATGTAAAAATATTTGTCAAAAGCTTTTGCATTGTAGAAGTTCGAGAATAGCTTTTCGATATTTGGAGTGGAGAAAACTTAAGCTACCCACAGGGTAGTCTACCCATTAAGAATTAAAACACAATTAAAATACAATTAATGATTTGGTGGAGGAAATAAGAGAATATTATTCATTCTCTCCCAATGAATCAGTGACACCTCATCTGGGTAAACAACCCAGTGGGTAGGTGTATCAATGCCCACAAATTTCTAATGGAACCAATGCAAAACACTCAGCTCATCAAGTAAATGGAAGTCAAAGTGGAAGTCAACATATCTCACCACATTGCTTAAGACATCAAAAATATCTTTGTACATTTAGTTATTAGTTATTTTTAGGGGTGAGCAAACGGACCGGATGGACCGGACCGACCGACAAAACCGACCGGACCGGACCGACCACATTCGATTAGGTCCTCGGTCTAGGCTTTTTGGTTAATTCGGTCTTCGGTCCGGTCCGGTCCGAACCGACCTAAAAACCGAAAAAACTTGCCAAATCTTGCTTATTTGGACCGGACCGGACCGGACCGACCCGACCACATTCGGTCTCGGTCTCGGTCTCGGTCCTGATTTTTACCTTAATTCGGTCTTCGGTCTTGTCGGTCCGGTCCGGTCCCAGACTGATGCTTACCTTAAGTTATTTTATGTTATTGAACTTGTATAAATACCTTTCCTCTCTCACTTTGTACTGTAACAATTCATTTTAATCATAATAAAGTCATTTCACTTTCTCTCAACACTGTTTCTTTATATGGTATCAGAGCAATTGCTCCGGTGACCTAACCACCGTAACAAACTTAACAAACCACCACATTCCATCATAACAAACTCAACAAACCATCATAAACTGTCATAACAAACTTTTCCCCAAATCAATTTTCCGATCAACAATCACAAATTACAATCAAACCATCACAATTATCATGACAACCACCACAAATTCCACCGGAGAATCAAGTAATCCACCAGAAAACACAAATTCCGTCAATTACCCTCTATTCTTGCACCAGAATGATCATCCAGGATAGATTCTCATATCCAAGAAACTTCTAGGATCATAGAACTACAGTTCATGGAGACGATCAATGACTATAGCACTGAATGCGAAGAACAAATTCAAGATTGTTACAAAGGCTTATCCAGAACCAGATCCTGATTCATCTTTAAGAGCTTTGTGGGAATGAAATAATGACATGATCATTTCATGGATTCTGAATACAGTCACTAATCAGATAAGTAACACTTTAAGCTTTGTTAATAGTGCATCAGCTTTATGGTTAGAATTGCAAGAACACTATTCTCAACTTGATGGTCATAGAATTTACCAATTAAGCAATGATATAGCTCAGTTAAAACAATCAAATTGTTCAGTAGAAGTGTATTATCAGAAATTGAAAGGTTATTGGGATGAAATGGATGCCTTAGAGGCACCATACATGTGTGTTTGTAACTGTACTTGTGAGAATGGTAGACTAAATGGAGCTAGGGAGAATATATAGGAAGAGATTGATACAATTCTTAATGGGATTAGATGAAAGTTTTGCTAATCTAAAAGGCCAGATATTGCTGATGCAACCCCTACCAAATGCTACTAAAGCCTATGGTATGTTTAGACAGGAGGAAAAGCAAAGAGAAACACTTACTGCTAGGCTCATGACCCCTGCTGTTATGTCCACACATGGTAACACCAATCACTCTACACAGCTTCACTTTAGACAAAACAGAACTTTTAACACCAATGGGAACAATAGTGGCTATAGGAATGATGGAAATGGTAGGAATGATGGAAGTACTAGAAGAAGCAGCTTAAAACAAGGGGTTTATTGTGGTAACTGTCAAAAAGAAGGCCACTATAAGAATGAATGCTATCAAATTGTGGGCTACCCTGTTGGGCATCCACTTCATGGGAAAGTGAGACCAAATGGAGACACTAGGACAAGGGTAGTGAACATGACAATTGGATCAGATAAGGCTTCTACAAGTGGCACAAAGGAACCTGCACCAGGTGATGAGACAGTAGTGCATGCTAAGATGGATAGGCTGCAGAATCAGTTGAACTAGGTGATGCTGATGTTACAGAACAACCAAGGAATCACTGATCCAAAGATCCTAGCAACAGGTAGATACTTATTCATTGCCTCATGTATTGCACACATAAAAGATGCTTGGGTATGTGACAGTGGAGCCACTGATCACATATGCATTATCCTCTCACTAATGTTTAACATCAAATTGTTTCACTCCCAAATGGTCATCAAACCATGGTGACCATCACTGGTTCTTTTAGGATAAAACCTCAGCTCATCTTGCACAATGTTTTTTATATCCCATCATTTGCCTATAACCTTCTTTCTGTCAGTCAAATTACAAGGAAATCCACACTCACAGTCTTATTTAACCATTCACAATGCATTTTTCAAGGAACCAACAAGAGGATTGCCCATGGGACACTATATGATGGACTCTACATCATCACCCCTGACTCCACACCTTCTACTTCACCATTATCATCTGTAAATACCATTTGTAAGGACATTCACTTGTGGCACCTCAGATTGGGCCATCCATCTGTACATATTCAAAAGCAAATAAAGTCCTTACCTTTAATTCCTTATAATGTTACTAAGTTTCAATGCAATGTATGTCCTTGGCCAAACAAACTGCTTTACCTTTCAAACCAAGCATTTCACATGCAAAACACAAATTTGAATTGGTTCATGCTGACACATGGGGTCTATACAAACATAAAACACTCAATGATTGCAAATATTTTCTCACTATTGTTGATGATTTTTCAAGAACCACATGGACTTACCTAATCCCAAACAAACAACATGTTTCCTCAACCCTTAAAATTTTCTACTACTATGTTCAAAATCAATTCAAAACCACAATAAAGGTCCTAAGAAGTGACAATGGGACAGAATTTGTAAACCATTCGCTTACTGAATTTTTCCAAAACAAAGGTATCTTACATCAAACATCATGCCCATACACTCCCCAACAAAATGGGAGGGCAGAAAGAAAACACAAACATTTGCTAGAAGTAGCAAGATCCTTACATTTCCAAGAAAAATTTCCCATTCATTTGTGGGGTTACAGTCTCTTGGCTGCAACTTATCTTATCAATAGATTACCTTCCACCATACATGGCACCAAAAGTCCTTTTGAAATGTTGTTTGACACACCACCAAACCTTACCACACTCAAAACAATAGGTTGTTTAGCCTATGCATCCATTCATACACCAAACAAGTTTGCACCCAGGGCGATTCCATCCATTTTTCTTGGATATCCTCAAAATCAAAATGGTTACCCTTTACTTACACAAGACACACACAAAGTATTTGTTAGCAGACATGTCACCTTCTATGAAAACATTTTTCCATTTCATAAAACAAACAACCAAACATCAGAACCTAATTAAGCTAATTCTTTTACACCCATCTTCTTTCCTCAATCAGTTCCTTCACCAACCTTTCATCATCCACTTCCAACTGAATTCCATTACCAACACACACACACACAAACAACACCTATCACAGAACCTATTTCAACTACACACACAACAGAACCAACAAACACTCATACAACACAAAACACTGAAAATAAATCTGTCATAAATTACGGTTATGAACTTGAGTTGATGTGTGTTTAAAAAAAAAGAACTTGAGTTGATGGATGATAAGATCAAATACAAAAAGTTTAACTTTTATATTAACAAAAAATAAAAATAAAAAAAAAAAAATAAAAAAAATGATGAAAGTTCACTTTGTATTGTAAGGAGATATAATACTCCTTCAAAGTTTTACCAATAATATATGGTAAACAAATGAGATTTTTCCCCCTTACATGCTCTGGTGGGATTGGGTTTGTTGTTGTAAACAGATGAGGGTTTTTTTTTTTTTTTTTTTTTTTTTTTTTTTTTTTTTTTTTTAAGGTTATTCGTGGACGAATGTTATATTATAAAAATTTTCTGCAAGCTAAAATATATGTTTTGTAGCTACGAAATGAACTTTTAACAACAATACATATTTTCATTAATAAATGTTTAACAATAATGAAGAAAATGATGAAAGATAGTAAACATAGAGTTTAATGGATATATAGGTTAGTCGGTCACTTTATCCGTTTCAAAATTATTGTTCGCTAACAAAAAACACATAAATTAAGACATATACATTTATTATTGTTTTGATTTTTGTAAAGTCACTAATAGACAATTTTACCCTTTTACTATTAATTTATTATTCCGTTTAACTTTGTAAATAATAATTTTGATTAGGAGTAGTAAAGTAAACTTAAACTATTTTAAATTTTATATTTAAGTACGGACAATTATTTTGGACAAACCAAAAAGGAACGGTGAACAATATAATATCGAGACGGATGGAGTATTAACTTAAAGTGTCTTAAAATATCGAGTAAACTGCAAAAAATTGTCCTGAGTTATGCCAAATTCACATGTTATGTCACCAAAAAGATAAATTTGCAAGTTATGCCACAGACATTTCGCTGCAAATTGTGTCTTTGACCGGTCAATGACATGAAATGACTAATATACCCTCGTCATCTTCCCCTTTTAATTTGCTATTGAATTTTCAATTAATTTTATTCAATTATCAAAAACATCAAAAACAAAACTCACATTTTTCAGAATTTTAACACCCAAAAAACACAGCTCTTATAAATACTCTATATACGTTATAGGGCCTCATATTGGGCCAAGAGCCATTAAACAAATACTATTTCGCCACAGGACATTAAACAAATAGTTTTCCACCGTTGGATTCCTTGCCAAAATAATAAAAAAATGCCTTCTCGAATTAAAAAAAAAATGCTTTCCTACTGGGTTATTTGGTTAGCTCGTTTTATTGATCACGTCAGGCCCACTATATCAATTCAGTAGACCAACTTAAACACACTTAATTCAAATATCTTACTTCATTAAGACCGACTATCAACATTACAAAACCTACACAACACGTATCACATATTTCAGTTCACCTTCAAAAAAGAGAGCAAAAAAAGACATCCAAACTTCATTTATCACGAAACAATTAAAATAAAAAAAATAAACCCCGGCGCACCCTAGTTGTTTATATACATACTAAAACAACTGCAAACAGTTTGCCTTTTTTTTTTTTTTTTTTTTTTTTTTTTTTTTGTCTGCAGTTGTTTTAGTATGTATATAAACAAGTAGGGTGTGCCCGCTGCACTGCAGCGGGTATTATTATTATTATTATTATTATTATCTAAGATAGATGTTGTAAAGGCTTTGGTTCTTTCAAAATCTGGGAAACCCTTGACCGACTTTTCGTTTCTCAAAGCCTACTAACACCTTTGACCAACACTTTAGAGCTGACATTCAAATCTTCGGGCAATATTGTCTAAAGTTGTAGATTGACATAGGTTATACGAATTCTGCGGCATATGTCGTGTTAAACTAATGTACACTTCAACGCTAAACAAAATAAAACTTATGAAACGCTAGCGTGACAAAAAAACATCCGCATATGTGCCACGACTAAACCTAAGAGCACAAGGTGTAGATCCGCCGTTGGCATTCGCCGTCCGACGTGGAAGCCACAACGGCGAGCCGAAGCTCGTTGCTACACCAAAAACGCCTCGCCGTTGCTCTTTGTTGGAGAGTTCTTCGTGGCCACGGCGAACAAAAATTCTGACAAGGAATCAATAAGAAAGAACACACATATATAAACGTGGGAGCTTTTTGAGAATCGTATACACAGAAAAGGTTTGTGTTTATATAATCAGTTTTATAATTGATGAAGATTAAGAGATGAGATATTATTGTCTTGAAGATAAAAACTGAGTTTGGGTGGGAGAGTTTATGATAGAGGCGGATGTATAACATGATGTGTATTTAGGTTTTAGGTCAATTGGTGTAACTGTTAAGTTATATCATTTGCGTGTGGTATGGACTGGATCAGGTAATATCATTGTTGGGCTTAATCTGAAAGTTTTATTACGTGGTCTGAATGATTAATATCATCGTATTTTTTTTCCGTATTGTATGTGTTGTATTTTTTTTCCGTATTTTTTTATGGGAAGAAATTCAACGAAATAGAAATAATTAGGTTCGTTTTTTTTAGTATCGTATGTGTCGTATTTTTTTTTCTGTATTGTAACTTTTTTATTTGATGAAATAAAATTAGTATGTTGTGTTATTTTTAAGTATTTGTGAAATGAATTTAATTTATTTAATGAAATGAATAAAAAAATAAATGTGTAAGTGGTGAGGCCCTAATGAAGATGTTGAGGTTTGTTGTTTAGTGAGGAGAGGGTTTGTTGTGAAAAGTTGAAGTTGAGGTGTTGGGTGATGTGGCACATGTGGGACCCGAATGGGGAGATGTAGCTTGACATCTACACCTTGTGCTCTAAAATGAAAGCAAATATGGAGATACATCAACAGTAAAACAAAACAACAACCTGGAAAAAGGTTTTCAACATAAACACAAATTCGAAAAAGAAAATAAGGGGTATTCATCCTAATTAAATAAAAGCTACCTTGAATAAAAGAAGGTTCGGTTAATGCATCAAAATGAAACACACCACAGCAAAATACACGGCTTATCAACTTCATTTAGACGCGCCTGTCGTTTAACTGAGGTATGTGCTATATCGAATGGTAATTACATAACGTAAACACAAGCAAAGCCAAAACGAAAACACGTGGCGAAAACACCTGCCGCGACATGGCGGGCTCAAATACCTTGTTATTATCAAACCACCAACCTATTTTTCAATTATCAAACTTAAAAGCTTGCTCAATTTCTTATGATAGTCTCTTCAACATACATACATTTGAAAAATCAAATCACAAAGTGTAACACTTTCCCACCAGTAGTATGTTGTTGCATTGGCTTTATGTATCAGTCACAAACATTTCAACAAAAATCACAAAGTGTAACCAATTTATAAATCTGAAACAAAACACTATCATACTAAACTTGAGCCTAATTAAACTTCTCTTAAAATTCTTTCTTTATCACATCTCCATAACATAATTTAAAACCATTGCATAATTTCGATCTCCCTTGCTTAAAGTGGGGCAACCAGAAGCTTCTCCGTTGTATGAAGGTTCATCCAGATCATCATGCTGATGACGTGCCACCTGTCACACGGTTCAAATTTTGCATCATCATCTGAGAAGATGAAATGATCGGAGATGATGAGATCGAAGCTACTAGAGAGAAACTTAGTTTGATTTTCATAACGGAGAGAGGGCGAAAATTTCAGTGACGTTGTTGATACGAAAATTTCTTACGCGGTCCTGAGTGCATACTACATGATCCAGCGTGAAGTTCGCGGAGTACATAGTCTGCTTGAAGGGGTCCAACACATCTGAGCCATGGTTGTAAGAAAGATCGCCGATAGAGTACGTTGTCGCGGAATTCGAATCGTTGCGCTGTGCGCCGTATTCTTCGAGCGTCTTGATTATCTTGGGGTAGGGTTCCCTTGCTGATAAATTCGATGATAGGTGTCATCCACGTGGGATCTTGTTCTTCTATCACCGTTGATATTTCCATATCAAGGATGGACTTGTTCTTTAAGGTTTCCACCAATACCTGTTTTGAAAGGTGTGCGAAGCTTGTAGATGCGATCTTGCTGAGTGCGTCCGCCTTTCTGTTTTCCCCTCTAGGTACTTGTTTTATTGTGAACCTATCGAAGTTTTTGATCAGAGACTTTGTCTTTTCCAGGTATTGGATCATATGATCATCCTTGGCCTCGTATTCTCCTAACACGTGGTTAGCGACTAGCCGAGCATCTACGTTTGCCTCTAGGTTGCGTACACCCATTTGAATTGCGATGCGTAGTCCGGCCAGTAGGGCTTCATATTCTGCCTCATTGTTTGTGGCTGTGAACTCGAAGCGTAGCGCATAGGTGAATTCCATACCTTCTGGATTTATAAGAATGAGTCCTGCGCCTGATCCATCTGCGCATGAGGATCCATCGGTGAACAGTGTCCATGGTTCCTGTAGATCCGTTTTTGCTGCAGATGTTGGGCTGTCGCCCTCTGGCTTCTCCACGATAAAATCAGCTAAAACTTGCCCTTTGATAGCAGTGCGCGGCCTGTATGAGATGTTGTACTCACTGAGCATTACACTCCATTTTTGTAAGCGTCCCGATGCATCTGGTTTAGAGATAACTTGTTTAATTGGCTGATCAGTGATTACCGCAATTGGATGCGCTTGGAAGTATCTGCGCAGTCTTTTGGCAGCGAACACTAAAGCCAAGACCAGTTTTTCCATGGCGCTGTAGTTAACCTCTGTTTTCTTTAAGGCTTTGCTTACGAAGTATATGGGTGTCTGGACGGAGTCTCTATCTGTCAATAGTACTGCGCTAACTGCTCCGTGGGTTGCTGATAAGTACATGATTAGTTCTTCCCCTTGTCGCGGTGCGACTAGTTTGGGAAGAGATGCCAGATGATGTTTGAGTTGTTGGAAAGCTTCCTCCGCTTCATTGGTCCAACGAAAGTCTCCCTTTTTTGTACACTTCGTGAGTGTTTTAAAGAGAGGAAGGGACTTGTCCGCTGACTTAGATAAGAAGCGATTCAGCCCTGCCAGCTTTCCATTCAGTGATTGGACTTCTTTGAGTGTGCGCGGGGAGGGGAGATCAATAACAGCCTTTGTCTTCTCTGGGCATGGTTTGATTCCATCGGGTTCTATTAAGTATCCGAGGAACATGCCTTCAGTTGCGCCAAAGGTGCACTTTTTTGGATTCAGTTTCATGTTTATCCGCCCCAACGTTCGGAATGTTTCCTCGATGTCGCGCACTAACTCATCCTCTGTATGGCTTTTTATAACAAGGTCGTCCACGTAGACTTCCAAGTTGCGGCTTACTTGTTTTTCGAAAGCTGTGTCCACCAGCCGTTGGTATGTCGCGCCTGCGTTCTTTAAGCCAAAAGGCATTTTTGTGTAGCAGTATACCCCTTGACTGGTGTGGAAAGCTGTTTTTTCTTCATCCTCCACTGCCATTTGGATTTGGTGGTACCCTTTATATGCGTCTAGGAAGCACTTGAAGGGGTATCCACATAGGGATTCAACCTTCCAATCAATTTCTGGCAATGGATAGCAGTCTTGCGGGCATGCTTTATTGAGATCCGTGAAGTCCACGCACATCCTCCAGCTACCATCGCTCTTCTTTACCATGACTGGGTTAGAGAGCCAGTCGTGGTAGTACACTTCGCGCATGATGCCCGCATCTACTAACTTGTGTACTTCTTCCAAAATAGCTTTTGCACGATCTGGAGCCTGGCCGCGCTTCTTTTGTCGTATTGGAGGGTATCCTTGTCGGATTTGTAGTTTGTGCTCTGTGATAGAACGAGGCACTCCTGTCATATGCTTTGTTCCCATGCAAAGATGTCTAGGTTCTTTTGCAAGAGTGCGCATACGGCTGCTTTACCTTTGTCAGATAAAGATCCTCCAATCGAAACTTGTTGTTCCGGATAGTCTGGATGAATAGCGACCTTTAAATTTGGCGATTTTTCCGTGCGCTGTTCTGGAATAGTATCTGCTTCAGTTGTCACTGCGATACATTCTCTTGGTGGTACTGTTGTGTTATAGAGAGTAACCACTCCTCCTTCAACTGGGAATTTAAGCATTCCGTGTGCTGTGGATGGTACTGCGCGCATGGATGATATTCCTGGTCTTCCAATTATGCCATTGTATGGTGAGGGAGACTTGATTACCATAAAATTTATCCATGCCGCAGTTGAGTGTTGCTCATCTCCTACAACCACCAATAAGCGTAACTGCCCCATGGGCCAGATCTTTTCTCCTGTAAATCCTGTTAGTGACATTGTAGCTGGTATCAACTGACTTTGGATTTCAGGTCGCAGCCTTTTGAAGCAGTGATCATACATGATGTCTGCGGATGCTCCTCCATCAATATACATGCGGTGGATGTCGTGTCCTCCTGCATGTATTTCAATGGTCAGAGGTTCCACGACTGCGTTGTCCGCAGCGATTGTAGGGAAGGATATCTCTTTTTCTGGAGAGAATTTTTGGCTGACTTTTTGCTTTATTTTGCGCTGCCATGATTGTATCATGTATATAGTATCAGCCTTTTCTTTTGGGGGTTCTTTCTTGCCTCCATTTCTCTGTCTCTCTTTTCCTTCCTTGATGTTTTTTACGAGGTGGTCCATCCTTCCTTCTCTCACTAATTTTTCGATTAGTTGTTTCAGTTGGACGCACTCGTTAGTTGTATGGCCCTTTTGGCCGTGGTACTCGCAGTATCCACTACCTTGGCGTTTTTCTTCTGCCGTTTTAATTGGTGGTGGTCTTGGGAAGTTCGCACCTTCTGTTGCAAATATCTCCCTTGGAGTTTTAGTGAGAGGAGTATATTTGTCGTTGTCTCTTCCACTGCGGTAGTTCCTGCCGCGGTTATTGTTTTGATCATTGGATTGTCTCCGCGGCTGTTCTTGTTGCCTATAGTTTGAATATCCTTTTTTGCTATCCGCAGCAGCTGCTTCTCCTTGTATAAAGGATCTGGTGCGTTTTGTGAGTTCATCGAAAGACTGTGGAACTCTATCATTGAGCTTTCGGATGAGTTCTGGATTATTAATTCCATTCATGAACCCTGAAATTTTTAGTATTTCGGGACATGCTTTGACTTGTATGCACTCATCCTTGAAGCGCTCCATGAAGGCGCTGGTTGATTCTCCTTGGCGTTGCTTCACCCTTGCCAATTCTACAGGATTTTTAGCGCACTTCTTTCGCTGGGTGAAGTTGTGGCGGAATGCTTTTCGTAATTCCTCAAAGCCGCCTATACTCCTACGTGGGAGTTTGCTAAACCATGTGCGCGCGTTCCCTACCAATGTGGAATTAAACATGTGACACCACACAGGCTGTGGCCAATTTTCGATAGTTGCGGCTGACTCGAAAATTTTTAGGTGGTCATCTGGGTCACCTGTTCCATCGTATGTCTTCACATTAGTGGGCATGCGCCTGCGCCTGTCGTCTGAGTAATCACTTATGCGACGTGTGAACGCATCAATTTTGTGGCGTCGCCATGGGAGAGACATATCCTCGTTCTCTTCCTCGCGACGTTTTCCTTTTGATTTCCAGTGCCCTGTTTCTTTATCCTCGTTGTCCGAGGAATCGCTGGAGGAAGAATAATCTCTCCTTCGGCGTTTGCGCCTGCTCCTTTCAGAAGAGGAGCCTGAGGGATCTCTGCTTGGGGATCTCCTCCTCCCCAATCTATCTTGTATTCGCCTACTTTCAGGTTTGGAAGATCCTTGGCTTGGCGAATGCTGAGGCCCTAATCGATCGTGTATTCCCCGACTGCCAAGTCTGGAATGGACATTGGTGCGCCTACCGCTGTCTCCAGAGTTTTGTGAGTCAGGTACCGCACCTAGCCTATCATGGACAGAGGTACGTTCTGTACGTCTTCCTCGCGGGTGGCGCGGTGGTGATGGTTCGCGTTCTGGACCAAGATTAAGTCGGGTTTGCGGATCCGCACCTGCTCTTCTTGCCGCTTCTTCTTGCATGAGGGCATTTAATGTTTCATAATTTTGGGATACAAAGTTTCCCAAAGTCAGATCCGGTGCGTCCTCAGTTGCAAGAATTTCTTCCTCAGTGTTAGGCGCCCTGTTCCGTTCAGGAGCGCCTGGCGGCACAATGTTGTTCACTGCGGGTGTAGCCTGATGAGGAGTGGTGAAGAGGGTGCGTTGGAGTTCTTCAACGCTGGGGACCTCTAAAGTAATCCTGGGTAGTTCTACCGCTGGGGGAGGTTGGGTTGTCCCTGCCTCATGGTGACCAGGTGTGCTGGTTGTCCCAGCGACTTGTCTAGAGGTTGGATCTTGTTGATTCTTCCTCAGATGGTCACGTTTTTCTGGCTGCGGAGTCCGCTGGCTCGAATTCTTATGTTTCGTCATTCTAGTTCGTTGTAGGGTCCCACGGATGGCGCCACTTGTTGATACAAAAGTTGGGCGTACCTGATTGTTGGGCTTTGCTCTTATATCAATTCGTTCCTTAGCACTTTGTTACCTGCGTACTAAGAAAATAAACAACACCGTTAGGCTTATCGAGGGATTGTCTCCCCCGATTAGACTCCGGCGTGAGAGTAAGTAATCGAATTTAGGTTTTGGTTTTAGAGTTTAGGGATTCCGTGAATCGTACCTTTAATGAGAATCGTATGATTCTATATATAGGGGCTAAGAAACCGTGTTTCTTGCTCCTTACTCTACGCACGCATGGTGCTTATCCGAGGTAAGGATATTTATTCCTTGAATAGATGATCCTTATCGGATATCCGGTGAGTTAGATTGGGCCTTTGGGCTTCATAAGCCCAAGCGTTGATACTGCGGCCCATACCATTTGTCATGGTAGCCCATTCGTGATGGGCTTAAGTATAAGTAATGTCTATCATTTGGGCTTGCGGCCCAAATATAGGCTATACGTCATCAGACGTTATCACGGCGTGAAGTTGAATTATGAAGATGCTGGATATCTGAGGTGGATACCAAAAACATTGTACAGTTCTTATCGCTGAATTGCTCGTATAAAGAAATATGATTTCAAAAATATGCAAGCCAAGTATTTCACTTGTGTTACGTTGTTTAATATTTTTCATCCAGCTTTTAGTTTTCTCTTACTGATATGTAAGCCAAGTATCTGATTTATACGTTTTTCTGAATAAGCATAGCCATCGGAAGCTTTCACATATGTGAATGGCAAGAGGAACTACGAACAGATTAACCATAATGATCTATTTCCATATGTGAATGGCAAGAGGAATTGCATAAAAAATATGATTTGATAATAATATGTATAACTTGATGTTCTTGATAATTGAATATAATTAATTGAAAATTCAATAGCAAATTAAAAGGAGAAGAAGACGAGGGTATATTAGTCATTTCGCATGCCGTTGATTGGTCAAGGGATACAATTTGCAGCGAATGTTCACAGTAGTGGCATAATTTGCAAATTTATCTTTTCGGTGATATAACGTGCGAATTTGACATAACTCAAAGACATTTTTTGCAGTTTACTCTAAAATATAAAGTGTATTAATTTGTGACTATTTTAAATTTATTAAAGTGAAATAGGGACTAAATTGTTAGTATACTAAATTTTAAGGGGTGGGTTTGGTGTTTATAAAAGTGGGAATAGGATTAATTTGTTAATGTATTAAATTTTAAGGGGTAATCTTGTCATTATGAAATTGAGTTTAGAACTAAATTGTTAAAGCATTAAACTTTAAGAAGAGGTGTTTTTGTCATTTATCAAATATTAAATAAATCATTATTCGTAATCCGAACATTTGTTAAATGTTTGATGCGTTTGTTTCATAGGTATAGGAAGGGGGTATGGGTTTGAAAGTCATACAAGATATTTGTTACATACGAATTCATTAAACCCATAACACCCCTCAATTCTCATACCAGGCTCATTAAAGCTTCCATCTCTAAAAGGAAATAAAAATTAACGAAAAAAATACATATTATTTATACTCTTCATCTTCATTGTCAAAGTATTGAGCAACGTTGGATCAAGTAGTTAACACCCTTACCTCTTAAGACAGAGGTCAGTGGTTCGATCTACACCCCTTGCAAGGTCGGAAGTCCTTTTCTACCCTTGATAGAACCGGAAGCAGCCTCTCTATCTTATGTGGGGGTAAGGTTGTCTACGTCTTAACCTCCCAAATACAGCGTGAAAGAAGGTATTGGGAGTTATTATTATTATTATTATTATTATTATTATTATTATTAATTTATTTATTTTTTTATCTTCATTGTCAAAGTACTACCCCATTCTACTATGTTCTTAATAATTTATCAAGGCGATACCATAGTCTTCTATTTCCCATGTCGCCACCCGTTGCCGATCAATGTCGCTTGATGGATGCTACATCCATAAAAAGTATATAAAATATTTTTTCACAAAATGATGTGACAAACATTGATAGAAAGATTTGAACTTAAAAGAAGGAAAAAGAATTGATTGGAATAATTTTTATTAGTGGCAAGTTATTTTATGAAAGTTTTTTTTTTAAAGTTTTGTAGATATAGCATTGCTCATGTCGTTCGTGTAGCCGCATGCCAATAATTCTTCCTTCATCTCCAAGACATCAATGATTAATTCCATATTTTTGTATTATCGATTTAAAAACATAAAAGACAAGGTACAATAGATGTTGAATGTTGTATGTAGGGATGGCAAAAAAAAAAATCCGAATTCGATGGGGAAATCCGAAACCCGAACTTTTTGGAGCGGGGCGAGACATGCTTATCGAGTTATGGAGCAGGTTTTGAGGCATTAACGGGGATTTTTATTGGGTTTGGGGAGGGGACGAGGCTCAACATCCCCACCCCGCCCCCAAAACATATATATACATACAAATGTATCTATATATAATTATACATATAGTATTGCGTTGGTATTTACCTAGTAAAAATATAATTCTTTGTTGTTCAATATTTGTAAGATTGAAAATTGTGATCATTGAAGCTTGTTTTGTGTCATAATATTCTAAAGAAGTTGATTTGCGACGTGAGTAGCTTATCATTTTTTATGTTTAATATTATTGTTGAAAGCTTAATAAGGCAAATGCTTAATTTATTAATAACGGTCTCTCGATTTTACAAGTTATTGCATAACATTATATTGTTTATAGTGTAAAACAATAATAAACGGGGAAAGACACGAGTTTAATGGAAAATCGCGCCTAAAGAAGACAACCTGATAAGATCCCCAACGGAGTACGAGGCGGGTTTGAAAGAGCAACTCGCCCCAATGGGGATTGGGGCGGGTTTGGGGATGAATTTTGTAATCGGGTTTGGGAATAGGGATGGCCGCCCCGCCCCATTGCCACTCCTAACGTATGTGTGTTTGTCTTTTTGAATACTATGTAATTGATTCTTGAAAAATAATTTGGAAATGGTTTGAATATTTGTTGCTGGGTTCTTTTACTAGCAGAACATAATTGTGAAAATTATGATAAGAAAAACAAGAGTATCTTCGAAGATTTGTCAAATTTTCTTTTTGTTGAAAGTCACAATGTTGTTTTACCATGAAAATGACAAAAAGAAATACCACTTCTTTTATTTATTTTTTTATTTGAAAGGGTATTCATACCGAATTTCTAAACCAAACAGTAACTTGCAAAAAAGTGAAATCTATTCTCATTCCGCTTAATTATCAAACCTATACTAATAGTTATTCATAAAAGCGAACCAAAAGGCACCTTAATATACGAATAATAATAATTTATTCTATTTGAAACTGAAGTTTTATATTTTGAATAAAAGTTTAAAGCTTTTAATTTCTGAGAAAAAGCTCCGAAAAGCTAAGAAAATAAAAAAATATTATATAGATATCCATATGCAAGTATGTCAAAATATTTTAGAAATGTGTTATATATAGCATTCCATAGTTTTCAAACTGAGTGTATTAGCCTATAAAACACATCTCTCAGAATATCAAATGAGATGAAACACAAAAGGGTAAGTGTGGGTTTTTCCTTGTTCAGGTATGGGAAGAGCGAGTCTTTTTTACTCAGGTGTACATGGTTTTATCGAGTTACTCTCAAATGTAGACACTTAACGATTTTTGAACTCTTAGACATCTTTTAAAGAAACCAAAGACCCATTTGGTGTTCGTTATCAAACGAGATGAAACATATCCAACTTTGCTACATAATAAAAAATTTTAACTTTGTATATTATTTAGTTATTTACACTTTATCACTAAAGCTACAACTATTTTACCTAGCATTTTTACAAAATAAAAAGTTACAGCATGTGGTTATCGACTTTGGTTTATGAAAAACATTTTTTTTTTTTTTTTTTTTTTTTTTTTTTTTTTTTTTTTTTTTTTTTAACGGTGAGTTAGTACAATACTAAGTTAGTTATTCAATTCTACAGTACTTACCCAGAAGGTAGTCCCTGCCAACCTCGAATAATAATTAGTGATTCGATTGCACAGTACATAGCCTCGAATTGACGCATCTATGAGGCAGAACCCTCTCGCATGTGGTGACAACCTCCCCAATGTCACTCTTGATGGCCAACTGACCTAGCCCAGTTGGTTAAAAATACATTTACTAATTATATAGTTCTTTCATGATACATGGAGCTCGAACTTTTGTTTTAAAATACGAAAAGTTGAAACAATCCTTTTAACGAAAATATATTTTTCACCTACAATGGATAAAATCAAAAAAACGCTAAATAGTAATAATGGATCAAGTGTTGTGGCAAAAAACTTTAAATCAATGGATCAAGTGTTGTGGCAAAAAACTTTAAATCATAAATGAGAGTGGTAACTAACTCAGGACAATCTTTTTGTTCAACATATCTCTTTGTTTAAAGGACTTATCATGGTTTTTCGAAGCTTACTTCGCATTATGGTATGTGCAAGTTGGGTAGCTGCATACAGTGGATTTTCAACTTCATCTAATGCCAATTGCGGGTCCACAATCTACCGATATTTAGAACAAACTTAATATGAATTAAGAAAGTCATTTATACTCAGAAAGGATCAAAGACAAAGAGAGCTACAGGGGATATACTTGAAGATAGAGAACTCATTCAAACAACATCTCCTACAGCTCATTTATTATAACTGACCTGTGATTTATTATTATAACTGACAGTTGGTGAATTTGAAAGTTTAAGAATGTAAAAGTGTAAAGAACGCGAAAGCATGGACTAACCATATTGTTTTGCATTCCCATTATCAAATGTCCAGTTCTTTGACGAATGGTGTACATATTTTTTTCACATATTCAGCTGTTGCAGGTAGGGGTGTTATCTGGTCGGGTTATCGGGTTGGTTAAGTCGGGTTTGTTTTTTAAAAACTCACCCACAACCCGACTCGATAAGGAATCAGGTTCGGATGGTATTCGAGTCAGGTTATTTCAGGTTATTGGGTGATACCAAATGTGACCTTTTTTTTAACAGTTACCAAATGTTACTTTAATCAAATATAAAAAAGATATATTAGTGACTAGTAAGCCTCTTTGGTGTCATTTTGAACCAAGCATAAAAAACTATATGGAACCAAACTTACTAGTAACTTACTAATGTTTTCTTTTTCATGTACACCTTTTTGTATCTTCTATATACCAGATAAGGCTCAATATTGAGGTGGCAATTAAAGTAAAAGTTCTAACTAATAATATTTATACGATTTTTTTAGAAAGACAACATTTATTAATAGAACCAAAATAAAGACAAGATACATAAGAAAAGGCAACCCCACCCCCCCCCCCCCCCCCCCCCCCCACCTTTCTAACCAAGATACTTTTTAACCAAATACATGACCCACAAACTAAGGTCACACGAAAGTATTTGAACCATTTGAATCTTTATTGAAGTCAAAGAAAAGCACTTGAACAAAAGAGTAGCCTCTGGAGACAGAGGTCAAGGGACAGCAGTGATCCAAGATTTTGTCGAGATTATGACGTAACTACATCTCAAGATTACGGTGTAAGTGGAAACCCTAAGGAGCTACGGCATAACCAACATCACAACTATGGCATAGTCAATACTAATGGATAAGATCATATCATGATAACACTAGTTACGGTGTAACCAACCCTTAGGTTACGTCGTACTTGTGTCTGGCCTATAAATACCAGCCCCAAACTCTGCATTTGATACAACTTTTCTCACCACACAAGTCAGAGAACACATGGAGTATATAGAGAGGCATTCTACAGCAGCATACGAAGCATATCCAAGGGAGAGAGAATGCTACAATACCATAAGTTTTAGCTTTTCATTGTTTAATTTACATTTTGAATCCATGTCTTCTCTAAACATTGACTTGAGTGTTATTATTAATATGATCAGCTAAGCACCTCTGGTGCTAGGCTAGTTATGATTCCTTTATTGTTTTGATTATGTTTTCGTACTTTTCATAATGCTTCTAGTGTGTGCATGCTTAGTTTTCCATAGATCCTTTAGTTGCAGTAGTTTTGAAGAACTGGTTATACCTTGTATGCTAGACGAATTGACCAAAGGACCCCTAGCGTAGTTAGGTTGCAAGGGAAATGGTTGGGATGACAACTAGCCATTTGCCTTGTGTGTAAATTGACCATAGGACCACTTTCCGGGTTGGATAAACTTAAGTAATTAGAGTATGGTCTAAGATCCTAGAGGATGGGCCATACAAGGATAAATCTAGCATGTAGTGGTACTTAGGGACTCAAACTAGTCTACCGTACATCGGCTTACTTACAGAGGGTAGTACCTTTGGTTCCCGGCAGGATTATAGGGAGATAGGTTAGGGAACTAGACCAAATGAACCTAGTGATATATGTCCGCCCCACTTGAAGCGTTAGAATAGTTTAATAGAGAACATAGTCATAAACAATTTATGATGACTAGCTAGGCTAGTACACTTCTCTCCTACTATTCACAACTTCAATTTATTTTCAGTTTTATTTCATTTCTATTTTCTTTAGTTTAATTAATTAAATCATATTCAAACCAGCTTTAAAACGTGACACTAGACTTAAATTAGATCCAACACACATAGCTCTTGGGATGACCTCGGTTTTACCAGTACTAATCTACACACGATCGGATTCACTATCCGTTAGTGCAAATAGGTAGAGCTAGGGTAATAGCTATTGTGATTTTTGTTTTGTTTTTTTTCATATTTTGTTCAAGTTTCAGGAACCATGGAAGTTGTAGATATCAATACGTGGACTCTTGAAGAGTACCTTGCAATGACTAGGGATGAGCAAGGACCGGGGCTTGTTAGGCCAATAATTGGTGCGGAAGTCCAATTCGAGATCAAGCCGCAGTTTATGATGGAATTACGGGAGAAACCTTTGCTGGGAATAAGTCTGAAGACGCTTATGAGCACGTTGAGAATGTTTTATACATCACCAGCCTCTTCAATATTCCAGGTGTTTCTCATGATGCGGTTATGCTCCGAGTGTTTCCAATGACACGCACTGGAGCCACAAAAAGATTGGTTGATAGGTTGCCAGCTGGAACCATCAACATGTGGAATCTCCTCAAGAAGGTATTTATTCAATGATTTTTCCCTCCTTCTAAGACGGCAAAACAATTGGAGGAGATTCACAATTTCAGACAGGAAGCTGATGAAACATTGTACCAAGCTTGGGATAGGTACAATGATCTTTTATACCGGTGCCCCACTCATGATTTAAACAAGCAGCAAATGATCAACATCTTCTACAAGGGAATTAACATTGCAACAAGACAAATAATCAATTCTCATAGGCCGATCCCTGGAATGACTCCTGTTCAAGCCCTTGATACTTTTTATGACATGGCTGACCACTTACAATAGTGGCATGATGGCGGCAGTAGCAGAAGTACGGGCGGAAGTTTAGAAGGTATGAATATTATAACTAACAAACTTGAAAATCTTGGCAGGGAAATGAAGAAGCTCAAGGAAAATGTGTGTGCTATAGAAGTAGGATACGACACTTGCGGAGGAGCTCATCTAGCTATAGATTGCCCGTTAAACGATGATGACAAAAAGATCGAAGAGGTCAAGTATACTGAAGCTAGAAGACCTTTTCAAGGGTATAACAGCAACATGGGTCGATATAGTGTTGGGCAGTCGGGATACTCATCTAAAGAAGATAACCGGCCCCCTTTTGGGGAGAGGAGGTCTACTCTCGAGGAATCAATTTATAAGTATTTGGATGAATTAGCAAAAAGAGAAACTGAAAGGGAAGGCTCAAGAGTTTTCAAGAGGGAGCTGAAGCTAATCTGAGAGCCCATGACGAGACTCTCAAAAGTCTTGGAACTAAAATCGAACTATTGTCAAAGGATATCCAAGAACAGGTAAAGCTGAAGCTTGCATGGCTGTAACTACTAGTGTAGATTCGATCGGTACACCTCCCAGCGAGATTTTGCAGGATACTACATGTAATAGCAGACAGTTACGCTGTAACCTTGAACTTGAGTTACGGTGTAACCAAGACCCAGAAGTTGGAATTGACTGGTGTGAAGTAATAACGAGGAATGAAGAACTCAAGGTAATTACTAATTCATCTGATGCGAGGATTCCGGCATTACAAAAGGTTTTACCTCTCAAGGAATCTTGAGATATTTTGCAATCCTCCAGGCAGTGTACCTGGTCGTTGTAGTGTGGTATAGGTATGGCGGGGGGATTGATCGTTCTTTAGGGGAATAGTGTCATTAGGATTGAAGTGTAGGTTAACTAGGTCTAAAGGTGAGGGATGATTCTTTTTGTATTTTTATATTTTTTTATAAAAGCAATAGAATCTCGGTTTTTGGAGGAGTAGGCGGAAGTAGTTGCTAGTCAACTAACCCAAGACTACAAAATAAACTAAATAAACAGAAAATAAAAATAACAAGAAAAGTAAATTGGTGGATTTCGTATACTGAGACAAACGTGTTTACTTAGAATTAATTACTCCCTAGTTATCTCTTGTTGATTCGTTGAATATCAAGGTGTAGTTGTTTTAGTTGAAGCGTTGTATTCCTTAATACCAATTGTGGGCTGCGCGCAATCTTCCCCAACTCTATGAATATTAGTTTCTTCTTATGACGACACATTTAGTACCCTATCATAGAATCATTAACTTATACTCATGAATTAAATACAACGAATAAAACCGTAGTGCCATCCGATTACGTTTCTTAAGACATTCAAGCTTGTTACACAAAGGAGGTTAGCCAGTTTTCTTAAGCCTAACACGAGTCAATCAACCAAACAATAGACAACTAATCAACAATCAATAACTATGTTTCATTATATCTAAGCAAACACAAAACAACCTAAGCTAGCATGTTAAAAGGAAGAAAATCATAAAAGATAATCAAATAACACATAGACATATTGAATAATTAAAAGAGTACTTATCTTCAATGAAACATGAGAGAAAAGAGGGTTTGAGAACCCTTGAAATCTAAAAAAATTCGTACTAGGGTTTGTCTCCAAAGTTGCACACTTAATGAATGAAAAATTCTAAACTATATATAGATTTTACAAGCTGACGACGTCAGGTTATAAGTTCTTACGCCGTCAGAACGCCGTGATTAGGGTTTCGTGTTGCGCAATTAAGCTTTTGGTGTTGTCACTATTTAATGCTTCTGGGCCGTCTCGTGTTAACTTAAAGCCTGACAGCCTACTCCCATTTACACCTGACGCCGTCAAGTGTAATTCTTCAAATGTTTTCTGGGGCGTCATGTATGATAATTCAAACATCTTCAACTTCAAGGGACGGCGTCAGCGTCCAAAGCCTGATGCTGTCAGGTGCAAAAATCTTGACTTTTCTATGACTTTGTTGATTTCTTCATTCTTGAGCCCGAAAACATTCAAAATGCTCCATATTCCATAAATTACATCCTAAGTACCTAAAATGAGAAAAGAAACGATTTGAGGCAATATTTGACCATATATTCACGATTTAGGGGTTAAATGACCCCCTAAAAGCGTGTCAAATAAATCCTTATCATCATCTCAAGCTAAGAATCATAAGAACCCTGATACAATGCCGCATAAGCTTGAAACAAAATATCATTGGTGTATTGCCATTCCGGTTGATAATGAGAAATCATATGATCTATGGCCATCGTGTGATCCGAATAAAGAACTTTGTGGTGGAGGCAGTGAGGATGAGAGGATACGTAATAATAAACATTTGTGTGCTTCTTGTAATGATAGTAAGAGAAAGGACTTAAAGTCGGAAGGTACGATAGCATTCGACGAATGGATACAAATAGTGTATGGTACGATTGATAGGGAGACTAAGATGAGCATTTGAAATGATATTAACAAAAGTGAAGAGCTTAATGACCATGAATTACTCACAAATAATGAGGGGGATAATCATGAATCTTGCAATGACGCATGAGGAGAGATTGGAAGAGACATTGGTGCGAGAAGGTTAGAGTTTGTAATGATAATGAAGAGTCGGTTTAGGCATCTTGTGACCCTTATGGTGATGAGTGTAATGGTGGAAGTAGTAATGAAAGCATTGGAGAAGAGTTATATTACTGGAGATCCACCAATGATATGAGAAGATGTGAATTACCATGGGTAGGTAGATTAGGTTTTGACGATTGGGTCAAATTAAGGTACGGTAAAGTGGATTCTTTTACTAAGTAGAAAATGGAAAGTGTGGAAAACTAGAAGGGGGGGTTGAATAGTTTTACGTCATTTTTAAATTTATAAAAACTTTGTTTTCAAAATCTTCGATTCTAGTTTTATGTGAGTGATGAGTGTGTGAATACTCATCATTTTTGTCCAATCTGAACTGCAAAAACATTTAAAAACACTCAGAAATGCATCAAAATACAGAAAATATCCCAGGATTGTGTTTTATATGTTCCAGGTGCAAATTGATTGAAAACAGATGTAAAACGAGCAAAGTTTGCATAATTGGCAGTTTCAGTCCCTCAACTTTCAAAACTTGACAAAATCATTCCTTGAGCATTTGTTTTGAAAGAAAAGTCAACCCAAGTCCTTTAAAAGTCAAAAATTTATCAAAAATGGACCTTGGGTAAAAAGTTTTAAAAATTTACAATTTTGGCCCCTCAAGTTTGGATTTTGGCAAAAATGGCCCCTGGAGGTGCAAAATGGGAAAATTATCATTTGAGGTCCTTGGATTATTGAAACTTAGCATGTTTTACCCTTGGACCAAGTTTGGAAAGTTACACAACTCTCTCCTAAAAAAATCAGATTTACATTCTTGGTCCTTGTAATATTTACTAAACCAAATGGACCCTTGGTGTTATTATCCAAAACTAAACCCAAGCCCAACCAAATACCAAGCCCAAACCTGCCAAAGCCTTTTTACGTTTTATTAATAAAACGTGCCCTGGTCAAAGCTCAGGTCAACCTTCATCCCCTCCCTTTTTCTCCCTGGTTTCCAGGACCTCCACAGTACTCATCCCATCATTTGTACCTCCTCCAACAATATTGTCTCTCCCCTCCTCTCCCCAATGTACCTACCCAGCCACCCTACCCCTCACCAATACTAATCCCACTCCCCCCCCCATTTCCAAGCTGGCAATCCACTACCTTATTTGGGCGCCAATTCAAGATTAAAGGGTGTAATCATTCCACAAGCCATCCAAAGGATGGGAATTGTCCAAAGAAACACAAAGTTGTGCCCAAGGCTATTTTATCTCACATAGAAAGCACAAGGCAGAAGCACACAAGAGAATAAAAAAAGGGAACCCTAGTATTTTAGTATAAATAGAACTTCATTGTAAGCCTTGAAAGGCAGTAGGGTTTTAAGAAAATTTTCTAATGTTTAAGCTCTTGTACTCTTTATTTTTATCAATGAAAAATTTATTCTAAATTATAAGATTTTTTTTACCAAAAGCTCAGCTTGAAACATTACTCACTAATTGCTTATTTTCTGTTGATTACTGCTCGTTTAGGTGTCTTGTTGATTATTTAGCTTAGTTTGTAGTTTTCAATTATTTAGTTTAATTTTCAGCTTACATGTGTTTATTTTAGCCTGCTTATTAGGATTAGCTTATTTTAAACTGCTTAATTTGTGTTTGCATCTGCTTGTTAAGTAATTTTAGGCCTAGTGTAAAACCGTTGCTCAAGAGATTTTGGTTAAAACCTACGTTTATAGTTAAAAATCCATTTTTTAAATCCTAAAGGGATGTTTGGCAAAGTGGTGTAAATAGTTGGTTGGGTAGTTTCAGAAGATAAATCTGGTGCAAAAATCTCACAATAAGTTAGTTAGCATTGTTTTAGTCATAATTTTGGATGTTCAATTAGGAAAAAGTCAAAGTGCATTTATAAAAGGTATTGTCTGCCAATTAAGTGTAGTTAGGACCTGATTTCCTAGGTTTACGTACATTAGTGTTACATTGAGCTAATTCAGGTCTTATATCATCACCACATATCACCTAGACTCTGTGTGGATCAATTGAATATCATATTGGTCAACATTCATCACACCTGAAAAAAGTCAAAGAAGAAAAAAGGTGCTCAAAACAGCTTTGAATTGCATTTTTCATTTCATCATTTCTTGGCTTAAAACTTCGAAACTCTGGATTTAAATACTTTGCTAGCTTGTTCATTTGAGGGTAATTTTATTGGATTTTTTATAATTTTCCTTACAGCTTGTTTGCAGCCTTGAACTTGCCCCTCTAGCTTTATGTCTTCTGTTACTGTTGCTGATGCCTTTGCTCTTTGGTAGCCTATTTAGAGTTTTTAGATTTTGCCAATTACTTATTATGACCCCTTAGCTTATTAGGACTTATCCATAGTTGCCTTAGTATAGTCTTTCACTCTTTCCCCCCCCCCTCCCAAATCAGCAGGGCTCTTCAGTGAACAAAAACCCCATGAAGAACCTGTTTGGATCAGTTGAGTTGTTTCATTGCTCTTGAGCTTATTATCCTTTCCATTTAGCTTATTTAGGTTTAGTGTTAGTTAGGTTAAGTTGCTTTAGCTTATTTCCTCCTTTTGCCTTAGCTTTTAGGATTCTAGAAAGTTTTTAGTTTGCATCTTTTTCCCTTTTAAGCTCCTTGCCTGTTCATGTAATATGTCCAATCCAGCCCCTAATGAACAGCTTGTATAAGCTCATATAAGCCTAATTTAATCTGAAACTTGGCCTGATCACTCTTTGCCAGCTTGTGGACATACTTATATTTTAAGATTAATTTTAGACTTTTTTTTTTTTTTTTACTTCTGTGCAAACCACCAAAGTAGCCTAGTTAGACTGATTTGAACTTATGATCACCTGTTTAGCTTATTTTTCATATTGAGCTTGTTTAATCTTTGTTTCTGTTTGATCCTAGCTTGTTAGTTGTTGTTTTGATTCTTGTTTATGATAGCTTGAGATTGTGTTCGTATTTGTTTGCCTTGGAGTTTTGCTTTTGTGATCTATAGCTAGCCTGCTACTCCTCTCCAAACTTCCCTTTGGTATAAAAAGCCAACTGTTGGACTTTGAAGCTTGAATAAGCTGTTCTAAAGCTTTTTAGTAAAAAATTCTTTTACAAAAATTGTTCAATCTTGTTGTTTAAATGTGTTGCTAAAAGAAAATTTGAAAAAAAAAATCACAAAAAGCTAAAAGTCAGGAGTAGAACCCCTGACCTCTAGCTTAGAACAGACACAACACCAAACATCAAAAATAGTTGCCCTTGGGTCTTTTTCCAGTTACTCTTTGCAAAATTTATTACTAGACCCTTGTTGTTTGTTTGGCTTAAATTAAGCTTAACAGCTTTTGTGTGCTTATTGTTTGCTTATTCTGCATTGTACCACCCCTTTTTATATTTTTCTGAGGTTAATAGTAACTTGTAGTATTTATTAAAAAAAATTCAGATTTTTAGAAATAGTTTTAGTATTTACTAGAATTTAATTAGAGTTAATTAGTTTTAAATTCATAATAAATAGAATTTTTATTAAAAATTTAATTTTCTTTTTTCCAAAAATTCTTTTGTCATCTAGTACGTAGGAAAATTGTTTGGAAACCCATAGGACTAGCGTAGCATAAAATTCACTTTTATTTTTGTACGTTTACGTTTATTTTAAATCTAAACGTACGTTTTTAGTTTTTTAACGTTTCTAGTTAATTTTAATTCACGTAATCATTCACATAGCTTTCCTAAGCTATTTCATTTCATAATTCTTCAATTTTTCCTATCACAACCCTTTCCTTTGAAAATCACCCGATCACAAGCACGTTTAAATACAATTCACACCTCGTTGGGACATAACGACCCGGGGGACACACTATACTCCTTGGAAATTTGGATCAAGTTGTTTGACTTAGTTGACCACTCACATTGGTTGATTTGAGTTGACCTTTCAGACCCAATCAGTGAGATCAATACTTGCACACTTATGAATACTAATATCTACGAAAGTAAGCAATAACAATATAGATAAGTAAATAAAGAGATAGAGATGGAAAGATCGCACCACAAGACAAACGATTTATAGTGGTTCGGCTACGAAGCTCCTCTTTGCCCAACTCCACTCCCCGAGCACCTAATTCGAGAGTTTTCTTCACTATGTCAACAAGCTCCCTTGTGGCGGAGAAACCTTACACACCTTTGCTTACACCGTTTAACGACACCAAGCAAAATGTCGAGTTCTAATAATAGCTAGAACCAATCTCACGGCTCTTCACTACTTGCCACAACTTCTACACAACTTGTACACACCACTACTACTTCACACCTTCACACTACTTCACTACTTCTTCTTCACAACACTACTTCTACTTCACTACTTCTCTTCACTACTAACACGCCTAGATCTACCTATTATAAACACTCTACACCTTTACAAATAATTTACACAACTACAAGACTATATACACAAATCTACAATACTTCTTAACTTGATGTTGAAGGAGTATTCTTCTCTTGCACTTTGAGTGTGAGGGATTGAATCACTTGAAACAAAGACTTATAATCTTATGATCAAAGGATTTAGAAGTATGTTTGGAAAGGATTGGGACTGAAAATGTAAAAGGTGAGGAAAAATTGCAGAAATGAACCATTATTTATAGGCAAACAGTTCTGGCCACAGGAGCGTGCCGGCCCCCTTAATTATTAAGGGGGCCGCCCTCCTGTAACGGCTAGACTTTTTGTCTTTTACTGGTGAAAGTTTATTTGGTGAAAAACTAACTGATTTTGGTTAAAATTTTGAAAATTCATATATTTATTATGAATTAAACATTTTCCTTTAATTACCAAAAGTGTTTTTCTAAAATATATAAAATGTTTATAACATTTTATAAAATTTGTAGTGTTTAAATAAAAATCCCTTTGATTATAAAATGTATTATACATCTGTTTTTTCATACCTTAAGTGATTTAGTTAGATGGAATGATATTTTTAACTAAATACTTGTTTACGTAATGATTTTACGTTTAATGATTTTACATTTTGTGATCGTCAAAACGTAGGGATATCGAAAAGTATTAATAACGTTTTTATGCATTATTTATATCAACAATCTCCCCCTTTTTGATAATTACAAAATCTTAACTCATTAAATCAAAAATTAAGATATATATACAAGTATTTAGTGAGTTTATATCATTTCTCCCCCCTTTTTGTTAGCATCAAAAAGGTTATCCCGACGAATGTAGAACTCCCCCTTGACGTATACTCCCCCTCGTTTTAAGGTTATGAGAGAAATCGAGATATGGAATGCATGAAAAAATATTTATAGTACAAGCAATATATATGTGATGCATGGAACAAATATATATAATAAAAGAACTAATAAGAATGCATGAAAATAATAAGACACAAGAAGCATTCATTAATTATTGAAATATATTATGTTGAAAACATAATCATTGGTACATAAGCATACATATATGCTTTCCTAGCATACTACAATAGATAATACTAAGTTTCCAACTTGAGGTCTCTAGGACTTGCTTGGAGATGGGAAGCATGGTGGTTGAATTTAGTGGAGGTAAATTTTTGTGGGAATTTTGTTTGGAGAGTTTGGAGTGTTTGGTGGTGGTGAGTTTGAAGCGGAAGGGTTGGAGTGTTGTGTTTGTGATGACGGTGGAGAAAACCTTGTGAGGAGATACTCAATCCAAGTAAAGTGTTCATTAAGTGCAATGGTTTGTTTTTGGAGGAAAATGCAACAAGGGCAATTATTAACATGATTCTCAAGTTGGATCAAGTTGTTGGGTGGTGAGCAGTGGGTGGAGGAAGGATGTTGATCCAAATTGCGTTGAGCAAGGTGTAAAGAAAGAAGAGCGCTAAGCTCATGAGCTTCTTTGAGCTCCTCAATGAACTTTTTATGTTCGGAGGAAGATGATGATGGTGGAGTTGGATTGTGATTAGGGATCGAGGTTTGGACATGGAACATAGGATTCATGTTTGGATGAGAATGATGGTTGTTGTTTTGAGATTGATTACGTTCCTCAAAAGGATCATTTGGTAGAAGTGAGTGAGATGGATGTGGAATTTTGTTGGAAAGGGAAATTGTGAGGTTGTCTTGTTGAGGTAAAAGAGGGGTTTCATTTGGGTGAGTTTGATGTTTAGGTGTCGGTTGGTTGAAGACAACATCATTGATTAAGGTGGACTTTTGACAAGTATCAAGCTTTCTTCTCCACATGGGTTTGACAGAGATCTTTGCAACCCTTGAAGGCTTAGATCTTGGGTGGTAGGGAGATGACATGATGGGTTGAGTAATGATTTGTGATGAAGAGGGGTATTTATAGTGTGATGATTATGTGTTTATGGAAGGATAATATGTGGTAGATTTGCTAGACAAAATGTGTTTGTGAATTTAGGGAAGTGGAGAATCAAAATAGGGTAAAATGGGCTAAAAAGCAGAAAGCAAAGAGTGAACCTCGACCTTCAGGTGGCCGGCCTCCTTAAACATAGGTCGGCCCCTTTAATTTTAAGGGAGCCGCCCTTTATAATTAAGGGGGCCGCCTGGGCCCAGGTTCACAGATTGCAAGAAAAGGGTTTTTGACAGAAATTATTCAGAAAGATGTTTATTTTGAGGTTTGGTTTTGAGCAAGTCCAACTCTTTAGGCAACTATGCATATATTATCTTAATGGAATATGCATGAAAAGTATATAGGTAGGAAAATAAGCATGTAATATAATCACAAATAAGCATGCACGCAAATACAATAAAGTAATAGAGCAAACAAGCAAGTTATTCAATCTAAAACAATAATCTTAGAGTAAGGGAAAAGGAAACTATTGAGTGAGAAACTAGTGATGGAACAAATGTGATAATGTAATTCTAGACTTTGTTCTAGTGTGTGCCTATATGCAACAAATGTGGAGATGTGATTGCTTCGACTCCTAATGCAAAGATGAAGATATCATAAGAAGCAATCCAAATTCTCCTTGATTCGATTTGCTTAACCCATGAATGTCAAAGATATATATTAGATTATATATTTTGACAATTCATGTGAAATTTCATGCATGATTTAAAGAACGTTTTTAGCATTATTCAACAATGTAAGAAAAAATGATTTTCATGTGTTTCCTAGAAGTGAGAATTGTTTAAATAAAATAAATTGGGTTTTATAAAAATGTTTATGCAGTGTAGTTTTCTCAATCTTCAATTTTGTGCGAAATAGAATCCTAGACTCAGATACGAAGAAGAGAGAAATAGAAGAAGAAAAAATATATGCAATAAGTGATTAACAAAAATGCAATCAAATTTAGTCAATTTGCTCCATCATTCCTAATCCTAAATGCAAGTGGTTAAATAGTTCACGCTTAAGGGGTTTAGTGAATATATCCACAATATTATTGTAAAACCCTAAATTTAAAATACCTAATCTTACGTCTAATTTGAAATTTTTCTAAGTTATGGATGCGATTAATTATAAAACCAAAAGTAACTAAACGAATAAACCATATATCCAAATAATTTAAATGAAACCTCATAATTGAAATTCTAAACATACTTTGAATCCGAAAATATTTAGAAACCTAAAATTTTGAAGCTTGTGAAATTACCAAATTGCCCCTAATGCTTAAAATGGCTATAAAACACTTAAATAAAATACAAATAAGTCCTAAATACTTAATAATTAGCAACATATGATATGTAATATTTTTGTATGAACATTTTAATATTAGTAAGTGTCCTAAAAATAATTGTCACATTTAAAAATATTGTATGGCCAAAAATTTCATATATAATGCATACTTTTATATTTAAATTATGTAAAATCAAAGATAATCATCAAATAATTATGGAAATAATCCAAATCAATAATTTGCCTTCAAATCAGCAATTAGACCGAAAATACTTCTCCCCCCCCCCCCTCCTCCAATTACACAGTTTGTATTTATATTTCCTTTTAACCTAAAATAAAACCCTAAAACCACTCTAAAATCCACAAGTGACGGCTACAAATTTTTGGAGGCTCCTATATAATTTTCCTGGTCTTTTACAAGTCCTAAGAAGGTGGTAAAAATAGTTGTGAAGATTGTGGGTCGATCGTTGAGATTGGGCAAATTTGTTTGTGTCGCGTTTTATTTATCCGAGAAGTCCAAAATCATTTTTGCTTGTTCTCTTCATTCAAACCTTCAAAAGGGTATTTGTATCATCTCTTCTAATTATATTAGTCATGTTTACACGTTCAAATCCATACCATGCATGCTTGATAAACCGTATGAGATTAAAGAATAAAAAAACCTAATAAAATCATGTAATTGGCTATGAGATTTTGTGGGCATCATATATATTTTATTCTGGTCCTATATATGTCATATAACACTAGAAAAATAGTTTTCATAATTTTCGAAACCTGGAAACATATTTTGGAATTTATTTGTTACCATATTTAAATAAGGAAAAGGAATTAAAAGAAATAAAATCGTTTTGGCTAGGGTTAGGGTTTTTGGTGTTTGATTTGATATAACTAATGTTGTTTAAGGTTGTTATAATGATTGTAATGATTGGAAAAATTTAGGGTTAGGGTTTGTGAATTTTATTGTAAACTGAATTGATTTTAAAAAAAAAGTATAGGGGGTGTTTTGTAATTTCATAAACTGAAGGGCTATTTTTGTAGAGTGTTTCGGACCAGGGGTGAACTTAATAAAATATAACATGAGGGTTTTAAGTGTTAAATTTGTAATTAAAAGGATTAAAATGGCAAATAAATATGTACGGATGGTAATTAAATTAAGGGTGAAATTGTAAATTTTGGAAACATGAGGATATTTTCGTACTTATTTTGCATTGAAGGGTGTAATGTGTAATTTTGGATAATTAAAGGTTAATTGTGCTAATTTGAATTAAATATGGTTATATTTGTAAATTAAATTTTAATAAGGACCTATTTTGAAAATAATGTAAATTAAGGATTAATTTGTAACATTTGTAAACTTGAGGAATTGAATGGTAAATATTGTTAACTTATGGGCTAAATTGTATGAAATATGGAAATTTTAATATTTACACTTTAAACCTTTAACTTTGGAATAATTACATTATAAACCCTAAAATATGGAATTATCATGACTTGTCAAAATGAACCCTAATTCCATAAAAGTGTTTATTTAATGAGTTAACCTAATTATAATATGAGATCCTTTCTAATTTTGGAAACCTGCTATCTTTGAAAACTTTCTAAATATGGAAACTTACTAAATATGAGAACCTACTAAAAATAGAAAGTTACCTAATTTGGATAAAACTACTAAAATTGGAAGTTACTATTTTTGGAAAGTTCTAATTATGGAAAGTCTATTTTTGGAAAGTAAACTTAAAACCCTAATTTGGTAATCTTAACCTAAAACTTCTAATTTTGTAAAGAGGAAACCCTAAACCTAATCTGGAAACACTTATCACAAGTAAACCCTAATTTTGAAAACCTAAAATCAGTTGACTCTTTAATGAGCAGTTAAGTAATATGTAAACCTTTATTATGTAGATCATGTGAAGAAGGAGTGATCTGCTTTCTCTTCTCGTTCTTTGTTTCATTTCTGCATTTGTTTTCGAGGTATAGATATTCTGCCTTTTTAGTAAAGGCCATCCTTCTCTCTTTTGTTTAATGTTTCGATTATGATCCTTTCAGTTAAGTCATTGCTATGTTCTCTTTGTTTGATTCGTTTTGCTGATACTTGATATTGATATGAGCTTGATATTCGTTTGCATGCTATATTTCTTTTCTATAGCATTCTTGATTCTATGCCCATTATGTGTTACTTGTATATGATTTGATTAATTTGTAGCTAGTCATGGGGAGTCCATGGCCTTGCCACTGATGCACCAGTGGTATTGACACTATCTGTGGAGGTGGGTTTTAGTCCACAGCGTTCCCTTTAAGCTAGCTATTCAGGCCTATATTTATTATTGTATATGTTTACTTAGCCTAGAGCTTTATGCATATATATCTATTTTGCAGGGAGCGTATGGATGCATCCTTGGTACTTTGTTTAGTATTATTAGGTGAATGTTTTGGTGTGTGTGCAATACACCCCTTTCACATTTGGTACAATGGAGGTCATGACTCCTTGATGAGGCGAAAAATGATCCATTTTTAGGGGGTCATTTAAGCCCGAATTCGTATTTATTTGATCAAATATTGCCCTAAATCGTTCCTTTTGTGATTTTAGGTACTTTGGGAGTGAAATCTGGAAAAGGAAGCAATTCGGACGTTTTTGGAGCATAAAAGTGAAGAAAACGCCAAAGTCTTAATTTTCCATGCTGGGAACAGTGCATGACGTCGTCAAGAGTAGTTCCCTGACGGCGTCAAGAGTAAAATTCCATGACGACCCAGAAGAGTTTTGACGGCGTCATGAAGGTAGGGCGTCAAGAGTAAAAGTCATGACGGCCTGGAAATAAATTGTTCTTGACGGCGTCAAATGTAGATCTAGGCAGTCCGAGGATTGTTTTGGCGGCGAGGTGACGGCGTCACCTAATTGGTCTTGACGCCGTCAGACCCCTTTTCCTATATATAGTTTTCTAGTTTTTCACATTTAAAGAGGGAAGTTTTGGGAGAAACCCTAAGTACGATTTTGGTTTAACTTTACAGGTTTTTCAAGGGTTCCAACCCCTTGATACCTTGCATGATTAATCAATATAAGTGTTCTTCTAATTCAATCAATATGTCTATGTGTTGGTTGTCTATATCTTGTTCTTGTCTTAATTCGATCATGCTAGGCTAGATCTATCTTGTGTTTGCTTAGATCTAATGAAACCTAGATATTGATTATGTGTTGATTACTTGTTTATTCTTGTCTTGGATGAATGATTTATATGTTAGGCTTAAGAAAACTGGCAGATCTCCAATTGGTAACATGCTTGAACGTCTTAAGAAACATGAACCAACGCGCACTAGGTCTTTATTGGTTGTATTTAATGCGTGAGCCACTATTTACAATCCCTATAGTTGTGTTGGGCATGGTGTAGGAGGAGATAAGAGCTCATAGAATTGGGGAGTTATGTGTGCCACCCCATGAATGGTATTAAGGAATACGATCCGTCATCCATGCAATTATAACAAGTAATTAACGTGTAAAAGATATCTAGGGAGTAGTGAAATCTAAGTAAACACATTTTCTCCAATTACTGCTCACAACCTTAGTATAAATTAGTTTATTTTCATTTCTAGTATTTTATTTTGATTGCATCTTAGTATTGGGTTAGTTGATTAGCAACTAATTCCGCCCAAATCTTTCAAACCCGAGATTTTAATTTGCTTTCCATAAAATATAAAAACACAAAAATAATCATCCCTCACCTTTAGAACTAGTATTTAGGCTTTCTAATCCTAGCGACACTATTCCTAAGCTGAACGATCAATCCCCCGGTACTTGTCACTATATTATACTACAACGATCAGGTACACTGCCTGGTGGGGGTTGTAAGCTTCTCGAGATCCCTCGAGAGGTAAAGCCTGTTGCGATTCCCACGCATCACTCCTATGTACATTTAGTATATATATTGTTGGGCATTCCTATTTGTTCTACTTCTCTATGATTCTTATTATCTTGTCATCTCTAATGTGATTAACTTATGCTTGCTTTATTTCTTTTGCTTACACTATGACTCATTTCATTTCGTTGATTGTCTGATATCCATTATCCGTATTTCCTTTTATCATATTCCATGTTTTCATATTTTTGATTTCTATCTCAGCAGGTTCGCTTGGACCTATGTCGTATTCACCTTTTTTGTTTATTAGTTTTCGTTTGTTTATATCTGTTCACTAGGCTTTTTAAGCTCAGCCGCATTTTATTTCCTGCGGCAGGTTTTTAGAAGGAAGCTGGGTTGGGTGAAGAGTGCTTAGGAGCTCTTAGTGGACTACACTGTTGATAGCTTTCCATTGGATTAAAGATAGACTTAGAAGATTTCCTTCTTGGTTATTAGCTTGAAATAAATTTGGAAGTTGTAATGCATAGAATTAGTCCTTTATCTTTTCTTTAGAACCGTTTTGTAAACCTTGTATTATTAATGTATTCCGCTTGCTTATGATCTGATTTGACCCCATAATGTTACACTTTAGCCCTTTTCGGGTTGGGGTGTTACAATTATCTTCCGATGCAACCTTTTCTATAGATATGTTACCTTTTTGTACATTATCACTAAGGAAGTGGTGACATATTTCTATATGTTTAGTCCTAGAGTGTAGAACGGGATTCTTACTTAAGTCTATAGCACCTTTATTGTCGCACATTTAGGAATATTTTCTAACCTAACGCCATAGTCTACGAGAGCTTGTTTCATCCATAGGGCTTGTTGACATGCCTTTCTGGCGCTTACGTATTCGGCTTCGGTGGTAGAAATAGCAAGAGCAGTTTGCTTCTTAGAAAACCAAGATGTTAGGCAACATCCCATGAACATGCAAATACCGCTAGTGCTCTTTCGATCCACGTAGTCTCCCGCATGATCTGAATCCGCATAGACAATGGTTTCTATACCAGATCCCTTAGGATACCATAACCCTAAGTGTATAGTGCCTTTAATGTATTCGGAAGATACGCTTAACCACTTCTAGGTGAGAGGTTTTGGGATCCTCTTGAAAGCGGGCACAAAGGGAAACACTAAACATGATATCGGGTCTACTTGACGTTAAGTATAATAAACTACCTATCATTCTTCTACACTTAGTATTATCTACGGACTCACCTCTTCATCTCTTGTGAGTTTCACTTTCGTATACATAGGTGTTTTTAAGGGTTTTGAGTCTTCTAGGCCAAATTTCTTAAGCATTTCCTTAATGTATTTAGATTGGTTGAAAAATATTTCATCTTCTAATTGTTTTATTTGTAATCCTAGGAAGAAGTTTAGTTCACCCATCATGCTCATCTCAAACTCATCATGCATGATTTTGGCAAATTCATCACACATTTCTTGACAAGTCGATCCAAATATAATATCATCAACATATATTCGAACAATGATGAGATCCGGGTTTTTCTTCTTAGTGAAGAGAGTGTTATCTACCATTCCCATGGAATAATTATGTTTAATAAGAAATGCTTTAAATTGATCATACCAAGCCTTGGGGGCTTGTTTGAGTGCATATAAAGCCTTCTTAAGTTTATAAACATAATCAGGTTTTACGAAGTCAATGAATCCCAGAGGTTGTGCCTCATAAACCTCCTCATTGATAAAACTGTTGAGGAATGCACTCTTCACATCCATTTGGTATAACTTAAAGTCTAGGGTGTAAGCGTAAGCTAGGAGTATTCTAATAGATTCTAGTCTAGCTACCGGAGCATAGGTTTCGTCATAATCAATTCCTTCTTGTTGATTATAACCTTGGGCGACTAATCTAGCTTTATTCCTAGTTACTATACCATTCTCATCTAGTTTATTCCTAAATACCCATTTGGTTCCTATTATGGTCACATTTCTAGGATTTGGGACTAGTTCCCAAACATCATTTGTTTTAAATTGATTTAATTCTTCTTGCATAGCCATAATCCAACTTTCATCCTTTAAGGCTTCATTTACATTCCTAGGTTCTATTGTTGACACAAAGCAAAAGAAGTTACTTTCTTCTTGGGCTTGTGATCTAAGGGTTCTTTGATTTAAGCTACCTATGATGTTACCTAAAGGATGTGATTTTGATTCCTTAATATTTACAATCTCATTTTCTTCTAATGTTTCTATTTCATCATCATTTCCTACGGGCTTACTTTTCCTAACCTTAATAGCTTCTTCCTCAATCACATCATCAACTTCTAAAGGTAATGTTTTAGGTGGTGGAGGAGTTTCTTCAAATGTTACATTTAAGGATTCTTCTACTTTCATAGTATGTTTATTTAAAATTATATATGCTTTACTATTTTGTGAATATCCTAGAAAAATTCCTTCGTATGACTTAGGGTCAAGCTTAGTAAGGTAATCTTTCGTATTAAGGATAAAGCAGTTACTTCCGAATACTCTAAAGTAGCCTATATTTGGTTTTCTACCTCTTAATAACTCATAAGGAGTTTTTCCTAATATTCGTCTAACAGAAACCCTATTAAGTATATACATTGATGTATCTACGGCGTGACACCAAAACTTTTGTGGGATAGATTGCTCATTTAGCATCTTTCTACTCATTTCTTGTAAAGATTTATTTTTCCTTTCTACTACCCCATTTGATTGAGGGGTACGAGGAGCGGAAAAGTTGTGAGATATTCCATTTAAATCACAATTTTTTTCGAATTGTACTTCGTTGTCAAATTCCCTACCATGGTCTGTCCTAATTGATACTATTGAGCATCCTAATTTATTTTGAATCATTTTACTAAATTTCTCAAATTTCTCAAAGGCTTCGATTTTATCACTTAAGAACCTAGTCCAAGTGTATCGTGAATAATCGTCTACTATAACTAAGGTGTAACGGTTGCCACCGTAGCTCCGCACTACGGATAGACCAAAAAGATCCATGTGAAGTAATTCTAAGCATCTAGTAGTGGATACCATATTTTTAGCTTTGTGACTACCATGTGTTTGTTTTCCAATTTTACAAGCGTCACAAAAATGTTGATCATATCTTAGACTAGGCTAGTTTCTACCTAGTTCCTTAGAGACTAAAGATTGTATTTGTTGCATGTTAGCGTGACCTAATCTCCTATGCCACCAGGTGGAATTTTCATCTAGAGTTGCTAAGCAAATCCTATATTCCAGTTTGTCTCCTAGTTTCATAAAATATATACCTCCTTTCCTAATTCATCTACCTATGACTTTCTCATCCTTAATTATTTTACTATCTTTATCGGTAAAGGTAACCCTACACTTATTATCGCATATTTGACCTATACTAAGCAAGTTATATGTTAGATTATCTACATGTTCAACATTTTCAATAGTTAGAGAGTCTTGAGAGATCGTACCTTTGAATATGATTTTTCCACGATGATCGCTACCAAAAACAACGTTACCTCCGTTATACACCTTGTATGTAGAAAATAGCTTGTGATTCCCCGTCATGTGTCTTGAGCATCCACTATATCCTTTATCCATTCATCGGGCTCCAAATCTACTCCTAGACATACTTCATTAGATGCTTGAGCTATGAAACATTTGTGCTTCATCGTTTCGTCTTCGTCACTAAATCTTCTTCTTCGGGTTGTTTTTCTTTTATCTTGTGCTCTTTGTCGCTTTTTAATAATATTCTTGAATTCTTTAGCGACCTTTGCATATTCTTCGTCTTCACTTTCGGAACTAGAATCGTCATCGTCACTAAGTTCCTTTTCGATCGTTAACTTTATACAACCTTCTTGTTTACTCTTGACGTGACTCATGGAATTTTCGCCATCATTTCCTTCCCACAAAAAATTTGAACTAGTAGCACTTGTACTCATTTCAACTAAATACTTATCTACTATACTTTCATTTTCTACTATTTTGTATGCAAAATTTTCTTTGGCTTGACACTTCTCTTGATGAAAGTTTAAAAGGCTTTTCCACATATCATTTGCCTTTGACAAAAAATTATTCTTTCGCATTCAATTCTTGGTAAAGCTTTGTATATAATTATTTTAGCCTTATTATTTTTATCTAGCGATCTTTTGAAACACTTATCTTGTTTTTCAAAAATAGTTTTTATTGGTTGAAAATCACCAATTGAAATAACATGCCAAAGATCATAATCTATTGACTTCACATAACTTTCGAATCGATTTTTCCATTCAAGAAAACTTATGTTTCCGAGAAATGGTGGTTTAAATGTCATGTTCCCTTCTAAAAAAATTTCCGATTCCATAGATCGATTTCAAGTTTTAAAATACAATTTATTTTAAAAATCTTGTTTAACGTAGCTCTGATGTCAATTGTGAAAAACTAGAAGGGGGGTTGAATAGTTTTACGTCGTTTTTAAATTTATAAAAACTTTGTTTTCAAAATCTCCGATTCTAGTTTTATGTGAGATCAATACTTGCACACTTATGAATACTAATATCTACGAAAGTAAGCAATAACAATATAGATAAGTAAATAAAGAGATAGAGATGGAAAGATCGCACCACAAGACAAAGGATTTATAGTGGTTCGGCTACGAAGCTCCTCTTCGCCCTACTCCACTCCCCGAGCACCTAACTCGAGAGTTTTCTTCACTATGTCAACAAGCTCCCTTATGGCGGAGAAACCTTACACACCTTTGCTTACATCGTTTAACGACACCAAGCAAAATGTCGAGTTCTAATAATAGCTAGAACCAATCTCACGACTCTTCACGACTTGTCACAACTTCTACACAACTTGTATACACCACTACTACTTCACACCTTCACACTACTTCACTACTACTTCTTCACAACACTACTTCTACTTCACTACTTCTCTTCACTACTAACACACCTAGATCTACCTATTATAAACAGTCTACACCTTTACAAATAATTTACACAACTACAAGACTATATACACAAATCTACAATACTTCTTAACTTGCTGTTGAAGGAGTATTCTTCACTTGCACTTTGAGTGGTAAGGGATTGAATCCCTTGAAACAAAGACTTATAATATTATGATCAAAGGATTTAGAAGTGTGTTTGGAAAGGATTGGGACTGAAAATTTTCGTTTAAAACGTGAGGAAAAATTGCACAAATGAACCAGTATTTATAGGTAAACAGTTTTGGCCACAGGAGCGTGCCGGCCCCCTTAAATGGTCGCCGGCCCCCTTAATTATTAAGGGGGCCGCCCTATAATTAAGGGGGTCGCCCTCCTGTAACGGCCTGATGAGGCGTAAAGTGTTACGCTTTTAGGGGTCATTTAAGCCCTAAGTCGTGATTATATGATCAAATATTGCCTCAAATTGTTCCTTTTATCATTTAGGTACTTTGGAGAAGAAATCTGAAAAAGGAAGCATTTTGGACGTTTTGGAGCGAAAAGTGAAGAGAACGGCAAAGTCTCCAAAATCAAGCTGGAAATAGTACCTGACGGTGTCAAGATTTGCATGTGACGGTGTCATGTGTTGACAAAGAGGTTGATATAAAGTTTACACGAGACGCGCCAGAATGTTTTTGGGATTTAACAAGTGACGGCGTCATGCTTTGGGAAGCCTAGGCCATCAAGAGCAATTTAACAAGTGACGGCCAAGAGAAGATTCATACGTGACGGCATCAGATCTGGATCTAGGCAATCCGAGTAGAGTATTGGCGGCTAGTTAACGATGTCAGAAGTATAACGTGACGCTGTCAGACGTGTAATCTCTATATATAATTTTCTAATTTTCATTCATTAGAGAGAGAACTTTTGGAGGAACTTTACCATAAACCATAGGTCGAATTTTCACCTTCTTGTAAGGGTTTCAAACCCTTCTTTCATCCATGTTTGAATAAAGATAAGTCTTCTAATAATCATTCAATATGTCTAGGTGTTGTTTGATTCTATTTTATGCTTGCCTTTACTTTAACATGCTAGGCTAGGTTTGTTTGTGTTTGCTTTGATGTAATGAGACCTAGCTATTGATTGTTGGTTGATTATTTGTTATTAGTTGTTGTGGATGAATGATTTCGATGTTAGGCTTAAGAAAACTAGCTAATCTCTAATTGGTAACTTGCTTAAATGTCTTAAGAAACATGAATCGGATGTGTACTACGATTTTAATGGTTGTATTTAATGCATGAGCGACTACTAAGGAGGCCATGTTGGTAGCTAGTTTTTGGCTCGACATAGGAAGAGGTAGAAGCTTATAGAGTTGGGGAAGATCGTACACGGCCCCACGAATGGTATTAAGAAATATAACCCGTCATCCACGCAATTGTAACAAACTATTCAATTAATGAAAGATAGCTAGGGAGTAGTGAAATCTAAGTAAACACGTTTCTCTCATTATTGTTTTTCTCAACATTTACTTTCTTGTTATTTTATTTTTATTGCATTTGTAGTTAATTGGGTTAGTTGACTAGCAACTAATTCCGCCCACTCTTTCAATACCCGAGATTTTTACTTGCTTTCCATAAACCATAAAAATTTAAAAAGAATCATCTCTCACCTCTAGACCTAGTTAATTAAGTTTTTATCCTAACGAACACTATTCCCCAAGTAGAGCGATCAATCCCCCGGTACTTGCCACTACACTATACTACATCGGTCAGGTACACTGCCTGGTGGGGATTGCAAGCTTCTCGAGATCCCTCTTGAGGTAAAACCTTTTGCATAGGCGCAATCCCACGCATCAAGTTTTTAGCGTCGCTGCCGGGGAATAGTTATTGTTTAGGTTGAGATTTCTTTTTATTAGCTCTACTCATTAGATTCCTTTCTAGTGAGGTTTTTATTTTCATTTTATTAGCTTTCTTTAGTCTATCTTTTCTTTGTATCTTTGTTCGTAAAAACCTTTCCATTGACTCTTCCGTTTATCATTATGGAGAACGCGAATCCACACTACTACCAACCATGAAATTCACCCACTCCAAATGACATCTTGTTGTTCAAACGACATCAAGATGAACCTATCTTTGATGCATGGACTCGTTTTAAATATTTACTCTGAAAAGTCCCTCATCATAGTTTTGATCTGTGGTCCCAAATTGAAATATTTTACCATCGTGTCAACCACTATACCGAAATTGACATTGACCAAGCCGCAGATGGGGACCTTTGGGGATTAAGTGCTGATGAAGCATGGGAAGCCATAGAGAATTGTGCCCAACTTGCCAAAAATATGGACAACCCAATAAACGTTATTACGGATCAATTGATAGCAAGTTTGAGGGAACAAGCAAAAAGCTTATTTGGGGATAAAAAGATGAAGGATGAGGTAAATAACATAAGCCCACTAAATACCCCACAAGTCCTACCATCATTTGAGGCATACACACCACCCGTGACTTACCCGGAAGAAGCGGATGAGACTATAGAAACCCCAATAGAGGGAGAGCCCTTGGACCAAACACAATTAGATGGAATATGTTTGGATACTTGTAGTCACAACCTTTCTCTTAGCTCTAAAGAAGTTCCTAGTTTTGATGAACCGGAGCCTCAACCAAATCCGTTACCTAATCTTCCATCCTTGGATGAAAATTTAGGAATTGAAAAAGGTCACGATCCACCAATCAAACCATATAGTCCGGGTAGTTTAACGTTGAAGGTAGTAGACTCTAAGCCTTGTAGAGAGGAATCTGACATACGAGTGAACCATGACCTTACATACTTACATCACCCATTCATGATTGATCATAAGAAACATTATGGGTTTAAACCAGGTTTATTAGGTCAAGATATATTCCCAACTAGGAGTCTCTCAAAGTTGATAGAAGACGATCCCTTTTTAGGAGAAAACTTTAACTCACCCATTAACCCAAGTGAGCTAGGTAAGGTCATGATGAAAGCAGCACACCCCTTTGAGCATATAATTCATCCACCACCCTTTCCTCACGAGGCATACTTCCACCGAGATGGTATGTATCGCTACTTTCACCCGCACTTAATCCTAAGTGTAGGGAAAACCTCCCCTATTTTCATTAAATAAAGGTAGAGTCAGGCTCGTGACTCGAACAAAAACAAGCGCTTCTTGGGAGGCAACCCAAGCTTTTTATTTGTTTGCTTGTTTGTTTATTTGTTTTATTTGCTTCCGTATGTGTGTTCTTATTTCTATTGTTTATAATTCATGTTTCAAATAAAATTGTGAAAATTCTTTATTTTGTTTTTAACTTCGTCTTAATTACATATAAAGCCATTTTGCAAAAGATAAGTGTAAGGGAAATCCAAATTTGTTTTCTAAGAATAAGATTGAACATGAATCACAACAATATTAAACGAATGTGCATATTAGTATTTGTGTGAGTCAAATGCTTGTATCGAGTCATAATGATGGTTTGCAGGATTTCCAGGAATTAAGGCATGAGTTTTTCCAGAAATTTTCCGGAAACTTAACATGAAATTTCTGCAGGTCACTTCTGACGGCTTCAGGGTTATAACCTGACGGCGTCAAGTGTAAAATTCTGGAAATTTTGCAAGTTTTGTTTTTCAGCCGAAGTCGTAAAGTTTTTGTTAAATCTTTAGTTTTATAAACTCCAGGAAATCTGCAAATATTCATTCCAAAAGCATTATATCTTAATTTGCTTTCTAGGATTTTATTATGTATAGAGTTTGCCGCCGATTTTACGCGAGGTTTGCCATGATTTTTTTCTCAGGTTTAACAGGTTATATTGGACAAGAAGATGATTTATATTTCTGGAGGGAAGCTTTCAACGTTCATTTTCTTGGAGGAGGATCTAACCATGTTATCGCATTATCCACACTGAGCGAATCAGGGGAGTATTTGTTTCATACTTTTACCTTCGTTACTTTTACATCCTTTTTATTGAACATTGGGGACAATGTTCAGCCTAAGTGTGAGAGGAGGGTAAATGATGATACCTTAGAGAATGCAATTGCACTTGATTTTGTTTGTTCAATAGTAGGTGTGTAATAAAACTAAAAGAAACACTTGTTAGGGTAATTTTAGCGCCAAATTTAAAATTTTTTACAACATATAGGAGTGAAGGATTAGCCTTAATAAGCGTCTCATGGATAGGAGTTGTATGACTAGCACAAAAAACCGTACCACTCAAAATTTTCCACCCCAAATATGTGAGGTTCGCCCCTAGATTTGTTAGGAAAAGATGCTTATGAGTGTACCAGTAGTACTTAGATTCTAGAACTTGTGATAGTGATGCATCCCGAGACCGCTAGTGAGACTACATTCGTGTAGTATGATTTACTACATGATAAGAGGTATTAGGATCACCCTTGTGTTTAACCCGAATCATAATTACTTGACCAATGAAGTCAATACACTTGACTAGTAAAGTTAATTAATTTTCCCACACCTTTGCGTTGTACTCATTTTTAGTACATGATACCCCTAGTATACCCCTCCGACCCTATCCTTTTCGTTTCTAACTTTAAGCATTTTACTTAAAGGAAGAATTTGTTTACAATCCACCCTAAATGTACACTCAAATCGCCTTAGCCTTCCTTGTATGCACTCATCTTTAGTGCATTATTGTTACATGTTTAAACCCTTAGTTAATTGTCTAATTGATTACATGGTTTCTAAGTCAAGTCATATCTTGCATATATTGTTTTGGGACGATTAGAACTCATGGGTAAAGTACTATTATTATGGAGTATTGGGGAAGACGTCAATTATTACCCCCCCCCCCATATGTGTGTTAATGTTTAAAAAGTACTCCAAGTGTTTTGATTATCTTAATTCGAGTCATTAGAATAGTTGATTGTAAAGTATGTAAAAGCTCAAGTGTAAGGGGAATGCAAATTCCCTACAATGTATTATTTTGGATGATCGGGCAAGAGTGTATGTAGAAAAATCGAAAAAATCAAGAAAAAGAAAATAAAATAGAAAAAGAGAAAGAGAAAAAACATACGGACTACCATCCCGTTTCCTTTTATGTTTATTTTATATTTTTGTTAGTTTATAATTAGCTTAAGTCGAGTCGAGTCTTGGCTTAGCAACGCCACATTGTACATGTAATTGACCAAGATGATTAACTTGCCACCAGTAAAGATTGCCTTTATCCAACAAAACCGTGTTTATCGTATCCCTACACCTCACGTTACAACCATTTAAAAGACCTCTTTGATAGTTTATCCTAGGTGCTTATGCCAAGTGGTGGAGGTTTGATCATTTCCCAAGCCTATAGTAATCTATGTGTTATGATAGGTAGTAAGAGATATTTATCATTTTCATATTGTGATATATACTTTTATTATACCCGAGAGATGTGAGTATCTAAACATTATTTGTGAGGTGCTAGTGTATAATTTCCGTGCTTGTTTTTGGTTGAAGTGGAACGATTATTTGTTGCAATTACTTTTATATTAGTGTTAAATGACCCCTAGCTTGTATTTTGATTAGAATAAAAGCGCATTTGCTTGAGGACAAGCAAATCTCAAGTGTAAGGGTATTTGATGAGGCGAAAAGTGTTACGCTTTTAGGGGGTCATTTAAACCCTAAGTCATGATTATTTGATCAAATATTGCCTCAAATCGTTCCTTTTGTCATTTTAGGTACTTTGGAGAAGAAATCTGGAAAAGGAAGCATTTTGGGCGTTTTTGGAGCGAAAAGTGAAGAAAACGGCAAAGTCTCCATGATCAAGCTGGAAATAGTACCTGACGGCGTCAAGATTTGCATGTGACGGCGTCATGAGTTGAAAAAGAGGTGGATATAAAGTTTACACGAGATGCGCCAGAATGTTTTTGGGATTTAACAAGTGACGGCGTCATGCTTTGGGAAGCCTAGGCCGTCAAGAGCAATTTAACAAGTGACTGCCAAGAGAAGATTCATACGTGATGGCGTCAGATCTGGATCTAGGAAATCCGAGAAGAGTATTGGCGGCTAGTTGACGGCGTCAGAAGTATAACGTGACGCCGTCAGACGTGTAATCTCTATATATAGTTTTCTAATTTTCATTCATTAGAGAGAGAACTTTTGGAGGAACTTTACCACAAACCCTAGGTCAAATTTAACCTTCTTGTAAGGGTTTCAAACCCTTCTTTCATCCATGTTTGAATAAAGATAAGTCTTCCAATAATCATTCAATATGTCTATGTGTTGTTTGATTCTATCTTATCCTTGTCTTTACTTTAACATGCTAGGCTAGGTTTGTTTGTGTTTTCTTAGATATAATGAAACCTAGCTATTGATTGTTTGTTATTAGTTGTTGTGGATGAATGATTTCGATGTTGGCTTAAGAAAATTGGCTAATCTCAAATTGGTAACTTGATTGAACGTCTTAAGAAACATGAATCGGATGTGTACTACGATTTTAATGGTTATATTTAATGCATGAGCGACTACTAAGGAGGCCATGTTAAGAGCTAGTTGTCGGCTCAACATAGGAAGAGGTAGAAGCTTATAGAGTTGGGGAAGATCTTACACGGCCCCATGAATGGTATTAAGGAATATAACCCATCATCCACGCAATTGTAACAAACTATTCAATTAATGAAAGATTGCTAGGGAGTAGTGAAATCTAAGTAAACACCTTTCTCTCATTATTGTTTTTCTCAACATTTACTTTCTTGTTATTTTATTTTTATTGCATTTGTAGTTAATTGGCTTAGTTGACTAGCAACTAATTCCGTCCACTCTTTCGATACCCGAGATTTTTACTTGCTTTCCATAAACCATAAAAATACAAAAAGAATCATCCCTCACCTCTAGACCTAGTTTAATTAAGTTTTGATCCTAACGAACACTATTCCCCAAGTAGAACGATCAATCCCTCGGTACTTGCCACTACACTATACTACATCGGTCAGGTACACTACCTGGTGGGGATTTCAAGCTTCTCGAGATCCCTCGGGAGGTAAAACCTTTTGCGTAGGCGCAATCCCATGCATCACGGCCAGACTTTTTGTCTTTTTCTGGTGAAATTTTATTTGGTGAAAAACTAACTGATTTTGGTTAGAAATTTGAATTCATATACTTATTATGAGTTAAAAATTTTCCTTTAATTACCAAAAGTGTTTTTCTAAAATATATAAAATGTTTATAACATTTTATAAAATTTGTAGTGTCTAAATAAAAATCCCTTTGATCATAAAATGTATTAGATTTTTGTTTTTTCATACCTTAAGTGATTTAGTTGGATGGAATGATATTTGTAACTAAATACTTGTTTACGTAATGATTTTATGTTTAATGATTTTACATTTTGTGATCGTCAAAACGTAGGGATATCGAGAAGTATTAATAACGTTTTTATGCATTATTTATATCAACAGAAAGAATACATGAAGAGTGAACACACGAATGATTGCAAGGATTCACAAGAAGATGAGACACGTAATTACACAATAAGTTGGAACGAGGATAGAGATAGACAAATTCTTGACCTAATTGAAGATAAACTCGAAGGCAATTGGTATAATGGTACTGAGTCCGATGATGATGATCTCGAGGGAATAGTGGACTACCTTGATCTATAAGGATATGATGGGTTTATGGACATAGACGATGATGCCTACGAGCAACGTAGGTGTAAATTGCTTGGGATCCCATACAAGAAGCCACCACCTATTCATGCTGAAACTTTTGAGATCACTAGGTATTCTATTGGTCCGGATGAGAAGTTTACTAAGGTTGTTAGTCGAGACAAGAAAGAGTTCCTACGCACTTCAACAAATGTCACATGGGTATGGCATAATTTGATGAGGGAAATAGATGAGCTTGGTCAAGTTCGTCGCCCACCCACGTGATGACCAGTGGGATTGAGTCTAACTTAAAGACTTGTTAATAAACAATAGTTCTCGTACTAGAGACAACCCGTATTATCCCCTTCTTTTTCATTTTTATAATTAGTTTTGGGTTTGATATGTTTGTTTTGATTTTTTGCAGAAATTGGAGCAAGAAGATTCGAGTTAAGCTCACTTTTGCTTGAAACTGTGAGAACCTATGCCATCATTATGACTTAACCCGGATAATGGTTATACCGCAAACATCTTATTCAATCAGATGATTCTCTAGGTTTCACTAATTATGGCATTACTCAGGAATGTGGATACGCCGTAATCACTTTCTGTAACAAATTTTACAAAATTAAAACTAGACATGTCATAACCTTGTATTAGTACTAAATGAACTTTGTGGGTGTGTTCACTGTAAACCCTCACGAGACTACACTCGTCCACTTTGGACACCAAGTGTTCTAAAAGGCTTGTTGCATATGCAAAAGCAATCGCGATTCCTACGAAAGTGAGTTGGGTGTTTTTTTCTTTTTCTTTTTATTTTTTAGGTTTATGCTTGTGGTAGTACCGTGATTTCAGGGTTGGAAGTTTGCTCATGGAGGCAATTCAAAGGCACGTATTCTTCTCGTGATCCTTCTTTCATTTTGGAGAAAATTTTAAGGAAGTTCTCGCTCTAATTCTACTTTCTCCTCTATTTATGTTTCATTCTTAGTACAAAAGGGACTTTGTACATTTCAAGTGGGGGGACGGGAGTAGAATTATTACTTAAACTTTATTGCCCTCGTTTTTCAAGTTTATTTTGAAAAATTATGCCACTTTTAAAATTTTGACATGTTTTTCCGAACCTAACTAGAATGGACCTTAGCCGAGCACATTTATCCCTTGATTTCTTATGGTGAGATTTACCCTATCTATTTCCCCTTATTTACCCCAAATCCACCAAATATTGAGTGTGCTGGTAGTTTGTAAACTTTAGAACTTTTCCTTTACATCATTTCGAGACCATAGATGAGTAGTGCGTCGAGTTAGCTTGATACATTTGGGAGAAACTATTTAAGAAGGCAATATTTTAGGATTATCACCCAAATAGCCATATGTATATATAATTGTATGTGTTTATCAATTATTCACCTCGACTTTTTGACCCCCGTGTTAAAACCTTTTGTTGCACTCACCTTTAGTGTAAGATACCCCTAGATACACCCTTTTGAGCCTTTCCTTTCGTTTCATACCCGTAATATATTGTTTCGCTACACCTATTCGCCTTAGCCTACCGTGTAGTCTTGATTTATGATTGAGAAGTCACTGTTTGCTCAAGTTCAAGGTCTGACTAGAGAGATTCAGGAATCACACCTACATCGAAGACATACAATTGAAGATCATTTGAAGACCCCCCAAATTCTCATATATTATTCATCTCAAGTGGGGGATGTGAATATTTTGTATTTAGTTATGATTCAAAAAAAAAATGTGAATTTCTGTTTATAAATAATTATATTGATTGTGCATCCTTGTATAGCACCAAGTTTATGAACTCATCATGATATAGTATCGAGGAGGCCACTTCGATCACATTTAAAGAATTGAGTTGGTGATGTTTCTATACCAACTTAAAAACCAAGTATTGTGTCCATCATGACATCCAATAATGGCACATTTACTTGTTATGATCCGGTTTTTGGATTTTGAAGCTTGGACTTTGGATGAACAGTAAATGGTGATGACTTAGTTGTAGGTTTAGACTATTTGCTTCTTTTTATTTTTCACCCATTATGTGAATTCCCATGTCTTATCCTACCCTTTAGTCGTGAATCATACATAGGTGATTATTGAGCAGTCATTGGTGTCTTGGCCAGCGTTTTGATCATGTATCGATGGTCTTTGTCACTTTTGTCGTGGTATGTTAGTAACAACACTACGCCCTTAGCCTTATATTTGTTCACCCAATATTGCCTTCGAGGATTGTTTCGACCTTAGCTCTAGTGGTGGAGATTTGTGTAACCGCCAAGCCTATGATAGAATACATACTATGACTGTGCTTTGAGTGATCACCCCGAAATTTACACTTAGAGTAGAGAGAGTATGAGTGTTTGTTTCCCATTTCGTAAGGCGTTCGGCTTTGAGAATTCTAGCATAGGAAGTTTTTAATCTCATATTTCCCGAGTTACTTAGGGGATATCTTTTTAGAATGATTCTAATAAGTTCTACTTGAGGGCAAGTAGAGTTCAAGTGCGGGGATATTTGATGACATCAAATAATCTTGATATTTAAGTGTTAATTTCCCCTTAATATACTCGTTATTTGTATTATTTATAAGGATATATACTCTGATTCCTTCATATTTCATTTCCATGTTACAAATGAGCATAAGAGCTGAAGAGACGCGGAAATTGGAAAGAACTTGCAAAAGATAAACAATCTTAGTATGCTGAAGAGAGCTACGGTGTAACTCGGACTCTCAACTAAGCCGTAGCCAGAAATTCAAATATCTTGACTAGTCAACGCTTATCAAGAGTTACGGCGTAACTAACTTATGATGTTACGTTGTAATCATTCGAAGACTTAGAAGAATCCGTGAGCTATGAAGGCTAGGTCGTAACCACTCATAGAGTTACGGCGTAGTTAAGGAACAGAACATGATCCAAGATTTGGTCGAGATTACGGCGTAACTACATCTCAAGATTACGGCGTAAGTGGAAACCCTAAGGAGCTACGGCGTAACCAACATCACAACTACGCCGTAGTCAATACTAATGGATAAGATCGTTTCATGATAACACTAGTTACAGCGTAACCAACTCTTAGTTTACGTCGTAGCTGTGTCGGGCCTATAAATACCAACCCCAAACTCTACATTTGACACAACTTTTCTCACCACACAAGTCAGAGAATGAAGGGAGTATTTAGAGAGGCATTCTACAGCAGCATACGGAGTATTTCCAAGGGAGAGATCATGCTACAATACCATAATTTTTAGCTTTTCATTGTTTAATTTACATTTCAAATTTATGTCTTCTGTAAAAATTGATTTGAGTGTTATTATTAATATGATCGGCTAAGCACCTCTGGTGCTAGCCTAATTATGATTCCTTTATTGTTTTGATTATGTTTTCGTACCTTTCATAATGCTTCTAGTGTGTGCATGCTTAGTTTTCCATAGATCTTTTAGTTACGGTAGTTTTGAAGAACCGGTTATCCTGGTATGCTAGACGAATTGATGAAAGGACCCTAGCGTAGTTAGGTTGCAAGGGAAATGGTTGGGATGACAGCTAGCCATTTTCCTTGTATGCAAATTGACCACCGGACCACCTTCTAGGTTGGATAAACTTAAGTAATTAGAGTATGGTCTAAGATCCGAGAGGCTGAGCTATACAAGGATAAATCTAGCATGTAGTAGTACTTAGTGACTCAAACTAGTCTACCATACGTCGGCTTACTTACAGAAGGTAGTGCCTTTGGTTCCCGGCAGGATTCTAGGGAGATAGGCTAGGGAACTAGACCAAATGAACCTAGTGATATATGTCCACCCCACTTGAAGCGTTAGAATAGTTTAATAGAGAACATAATCATAAACAATTTAGGATGACTAGCTAGGCTAGTACACTTCTCTCCCACTGTTCATAACTTCAATTTATTTTTAGTTTTATTTCATTTATGTTTTCTTTAGTTTAATTAATTAAATCATTTTCCAACCAGCTTTAAAACGTGACACTAGACTTAAATTAGGTCTGACACACATAGCGCTTGGGACGACCTCGGTTTTAAGAGTACTAATTGTACACATGATTGGATTCACTGTCTGTTAGTGCAAATAGGTAGACCTAGGGTAATCGAGACTTTATAAACATTAAAACTGGTCAGTAAAACCTGCATCAGGACCCATAACCCGTAGAAGATGGTATTGGGAGTTACTTTTTTTTAAAGAAAAGCACTTGAACATTTGAAGTCAAAGACCACCATAAAAGCACCACTGTTATAACCATTTGAAGCCAAAGAACTTGAACCTTAATAACAAAGTACTTGAACCATATCCTTGATGTTACAAAAAAACACTCTCCTATAGATTGTCATCACTGAACCATTTGCAATAGATATTCTCACTTATAATTGCAGCAGACACATATATAATTTACAGTAGACCTAAACCAAAATTGCTGCAGACCTGAACCAAAGAATGGACCAGAACATATATTTGCATTAGCCCATACAGCAGACTCTTGAAACAGACCCTTTGAAATGATACCAAACGTACTATATCCGAAGCTTTATTGGTTCCCATAACCATTGTTACCAAGCTAACTCTTTACCTTTTTTTATCTTCTCACCACGGCACCACCCATTCGAAGCTCTTGAGTTAAATATCTTGAACAATCTTGTTAGTGCTTGAAACTTTATCACCAAACACACGTGCAGTTCTTTATTTCAAATGAAGTAGCCTAAAGTCCAAATAACCGCTTGCCAAACACGAGATAGAAAGGTAGGAATATTAGCTCCTCCATTAGATGAAAATAATTCATCAATAGAGAAAGCGTTAACACTCCCCACCCTTTACCAATTGAACATTTTTTCCCATACACTCGTCTCTAAATCACAAATGACCAAGCTATAAGCACATGTTTCCACGATATTGTTGCAACATGGACAAAGGACCGAATCCAAATCAATGCCTCTTCTATCTAGCTCTACTCGAACCGGAAGTCTTCCTTTTAATGCCCTCCACACGAAAATGTTAACTTTCTTAGGAGCCAAACTATTCAGAATCGTTTCATGACCTCCATTTTCCACGTACAGAATCTTCTCCTCCATCATTCTTGCTAACTCCTTGACCGTGAACTCACCGCCTTCACTAATCAACCATCTCCATTTGTCCCTAACATTAGAATGAACAACAACATTTTGCACCACACCTACAAGGTCATCAAACTCCCTATTTACCCTACCCCAATCCCGAAATATGTGTGAAGTTTCAAGATAGATGCTTAGAATCAAGATGCGCGTTAAGTTGATAAGATAAACGGGTAGGTAATTCCTGAAATATTAAAAGGAAGTTTTTTAAATAATGCATAGAATTGTTGTTAAAAGTGTCATTTAGTAGGTACTTGCTATAAATCAGAAAGAATTGACTGGTAAATGACTTTAGGTCATGTTAGTGCGATTAGTGGATGGTGTGGACTTAGTGTTGAAGTTTAACTTATAGAAAATTAAAATAGTAAACTTTCTAAATGACAAGTCATCATTGTTGGAGATTTTAGATAAGTGTGTAATGTGAAGTGTTATTTTTAGGCAAGTTTTTGTGTAAAATGGAAAATTTCCATTATATGATGTGATGCTAATGACGCGGTATTATTAGAATTAGTTGAGGTTACGTGAAATTATATGAACTAAGTTAAGTTTATAGTAATGCAACTATGACTTAGTTTGATTTGGGATGGTTAGTTTAGGTGTGTGTAGACATTAAATTGATAGAAATTGACATAATGGTTGCGATGTGGACTTAGGATGTAGAAAAATTTGCGAATGTTAGTAAGCGTTAAGTGAATAAGATTCCGGGAACGAAATCTAAATAAGAAGGTAGATTTGTTACATCCCAAAACCCGTTATTTAGGTATTATATTACAAAAATGCCATCGGGTAAGTTTTACTACGTTTTTTATAAGTTGAAGGCGTTACATGATTGGTTAGTCAAACTCGATAGTCAACTATAAGTATAAATATAATGTATATGGTTATAGAAAATATCATGTGTCACATATATGAAGAAAGAGGACTTAAAGGACTAAGTGTGCCAACTAGCTAAACTTATACCATCTAATAACTAGAAAATTCTTTAGTATTCCAAAATCTTCTAAAAGGGTGTAGATGTGTGTGTGAGACGTGAGATGGAAATAGAATAGGGAAGACAGAAATTCTAGTAATCATTTTGGTGGTGATTATGTGTTCTATGGAAAGAATAAGGTCCCTAGCAATGCTCTCCATAAGGTATGATGTTTAATTTGAGTTGAATTGATAATTTTGAAGTTAGGATTTATGTAGACTAATAGGAGATTTCATCATATGATCAGATGATGAATAAGGATGGGATTTGGGTATATGATTATGGGTTCTGTAAAACCCTTGTTATTAATGTTGCACTAATATGATAATAGCACTTGTTGATGATTGTTGGATAGGATTGATGTTGGTGATATTTTTGGTAACTTAGCTTTGGAGCTAAGGTAAGTATATCGGTTTTACTATGAGATTATGTTGATTTAATCATTTATGTATTATGTGGAAGATTATAATAAAGGTTTAGGAGGCTTTGAATTATGATGCTTGGATTAAGGATTGATTAAGTGCTAGTTTGGCAAACTAGCCAAGGTTGTGGTTAAGTTAATTGTGACCAAATTAAGTTATGTAAAGATTATTTGTGTGTTTGGATGATAATTGGATTATGTGTTATGTGCAAGTGATGGTGAAGCATGGTATGATGGATTAAGTTGAATGTGAATGATGCTTATGTGATTCATGATATATACTATCGTCTTATTACCATTTTACTTAATAAGTGTTTCACTTACGGTTTAGTGTTTAACCATTTTGTAGGTGTTTATTGATGCGTGGAAATTGCACCAGGCTTTACCTCTCAAGGGATCTCGAGAAGCTTACAACCCCCACCAGGCAGTGTACTTGATTGTTGTAGTATAGTATTGTGACAAGTACCGGGGGATTGATCGTTCAACTCAGGATTAGTGTCGCTAGGATTAGAAAGCCTAAAAATTAAGTCTAGAGGTGAGGGATGATTCTTTTTGTATTTTTATATTTTTATAAAAGCAATTAAAATCTCAGGTTTTGGAAGAATAGGTGGAATTAGTTGCTAATCAACTAACCCAATAACTAAAGATGCAATCAAAATAAAATAACAAAAATGTAAATAAAACTAATTAAACTAGTGGTGTGAACAATAAATGAGAAAATTGTGTTTACTTAGATTTCATTACTCCCTAGATATCTTTTACAGGTTGATAGTTTGTTACAATTGCGTGGATGACGGGTTATATTCCTTAATACCAATCGTGGGGTGGCGTACGTACTTCCCCAACTCTATAAGCTCCTACTTCACTCCTATGTCGAGCCTGCAAGAAGCTCCTAACATGGGATCATTAGAATTCGCTCATGCATTAAATACAACCATAAAAACCTAGTACGCATTGGTTCATGTTTTTTAAGACGTTCAAGCAAGTTACCCTATGAAAGTCAGCCAGTTTTCTTAAGCCTAACATCGAAATCATTCATCCGTAACAACTATAAACAAGCAATCAACCCATAATCAACATCTAGGTTTCACTACATCTAAGCAAACAAACAAGAGATCTAGCCTAGCATGTTAAAATCAAGACAAGCGTAAGATATATTCAAACAACGCATAGACATATTGAATGAATTGAAAGGATACTTATCTTAATTGAACATGAAAGGTTTCAAAGGGTAAAAACCCTTGAAAATACTGATAAAATCGTGCTATGGTTTCTCCAAGTTATCCCTCTAATTGTCCTCTCTTAATGAATGAAAATTACAAAACTATATATAGATTTTCCAACGTGACGGCGTCAAGAAGAGAAATCTGACGCCGTCAACTCGCCGCCCATAATAATATCGGATTGCCTAGATCCAGATCTGACGCCGTCAAGAGCAACTTTCTATAGGCCGTCACGTGTAATGGGACCATGACGGCCTATGGTGACGCCGTCATGCCCCTAGTGTAAAAACTCTCTGGATCGTCATGGACTCTACCCACTTCACCTCTTGTTTTACTCTTGACGTCGTCATGTAGAATTTGGTGACGCCGTCAGGTACTGTTCCCAGCAAGGAAAATTAAGACTTTGCCACTTTCTTCACTTTTATGCTCCAAAAACGTCCAAAATGCTTCCTTTTCCAGAATTCACTCCAAAAGTATCTAAAATCACAAAAGGAACGATTTAGGGCAATGTTTGATCAAATAAATTCAATTCCGGGCTTAAATAACCCCCTAAAAACGAATCATTTTTCGCCTCATCATTTATATGATGAAGATAAGGCCTTGAAAAAGGTTTGGAAGTGGAAGCTCGGAAATTGGAAGTTTTGAAGTATGTATATGTTGTTAGAATTAGATGTCGAGCTCAATCATGTTGGACCCCCCCCCCCCCCCCCCCCTCAAGTTGATGTTTAAGTGTCAAAAAATGGTTATAAAAGTTGTTTTGAGGTGTCCAAGTTCAAGTCTTGGTTTTGGAATAAAAGTCATGTGTGTTGTTTAAGTAAAATGTATGTAAAATGAGTTAAAACCAGTGTTTGGCATTACCCCGTAAATATGTGCATGGGTCCTTTTAGACCAAGTGTGTATTTGAAAATGAAGCATATGTTATGTTAATGATTTCTGAAAAGTTTCTTGTCGTTTCGAGTTATAGAAGTCGTTTTCCAAAAAATTATGTCAAGTATTTAGTTCTTAAAAAGTGCAGGTCGAGACCATACGGCCGTATGGTATATGTGCATATGACCGTATGCTCCAAAATGTGATTTTGGCATAATCTGTGGAAGGATCATACGGCCGTATGCTATTTTCGCATACAACCGTATGCTCCAAAAATGACCATATGGTCGTATGGTATTTTCTATACAGCAGTATGCTATGGTCAGTTGGTTTTTCCTAGATTTTGTCCGTTTTGTTAATTTTGTATAAAATCAACTATGGCACATTGAAAGCCGTGCCACCTATCGACGGAATGTCATTTTTTGGTCAAGCCGTTGCGTAAAAAATTTGATCAAATTGGAAAGTGGTGTTTTGCTTCGTTAGCACTACAATTTTCATCAGAACTTACCTCGTCTTCCACATCATCACTAGATGTATCATCATAACAGAGAAGACTCAAAAATCGGTCATTAGATGTTTAGTTCAAAGTTGTAACATCATTATTGCGGTGTTCATCATCATTATCAACATCATCATGTTCATCATTGATATCTCTTCATCATCATTGCTTATCTGATAGCTATCATCTGAACATTCATTGCCTACATTGCTCATACCAAAAGTATCGACATTCGTTATTAGGTTGGTCGAATTATCCTCTCTTATAAAGTTTGTCAAGTCTCCATCATAATGGTCAATATACAAACCAATACGCCCACCATTTGAACCCCATGATCTGATAATTTGTAAATATCTAAATCACATTTTATACCTCTTAAACCATTATCTAAGCTTTTCCCAGGAATACAATAGTACAAAGTTACAAACCCTTGCATTTAGACCTGGATTATATCAAGTCATTAAACTCCATATTTTGAATATCAATATGACCTGTATTCTTCACCACACCTAGTGAACAAGTTAAAGGGTTCTTTAGAAAAACCCCACAATAGTTCACGTCAACATCCACAACATTGGAATTAGAAGATGGTGACATTATGATTAAAAAAAAAAAAAAAAAAAAAAAAAAAAAAAAAAAAAACTATTAGGTATATATCATCTATAAAATCACTCTTATTCTAATTGTTAAAGATACTTCAAACACATATCTTAATGATTACTTACCTTGAGACTTTTGATGGAAATCGCAATGATCTTCAAGTAAATTCACATTTGCCCTCACATTAACCCATTGGGTTTTTTAGTCCCATATAATGTTGGAAAAATTGGTCATATGATGGGTTTGAATAATAATACTAATGGGTGTTAACACACGAGTTAATGTGTGGTCATACGTAACGACCGATTTAATTTTGTGTTCATGAGCCATCAGTATAATTTATTATTGGACCGTTTTCTTTCATTCCCTTTGCCTATTTATTTAGGGCTTTTCTCTCAATTTCCTTTACTTGTCTATAATGATGTTGGTTTAGAAGAAATAATAATATCAAATGGAGTAAGAAGAGGTTATATTTAAAGGTTCTTTTAACATGTAGTATTGCTACAAGCTAGTTTAACATGTAGTATTGGTACAAGCTAGTTAATTTGGTAGATGTAAACGTGGACTTAGTGTTTTGGTTAGATGAAATATCATACTGGATCAGACCATATTATTTTGTGGGAGTGACATTGGACCGAATATGATTAGAGGAAATTGAATGAAAAAGCAAATTAACTGGTTTCCCAACGTAGTTAATTTCCTTTTTAATGAAATTCAAATGTATCTATACTACATATAATGCATGAAGCAGCCTCTCTCTAAAATTTTTAGATTTATAAGAAATAATGCATGGTTTACAACACTTTAATGCACCCAATTTTCATAATTACAACAAAATAAGCATATTGTACAACAAAAAACAGCGTGGTGTTATTTTAAGACCAAAATTCTAACAAACAACATTAATGCTATTAAAAACACCCCTTCACAAAAAATTACAACCATTTAAGCACAATGTACAATAGCTTTTAAGTAAATACAAATCATAAAATACAAAGCACAAATATGTAAAGCAAAATGGTTTTAAGGTCAACAATCTATTCAACACATATAATTAATACACTAATTAATTCACCCCTTCACCAAAATATACAATCATTTAACCATAATGTACAAGCTAATCAAGCTACTAAGCCAAGTACTTAAAAATAAAGCCATTAGGCTGGGCACAGTGGTCGGTCGACCGGACCGGTCGCCCCTGTGCTGACCGAGTCGCCGCCACTGCAACCACAAGGTGGGACGGCTCCAAAATTCACAAACCAGTCACCCCCCTCGACCGATTAATGCATTCCATAAAAGAAGAAAAAACGTACCGTTACATATCAAAACAAAAACGAAGATAAAAGAACAATCATCAATGAAGACAAAACAAATATCAAACTTATTCCAGCTATGGTCCACGAACAGAAAGTATACAACAACAATAAAACCCAACATCTACATCTACCTCAGTTCTAGCCCCATCCCAAAACCACCATCACGGTCAACACAACATAAAAACTTAGAGAGAGTTTTCGTTTGATATTCAAGAAAAAGGTCTGATTTTCTTGCAAACATAGATTGTTGGTTATGTTCAGTTATCAAGATAAGAAAGAAAGGAAGAGTATGTGATGTTTGTGTGGCTGCAAATCATGGCTGCATATTTTTGTGAGGGAAATTAGGGTAGGAATGAGGTAATTTAGGTTTTGTAAACGTATTTATAAGTCCTCACATTTGGGTTATATACCGGTTTGGTTGTTAATTGGGCTGGCCAAATGATATCACAAATTGTTTGGTAGTTTTATCATGGGCCTTAATAGATATTGATGATTAAAGTTTGTTTAGGCTGAAAATGGTTTTAGACTAATTACCTTGGTAATTGAGCCGTATATTATTTGTATGGTATAGTTGATTTTGGGCTAATTTTGATATTTGGTTCATGTGAATAGTATATATTAAAGTGAAAATGTAGGGGATATATATAGTGTAAAAAAGATGGATTTTATTGAAATAAAAATAAAAATATAAATGTTGGTCGCCCTACTATGCCTAAAAGGTCGCATGTTGGTCAGAAAATTTAAAGGTGATTGTGTTGAAGCAAAGAATCAAAATTTCTGTTTGTGGTAGCTTCGGTTAACAGTAAATGAAATTATACTACTGCTTTTTTATTTTTTGTAGGGAGTGAGGATCGAACCACTGACCTCTAGGTTAAGATGCAAGGGTTTTCCAACTGATTCAACCTTAAAATTATTGTTATTTGTAAATTAATTGTTAAAAAAAATATAGCCGCATAACATCACATTACCTGAAAATATAATCACAGGGTACCCGCCGCTGCATCGCGCGGGTACCCTGCTAGTTGACAATAATTGTCAATAAGTTATTGTGAACTATTGTGGATAAATGTTTTACACGTTTGTAATGTTATAAGGTTTTTTGCGTACACAAATGTGTTTTAACAATCTTATATAATTTGTTTGTTGTCTTTTAAATTGCAATACAAGGACGAGATGACTTTTATTTAATCATTAATCCACTGGTTGTTTTCATGTTCTGGAAAACATTAGTTTCGGATAGAACAATAGAGTGTTCGAAGCACATTGGATGAAATATTGTGGTGGTACTGGTTTGTGTAACTAGTATCCATTTCATTATCGGATATTGGGATAAAACTCATTCTTGCGGAATGCAAATATTGGTTTTATTTGGACTCTAAACACGTGATGTCACAGTTGTGCAGTCATGGAAAATGCATTGTTTGCATAGTAAATAAATAATTTTTGTACCAAAATTTTTACAGTGCGTAGACAAGACATTAAACTTGAATTTATTGAGATCTTGAACTTAAATGGGTTAACCGCTTAGTCGCATTGTTTATTTTGGTGCAACAGTTCTGATGACGTATAGCCTATATTTGGGCCGCAAGCCCAAATGATAGACATTACTTACACTTAAGCCCATCACGAATGGGCTACCATGACAAATGGTATGGGCCGCAGTATTAATACTTTGGGCTCATGAAGCACAAAGGCCCAATCTAACTCACCGGATATCCGATAAGGATTATCTATTCAAGGAATAGATATCCTTACCTCGGATAAGCACCATGCGTGCGAAGAGTAAGGAGCAAGAAACACGGTTTCTTAGCCCTATATATAGAATCATACGATTCTCATCCAAGGTACGATTCACATAATCCCTAAACTCTTCAACCAAAACCTAAATTCGATTACTTACTCTCACGCCGGAGTCTAATCGGGGGAGACAATCCCTCGATAAGCCTAACGGTGTTGTTTATTTTCTTAGTACGCAGGTAACAAAGTGCTAAGGAACGAATTGATATAAGAGCAAAGCCCAACAACCAGGTACGCCCAACTTTTGTATCAACAAGTGGCGTCATCCGTGGGACCCTACTAAGAACTAGAATGACGAAACATAAGAATTCGAGCCAGCGGACTCCGCAGCCAGAAAAACGTGACCATCTGAGGAAGAATCAACAAGATCCAACCTCCAGACAAGTCGCTGGGACAACCAGCACACCTGGTCACCACGAGGCAGGGACAACCCAACCTCCCCCCGCGGTAGAACTACCCAGGATTACTTTAGAGGTCCCCAGCGTTGAGGAACTCCAACGCACCCTCTTCACCACTCCTCATCAGGCTACACCCGCAGTGAACAACACTGTGCCGCCAGGCGCTCCTGAACGGAACAGGGCGCCTAACACTGAGGAAGAAATTCTTGCAACAACTGAGGACGCACCGGATCTGACTTTGGGGAACTTTGTATCCCAAAATTATGAAACATTAACTGCCCTCATGCAAGAAGAAGCAACAAGAAGAGCAAACACGGACCTACAAGCCCGACTTAATCTTGGTCCAGAACGCGAACCATCACCACCACGCCACCCGCGAGGAAGACGTACAGAACGTACCTCTGTCCATGATAGGTTAGGTGCGGTACCTGACTCACAAAATTCTGGAGACAGCGGTAGGCGCACCAATGTCCATTCCAGACTTGGCAGTCGGGGAATACACGATCGATTAGGGCCTCAACATTCGCCAAGCCAAGGATCTTCCAAACCTGAAAGTAGGCGAATACAAGATAGATTGGGGAGGAGGAGATCCCCAAGCAGAGATCCCTCAGGCTCTTCTTCTGAAAGAAGCCGGCGCAAGCGCCGAAAGCGAGACTACTCTTCTTCCAGCGACTCCTCGGACAACGAGGACAAAGAAACAGGACATTGGAAGTCAAGAGGAAGACATCGCGAGGAGGAGAACGAAGATATGTCCCTCCCATGGCGACGCCAGAAAATTGACGCGTTTACGCGACGCATCAGCGATTACTCAGACCACAAACGCAGGCGCATGCCCGCTAACGTAAAAACATATGATGGAACAGGTGATCCTGACGACCACCTAAAAATTTTCGAGTCAGCCGCAACAATCGAAAATTGGCCACAACCTGTGTGGTGCCACATGTTTAATTCCACGTTAGTAGGAAACGCGCGCACATGGTTTAGCAAACTCCCACGTAGGAGCATTGGTGGATTTGAGGAATTACGAAAAGCATTCCGCCACAACTTCACCCAACGAAAGAAGTGCGCTAAAAATCCTGTAGAATTGGCAAGGGTGAAGCAACGGCAAGGGGAATCAACCAGCGCCTTTATGGAGCGCTTCAAGGATGAGTGCATACAAGTCAAAGCATGTCCCGAAATACTAAAAATTTCAGGGTTCATGAATGGAATTAATAATCCAGAACTCATCCGAAAGCTCAATGATAGAGTTCCACAGTCTTTCGATGAACTCACAAAACGCACCAGATCCTTTATACAAGGAGAAGCAGCTGCTGCGGATAGCAAAAAAGGATATTCAAACTATAGGCAACAAGAACAGCCGCGGAGACAATCCAATGATCAAAACAATAACCGCGGCAGGAACTACCGCAGTGGAAGAGACAACGACAAATATACTCCTCTCACTAAAACTCCAAGGGAGATATTTGCAACAGAAGGTGCGAACTTCCCAAAACCACCACCAATTAAAACGGCAGAAGAAAAACGCCAAGGTAGTGGATACTGCGAGTACCACGGCCAAAAGGGCCATACAACTAACGAGTGCGTCCAACTGAAACAACTAATCGAAAAATTAGTGAGAGAAGGAAGGATGGACCACCTCGTAAAAAACATCAAGGAAGGAAAAGAGAGACAGAGAAATGGAGGCAAGAAAGAACCCCCAAAGGAAAAGGCTGATACTATATACATGATACAATCATGGCAGCGCAAAATAAAGCAAAAAGTCAGCCAAAAATTCTCTCCAGAAAAAGAGATATCCTTCCCTACAATAGCTGCGGACAACGCAGTCGTGGAACCTCTGACCATTGAAATACATACAGGGGGACACGACATCCACCGCATGTATATTGATGGAGGAGCATCCGCAGACATTATGTATTATCACTGCTTCAAAAGGCTGCGACCTGAAATCCAAAGTCAGTTGACACCAGCTACAATGTCACTAACAGGATTCACAGGAGAAAAGATTTGGCCCATGGGGCAGTTACGCTTATTGGTGGTCGTAGGAGATGAACAACACTCAACCGCGACATGGATAAATTTTATGGTAATAAAGTCTCCTTCACCATACAATGGTATAATTGGAAGACCGGGAATATCATCCATGCGCGCAGTACCATCCACAGCACACGGAATGCTCAAATTCCCAGTTAAAGGAGGAGTGGTCACTCTCTACAACACAACAGTACCACCAAGAGAATGCATCGCAGTAACAACTGAAGCGGAGACTATTCCAGAACAGCGCACGGAAAAATCACCAAATTTAAAGGTCGCTATTCACCCAGATTATCCGGAACAACAAGTTTCGATTGGAGGATCTTTATCTGACAAAGGTAAAGCAGCCGTATGCGCACTCTTGCAAAAGAATCTAGACATCTTTGCATGGGAACCAAAGCATATGACGGGAGTACCTCGCTCTATCACAGAGCACAAGTTACAAATCAGACAAGGATACCCTCCAATACGACAAAAGAAGCGCGGCCAGGCACCAGATCGTGCAAAGGCTATTTTGGAAGAAGTACACAAGTTAGTAGACGCGGGCATCATGCGCGAAGTGTACTACCACGACTGGCTTTCAAACCCAGTTATGGTAAAGAAGAGCGATGGTAGTTGGAGGATGTGCGTGGACTTCACGGACCTCAACAAAGCATGCCCGCAGGACTGCTATCCACTGCCAGAGATAGACTGGAAGGTCGAGTCCTTATGTGGGTACCCCTTCAAGTGCTTCCTAGACGCATATAAAGGGTACCATCAGATCCAAATGGCAGTGGAGGATGAAGAAAAAACAGCTTTCCACACCAGTCAAGGGGTATACTGCTACACAAAAATGCCTTTTGGCTTAAAGAACGCAGGCGCGACATACCAACGGCTGGTGGACACAGCTTTCGAAAAACAAGTAGGCCGCAACTTGGAAGTCTACGTTGACGAACTTGTTATAAAAAGCCATACAGAGGACGAATTGGTGCGCGACATCGAGGAAACATTCCGAACGTTGGGGCGGATAAACATGAAATTGAATCCAAAAAAGTGCACCTTTGGCGCAACTGAAGGCATGTTCCTCGGATATTTGATAGAACCCGATGGAATCAAACCATGCCCAGAGAAGACAAAGGCTGTTATTGATCTCCCCTCCCCGCGCACACTCAAAGAAGTCCAGTCACTAAATGGAAAGTTAGCAGGGCTGAATCGCTTCTTATCTAAGTCAGCGGACAAATCCCTTCCCCTCTTTAAAACACTCACGAAGTGCACAAAAAAGGGAGACTTTCGCTGGACTAGCGAAGCAGAAGAAGCTTTTCAACAACTTAAACACCATCTGGCATCTCTTACCAAACTCGTCGCACCGCGACCAGGGGAAGAACTAATCATGTACTTATCAGCAACCCATGGAGCAGTTAGCGCAGTACTATTGACAGACAGAGACTCCGTCCAGACACCCATATATTTTGTAAGCAAGGCCTTGAAGAAAACAGAGATTAACTACAGTGCTATGGAAAAGCTGGTCTTGGCTCTAGTGTTCGCATCCAAAAGACTGCGCAGATACTTTCAAGCGCATCCAATAGCTGTAATCACTGATCAGCCAATTAAACAAGTTATCTCCAAACCGGATGCATCAGGACGCTTACAAAAATGGAGTGTACTGCTAAGTGAGTACAACATCTCATACAGGCCGCGCACTGCAATCAAAGGACAAGTCTTAGCCGATTTTATCGTGGAGAAGCCAGATAGCGACAGCCCAACATCTGCAGCTAAAACGGACCTACAAGAACCTTGGACACTGTTCACCGATGGATCCTCATGCGCAGATGGATCAGGCGCAGGCCTTATTCTTACAAATCCAGAAGGTATGGAATTCACCTATGCACTACGCTTTGAATTCACAGCCACAAACAATGAGGCAGAATATGAAGCCCTACTAACCGGACTACGTATAGCAATCCAACTGGTGTACGCAACCTAGAAGCAAACGTAGATTCGCGCCTAGTGGCTAACCACGTGCTAGGTGAATACGAAGCCAAGGATGACCACATGATCCAATACCTGGATAAGACAAAATCTTTGATCAAAAACTTTGATAGGTTCACAATAAAACAAGTACCTAGAGGAGATAACAGGAAGGCGGACGCACTCAGCAAGATTGCATCCACAAGCTTCGCACACCTTTCAAAACAGGTATTGGTGGAAACCCTAAAGAACAAGTCAATCTTGGATATGGAGATATCAACGGTGATAGAAGAACAAAATCCTACGTGGATGACACCTATCATCGAATTTATTAGCAAGGGAATCCTACCCCAAGATAATAAAGACACTCGAAGAATACGGCGCACAGCGCAACGATTCGAATTACGCGACAACGTACTCTATCGGCGATCTTTCTTACAACCATGGCTCAGATGTGTTGGACCCCTCCAAGCAGACTACGTACTCCGCAAAATTCATGATGGGTCATGTAGTATGCACTCAGGGCCACGATCCGTGGTGGCAAGCGCTCTAAGGTCAGGATACTATTGGCCAACAATGCACCGCGACGCACGCGATCTAATAAGAAAGTGCAGCAACTGCCAAGTACATAGGCCCATTCCGCGCCGACCACAGCACGACCTAACACCAATCACCTCACCATGGCCATTTTACAAATGGGGTATTGACATCGCAGGACCTTTCCCCGTCGCAGCTGGAGGAATAAAGTTCCTCATCGTAGCCATAGACTACTTTACAAAGTGGATCGAAGCAAAAGCAGTGGTGAACATTACAGGAAACCAAGTCAAGCGCTTTGTTTGGGACAATATTGTCTGCCGCTTCGGCCTACCAGGCGAGATCGTATCAGACAACGGAAAACAATTCTGTGATAACCCATTCAAAGATTGGTGCGCACAATTAAACATCACACAACACTTTGCTTCAGTCAAACACCCACAAACCAATGGCCTAGTTGAGCGCGCTAATCGCAGTCTGGGCGAAGGCATAAAAGCGCGCCTTGACAGACATAAAGGAAGATGGGTAGATGAGCTCTCGCACGTCTTGTAGGCGCATCGCACGACAATCAAAACCAGTACTGGCGACACGCCATTCTCCTTAGTCTATGGAACAGAAGCCGTCATACCAGCCGAGATAGGAATGCCAACTATACGCACGGCAGAGGTCAACGTCACAACAAATGACGAGGAACGGCGCATAGACTTAGATATACTGGAAGAAAGACGCGAACGCGCAGCTATACGTGAAGCAAAGGCTAAGGCAAAAATGAAAAAGTATTATGATGCAAAAGTCAAAAACACTTCATTCAGACCAGGAGACTTTGTTTACCGCGCCAATGACGCGAGCCACGTAGAAGACACAGGCAAGCTCGGACCCAAATGGGAAGGACCTTACGAGGTCACAGACGCGCTCGGCAACGGCGCATACAGGTTGCGCGATATGGAAGGTCACGACCTAGCGCGCACTTGGAACATCTGTAATCTCAAAAGATGTTACTTTTAGGCTACGGCCCTTACACAAACACACTCACACCCTACGAGGTGCCCAATAAGTGTTTGTCTTTCTTTTCTTTTTTAGGAATTATGTTTTCCATTTTTTCAATAAACTTGCAAGTATTAATAAAATGTTATGGTTTCTAGCTAACTCCATAGCGCACTTCTACTTTATTGCATATATGTCAATATTGTCTATCTTATATTTTTGCCTACATGGCGTGCATGCACCACTTAAAGACCCACGAAGGTATAAAGGATGAGTTAACCTACTAATTTACTCGTTGAATAAGAGGGTTGCAAACCCATCAACATTGGATCACGTATCCTTGCTAAGCGCCTTACTCTTGAGACGTCAAAGTAAGTTTCACACGCGCACCCCACGACGGATGCGCATATACCAAGTACACCGTACGAGCTTAGCAATATAACGAGCCAAGACACTTGGTCAAAAGTAAAACTTAGCAAACAATGCAAGTATACTTAAGTCACACACTTAAAAGACTTAGTCAAAAGTAAAACTTAGCAAACAATGCAAGTATACTTAAGTCACGCACTTAAAAGACTTAGTCAAAAATAAAACTTAGCAAACAATGCAAGTATACTTAAGTCACGCACTTAAAAGACTTAGTAAAATAATCAAACTTAGCAAACAATGCAAGTGTATTTAAGTTACGAGCTTATAACAAAATGTATCTTATTCCATATTTATTTACAAGGAAAAATACATAAGTTTACAAACAACCTATATGCTATGGCGATGATCATGGCTCTCTTCTGGAGCGGCGGAACTCCCCGCCTCCTTCAGCTTACTCAACGTTATAGCATCCTGGAGCGACACAGTTGGAACACTCACGGCAACGCCATCAGATCGAGGAAGGTGCGCAGCACCGATGCCGCACATCACAGCCTTGCCCTTAATACTCTTCTTTATGGCAACCCTTTGCTCGTGACGCTCTAGCACCTCCTTCAAGGGGACTTCCTTCTCCAGTGCAAAAGGCTTGAGGATATCACGGGGCCGCACAAAAACTGGGACTTGAAGCTGCGAGACATCAGGTTTGAGATAATAATCTACCTCCTCTTCAGCATTCTCCCCAAGATGACGCTGCAACGTCAGACCCGCCATGAGCACATCTATGGGGTCATCTTGGTCGCGCTCCAACCTCCCTATATGCGGCAACTCAAGAACCTTCAGCCCCGCCATCGCCTGCACCAGCTCGTCGTACGCCGTTGAGCTATAACCAGGAATCTCCGCCAAGTCTTTCTCCAACAACTTGGCCTCACGGAGCTCCTCCATGACCTGCGAACGGCCACGCGCCATCGCGCAGTGAACAACCTTCCCAAAGGCTTCCACCACCTCCGCAGACTCCAAAGTACTCAGAGCTGCCAGACGAAGCCCATGGCTGATCAACCACCTGCATTCACAAAGTGATAATAAAGTAAGATACGCAATAAGAGCGAATAAGCAAATTTAAAAGACAAGGGCGTAAGAATACCTGCGCTCGGCTATCACAGACATAAGATGAGGATACAGCTCCTCGTCATACTCGATGCTGAGGGCGCGCAGCTTCTCCTCATACATCACGAGCGTCTTCTCCATGCGCTCCTTGAACTTTTGCAGGCTAGCATAATGCTCTGCCCTTTTTTCTTCAAGATACGCCCTCGACCACGACGCTTTTGCCTTCACCTGCTCAAGCTTCGACCTCGCATACAGCAGGTCCGCCAAAATGCTCATCTTATCTTGGGCGATTTTCTCAGCATACGCCCTCGACTCCCCAAGCTCCACTTGCACATTCGCCAATTGTGCGCGGAGGGCCACCAACTCCTCCTCCTTCTGGGCTAGAGCACGGCTCTCCCCAGCATACTTTCCCTTCAGCTGAGCAACAAGCTCAGCTTGGCGGGCAGTGGTCGCAGCCAGCTCATCCATCAGCTGCTGCGCCTCACCACCATCAACAGCCTCGGTATTCCCCTCCTTGTTTTCGTTCTGCGGAGAGGAAACCTCATCGTCCTTCGCGTCGTCATCCCTACGGAACAAAGACAGTCAACAAAAAATTACAACAAGTAATTGCAAAAAAAAAAAAAAAAAAAAAAAGGAGAGAGAGAAGGAATGCAGACTTACAGAAACGGAGAAGCATCAGCCTTCAACCGTGCGCCGGAGGTCGAAGTTTCTTCCGCGTTCGACTCTGCGTCTTTGATGACGTGTCGACGCCTCTTGCTGGTGCCACTGGTTCCAGCCCCTCCCTTGCGCTTTAAGTTCTGCGCAACCTCTTCCCTCAGCACCTCCTCAGGTTTCAGGATCCGAATACTGTCAGATGACCCTGAGCGCGCCTCCTCGCGCGCCACTTCCACTTCAGGCACCGCCTCCACAGTGGGTGCCACCACTACCTCTGGACGGGCGTCACCACAAGTGGTGGCGTGTCCTCGGGGACTGTCGCGGGCAGAACAGTCAAACGCCCCGCGGTCGCTTCCAGCAAAGGCAGCTCCCCTTCCTTCAGAGGACGCACCCCTATGGTCACCTGCTTTGGCTTATCAAGCTTCACCACCGCGAACAAGTCCATCTCTGCACATACAAAAATGAAGCAAGAAAACAACGAAAGATTAGTTGGTAAATGCGCGAATATACAGAATGAAAAACTTACAAACAATTACAAAGGATGAACACCCACCCCGGCCATCCTCACTCAGGAAAGTGGGAACCTCATCTGCTGCGCCAAAATACGCGCGACTCAATCCTACATGTACCAAAAACTCCTCCGGATAGGGGTTAATGGCCAATCGATTGGCATCTAACGTCTGCGCGTCAGCAATCCTATAGGAACCGGGTGCGGGACGCCCATCCCTTGGTAAAGACGCCTGAGTATAAAACTCAAAATTGGAGGGAAAGACCACGTCGTCTACCCAAAAGAAATATTCCCTCCAATTCTTAAGGGCGTCAACCTTTTCCGTGTAACATTGAAACGCACGCGGGCGCTTCGCAAAGGACACCCAACCGTTTGACCACGTTGAGTGGTAAAAGGAGCGGAACAAGTCCACGGTTGGTTCTATCGCTAGTAAACGGCAGTTTACCTCAAAATTCGACACCTTCGCCGCACCTATACAGTGCAGCTGAGAGATGTGGAGGCGATAGTGATTGAGCAAATCGCTCAGAAATATAGATATAGGTACGCGGTAGTTAGCGTACTCGAAAAATTTCGTGTATAAACCTATCTTCCCTTCGGGGAAGTCGGCTATACACGCATCGACATCTGGCGCCTCTGGATGCACATCCAAAGGCACAAAATAGTCGGAAGAAAAGCGCATCACGTCCTCAACAGACAACGCAGAGCGAAACTCCTCTAATTGAGCGACCATGTTCATCTTAAAACTAAGTGGACGCACACAAAGATTACCTACAGAAGTTCAAAGGTTTTCTAGCAAAAACGCTCTCAAAATGAAGAAGATGAATAGTGGTTGTGTGTGTATTTTACTGTGTGGTGAAAATAAAGGGGGGCGGCACTCTTATATAGGGTGGTAAAAACCCTAATTCACGCCCACGTGGATCCCACTCACAGTAAACGTGTGGCTAGAAGATCAAAAGGTACAACACTTTTTCCCGAATCCCAAGTGATACGTGGACACCACCCCCGATTACCGAGGTAACTATTTTGAACCTGTTAGGTGCATTGCACCTCCAAAAAGGCGGTAACAATTTGTTCATTCTCCCGCCACGCTTACCGCTGCTTACATTAAGTCTAGTACCCGCGGCCACGTGCCGCGCATACTAGACTGGGGGGACATGATGACGTATAGCCTATATTTGGGCCGCAAGCCCAAATGATAGACATTACTTACACTTAAGCCCATCACGAATGGGCTACCATGACAAATGGTATGGGCCGCAGTATTAATACTTTGGGCTCATGAAGCACAAAGGCCCAATCTAACTCACCGGATATCCGATAAGGATTATCTATTCAAGGAATAGATATCCTTACCTCGGATAAGCACCATGCGTGCGAAGAGTAAGGAGCAAGAAACACGGTTTCTTAGCCCTATATATAGAATCATACGATTCTCATCCAAGGTACGATTCACATAATCCCTAAACTCTTCAACCAAAACCTAAATTCGATTACTTACTCTCACGCCGGAGTCTAATCGGGGGAGACAATCCCTCGATAAGCCTAACGGTGTTGTTTATTTTCTTAGTACGAAGGTAACAAAGTGCTAAGGAACGAATTGATATAAGAGCAAAGCCCAACAACCAGGTACGCCCAACTTTTGTATCAACAAGTTCTTTTTGGGTAGCTTTGCTGTCACAACTACAGAGTCGTGGAAAAATGTGTTTTTCGTATAGTAAACAAATGTTTTGCACCTAAAATTTATTATTATTATTATTACTATTATTATTATTACTATTATTATTATTATTATTATTATCGTGATTACGAGTACAACACATCTTTCTCTAAGTAGTTTAGTTTTTCTTGTGCTGAAATTTGGGTTGTCTAGATGCATACATGTGAGTTGTTCGGTACAACATTTTCTGGTTGTTTTAATGCAGAATTATATGATATTTTGTACAATGTTCAACGCAAAATTGTTTGTTTCATTTGGTGCAAAATTTCGTGGCAAAGTAGTGCCTATTTAAGGTTGTTTGGTGTGGTGTTGTTTAGCATTGTGCAACTAATTTAATAACATGAGAATAAATAAGTCGCTTGATTTTGTACCGAGTATTGTAAGTTTGGATGTCGCAAATATTCTGTTGTGAATATTGTTGCAAATAATCAAACTACGTATTATCTTAGAAAGATGAACAATTGTTAAGGCTTATTTGAACTCATATTGCTAATAATTAACGGGTTGTCATTATGTAAGAAATGACTATGTTCTGAACAAAACTGTGATGGACATTGTGAAATGTTAAGAAAGAACACACAAACAGATGATAACGAATTATGTTGGTTTATATAATTGACTTGAATAGTGTGATTGTCATCCAAAATGAGCTATCGTCCATTCGTTACATTGGGCATATTTTGATTGTGTGAAATGATTATACATTGATTCGATATGATTATAATCACATAATAAGTCGTGATAATCATAAGAGATTAAATGTGATTAACATAAAACATTCAAAAGGTGTGTATACACTAGTATGAAAATTGTGAAGTGACAAATTACTAATGGTCTTGTTGTCATATGTTTGTGAGAAAAATCTTATAAACAAGATTAATACGTTGAAAGGGAGAATCTTTCTATAAAATTCTAGAGATTGATTCCATGTGGGGGATTCCGGCCTAGCTAGATTCAAAAGGACACCAACATAGGTGAGGTTCTTGCCTAGTTGGAATACTCAAGAATTACCTGGAGAATGATATATTCAAAGAGTTGAATGAAACTCGAATTTGTACAGATATATTATGTTGATACGACAACTACTCTCAGCATGAATTATCTCTATTAACAATGTGAAGTCATAGAATAACATTGTGGATCTGCTTGCGAAATGCTAAATTAGGGAGTTGGTTAGAAAGTCGTGAAGAGGAATGGGACTAAAGCCCTTGAAAAGTTTATATGAAGGAAAACCTAACCCAACTGACTGGAGATCCCAAGATCCGGGTTCAAAGGACAACTTACTTGTATAAACTGAGGCCGCTGTGGGGGAATAATAAACTCCACATTTATTTAAGGGGGTTAGTAAACTTCCTAGGCGCTCCTAAGGGAATTGTGGGGGCACAATTTTTAACAGCTCTCGTAGAACCAGGCTAATGTTCATTGTCACACCCCCAATTTACCTGACTTGCAGCGGAATGGAATACCTGGGGTTGTCTGTCATAGCACCACAGTTACAGTTACATTGAACGACCTAAAGTGTCGTTTGGAAAAATACTTTGTTTGATCATTGAAATTATTCAGAGTTTACAAAATGAGGTCCCCAAAAGGTGTGGCATGTTTAGGAAAACAAGTCCTACTAGATCAAACGTTTACATAAGTGCATGAAATAATGGTGAGACGCGTCGACTCCGCGACTCCATAAAGGTCCAAATGCATGTCACATGAGCTACCTTAATAACCTGAAATACATTGCTAAAACGTCAACACGAATGTTGGTGAATTCCATAGGTTTATAAAATGTAATGTTGTACGGCCACCACAAGTATAAGTGCATGACAAAAGACACGTAAAATAGTACAATAGACCTTAAGCTCATGACCCCGAAGCTATAACTGATGAAATTATATGCCCCTCCCGAATGTTTTACCAGAACACTCCCAAAATGTCAAAATGAAATGCATCCGCTTACTGTTGGTAATAACTACCACGGATGGAGGCGTCACCCTCGATAGATCTATCCACTCACTCTCGCTTAATCGGCAAATTAACGGTCCATGATAATAAATAGGGGACTTTAACAGGTTGGTAAGGCAACTTAAGCAATGTACATATGTTTTGGTACTTGGGCTCGTACTAAAATAATTGATGCAATGTATTCCCCCGTGGGATTTGAAATCAAAATATTGTATTGAAAACGGGGCTATGAAAACTCACCTGATTTGATGGTACCATGAACATGTAATGAGCTGAAAAACAAGGCGCGCACACTAGCCGCAACCTAATATGAATGATGAATAGTAAAACGATAAATAGTGTTTTGATGAATAGTGTTTGATGAATAGTGTTTTTCCAAAGTTTGGGAAATGACCTGAAATGGTTGACAGTCTTCCCCTCTAAAAGGAACTTCGTCCCGAAGTTCAATTTATGTTGGTCTCTGAAGACGTATTGGTGAAAAGGTGATGATATTCGAGAATTCCAGCGAACTCTCACGATAGGAATTCGACTCTGCTTCAACTGTTCAACCTAACTGTCCATGATTTCTACTTGTTCTCCTACAAGGTTTATGTTTGACTTTGGGTTGGATTCATTTCCAAATGGAATTATGAGTGACTAATCTGAAAAGATGATAATACATGGTTGTGTAATCCTGTTGTTCTCTATCAAGGCTCAAGTCTGACGGCCACTAGGCCTACTCTGTCTGAAATATTACATGGTCCAGTGTATATCGGGTTTAACTTTCCAAGTTTTCTGAATGATATCATGCCTTTCCTAGGCAGAACTTTCCGCATAACTCTGCCTACCAACTTGAAGTTTTAATGGTTTACAACTTATTGAACTTGTAACTCATTCTTGACTTGTAGAAAATTTTTGGTTATTTCATGAATGCCTACTGGACTAGTGAGTTGAGCTTTTTCCGAGTTTGGCCCATCAATAGATGGCCAGCGCTTCTTAATGTTTTAAATGTGATACTGGTAATATATACTGTTGAATTCTGCCAGAACTCAAGTTTGTATGCTAGTTGGTCGATTCTAAAATGAATCTTAAATGGTCCAATATGCTAAAGGTTCAACCTCTCTTGTTATCCAATTTGTATCATGCCAATCCAAGGCAATGCTTTTAACTTAGTTTGTTCTCCCACTTGAATCTGGATGGTTTGTTGTTCAGGATACCCAATCCAATTGATGTGTGTTATGTACCAACTTAATTTCTGCCAGTTTCTCACTGTTGGTGTGATAACTTTTGTTGTAGATGAATTTGATTTATGTTAAATGATTAGTCCAACCATTTCTAGGGTCAATCACTCATGCTCTGAGCATACTTTCCTATGTTTGAATTGTTCTCTCGCTTTGACCATCGGCCTGAGGATGATAGGTGATGTTCACATCTAAATGGGTTTCTGAAAGAAATCCTGAAATGATTGATTGAAGTCCAAGGTGAATCGGTTTTCTTAACAGGAATAATTGAAATGGGTACAATAAATCTTTGTGACTAATTCCACAACGTTCGGTCCTTCGAACTTGGCGTTATCTGAAAGGGATAGAATATTGGTAACAATTTGATTCCTTGTGTTTTGTTCCAACGGATGGTAAGACATATGTTTTTCTTTACCTAGTAGGCTTGGTCTCCACTACTGAAGTTCATGATTAATTTGTGAGGTCCTTCCTAGTTCCTTCATCACATATTCCAAATATTCTGGAAATTTGTCTCGCGATTGTGAGTTTTGGTTGAAATCCTTTTTCTGAATAAACAAATTTAGAAAAATGGAGCAAATGATTTATTTAGTAATATTTTTCCTGCTGATTCAAAATTTCAGTAGTTATGAAATAGAAAAAAAAAATGTTTTCAAACATGTTGTGATTAAGACTGCTTACCAAAGTTTGATGTCTATGTATATTTCTCATTGTACAATAGTATTGCTAAAGATTGACCAAAAAAAAAAAGATAGTTGATTGGTTCTAAACGGTCAACTAAGTTCACCAGGTAATGGTCAACCAAGTCAAATGTCAAAAACCAACTAACCAAGGAGTTTAGGGAATCCTCGGGTCGTTAAGTCCCGACGAGGCGTGCAATAGTATTTGTGAACGTTTTAAAGGATCGGGTGATTAATCAGAAAGGTCAGGAATTTGATTATTATGGTTATACTACGAGATAATGATGGAAAATGACTTATAAACACTTAACTAATAATTACTGATGATCAGATGATTTAAAAACGCAATTTAACCTAAAAACGCGCGTTTTAATTACAAATAAATGCGAACGCGCAAATAAAAAAGTGAAACGGGAGTAAACAAAGTCCTACGAATGTGAAATTTATATTTTTACAATCCTAATGACTTAAGAAAATTTTTAGAAAAAGAAAAATAATTTTTACACTATTTAATTAATTACTATTAATTAATTACTAATTATTAATTACTTTTTAATTAACTAAATTACCCTAAATTACTAATAACTATGAAAATTAACTAGAAAAATGAAAATAAAATTTAGAAAAATCTAAAATAATATAAAACTAATTTTTAAACAGAAAAACTATTTTTCCTAACTTTTAATTAATTATTAGTAATTAAAAACTATTTAATTAATTAATTTAAATTAAACTAAATTATAAAAAATACTAAATGATTACAGAAAATTCTGAAAAAAATCCTAAAAATCTATTATGATGCCAGAACCCTAAGAAAAATTTAAGAACAATTGTTGCTTATAAATAAGCAGAAAATAAGCTAAGATAGCTTAAATAGAAGCTATCACTTCTAATTTTTTTTGTCTTTTTCAAATTTTTCTTTTACCAAACTGTTTAACAACTAAAAACAAACACTTTTTGCAAAGGGACTTTTGCTAGGGCTTATTAATGAGCTGTGAGTATGCAAATAAGCTTAACAGTGCTTATTTTGAGTTTATGAGGTACAAAAGCTTATCAAACAAGCAACTAACTGAGAACCATGAGCCCAATAAGCTAATACTACTGAGATGTAATGAAAATAAGCAGGAAAAGCTGAAAAAGCACAATGAACAAGAAGCTATACTTAAATAAGCAATTCACAACCACCTGTGAACAACTCAGGCCTGCAGTTAATCTTAAGGCCACAACAAGCTTATGAAATGAGCTGATAAACACCAACTAAGGCCTGAGATTACAAGTTGAGGTGGTAGGCTTTCCAAAGAACCAAGAACCAGGTCCTAGGTCATACTATATCACAAGTTACAAGCCTAAGAGTTTGGGCTTTCAACACTGATTTACTCAGTGTTGATTCTTGAGGGCAGGGGACAAAGATCACCAAGTAAGCTAATTAGAATAAGCTAAACCCACAAACAAGCTAAGAACTAAACATCATTTCTGCTAAAGTGCTCAAAATCCCAAGGGATCAGCAGTGGGGTCCACTGATAAGCCAGAGGTGGTCAAGAGAATTGGTCAGAACATGGGTGCAGGGGAGGTGACTCTCCCTGCAGTCTACTTTTAGCTTATGCACAGGCTTGATAAAAATTCTAAAAAATGAAAAAACTACAGGACACTTTAGATTAGGTGATAGACTATAAACCCACAAAATTTCAAGTCCTCACTTGTTGTTGAAAAATCAGGAAAATTGTCCCAAGTTTTGAAAAAACTGAGTTCACAAGGACTTTTGACTTTTTTAGAAATCCATCTAACTGACTTTTGTGAGATTCAAATAATCCTAGATGACTAATGTTGATGTAATAAGCTTAAATGAAACTACTTTAAGCAATGTAACTAAGATTGCAAACCAAAATGATGATTTGGCCTCCCTAACACTTAACAGTTAAGCACAATCAAGGTGACAAGATGGAATTGACTTTTTTAGCAAGTATCCTACTGATTTTATGTTACCTTAGAACCCATGCAACCTGATTAGATATATAGACACAGCAATCTACAAACTAAACTACCACACACACCTTTGACACAGTTAATCCAAACACCCCTAATCAGCAAACTGAGTGGAGAATACACTTAAACAATCAAAGTTCCAATTATATCAACTAAAGCATATAATTAAACTAAGTTAAATTACACCTAATAATGCATAATTCACTTTTAAATAACAAATAAAACCATTAAATTAATTTATGCTAAAATTTTGAGAAGTTCTTACAAATTTGAGCCAAGCCACAGAACCAGTGAATACCAAAACCATAAGTTTACAACCTATATGCCCCCAAGGCTCTAAACCAATCCAACTTCCATTCCTTTTCTTTCTGAATCAGCAGTCTAACATCTTCAATCTTGCTTTTCTTTCTTTCTCATCTATATATATATTTTTTTTCTTTTTCTTATTGAATAATTTGTTTTTGTGTTTTCCTTTTCGCTCTGAGAACTAAAGTGAGTATATGAAAGCTTAAGAACAACAACACAACTTTAAGCTAGATTTAAAAAAAAAGAAAATTGAAACTACAAGTAAACTTGGGATAAGAAAATCTCTGAGAAACTTAATTTGATTACTGAGAAGAGTTACAAATTACACTAGTTGCTTGAATAAAATTGAAATAACTACTACTACTTGACTATTTTTTTCTCCTTAACTAACTGCCTCCAAGGCTTACAAATGAAATATACTTATACTAATAAAAATAAAAATAAAACACTTGAACTAGGCTTTGTCTTCTTTTTGCACTTTTGTACCCTTTGTCATCCATGTCTTCTGCTTCTTTGTTGTCTGGGAGTACTTCTTAGCGATTGATTGGACCACAGCAGACCTAGGATTTGGTGATATAAGGTGGGAGGAGGGGGTAATAATTATGTTGGGAGTTGACTTTGGTTGTTGTGGTGGAGTAGGGGGGCTGGTAGGATGGTGGAGAGTGGAGGGGGGGGACAAGTTTGTTGGAGTAGCAGAGGTAATGGGGGGTTGTGTGTTTGGTTATGGCGGGCAAAAAAGGTTAGGGGTGAGGGTTGACCAAGGCTGACCCTGGTTGGTTTTATTTAATAAAAAAAAGGTGGGTAAAGGTTTTGGGCAAAGGGTGGTGATGGGCTAAGGGTGTTCATGTTTGGATTTGGTTTGGTTTTATTGGATTTGGTAGAAATACAAAGGGTCCGTTTGGTGTGTATACATTTTAATCACAAGGACCAATTTTGTAACTTAGGATTTATTGTGAGGGCCAAACTTGCCAAATTTCCAAAATATTCCAGGGACCATAATTGTAACATTCCAGCAACATAAGGATCACAAAAGATATTTTCCATTTAAAAAGTGCCCAGGGACTGATTTCGCCAAATTCTAAACTGCAGGGACCAAAAGTGTAAATTTTCCAAAGTTTTTACCTAAGGATGAATTTTGATAATATTTGACTTATAAATGCCTTAGGTTGACTTTTCTTTCAAAACATATGCTTAGGGACTAGTTTTGTAAATTTTTGTAAGTCGGGGGACTAAAACTGCCAATTATGTAAACTTTGCTCATTTTTTATTGTTTTTGCTCATTTTGCATTAGAAACGTATAAAATACAATCCCTGGGATATTTTAAGTATTTTGATGCATTTCTGAGCGTTTTCGGATGTTTTGGCAGTTTAAATACGACAAAAATGATGAGTGTTTGAGCACTCATCAATCGTACTTGTTCAAAATAGGAATTTCAGAAATCGTTTTTCCACAAGGTATGTGATTTATGTAAACGCATCAACTTTATTTAAAAGTGAAAACACTAACAAGGATAAAATGGTAGAATAGGAAATGTTCGCTTAAATGCATAGATGTCTAACATTTAGTTCCTGAGGTTGGATAATGCCTATTGGTGGTTATCAGGCATAACTACAAGCATAGGTATTTATACTAACTTAAGTCCTGAAATAGTTTATCGTTGTAATTGGCAAGGCGAACGTATCACTTGATGTTGTGTCGATGAATGTCTATTCTGTTTTCCCATGTAGATGAGGAGATATGTTCCGGTTTGATCCCTTGCTTGGTATGAAGGTGAGGTTATCGGAAATTTCTAGAGACATAATGCCTTAGAGGAATCTACATCGATATTCTTGATTCAAACAATTGTCCTTTGTGAAAACTTACAGCAGGAAAGTTTATGTATGGATGAGGCCATGTTTAAATGAAATGCTCTACAGTCACAATTAGCAGCTTGGTTTATTTTTATTGTGTTGTCCTGTGGATATTTATATTGAGTTCAATCCTGTAGCTCAGTCTAGCTAGTACCCTTAAATGATAGAATTTGACAACTAAGTCAGAGATGATGATTCGGATGGTCTCGCAGTATCTTAGGATTGTTGTTGAGTTATGAATTCTCTCACTATATACTTCTAGTCCTGGTTAGTAGTTCTGTAATCCTTTCGTTGCTTTTATTGTATAGAGGAATCCTGCATGTAATTGATATAGAAAGTCTCTCCTAGGGAAGTCAATGGGAAAATCCAACTTAATGGCTAAGTGAGTGACAGGTAGGGTAAGTATCCAGGGATAGTTCGGCAAAAGGGATGTTTATGGAAGAGTTCCTTTGTTTACAAAACTTTTAAATGAAGATTGTTATCAACAATCCTTTGAAAAGGTAATTATTTCCTTCATGGCATAATCCTTCCTGAATTTTACATAGGTGATCAGGCTATGTACAATTGAGGACTAATGATGCGATGTTAGATTTTGTCAAAATATCATAACTTTCCTCAAAAGTTTTAGATGGTGTTCAACGCATTGTTATTAAAATGGTATCCTGATATTTTCTTTCAAGTAACATGAAAATTGCCTCGCGTAATAATAGTAAATACTTGGTGTAATGACAGAAAAATCAATTTATAGGATGGTAATAAAATAGCTTACTTCAGAAGTTTTTCTGTAAAACAATTTCCCCATATAATAGTAAAATAGCTTGAATGGTGTATTGGATACGTGGGTGAATCTTGTCGAATGGTAATAGTCTACTAATTCATCAAAAACGAAATCAGCCTAATCCCTGATAAGACAATGCTAAAATGTTGTGAAACGATTGAAGTCTGAGCAATTAGGATAGAAATGGAGTAAACGATGGTTATGATTATCACAGAGGTAACAAAGGATAGATACTACATTGGATAGAAAAGTGCTTAATACAACTAGGTTATGTCATCTTACCAACGGTAAGTACAAAAGGAAAGATACAACCCTAATGGGCTCGAACTACGGTTTATATATTGAAACAAAGCTCCTCCTGCTGAAACATTGTTGTTATCCTTGATGTTGCTAATATCCCGGCGGTTCTCTTTCAACAGCTCACACTATTCCTCGAGCGATTCAGTCTTGATTCCAAGTTCCTGATTTTCCTTGTTATTTAACTCCGGGCAGTCGTTCTTGAAATGCCCTAAGTTTCCACATTTGAAGCAACTCCCTGGGGTCTTCTGATTTGTGAGTTTCCTACAGTCTTCAGTCCGATGACCCTGCTTCTTGCACACTCCACATGGTTTACTGCAATGATCTCGGTGATGTTGATTACACAGGTTGCAGTAAGGTAACTTTCTAGTATACCTTCTCTTTGTGTGCGGTTCTGCAGCAAAGGCTCTATTCAGTTCTTGTCCTTTGGGTGATTGTTGACCAGCATTGGAACCTAGATTGTTGTTCCACTTCCTTTTATTGTCACTATTGTTTCCTGATGTCTTGGCATGAACTATGAGTTCTTTTGCTTCGATCGCCATTTTGATAGCTTCGGACATGGTATCGGGTTCCCATGCGATGACCAACATACGAATTTCATGGGAGAGTCCCCCGATGTACCTTTCAAGTTTCTTGCTTTCCAGTTCATCCATTGCAGAACCTAGTCGTGTTAATTCATGAAAATGAGTAGTGTACTCGTCAACATCATTTCCTACCATGGTAAAGTTTAGTGTTTCCTGTTCCTTTGCTCGTAATTCATTTCCTACACCAAATGTTATACTCATCATCCTTCTTAGTTTCTCCCAAGAGTGTGAGTAGGCAGCATCAACTCCCACCATCTTAATATGTTTGGTCCACCATTCCTGGGCATGATCCTGAAAAGTGCATGTGGCGAACTTAACCTTGTCTTCCTTACGACAGTCGCCACATTGAAATATTGTTTCTATTTCTTCAAACCATTTGAGAAATTCCTTTATGTCTCTAGTTCCGCTAAAGGAGGGACGATTGCACCCCATAAATTCCACGTGAGTAAGTTCCTTAGTGAGGGCAGTGGCTATGTTCTTGGCAATGACTTGTCCAACAGCAGCTTGTGTCATGCTTGGAGTGGTTTGCTTAAATCTCCCTTCATCAATCATAAGAGACCATGAGGATCTAGTTAATCAAAGTTATCATATTCACAACACATGAATATAATACATGAAAATTTCGGTCTATGTGAACCGATATCACAAATAGCACAACCATTTCTTACATAGTAGAGTCACACTTGATATATTTGTTTGTACAACAATCAAAAGACAACAAGTTCTTTAGACTATGTCCCACACTTTCTGTGGCTAGGATAATAGTAAAAGCTAGTAAGGATATAAGTCTGGTCTAGAGACTTCCTGGTGTCCCTCTGAGTGAAATCAGGTTTGTGGCATCATAAGGTCGAGATAGTCCTGAACTAGTGTCTGAAGTTGTGCATCTATCAAATCCTAGATAATGTAGGTTCTGAACCATTCATGAAGAATCTGTGGATGTTCCTGTTGAGTCCGTGATATTGGTATTATCTACTAGGTGTTATCTAGTCCATGGCAAGTGGGAATGGAAAAGGAAAATGACAATGATGGTACTAGTGAATGGAATACTACCCTCTTTCGCGCTACCTCGCGACATCTAAGAGGTAAAACTAAAGTACGCATTATAGGAAGACCAATAGTGTAATAAGTAACTGATGGTGGTGGTAGTACCTGAATAGTGAGTGCTCTACTAGTGATGGAAAGAAACATACCATCTCCCTTGAAATAAACAATCTAATATGTCCATTAAAATTAAGTCTGAATACTCTACCAAAAGGCATTCTATGTATGGGCTGAATGATAGGAAAACCTTGTTCCTATGGCAAATCAATAGTGCTAATGGTGGTGTAAGTGCAACTGGTGGTATAATGGTAGTGGAAGATGACAAGGCATCTTCAATGTCGGAATCCGATAAAAGGATGTCAGGGTGAGTATCTGAAGACATGTCACTTATGAACCAGGTCAATAAAATGATATATATATATATATATATATATATATATATATATATATATATATATATATATATATATATATATAAGTATAAATAACTCGCACAGGGTATGTATGAAACAACATGTATCATGATTATGCACTTATGATGAAATGATGAGATGCTATGATGATGCGGTTATAGTCTAGGGTCCAAGATACATCCTAGTTCGCTATAACCTTAGCTCTGATGCCAATCTGTCACACCCCCAATTTACCTGACTTGCAGCGGAATGGAATACCTGGGGGTGTCTGTCATAGCACCACAGTTACAGTTACATTGAACGACTTAAAGTGTCGTTTGGAAAAATACTTTGTTTGATCATTGAAATTATTCAGAGTTTACAAAATGAGGTCCCCAAAAGGTGTGGCATGTTTAGGAAAACAAGTCCTACTAGATCAAACGTTTACATAAGTGCATGAAATAATGGTGAGACGCGTCGACTCCGCGACTCCATAAAGGTCCAAATGCATGTCACATGAGCTACCTTAATAACCTGAAATACATTGCTAAAACGTCAACACGAATGTTGGTGAATTCCATAGGTTTATAAAATGTAATGTTGTACGGCCACTACAAGTATAAGTGCATGACAAAAGTCACGTAAAATAGTACAATAGACCTTAAGCTCATGACCCCGAAGCTATGACTGATGAAATTATATGCCCCTCCCGAATGTTTTACCAGAACACTCCCGAAATGTCAAAATGAAATGCATCCACTTACTGTTGGTAATAACTACCACGGATGGAGGCGTCACCCTCGATAGATCTATCCACTCACTCTCGCTTAATCGGCAAATTAACGGTCCATGATAATAAATAGGGGACTTTAACAGGTTGGTAAGGCAACTTAAGCAATGTACATATGTTTTGGTACTTGGGCTCGTACTAAAATAATTGATGCAATCTATTCCCCCGTGGGATTTGAAATCAAAATATTGTATTGAAAACGGGGCTATGAAAACTCACCTGATTTGATGGTACCATGAACATGTAATGAGCTGAAAAACAAGGCGCGCACACTAGCCGCAACCTAATATGAATGATGAATAGTAAAACGATAAATAGTGTTTGATGAATAGTGTTTTTCCAAAGTTTGAGAAATGACCTGAAATGGTGAGTTGTGACATTCATGACCATAACGAACATAACTATGAGAACCAAAAAGTGTCAAGGAGATATTTATGTAAAATATATATTGTCGTCTCCATAAATAGCAGACAGTTCAAAGACATAGCGTTCTACTGGCAGCTAGGAAGCTAAGTATATTTCATGAGGGAAGGTACAAAGGGTAACACGTACCTATATTATGCAAATATCAACTGGAAAACTCTATTACAACTTTGTGTCCATGATATTCGTTTCCCTTATCAATTTCATTCATGTGAGGGATTGTTGGAAAAATTGGTCATATTGTGGGTTTGAATGACAATTGATGGTCATCAAATACACTAATGGGTGTTGACACAAGAGTTAATGTGTGGTCAAATGTAACGGCTGATTTAATTTTGTGTTCATGCGCCATTAGTATAATTTATTATTGGTCCGTTTTCTATCATTCCCTTTGCCTATTTATTTAGGGCTTTTCTCATGCTAGATACACCGAAAAACATTACTCTATCGTCTCCTTTCATAATATTTAGATTTTTTGTGTATCCATTCATAATAAAGGGAAAGCACAATTTTGGTTCGCCTTAATAACCTGTTTGTGCTAACAGAGTTATCCGTTGTTGTTGTTGTATCATGGGAGATAGATGTTCACGATTCTCAAGCACCGTGAAAAGGATGAATCAGTTTTAAGGAAACTGTAAGCATCATAGGCCTCAACACTTTGCTTGTTTGTGTTTTTGAGTCTCCACGATAATATAATAAATATGAAACTTGTAGTATTGGATCTATAAATAAAGTTGAGTGACTTTAGTGGAACACTTGTAAAAGTTAGTTATTATTAAGCGAGTTTTCCCCTCTAATTTACTAATTTACATAATTTTAACTAACATTAGTCTTGGACACTTCATCTTTTAAATTAAACTTAGAAAGGCTCATAGGAAAAAGAGGTTCTTTTAATAGAAAGTCATAACCTGGGTCAACGAAAAATTGACGGTTCAATCTGATTCTCAAACAAGCTCAATCTGATTCTCAAACAAACAAAAACCCGATCAGATTCGGCCCATTCTCTGAACAGGTTCCCGTTTCAACCGGTTGAACCGATCTGATTAACCTGAATTTTAAAACATTGAATCGGATATACTTGCTTTTTCTCTTACATTTCTCTGTTTCATTAGTAGGTTTTATTAGCCGGTATACATTAAAAAAAAAAAAAAAATGCAAAAGTGATTGTATTGACTACGTGTAGTATTTTACTTGCTTGTATAGTTGCGTTGACTTGATCTAACCGACTAAAATATTCAACTTAAAAATATATATATAATAAAAAATAATAATAATAATAAAAATAAAAAAACTTGGAGAACACTCTTCTGACTTGTCAAACAAATCTCCACAAAACCCCACCCTACCACCTTAATTATTTCCTTAGTTTCAGATCATCAATTCATCATCGTAACAAACCATGTTTTCATACGAAAATCTCCCACCACCAAAAACAATCTTAACCACAGCGGCCTCTTTAACCGCCTCAGCCGTCCTGTTCAAATCATTAGCAGCCGACATTATTCCGGTCGACATTAACGAATATTTCAAAACATGTTTCCAACGTTTCTCATCAGAGCTCACTATTGTCATCCAGGAATCCGATGGACTTACGCCGAATCATCTCTTCGAGTCTGCGAACATTTACTTGGGGAGCAAGTTATCTCCCTTAACTCGCAGGATCAAAGTCCAAAAACCCGAAAAGGATAATGAGTTTACTGTCACGGTTGATAGGAACCAAGTTATAGTGGACGTGTTTCAAAATGTGAAATGCAAGTGGGTTCTGCAGAGTGAGCGAGTTGAAGCGGGACATAACTCGAATGCTAGGTCGTCCGAGATTAAGTACTTTGAGTTGAGTTTTCATAAGAAGCATAAGGAAACAATGTTGAGGAAGTACTTGGGTTACGTCGTAAGGAAAGCTAAGGAGATTGAGGAAGAGAATAAAACAGTGAAGCTGCATACGGTAGATTATAATGGGACGGATTACTGGGGCTCGGTTGTTTTGAACCATCCTGCGACGTTTGAAACCATGGCTATGGATGAAGAGAAGAAAGTTGAGATTATGGAGGATCTTGATTTGTTTATAAGGAGGAAGGAGTATTATAGGAGGGTTGGGAAGGCGTGGAAGCGAGGGTATTTGTTTTATGGACCACCTGGTACTGGGAAGTCGAGTTTGGTTGCAGCTATGGCTAATTATCTTAAGTTTGATGTTTATGATTTGGACTTGAGGGAGGTGCAATGTAATTCGGATTTGAGGAGGTTGTTGATTGGTACGAAGAATAGGTCTATTATTGTGATTGAGGATATTGATTGTAATGTGGGAGTGCAGAGTCGAGAACTTGACCAAAAACCAAATGATGATGATAAGGTACCTAACAACCTACATTTCATATTAAGGTTGGAATATATCTGTAGTTTGGTTTATGCTAAAGCTAGTCAAAAACATGTTGAATGATGAAATGTTACTTCAATTTAGTGATTTACAGATTGCTCAATAATTTTAGTTCACAGAAAAAGTAACCAAAAACATGTTGACATATATCGTTGGCCTATAAAGTAGTTTTAATAGTTAGGACCTTAATTAAAGAAGTTTAATAGTTGAGTAGCCTTCTTATATGTTATCCGTATAATTTATGCATTAAATTCACACTATATGCCACTATCTACACATTCGGCCTATTTGACCCATTTTTCTTAAGCTAATATTTTTTTGCCCGTTTTATCCTTTTAAGATAAACTTAAACCTTTACCGGATTGACCCATGCTTGAGTGAACTTCATAACATATTACCTGGATGGCTGAATCTCAGCTGATAGCAGCAACATTGATTAATGTTTTATTTGCTTTGGGTTAGATAACTTTGTCAGGGCTGCTCAACTTCATTGATGGGTTGTGGTCGAGCTGTGGGGATGAACGGATAATCGTGTTCACAACGAATCACAAGGACCGTTTGGATGAAGCATTACTGAGGCCCGGTCGTATGGATGTGCACTTAGAGATGTCTTACTGTACTTATGGTGGGTTCAAAGTACTTGCATCTACTTATCTGCAGGTTAAGGAAGAGGAAAAGTTGGAAGTGTTTCATGTAATCAAAGATCTGTTGGAGAAAGTTAAAGTCACGCCTGCTGAAATTGCAGGAGAGTTGATGAAAAGTGAGAATGTGGAAATGGTGCTTAAGAACGTTGTTCAGTGGCTCCAAGTGAAGGAACAGATAAACAGCACATGACTACTAAGTAATAATTGACAAGTATAATCATCATAATGATTATAGGGGTGATTATAATTACTAATTTTTTATTTTATTTTTTTAACTTTTTTGAATGATCATTATGATTAAATAATTGGGTTACTATTTTGAATAAGGTATGGATATCTTCGCTGCAACTCGATGCAGCCACTTTGCTGCACTCACAGCCATAAAACATCAACGTTTCACTATGAAAACACCATTTCCTTTTCATGTTAGCAACTTTCTATTTCATGGCAAGTGTTCGATTTAAAACCACAAAAGACTGAGATGCTATGAGGTCAACTTTAGTGAAAAATTGCATAAAATTCATTGATTATTTGATTTCTAAGTATCTCAAACGTAAGTATATGGCACAGTGATGCTTGTTGACCGACTGGATTCATGGAAACTAAATGAAGATGTTCAAGAGATATATGAAGAGCTCTTAAATGCAGCGAGTTGTCTGCAAATCATTTCAGCTGATACATACCCTTTGCATAAAAGGAGGTTGTAAAGCATATCATGAATACATTTTGTTCAGATTTTGACCTTTTTGTTGACTTTTTTATTTAACCCGTTAGAAATCAAACACACTCCAAGTTGACACATTTATAACTTTATAAGTAAACGGATCTAAATTGTTACATCTATCTAACACATTCTGGTACAAGTTTAAATAACTGACCTCGGATTCTTCCCTCAACGTTCCGTTATCCTAATTTCAGTTTTGAAATAAACCATACAGCACCGCTTCTGCTAGAAGCCACCAGTGACTGCAATATATCTGCATTCTCATAAACGCTTGGTGGCTACATTAATCTTTACTAGAACGGTACCAGCGCAATGCGGCGGCGGGTACCCTTTGACTAAATTTTGTGAGAAGCAAATGTTTTTCATTATGTAATAGAATATTACTCTCAGAGGTTGTTATTAATTCTGTTATTTCTGTTAAGTTTGTTGTAATTCTGTTATAGTTAGAATGAGTGTTTGCCCTAATTGGGACTATTCTATAATTAGTAAGTTTGAGTCTGAATTTTTAAGTCTTACTAATTATAGAATAGTCCCAAATGCATTATAATGTAGTAGTATAGATAACAGTTTACAATAACCCGTGGTAATTTTTGATGATGGCTGTCTTACTTAAAAGTTTAGTATATTTCTCTCTTGGTCAAATGAACAACTTAGTTATATACTTATATATGATATTCTGTCCGGGGATTTCAAAAGGCATCATACTTTGCACTTACAGTGTATCGATTTTAACAACTACAACAATCAGTGGAGAGACCTTACTTCTTGACAGATAAACATGCATTAGTAACCTATCGTGTCTAAACCACTTGTAAAATTATGTTATGTGAAATATGATCATGCTTTGGCCAGTTAAAAACTTAAAAACACTTTAATTTGAATTCTGAAACTCTTACATATGATGTCATGTTGGCTACTGGGCTCCATTAGTGGTGGTTTTCATCATTGCATATAGCTATTTCCAGCCATCATGCTGACCAGGTAGTTCACTGCATACTTACATAGTAAGAAATGAACAAACCCAATATCATCATACCTCCAAAAAACACTTATAAAGAAATGGCATGGTTCATGAATACTAATTTACTAGACACATTATCATTAAAGTTAACCCAGCAGAGCACATATTGTCTGATACAGCTAAAAAGTAATCTAATCAAGTGCTCATGTTTTTCCTGGGTTACCATAACAGTTAGCAATAGAAAGGAGGTCAAGAAAGCAGAATGATTTTGTTTGTTCAAAAATTTGAAACTGCATGTAGCGACCATTGTAAAATGACTAAAACCCAGTTAATCAAAAAATTGCAAGTATGCAAAAAGCGAAAACATCTAAAACCCAATTGATCAAAAAAGTGCAAGTATGCAGAAGGTGAAAACATAACCTGGTACCTCAGCTGCTCAAAAAAGTTACCTCATAAGTGTCCAGCTACATATGCAGCTTATGCAGGGACCTCCCTCCTGAGTCCTGCCAAGAACAACAATTAAGTATGCCACTATTGAGTTGATGAAATGGAAAGTTTAAGAACAGAAGTACTGTTTCTTCTTTTAAGTTTTATCTACCATTTATCTCTCATAATAAATTATGTACCAACTGTTTCAGACAACTATCATGTGACCTTCAAAATAATTGACCATTAAAAACAATAAAACTTATATGTTCTTATTAGAACATTGTTATGAAATGTTTTCTGCAGATAAAATGTAGCCCTGCAACTTGATATTGCCGGTAAAATCGAGTGTTTGACCGAAAAAGACGGATATTCATGGACCGTTGGACATTGGAGTATCAAATATCCCTGATGACATACAAATCTAGTAATTCCACTTGCAAAAATCTCCACAATGACATATAAATCTCTTCAAAACACTAATAAACTGTCTAAGAAATGCATGTATAGGAATATGATCGGCTCAGGACATTCACATAAATAGTTTAAGTTTGCAGCCAAATAGATAACATCATCTGCCTTTGAATATTAAGAAAGACTACAACAGGTGCATTTTAACTTCTAAAGTGATACAATGAACTCGCATCGCTTACACTGATACATATTTTGAACTCGTATTGAGTAACTTTCTAAAAAAAAAAAACCTTCAAAACTAATAGGTCTTCCTGCTTTTCAAAGATAAGCAGATATACACAAGCATAGAAATAGAATAGAATTTTATAGGTCAACATTTTCATGCGATTCACTCTATGAAAGCTTGATACAAGGCTTTGTGAAAGTGATAAACAAGACAAAGTCTAAAATACTTACTTATTTAAGACTTGTGCCTAAAAATTTATACAAAAAGAATTTCACTTTTCACATTCCATGAACACTTTTTACTAAATTAATAATAATCATAATTTCAGAAAGTGGACAACTTTACTTGATACAAGTCATAATTCCAATAACAGCAAACACTCGACTTTAAGATGAAAGTCATATGGCAAATATAATTTCAACATTCAACCTGTGCTTCTCTGTTCATAAATAATCGGTCCAGTCTATAGTTTGAGACTCTTATTGGCTTCCTAAACTAAATATGCTTGTCCTGTACATATAATCGGATTTCGGCTAACCACACTAAACCTTATCTAATCTATTGTCTAATAAGTCATGCCTGAACAAATAGATCTTAGGCTTGAAATCATGATATTACGAAACTACTTATATATCAATTCTCCATTATGAAATATAGTCCTTTATATTTTACTGAAGTCATCAGGCATCTAACTTAAACAGATTTTTATAATACCATACATAAAAAAAATTGACATAATTATTGCAGATCAAGAAGACCAAAACACCAAAAGCATAAAACTTACAGTCTCACTGTCACCTTAAGGTTACAATGAGGAGTGTGATGTTATGCCATTCAAACAGTCTGATTATCATGGTATTAGCAAATTTGGAGCCATATTCATTCAAGGTATTAAGTTCACGAAAACGTCTCAGTTTCAAACTATCAAATTCAACAGACAATTACTCAACTTATTTACACTAATCAAACATAAAACTTATTTGCTGAACTAAGTATAAGCGAAATCATTGAGTTTTACAGTTCCTTTGACATGCAATATCACATAACTCGTATTCAACTTCAATCTAGTCTAACTTCAATCTAGTCTAAATATATACCAAGACCCTAAGCAAATAATTATCAAGAGAGCATATTCTACAAAATTAGCTGATTTCAATGTAATATAGTACATGTTATAACAGCAGATCAGGTACAATGAAATATACAAGAACTTAAATGCTTTCAGAATTTATGTGAAGCTACTAGAGGATGCCATGCCACAATAATGCATACACCCATAATGGAAGCACAGTAATTACAGGAATTAAAGTTTCCACCATCTACCTGACAGATAATTGAATAACCGTAAATCAAGAACTTGTCATTAGCATTCATATACAAGTGCAAACGAGTAGCTACAAGTTCTATTAAGGAAATATCAGGCAATTGGCCCTTTGAGCATAAAAAATGTGTGCAACGAAATGCGAAGTCTTACAATAATGTTTTGGGAATCGAATATCAAAAAGTGTTCAAAGTGGAGCAAAGCAGTGTTCATAATTGAATTGTAGCATATTAAACTTCATAATAATATAATGTAGAATATTAAGATGCAGGCTTACCAGCCATTATTCATCATCTTTCTTTGCACCAGCCTGCTTAACATTAACCAAATTTTAATGCATTAGAGGGACATATTAGTGAGTAATGACTCTTAAAAACTAAAGCAAAACCAAAACATAACAATGGAACCGGATAATGCTGTATAACAGAGAACAAAGTCACAAACCTCAACAAGTCTGCAACCAACCAATTAGTGCAATATTCATAGTTCATATAACTACCAATAACCCACGATTACTCCATTAGCACCAACATCATTGAATTACACTAAGCATACAATCAAAAACTACCTAAACTTGTAGAAACAATAAAAGAGAAGGTACATAAGATCAAGACATACTTTTATAAAACAAAGCTCGATTAATTAATTAAACTAAAACTCTATAAACTATTAGTGGGTATACCAAACTCTAAGATGCAACAAGCCATTACATTTTACACAGAGATACCCTAACAACATTACAATGTACTAATCATCTCACATTCTCCTCAGTTCTTCGCCTTCCTACCTCCAGTCACTTTCTTCGCTATAGCTGCCTTAGGCTTCAAAGCCTTCTTCACAGTTGTCTTCTTTGCAGCAATAGCCTTAGCCACTGGTGCCTTCTTCCCTGGCGTAGACCTTGTTGACGTCCTTGCAACCTTAGCAGGCTTTGTTGGCGTCTTTGTCTTAGCCTTAGATTTCACAGCAGCAGCCTTCGGCTTCGCAGCAGGCTTGGCTTTCACAACAGCCTTTGGCTTAGCTACAGCTTTGGCCTTTGGTGCAGCCTTAGGCGCAACCTTAGCCTTTGGTTTAGCAGCAACTTTCTTCTTTGCCTTGGCGGGAGCAGCAGCTGAGGCAGACTTGGCAGCAGGTAGCTTGTAAGAAGCCTTAACCTTAACTAACTTACCACCAGCAACTAACTTCTTCAACTGAGTCAACAAAACTTTCTTAAAATTGGCTGGAAGATTCTTTTGCTTCTCCTCGATAAACTTTGTAATCGCATACTGACTAGATCCAGTCTTCTCTTTCAATGACACAATCGCCTCCTTAATCATCTATATTCAAAATTTAACAAAAATCAATACCTCATTCAAACAGATCTAACTCAATACATCCTTCAGGTAGATCTAACAGCATTATAACAATTAACTCACAATTTAACAAAATCAGTCAATAAAACAAATTAACTGAATTGTATTGATAAAATTACGAATTAACACTCTTAATTAGCATCATAACATCATTTTTTTATCAATGAAACTAATATTAACACAATCGATTAGCTAAAATCATGAATTATAACAATTAAATAGCATCAATACATCCTAATAACATTATAACAATAAACTCATAATTTAACAAAAAGCTTAACCGCATTATAACAATTAAAACAATCGATTAGCCTAAGCAACAGAATTATACCTCAAAGTAAGGTGGATGCAAAGCAGGAGTCCTAGGCTTGCTCTTGGTCACCTTCTTAGCTTTCTTCACCTTTTCAACCTTGCTGACGTCACCTTTCTCTTCTGTCACCGGAGCTTCAGCCGTAACAACCTCTGCTGTAACTGTCTCCGTCGTCACCACAACTACTTCTTCAGTCGTCATTGATTAAGTATATAAAACTTGCAATTAGGTTTTATAAATATGTGAATTTGTGTTTGTTTGTGTTTGTGTGTGTGAATAATGATGAAAATGAATGTGTTTAAATAATGTAGGAGAAATCTGAAAGAAGCAATGTGATTGGTTGAGAGAGTAGTCACACGGATCGAGTACCTAATTTGAATTTAAATCTCATCCGTTGGATTAGCTTCTCATCTGTGGTTTATATTTAGTGAATGTGAATATTTTGGTGGATGTTGGACTGAGTTTTTATATTTGGGTGTGTTTCTATGCTTAATTCATTTCGTTATAACTTTTTATTTAATTGATGCATTTTTATGAGGTTTTTTCTATAGTGTAGGGAATTAAGTTAGCTTTCTAATGAGTGTTTTTGCGAAGGGTGAGGCGATGTGGTTTGGGAGATATTTGAGTTGGAATGTACATTGGTTGAAAAGGTGGTGTTTCGAGAGTTGTTGATGGTTTTGAGTGGGTTAAAGAGAATGTGTTGCTTTGATTTGTAATTTTTTGGTTGAGGATGATGGTGAGTTAGATTAGGAGTGTGTGGGATCGAGAATCGGGTAAAACGGATGGGATCTGGGTATGGAAATGTTGGTTTGAAGGTCGGTAAAGATGAACACGTTTTGTATAGTGGTGAGGTGATATAGTTTGTGTTGGTATTTGTCGTGTTTGCTGATCGTAAATGCATCGACTATTCTTAAGCTTACGTGTTTGTATTTGATATCATTTTGGCGCGTAAGATCATGTTGATTCACATTCTGACGTCGTCGAAAATGTGATTTTCATGCAAGGCATGGTGAATATGCATACTTTATCATCGTGTATGCATGTTTTAGTGCTTTATGAGTCTAGGAAGGTCAAGAGCCTTACGCGATGCCATACTAACTACAGGATCATGTTTCTTAGTGTTAGAAAGAGTCAATTTTTACGAGTTAAAGGTATGAAACTAAAAAACATAACATATACAAAAGAGGATTAATGTGCTTCTCATATTTGGTATAGTGATATACTGATATCTATCCATATTTATAGCTGTCATGAAATAATGATGTGTACATATCTATGACTATATCTATCCCATATATCAAACATGCTCTTTCGTTTTATTAATTTCGCGAGTGTCGAAAGATGATTTGTTACAACTTTATATATAAACATTTAAACTATGAATAGTATCTTCCTTAATACGGAGTATGAAATAACTTTAGTTCACTTTTTTTTATTCTTCTCAACTTTAGTGTCATGCCAGTGAACAAAACTAAGTGAGAACATCGTTTGATGATGAATCATGTTAAGTTAATCAGGAGTTGAAACTATGCTTTTGAGAATTAAAAAATTAACGGTCTATGTTTGAATGTTAAGTAATTAATTATCCTAACAAGGATACTACTGTATACATTTTGGGTATGACTAACTAGGTGTTATGACTTATGTGATATCTAAAATTTGCAAGTGTTAACTTTGTTTTAAGTTTTAACATATTTCAATACATCGAATAAGGCCAGTACTTCCATAAGTTGTTTAGTATCTTTAACCAAATACAAAAGTTTTTCGAGTAAACAGTCGAATTTATACAATAAAATTAGTCTCTTTAGTTATTGAAAGGGTGACGAGTTCAGTATATCTACCATCGTACTTATAGCTTACTAGAAACTATCCATTTATAAGTCCTCAAGTATGCATAAACAATTACACATTAAACTTGGGCAGTTTTAAATACTTAATAATGAATACTAAAACAATGGATGGTTCGATACTTCGACAGCATTCCTTATTTAAATTGGTGTGATGATTAGTTTGGTAAAATAATCAAATGCATTAGCTTGGTAATATATCCACTCGTTTTTTTCTGAAACTTTGTCGCATATCATGATCTATAATCAAATGCTCATGCCATACATAACAACGATTGATCTTTAGTAGAGGCAACACAATATTTCTTGTTCTAGTGTTGGGGTTGAATAAAGAGGTATGGTAAATGTTGTTCATAAAACTGTTGGTTATGTAATTTGCTTCGTGAGTCTCCTATTTCTAATGCTACATTAGTTTATTGTGATAGTCATCTAATACGAACCTATCTCATATTAGGTCGCATCAAGCCACAAGCTAAGTGTAAAACTCACTCCAAAAGGCTAACTCAAAAGAGGAGGAAAAACTTTATAAGCCACCAACAAATCCCATGCTTAGCCGATTTGGGATCATAACATCATTTGATCTTGTTAATCATCAATGCACCAAACACATTGAGATAAGATAATTAATCATTTTGTTTGTATTTAGTTGTTGTCGGGCAAGCTCATGCTCTGCGTGTTCCGTCTCGCTATCAGTTTTCGGATAATTTTACTAACGGTATGCCGTCTTCTATGTTTGTTGCAATTTAATTGTTCAGTCTTCTCGCGTTCCAGGTCCAGAGGGGTATTAACCGAGCATATTATTATTATAGATTTGCACGCCTATATTGTTAGTATTATTAGTCAAATTTTTAGGGGTGGGTTATAATGACCCTCTCTATTTGGTTAGATTAACCCTCACTATGTAAATAGGGGTACCTTTTTTTTTTTTTTTTTTTTTTTTTTGTAATGTTTTGTATATATATTATTTTGTTTGTATAATGTTTTGTATAACGTTTAATATAATAATAACGTCTAATGTGTTTTTATTTAATTAACAACAAGAATAATAACACGTTAAATATTACCACATTAAATAACTACAACAACAACTGTTATTATTAAATTAAACAACAACGTTAACACATTATTTAAAAACAACAACATCTATGACATATGAAGATTATTCATTTCATTTAAAAGATCATGGAGCTTGTACCTGACTGACAAGCGTGATCCTCAGGATTCCTTGTCAATTCTAACTCCATCTCCAGCGTATTTTTTCTTGTCATCAACAGCTTGTTTCTTGCTTCGAGCTGGTCAATCTTATTATCTTTCGCAACGCAGTTTGAGCACTGCGTTGAAGAAGAGGCTTGATTAAAGTACGTCATTTGAAATTCATCCTTCCACATGAAGTATCGACACCCACAGTCCTTTGTGCCTGGCTGTTACATGTTAAGAAAATTATAAGAAATGAATTCTTAACAAACAAATTATTTACATAACTAAGCAAACGTATGATTATTTATATGATTATTTACATAACTAAACAAATACATATTTACATAACTAAGCAAACGTATGATTATTTACCTTTGATAAAGGACATACATAATACGGTATCCCATAAGTATCTTTTGTACGGGATATCCTTTCTATAATGAATCATCTATCACATCGACAAAAGAAATGATTTTTGCGTTCCACCTGACCAAAAATTTTGCATAATAATTTACAACATCAATCAATTATAATGTTTTTTTGGTGCAAGGTGAATTTATATTAAACTTCAAAATATTTACAATGCTTGGAACAAAATAAAGACTGTTTTGGACAATCCCAAAACAGATAAGAAACAAATCCAATACTATCTCTATCAGACATCAAAACTATATATGCTAGACTATGCAAACTGACAATAACAGCTCAGTAATACTTCTGCATATTCTTCATGTTTGCATCAGCAATCATTCCAAGTCTTTTCATCATCAAATTCACCTTATAATGCACCTTTACCATCTAGCTACATTTCCAAATCTCTATCCATCAAAACCATTCAACCTGCCACCACAATGGTAAAGATAGACAAGAGTTTGGCTTCACTAGGAACCCATAACCTCTCCACAGTAGGGGCTATACCAGTTGAGCTACATTTCCATCTACTACAATGGCATCACACAACTGGGAACACACACCCTACGGTGAGTACAAACCATTCCTCCAATGGCAGTGTATAGCATGGACCAAGTAGGTTCATCTTTCACTCCTCACTATTCCATGCTTAATACACTGCCCTCCATGTTCACTACCCTCACAACTGGAAACCTACTTTGTGACCTATATATACATTTGCATAGCTCTACTTACATCAGTCCCCAATATCTAACAAAGATCCACTGAGAACATGAGCAAGTAGACCCATAAAGTGTACAATATAGATCAAGATACAAGGCCATCAGCTGTTGTGAACAGAAAGTTCCTCAATTTCCAGTGTGAAAATTGAGAAACATTGGTAGAGACCAATAAAGAAAACAGGCACTTCATGAACCAGGCCTTTATGTGGTAATTTCTTATACCACATGCCCCGTTAAAAAGCAAACAAGGTAATAGCAGCAACCATCAAAGCATGAAACTTCTTTATGTGTTTGAAAAGTCTTCCACAAAACACTCTGATGCCAATACATCTGCAGCCCATCCTCACAAGTATTAGCATAGAATTTCTTATGAAAACCTTTAAACACATGGTACAAGCCATCTGCCATTCAATCTCTTCAATACAAACTTTTACTTTTAGCTTTTCTTCTTGAACTTAATGCACCACTTTTCCTCCACTCTTTTGACTGCCAAACTTTCTTTAACTTTCAAGCTCAGTAACTTCATTTTAGTAATGTCCATAATTCTATTAGTTACTTCCTCCACACTTTTACTTTCTTCTCTGAAAATTCTACTATTTCTCTCATTCCAGATACAGTACACACTTGCAGCAAAACTTAATCTTTTAACCACACTATCAATGTTATTCCCATTCAGCCCATTAGCTAACTCATGGATAATGTCATTCCATTCATTCATCACTTCATGAATTTCTGCCATGCTTTTGATCTTATTCCAAATACCACTTGAGTACTCACATTTAAAGAACAAGTGTTCCAAATCTTCACTTTCATTTTTGCATAGGTAACATCTATTAACTGCATAGCTACCCCATCTCTGCAATCTATCTTGAGTATTCATTTTGTTATTAATAGCAATCCATATGATGAAAGCATGCTTGGGTATACACTGTGAATACCAAACAAGCTTCCACCATTTGACTTCTGGAACATTACTTCTTGAATCTTTACACACATTTTTAACAGTAAACTCTTTTTCCATTCCACTACTAGTCTTCCACACTACCTCATCACATTTATTAGGATTTATATCTGGCACTTCAATACTAGTTACAACATTAAACTTGCTATACCATTCAGAAGGCCAAACCCAATTATTATTTCTAACCATATCACTCATCTTCATATCAACATCCACCCTAGCATCATATAAATCGCTGTGAGATAAGTACTGATTCAGAGGTCCAATACTACTCCAATTATCAAACCACATGGACACTGTTCTCCCACCACCTATTTTATACACAATTCTTTCCTTTATTTTATCTCTCACTTTCATCATATTCTTCCATCCCCAACTATCATTATTATCAGCCTCAATAACCCAAAAATTCTTCCCCCTTAGTTTCATTGTGTGCACCCATTTAGCCCCAATCCCCTTGATCTTTCATTGTGTGCACCCTTTCTAAACATGTGTGGAATAACGCATAATGAGTCTTTCTTTGTAGCAATATTCCACACATGTTTAGAAAGGAGAGCTTCATTCCAACTGTACAAATCCTTTAGCCCCAATCCCCCTTGATCTTTAGGTCTGCACACTTGTTTCCATGAAATTTTACATTTGCCTTTAGACTGCTTACCTTGATTCCAAAGAAAGTCTTTCAGCAATCTATTGATTTCTTTAATAACAGTTATTGGGAGAAGAAAAACAGAAGCCCAGTAAACATGGATTGACTCCAATATAGCAGCTATCAATTGTAGTCTCCCAGCATAAGAAAGGCTCCTATTCTTCCAATCACCAACTCTTTTTTTAATCTTATCAATCAAACTTCCACAATCTTTCACACCCAATCTTTTAGCCAAAAGAGGAACACCCAAGTATCTTACAGGTAACTTTCCAATAACAAAAGGTAAAATATTCAGAATTGCTTGTTTATCCTCCTCTTGCATACTACCAAAGAAAACAGTACTCTTGGATAGATTAGGGAGAAGACCTGAGTATGAACTAAACTCTTCAATAGCTTCTTTTATGATCCTAACAGATGTAGTATCACCATGGCACATGACAAGAAGATCATCTGCAAAACAAACATGGGTAAGCTTCATTTCCTTGCATCCAAAATGGTAATAAAATTCTTCATTGCTACTGATCTTCCTTTGCAGCACCAGTGTAAAAATCTTCATAATCAGAGTAAACAAATAGGGAGACATAGGATCTCCTTGTCTCAAGCCTCTAGCACCTTTAAAATACCCTGCTCTTTCCCCATTCACATTGATAGTAAATGTTGTTGTGGATACACATTGCATGATCCACTCCACCATCTTCATATGAAAGCCAAACTCAATCAAAATTCTTCTTAGGAAACCCCAATTCACTGTGTCATAGGCTTTCTGGATATCTATTTTGAGATCAACTCTTTTAGGACCATTCTTTTTATTATAACCCTTCATTATTTCCTGAGTGAGAAGAATGTTATCTTGTATGTGTCTTCCAGTTATAAAAGCACTCTGATTGTCACTTACCAAAATGCTTAAAACAGGTTTAATTCTGTTTGTTATCACTTTACTGATGCATTTGTACAAAACATTGCAACAAGCAATAGGTCTGAAATCAGTAACTTTACTAGGGGTTTGGATCTTTGGGATTAAAGTAATCAATGTAGCATTTAGCTCCTTCAACATCTGACCTTTCTCAAAAAATTCTTTAACAGCACAACAGATATCATGACCTATAGTTCCCCAAGTTTTTTTGAAAAAAGTAGAGGAAAAACCATCAGGACCGGGAGCCTTTCCATCATCAATATCAAACATAGCTTTCTTAATTTCATCTTCAGTAACATCTCTAACCATATTCTCAGCAACAACATCATTCAATTTATTACTAAACAAATTCAAGCTATCCAGCTCTTCAACTTGATATTCTTTTCCCAAAAAACCTTCAAAATGCTTTACAAACTGATCAGCAACTTTGTCTCCTTCATGAAGAATCCCATTATTATCATACACATTGTGAACTTTGCTCTTATTTATTCTGCCTTTGAGAACACTATGAAAAAACTTTGTATTTCTATCTCCTTCACATAACCACTGGATTTTAGCTTGTTGATATAAGAATTTTTCTTCATCTGCTTGAGCTTCCAAAAACTCTTCTAACAACTTAGCTTCTATGATTCTTAACCCTTTATCATGAGGATCACTATCAATTCTCTTCTGTACTTCTTTCAATTGCTCTCTGAGTTTAATAACCCTCTCATATACATTACCTTTTTCCCAGCTCAACTTTTTCAAAGGGTGCTTAAGCTTCCTAAGTTTCTTCACCACTTGAAACATATAAACTCCATCCACATTTTCCTCCCACACTTTCTTCACAGTATCAATAAACTTCACATTATCAGCAGTGAAATTAGCAAATCTAAAAGCCTTTGCATTTTTCCTAGCAGAAGTAGGAATACACAATGTTGCAGGGCTGTGGTCAGAAATAATGTATGGATGAAAGATTGCATGACACCAAGGATACTTTGTAATGAAATCATTATTGGCCATAACTCTATCCAGCTTCTTCAAAACCCCAGACTGATTACCTTCTTTAGCCTTATGCAAATTTTTTGTCCAAGTGAAATGATGACCAGAACTACATATATCTTCAACTTCAATGGTGTTCAAGCAACTTTGGAAATCATGCATATCTGATGTCATATTAGATACCCCACAAGAGTGTTCAGAAGGTTTCAGAGTCACATTCATGTCTCCTGCTATACCCCATGGAAATCCATTAACTATGCTTTTATCTCTGGCCAAATTATCCCATAAATCTTTTCTTTCTGCACCAGAGTTAGCAGCATATAGCTTGAATAACACAAAAGATAGTCTGACTTGTCTTGTGAATGATCTGGACTTGAATAGCATCTCTATCCCATCCTAAGACAATTCTACATCCTTTAGAGCAAAACTGCATATTTGAATCCCACTCCCACCTACTAAACACCCTATCAGATGCTCTCTGTAATTTTGTGCTCTTTAGTCTAGTTTCTAATACTGCACAAACTTTCAAATTCTCACTTTGAATTAAATTTAAAACCTGCTTCTGTTTATCAGAAGTACCCATACCCCTTATATTCCAAATACCAAATTTCAATTCCATATTAATTATCAGCTAACACTTTCTTCCCCCTTCCATTCACCTCAACCTCATTCATAACCTTTGCTATACCATTCAATACTTCTTCAACATCTTCTATTATGACTTTATCTTCATCATTCTTTTGACTTTCTTTTTCCTTATTATTTTCCTCTGATTCCACTCTAGCATCATCTTCAGGTAAGGAACTCAACACTGCATATTGATTACTAGATCTTTTGTTATTCACCACTATCTTTGCTTTTTCAAAACCTTGTTTACTTGTACCTATACCTTCATTCTTCTCATTACTTTTCCCTACATTTCCATCTTGTTTCTTCCTATATTCTTGTCTTGCAAAATTAACATTTCCTCCTTTTTGATTTCTCATACCTTCATCACTTTGCACAGGTGTCACTCTACTTTTCCACTGATCTGTTCCATTCCTATAGTAGTAACTTTGGTAATTCTGATTTTTGTTCAGCCTCTTTCTACCTTGATTTTCCCATTCAATCTTCTCTTCTGTTCCATTGTTCTTCTGACTTTTATCAGCTACATTAGTCTTTCCTTTAGTTTCATTCTCCACTTCCTCTGCACTCTTAGGCCTCTTACTACAACCCACAAAGCTATGACCAAACACTTTACAATGCTCACATACTTGAGGTATCCAATCATAGACCACTTGCACATTTTTGGTACCTTTTACACATTGATTCTTGTCTCTATATTGAATTTCAATACTCTTTTTTAACCCTTTCTCAGCTGATATTTCCACAAGAACTCTAGCATATCCTAGGTTACCCATTCCCTTATGACACATAGCAGCAGTCACATTATGCATTAGAATGGGCATACCTATATGTAACACCCCGAAAATTTGATAAGCGGAGGAAGTCTAATCGGGGTCATTACAGTTTAGTACACAGTCATACTCATAGAAAACAATTCAAAAGATAGTCAATATCATTCCATGAAAACTCAAACAGTCAGAGTTACAAACATTTTTCCAAAATGTTAATTGTTTCGCAAAAGAAATGATGAGTTTGTAAAGAATGATATCATTATTGAAATAAAAAGGGAGGTCCTGTGTGCCCTTTTGCCAGCTCCGTGCCGCCATGCTTGCTAATTTCCTGAGATAAACATGCTTAAAAAGTCAACACAAAGGTTGAGTGAATCCATAGTAGTTTAAATAGTAATAGTGTGAACACAAGTCAAGCATTTGAAATAAACAAGCCAAGATAGACAGGTCTTGACTAAACTGGTGTAATATTGCTCCTAAGCCTCATGAAACGCAAGCCTTAACATTGATTTGACATATCATAAAGATAATAACAATCACCTACACCACAGCGGATGTAAATGACAAGGGGCCCTCGGTGACAGGAAATGTGCCAAATTTCCATAATACCTCGAATATAGCACACCTCCTGCCAAGTGATCACCTTGACAGAGGCGGGCTGCCATTCCAATAGATCTATCAACTATATTCGCGCTCACTCGCAAGTGATTAAGGTTCGTGATATGAGGGACTTGTTGCACAGGTGTCAACTTAGGCAATATCAGGTGATAACAGCATACAGAAAAAAAATACTTGTGTTCGATTTATAGCATGTATCTCCCCACGGGGTTTAAAAACAATAAAAAATATGGGACCATGAACTCACCTGAAAGGTGTGTGTGAATCACAACGGTGCTCAAAAGTGATGGTGTACTGCTACGACTAGCAATGAAATTCCTCCGACTTGCGACCTAAATAATACATTGTAATCGGTGTTTTAGATTCGTTTCGTAATTGACATGTGAGATGTCTCATGTACGGTGATATCCGTTCGGGTGTCTTAATATATTCAAAAATAACTTTACGTAGTTATTTGTATCGTTGTTACGAACCGGTGTTCAATAAATGTTAATTTATTTGTTAAAATAATATCGTTAAAAATATTTATAATTAAATATTTTTAGTAAGGTTATATATTTATTTTTAAGTTACAAGTATATACATATTTATAAAAAAAACAAATTATACAAAATAATTAATTAATAAAATACCTTTGTCATATTTGTCCCTTAACTTTATTAAAGTTACACTTTTTACCCTTTGGTAAAAAATAATTACATTTTAGTCCTTGGCATAACTTTTACACTTTATTCCTCAAACTTTGGAAAAATTACAGTTTTCACCCTCAACTTCTATTAGAAATCGATAATATACTATTTAGTCCAAAAGTTTGTGAGTTTAACACTTTTAGTCCCTTAACGTGGGACTTTTGCAAAAATAGTCCAAAATCTTAGTTTTTGAAAAGTTAACTTTTATTTTTATAAAAGTTACCATTTTTATCTTCTAATATTTATAAAAATCAGTTTTTATAAATCAAATATCATTCGAAAATCTTTAAATTTTCTAATCAAAAATTTCATAAGGGAAAATCGTTTGGGCTCGTTAGCCCGGTTAAGGCCCAAAGTGGGTTTTAGTTTGAAATAGATATGCTCGACTAGGATTTGGTTTTGGCTTCATTTACATAGTATACGATCGAGTAGGGTTTGCATGTTACGTTAGTTTGATTAAGTGTGAGTTGGTAAAGTAGAGTGTCGAAGAAAATATATGCATTGTACGCGTAAAAACTAAATGACGAGGCCTTTCCTCAAGGGTGTCGAGGTGTGTAAACATAGTCACAAGTGTAATGAAAGTTTATACTTAGAATTTTGTGTGTGTCGTGTGATAGTAAATGTGGTATGCATGAGATGAGTAAAAGTAGAATATGAAAAGGGTGATGATTAACTTACAACACCAAATATGGTGGTGATGATGTCGTGTGTACGAGACAAGTGAACAAGCAACGTGGTACCCTCTCCCGTCTAGCGATCCCTTATCTACAAGAGTTACCCAACTCGTTCAAACCCAAAACCTTGCTTGTGTACGCCTAGTGTTCTTCGACAGTAACCAAGGAAAGAATAGAGAGTTTTGTGACTTGAGAATTTCGAACGTGTGAGAAGTCTTGTATTAAATGTGGCTTATATAGGGTAGTAAAAGTAGTTGTATGTTTGATCTTGTGAAACATGTTCCCTTAGTTGTCAATCGAAGGTGGACAAACTTGTCCCTAGCCTTGCGTCCTTGTCATGTCGAGTAGAGGTGTTAAGGGGCAATGATGGTTCACTTTGGAGTAGTTTAAGTTTAGTTTAGGTTAGTAGGGTATTAAAAAAATGAAATTAGAGCTCATGTGTAACTCTTGTTGGGAGGATATGAAACACACGATCCATTGGTCCTTAGCCGATTAGGATAACTAGGTGGTTAGAGCGTTTGTACAATGGTTTGACGGCTACAAATGTGGCTTATTGTTGTGTGATACAAAGTCAAAGGGGAGGTGATATGTTTGTGTCGAGCTTGAGGGGAACCAAGAATTAAAACGTGTGTATATTTTGATTGTGCACGAGCTGAGCTCGTTGAGTACCATGCAACACAAAGAAGGAAAAAAATTATAACTAGTCATGTGAGCTTGTGAATGTTCGGCCCAAGTGAATCAAAAGAAAAGAAACCGTGTGGGCTTTGTGGTAGTTTCGGCCTAAAGAAAACAAAGAAACAAATATTGATCGTTGGGCTTGTGATTGTGCTCGGCCCATCATAAAAAGGTAGGGTGTCGGTGACTAGTGCTTTCGTACTTTAGCTTCGGTGTCGGTGTCGGTGTCGGTTCATGAAAACCCTAAAAACGTAAACGGTGTCGTCATACGTATATACATACTTATATATACATAGTGATAATAACTTGTAATAATTAATATACATATCATTATATATATTAATAATATCTCGGTGTCCAAATAGGGTGTCAGGTCACAAGTGGGAGTTACCGGTGTTAACCTCATTGGGTGACATCCAAGAGTGACAATCGGGTGATATCAGGTGACAAAACCTAATCGGGTGACAACAAACAGTGGCTGAAATAATTGGGTGTCAAACAAATGGTGTCTCATATAAAAATTTCAAATTTGCCCGCAAAAATGTCTTAGTTAAGAATAGTGTCAAAAATTAGCATTAATAAATGACCTGGGATTTTACGGAGTATTATAGTACCCACCCGTTATATTGGATTCGTCCCGGAATCCAAATTTGAATCGGTGCTCGGGGTTGTCTTATCGAATAGTTGTGGGTATTTGGCACGCATTTGATCCTCGCGTTCCCAGGTGTACTCGGGTCCTCTCTTAGAGTTCCATCTGACCTTAACAATGGGAATGCGACTATGCTTTAGTCGTTTGACCTCCCTATCCATAATCTCAACGGGTTCCTCAATAAAGTTCAAATTATCGTCGATTCTGATCTCTTTCAACGGAATCACAAGGGTTCCATCCGATAAACACTTTTTCAAATTTGACACATGGAAGGTGTTGTGTACTCTACTGAGTTCCTCAGGTAGTTCAAGTTTGTATGCCATGGGACGGATCCTTTCAATGATCTCGAAGGGTCCAACGTATCTTGGGTTTAGCTTTCCACGTTTTCCAAACCTAATCGTCTCTTTCCAAGGTGATACCTTAAGCATGACCTTGTCTCCAACTTGAAACTCTATTGGTTTCCTTCGCACATCGGCATAACTCTTTTGCCGATCCCTGGCGGCTTGTAATCGTTGCCTAATCTTTACTATTTTCTCGGTGGTTTCAAGAATCAACTCGGGACCTGAGAGTTGTACATCTCCAATCTCAGCCCAACAAACTGGTGATCTACACTTTCTTCCATAAAGTGCTTCAAACGGTGCAGCCTTAATGCTAGCGTGATAACTGTTGTTATATGAGAATTCTGCTAACGGTAGGTGTTTATCCCAGCCTTTTCCAAAAACAATCACACATGCCCTAAGCATGTCTTCTAGGGTCTGTATAGTCCTTTCACTTTGACCATCAGTCTGTGGATGGTAAGCGGTACTCATATCTAACTTAGTTTCCAAGGCTTTCTGTAAAGATCGCCAAAAGTTAGACGTGAAACGGCTGTCTCGGTCGGAGATAATCGAAATCGGCACCCCATGCCGGGAAACTATCTCCTTTAGGTACAAACGTGCAAGAACGTCCATATCATCAGTCTCTTTGATTGGCAAGAAGTGCGCTGACTTCGTGAGACGATCGACAATAACCCAAATAGTGTCCAACCCACTCGATGTCTTGAGTAATTTCGTAATGAAGTCCATTGTAATCCTTTCCCATTTCTACATTGGTAGCTCGGGTTGAATCAAAAGACCGGACGGTTTTTGATGTTCAGCCTTTACTCTTGAGCAGGTCAAACACTTACCGACATACTCTGCAATGTCAGCTTTCATGTTTGGCCACCAATACAACTTCTTTAGATCATGATACATCTTGTCCGAACCAGGATGAATGGAATATTTAGACTTGTGAGACTCATACATGATGAGGTCTCGTATTCCTCCATACAATGGAATCCAACTTCTGTCCTTGAAACACAGCCTTCCATCTGGTTTCTTGACAAATCCATTCGTGCTTTCTGGCATGCCGTAAATCTTCTCGTGCGGTCTATTCTCTTCCTTAAGGGCCTCAGCTTGAACTTCAAGAATTTGAGACAGAAGTGGTGATCTAATTGTCATACCCAATGATCTAACTCTGAGGGGTCTAAGTCGTTCCTTTCGACTCAAGGCCTCTGCTACAACGTTTGCCTTCCCCGGGTGATAACGGATTTCACAATCATAGTCACTTAGTAACTCTAGCCATCGACGTTGCCTCATGTTCAACTCCTTTTGATCTAAAATGTGTTGAAGACTCTTGTGATCGGTGAAAACCGTACACTTGGTTCCATATAGGTAGTGTCTCCAGATCTTAAGAGCGAATACCACCGCTCCTAATTCTAGATCATGAGTAGTGTAGTTCTACTTGTGGGGTTTAAGTTGTCTAGAAGCGTAAGCGATTACTTTAAGTCTTTGCATCAATACGGCACCCAAACCTTGGATTGATGCGTCATAATATACCACAAAGTCCTCACTTCCTTCGGGTAGTGCTAATAACGGTGCTTCACAAATCTTCTGCTTCAAGAACTGAAATGCCGATTCTTGTTCCTCTCCCCAGTCAAACTTCTTCTTCTTCTATGTTAGCTCAGTCAACGGTTTAGCAATCCTTGAAAAACCTTCAATAAACCTTCGATAGTATCCGGCAAGACCTAAAAATTGGCGTATCTCGGTAGGACTCGTAGGTGACGCCCAATTTTTAACAGCTTCGATCTTGGTGGGATCAACATGAATACCTTTACTGTCGATAACATGCCCAAGAAATTGTACTTTCTCAATCCAAAAATCACACTTGGAAAATTTGGCGTATAATTTCTCTTCTCTGAGCAGTGTTAGTATAGCCTTTAAGTGTTCTGCGTGCTCTTCCTTTCTACGTGAATAAATAAGGATATCATCGATGAATACAATCACGAACTTATCCAAATAGGGTTTGCACACTCGGTTCATTAAGTCCATAAATACAACGGGTGCATTTGTTAGACCGAATGGCATTACTTGGAATTCGTAGTGACCGTATCTTGTCCTGAAATCCATCTTAGGGATGTCTTCTTCCCTAACCCTCAGTTGGTGATAACCCGATCTCAAATCAATCTTCGAGTAGACACTCGATCCTTGCAGTTGATCAAACAAATCGTCAATCCTTGGCAACAGATATCGATTCTTCACCGTAAGTTTGTTCAACTCACGATAATCGATACACATCCTGAAGGTTCCATCCTTCTTCTTTACAAACAACACCGGGGCTCCCCACGGCGACGAACTTGGGCGAATAAATCCTTTATCTGACAATTCCTGCAATTGCCCAGATAACTCCTTCATTTCTGACGGTGCTAGCCTATAGGGTGCTCGTGCTACGGGTGCTGCTCCTGGCATCAAGTCAATTTGAAATTCCACTTGACGAGTCGGCGGAAGGCCAGGCAAGTCCTCAGGAAAAACTTCTGGAAAGTTTCCGACTACTGGCACATCCTCGAGTCGCTTCTCTTCCGACTTCTTCTCGGTGACTTGAGCCAAAAAGACTTGACATCCTCGTTCGATGTACTTCACAACTTTGACGCAAGAAACGATGCTCAGACATGTCTTACTTCGCTCGCCGCGAACAATTAGGGTTTCGTCATTCAGAGGGATGTGAACGACCTTTTCGTCACAAATGATCTTAGCGCGGTTCTCGGATAACCAATCCATTCCTACAACGACGTCGAAACTACCGAGTCTAATAGGCATAAGGTCAATGTCAAATGGGGTGTCTAGTAGTCGTAGGGTGCAACCTCAGAGTATAGTGTTAGTACTTACTAGCTTTCCATCGGCTAGTTCAATCTCATAGGTGGTGTCTAGTTTGGTCGGTGTAATATTAAGTAGGGGTACAAGGGAAATAGATACGAAACTTTGATCGGCTCCGGAATCAAATAAAACTTTAACGAGGCGGTTGTTTAGAAAGAACGTACCCGTGACTACGTTCGGATCTTGCTGGACATTTCCATCTCCCAGCACGTATGCTCTCCCACGTGCATTGTTATCCTTATTAGGGTACTGACGCCTGTAGTGTCCTTTCTCTCCACAAGCATGGCATACCACAGCCACGGGTTGGAAGTTAGCTCCTGTAGCCTTGCAATCTTGTGTCTTATGTCCAGTCCTTGAACATTTCCCACACTTAGCATAGCAGGATCCAGTGTGATGCATCTTACACTTGTCACAGAATGGAAGAGGTCCAGCATACCTAGCATCCTTAACTGGTGCGGCGACATAAGCTCTGACAGCTTCCTGTCGTCGGTTCTGTTGATTGTGGTGGGTGTTTCTGTCATGGTGATAGTTATGGTTGGGGTTACGGTTGTTGTTGTTGTTGCTGTTGTTGTTGTTGTTGTTGTTGTTGTTGTTGTTGCTGTTGTTGTTGTTTGTCCTTCGATCATCAAACTTCCTTTTGTGATCGTTGTTCCCCTGAGCAGAGTTACGCTTAATCTCCTGGTCTAGCAGTCTTTGGGCAATAGTCATTGCTTCTTCCAAAGATTGAGGCTTTGACGAGGTGACATTTCCCTCAATGCTCCTGGGTAATCCCTCAATCAACCTCTCCAACAACTTTTCCAAATCAGGAACCTTTGAAGGGCAAAGTGTGGCAAGCTCCTGAAATCTCCTATCATAAGCCCTGAGATCATTTCCTTTCACAACCAACGTGTGGAACTCATCTTCTAACTTCTTGATCTCACCTCTAGGGCAGAACTTCTTCAGCATCTTCTCCTTAAAGTCAGCCCAGGTGATCTGATAGGCCTCTTCCACACCTATCTTCTGAGCAGTTGCGTTCCACCAAGACAACGCGTCTTCCAACAATGTTCCAGTAGCAAACGAGACTCTGCTCTCAGCGGTACAACCGCTACTTACAAACACAGTCTCGGTTCGCTCAAACCATCGAGCAAGCTCTGTCACTCCTTCAGTCCCTTTGAAGTGAGATGGTTTACAAGCTATGAAGTCCTTATAGGTACACTTCCGAGTCGCAGTGGACTCGCTTTCAGCAGTGGCTCGGTTATTGCTACTAGTTCGTTCCATTGCAGCAGCCTGCTCTTCCAAAGCTGCAGCAACACTGTCGGCAACCAACTTTCTGATAGCAGCCTGGGTCATAGCGGGTGACGAGGTAGCAGTAGCGGTTTTCCTTGGGGCCATAACTCTATAAAATCGCAAGTGTATAAGTACAAATCCCAAACATCAATCCATAATAAGAGAAATAATGCAACCAAACTCATAATAGTCGAGATCATCACAAAGTACATATCACAACCACACCATGAATACATACATCAATATAAACCATATCATTCATAAATAATCATCACGACATGTAACAACACACATGGAAATTATAATGAATCTCAATATGGGAGCATAATAAAAGATCAGACAACTAGAACATCATAAATCAATATCAATACAGTACAATCATAACCAACATAAAGTTTTAATAATTTTGAATTCATTGTTACAAGACAATAAGATACAACATTATTAATGCCACAGGCGGCAAGTTAAGATGTCTCTGTATGTAATGACATGTCATAGATCTATGAAGGTCCATGTGCGCCTCTGATTCGTTGTGTTTTGGTGTGTAAACAACAATTTATCAAAATATCAACAAACGTGAAGTTTAATTCGTCGTGAGACAAATAAACGTGAAGAAATACAAGTAAACCGTTTAGGAAAACGATTACCTCGCAAAACTTGTAAAAGTGATATTCAAATTGTGAGACCGGGAAGTGATTTCCCGGGTTGCACCCCAACGAGGTGTGAATGGAAAGCTTCGAGTGAGATTGGGATTAAAATCTTGTATGATTGGAAAGGTTATTTGGTTTTGTTGTACGTTAAATTAACATAAATTACAGATAAACGAACGAAAATGGAATAAACGTAACATAAGTGGGAAATTAAACTAAGGAATGCTAAGTTCTATTAAAAATAACCTAAAACGCTACGGGAAACAAGAAATAGGTATCGGGAATCCTAAAAGTCACAAATTTCACATAAACGTGACGTTTATTCTAAATAAACGTCAACGCGCAAATAAAAACGTGAATTTTGAGCTACGCGAGTCCTACGGGTTTCCAAATAATTTTCTTACGCACTAAATGACAAAAGAAAATTTTGAGAAGAAGAAAATTAATTTTTTAAATAAAATTCTATTTATTACAAATTTAAATCTAATTTACTTTAATTAAATTCTAATAAATGTAAAAACTATTTAAAAAATTCTGAAAAATTTTTGGTAATTAAATAAACTTAAAATAAACCTAAGAAAAATAGGAAGTTGAAATAAGTTGTCACAATAAGCAGAAAATAAGGTGACAGAAGATAATAAGCTTATGAAAAACCAAACAACACACAAAGGTTTAGTAATTGTTTTTGCAATCCCTTACTGAAACAAGTCCCAAGGGCGTGTGGTTATGGTGTGGTGTGATGAGTTGTTATGTGTGCAAGAGGTCCAGGGTTCGAATCCCACAGAACCCATTTTTTTATAAATTATTTTTTTTCGATTTTCCTTTTCTGCTTTCTCCTTTTTTTGACCAATTCACACGAACACAAACTCACATCCCTTTCGAAAACAGATTCTATAATCACAAAAACAGAACTTATTTACTTTTCAGGTTTCGAAATGGATTTGAGATTCAAAGATGTTTATGTTTCAAAAATTTGTTTCCTTATTGTCACTTAACTCAAACAAATCCTAGAAGCTAGAATAAGCCCAGCAACAATAATAGCAATAACAATTACCTAAGCAATAACAACTATCTTAGATACAACAAACAAATTCAAGAACCACCTGGCAAAGTATTTAGAACAAATAAATAGCAGCAGCCAAAAGGAGAGTTTCGAGCTCAAAAACAAGCCACCAAATAAGCTTATGAAAGAAAACTAACTACTGAATTCTAAACTCTACCTAGGGGAGTGCACAAATCAACAACAATTCCAGCCAAACACTAAGAATTGATTAACTTATGATCATTTGAAAATCGACCAACTCCTGAGTGCAGGGCAACAACATGGCAAAGTGGTCACTTTGGGGTCGAATTTAATTGACCAAATGACCTTCAAATTCCAAAATTCTTTTTAACTTAGATTCACGAGCTGGCAAAGTTTCTCAATACCAAGTTTCAGATTTAAGGGACTTATTATGGACTTATAATGGATCCAATAAATCGGCCTGATGAACACCTAGCACAGGCTTGCAGTTCCAAATGGTGAGGGTTCAGGCTACAAGTAAGTTATCAGCAAGCATTCAACAGCTAATGTAAACTCGAAATTGCAAAATATTAATTCCCTACTAACAGTACAACCAAGTTCAAAGGCTTAATCCCATGTTTACAATTTCCAACTCTAACTTCCAAACTATTCAAGACAGTGAAAGTCCAAATGAACTTTATCTAATCTTGCAAATTAGTCACTAGCAGTAAGCATACACAATTGCCAATAACCTTAGTCTATCCAAACATAAAAAAAAAAAACGATTCAACTGTATCAACCATAACATCATAAAAAAAAACGAGAATGTAGAAAATTAAATGGCAGTGAATACGATGGAAATCTTTTAACATAAAACTGAAGATTAAATTGAAATTAGATCTAGAGTGAATTACAAAGTTGTAAATTAAAAACAGACTAGTAATACAAAGTACCTCAAATTTTTGCTAAAATAAATCCTACCTTCTTTTGCTCATTACCTAAACTATTTATACTACTTAAAACTAGGGTTTCTTGATTCTTGGATGCTTCTGAGTTGTGCTTCTTTCTTCAGTGCAAAAACTTTGGATGCCTTTTGTGCTTCTTTGATCACATCTCAACCATTAAATCAACCTTGGAACAAATCACAGCCCTCCATTTACTTTTGGCGCCCAAGTTGAGATGTGGATCGATGACCTGGCTATGTATCCCGTGACTCAATCTTGGGGATTGATATGGTGTTAGGTACGGTTTTGTGAGGGGGATGGAATATAAGTGGGATGGGGAGTGGTGATGGTGGAACTTTTAAGGTGGAGATGGCGTGGAGGAGGAGATGTAGTTGCTCCGTAAAGAGGTGAGGGTGAAGAAGAGGTGTTTGTTTTCTGGATAATACGAGAGGGTGTATGGGGAAGATGAGTTAGGTTTGACTGTTTTTTTTATCAAAGAGAGGGAAGGGGGAGGGGGGCGTTGTTATACGCAGATAAGGTTTTGCTTGGTTTGGGCTTTGTAGGGAGTAATTGGGCTAGGAATGTTGGGTAGTGTGGGCTGGTTGTGTTGGATGGGAGTTATAAGGTTGGACCGGATTTGGTATTGGATTTTATTTAGGGTCCATATTGGTTAAGTAGTAAAATACAGGACCAATATTGTAATTCCAAAAAGTACAAGGCTGAAAATGTCATTTTTCCAAAGTAGTTACAAGGTCCAAAATTTCCAAGTTTCACTATTCGAAGGACCATTGTCGTTTTTCATCCAAAGTTAAACATTCGGGGATCAATTTCGCCAAATCCCAAACTGCAAGGACCAACTTGTAATTTTTCCAAACTTGTTTATTTTTGAAAGTGTTTTTCCCAAAGATCATTTTTGACATCTTTTGACTTTTAAGAAACTTGGGTTGACTTTTTATTTGAAATAAACGCTTAGGAACTAGTTTTGTAAAACTCTGAAAGTTGGGGGACTGAAACTGCCAATTATGCAAACTTTGTTCGTTTTTCGTTTGTTTTCGATCATTTTGCATTTGAAACATATAAAACGCGATCTTTGGGATTTTTTCATTATTTTGATGTATTCTTGAATGTTTTCACGCGTTTTGGCAGTTAAAATACGGTAAAAATGATGAGTATTTACACACTCATCAGCCTCCTGATCTCCTCTCCAGCTCTCTGATGATCCTGATCATCTCTAACATCTCTAAATCCCTGGATCTCTCACGGGCCTGAATCTCCTCAATAGTGGCTGAAAGAGTATGGATGGTAGTACTAGATGCGGCTAACTCCTGTGTCTGATGCTCCAGCATCTGCTGCGTGATGATCGCTATCGCTCTCAAATCCTCCATCTCATGCCTCTGAACATCTAGTCGATGACCAAACTCAGTGATGGTAGCCTATACCTCCTCGATCTCTGTCCCCATCATCTCAAATACCATCTCTAAAGCTGTCCTATGTACCACGAGGTTCTCGACCTCCTCCTGCATACCCTCTATCCTCTCCAAGGATATATCCTCAATAACTCCCAACAGCTCATCAAGACGATCCTCATGTCTAACTAATCTAGCAGCCAAAAGAGAGATAGTATGGTGTATCGGCTCCCCAGTGACCGGTAACACCGCTGAAGAGCCATCTTCAAGCTCAGCAGCCCTAGGCGATCCCTCAACCAACCTCCATCTATGAATGTAATCCAACAAAAATGACCATCGGCGAGCATCAACCAATCTATGAATGCCGGGTGAGGTGGGGGTCTCGGTGGGAATAGGTGATGGTGATGGAACAGGTGATGAAGTAGGTGATGGTATCAGTACGGTAGTAGTCTGTGAGTAGAAAACTGTAGGTGGTGGCATGGGTGGCAAAATCTCATAGGTGTGGGGTGCGGTGTAAGTAGGTAACATGTACGGATGTGGCTCAGGTGGGGGTGATACGGGTGATGGTGGAGGTGCTGGTGATGCCACAGGTGTCAGCTCTGGCATAGAAATAGGTGGTAGTACAGATGTGGGTGATGGTACAGGTGTAGGTACAGGTGGTGTAACAGTAGAAGCAGGCAAAATACAGACTCGTTTTCGAGCCGTGCATTTGCGGGTATAGTCTCCCTCATGATATCGAAACAACTCTCCGAAAGGCTCAGGCTCATAGGGCTCAAGAATCCTCACTCGCTTGCGCCAACGAATCGGTGCAGGCGGGAATGGTGGTGGAATAGAAGCAGCAGTGTCAGAAGTATCGGAGTCAGAAGACTCGTCATCAGCATCTGAACTGGTGTGGTGACTAGCAGGTGGTGTAGGACGGTCATCAGCCGCAAGAAACTGCTGAGATGTCAGGTACTGATCATAAAGGTACTACCCCTGTGTCATAGGTCCACAGACAGGACGAAAAAGAGGCTGAATAGCAAAAGAATCAATGGGTGTAGAAGCAACCTCACCCTCCTCAAAGGGCTCAGTATCAGCAGATGGGTCTCCAGATGGAACAGGAGATGGTATGGCAGGTGATACAGGTAGGGTGTCATGGTCAGAATCATGGGTGTCTCGGGTGTCATGGGTGTCATAGTCAGATAAGTCAATGGTAGGGTGGGTGGATGATGCCGGCACGACGTCGTCACTGTCGGACAAAATAATAACCGGGGGCGACATGGTACTGTAATATCCCAAAAATAGCAGTAATATAAGTCATTTAGTCTACATAATGCTACATGCACAGTGATCATAGTGTCATAGTGAGCTAAATGCAATAGGTGCTAAAAATCAAACCTTAAAATATAACGTTGGCAAGCGCTGGCACGGAGGGCACTTTGGTAATAAATAGTTTGTTTAAAAATCTAGTGAGGTTATAGTCCAATGTTTTGAAAAATCATTTGGTTCTCTATAACCATGGCTCGGATGCCAATCTATAACACCCCGAAAATTTGATAAGCAGCGAAAGTCTAATCGGGGTCATTACAGTTTAGTACACAGTCATACTCATAGAAAACAATTCAAAAGATAGTCAATATCATTCCATGAAAACTCAAACAGTCAGAGTTACAAACATTTTTCCAAAATGTTAATTGTTTCGCAAAAGAAATGATGAGTTTGTAAATAATGATATCATTATTGAAATAAAAAAGGAGGTCCTGTGTGCCCTTTTGCCAGCTCCGTGCCGCCATGCTTGCTAATTTCCTGAGATAAACATGCTTAAAAAGTCAACACAAAGGTTGAGTGAATCCATAGTAGTTTAAATAGTAATAGTGTGAACACAAGTCAAGCATTTGAAATAAACAAGCCAAGATAGACAGGTCTTGACTAAACTGGTGTAATATTGCTCCTAAGTCTCACGAAACGCGAGCCTTAACATTGATTTGACATATCATAAAGATAATAACAATCACCTACACCACAGCGGATGTAAATGACAAGGGGCCCTCGGTGACAGGAAATGTGCCAAATTTTCATAATACCTCGAATATAGCACACCTCCTGCCAAGTGATCACCTTGACAGAGGCGGGCTGCCATTCCAATAGATCTATCAACTATATTCGCGCTCACTCGCAAGTGATTAAGGTTCGTGATATGAGGAACTTGTAGCACAGGTGTCAACTTAGGCAATATCAGGTGATAACAGCATACAGAAAAAAAATACTTGTGTTCGATTTATAGCATGTATCTCCCCACGGGGTTTAAAAACAATTAAAAATGTGGGACCATGAACTCACCTGAAAGGTGTATGTGAATCACAACGGTGCTCAAAAGTGATGGTGTACTGCTACGACTAGCAATGAAATTCCTCCGACTTGCGACCTAAATAATACATTGTAATCGGTGTTTTAGATTCGTTTCGTAATTGACATGTGAGATGTCTCATGTACGGTGATATCCGTTCGGGTGTCTTAATATATTCCAAAATAACTTTACGTAGTTATTTGTATCGTTGTTACGAACCGGTGTTCAATAAATGTTAATTTATTTGTAAAAATAATATCGTTAAAAATATTTATAATTAAATATTTTTAGTAAGGTTATATATTTATTTTTAAGTTACAAGTATATACATATTTATAAAAAAAAAAAAAACAAATTATACAAAATAATTAATTAATAAAATACCTTTGTCATATTTGTCCCTTAACTTTATTAAAGTTACACTTTTTACCCTTTGGTCAAAAATAATTACATTTTAGTCCTTGGCATAACTTTTACACTTTATTCCTCAAACTTTGGAAAAATTACAGTTTTCACCCTCAACTTCTATTAGAAATCGATAATATACTATTTAGTCTGAAAGTTTGTGATTTTAACACTTTTAGTCCCTTAACGTGGGACTTTTGCAAAAATTGTCTAAAATCTTAGTTTTTGAAAAGTTAACTTTTTTTTTATAAAAGTTACCATTTTTATCTTCTAATATTTATAAAAATCAGTTTTTATAAATCAAATATCATTCGAAAATCTTTAAATTTTCTAATCGAAAATTTCATAAGGGAAAATCGTTTGGGCTCGTTAGCCCGGTTAAGGCCTAAAGTGGGTTTTAGTTTGAAATAGATATGCTCGACTAGGATTTGGTTTTGGCTTCGTTTACATAGTATACGATCGAGTAGGGTTTGCATGTTACGTTAGTTTGATTAAGTGTGAGTTGGTAAATTAGAGTCTCGAAGAAAATATATGCATTGTACGCGTAAAAACTAAATGACGAGGCCTTTCCTCAAGGGTGTCGAGGTGTGTAAACATAGTCACAAGTGTAATGAAAGTTTATACTTAGAAATTTGTGTGTGTCATGTAATAGTAAATGTGGTATGCATGAGACGAGTAAAAGTAGACTATGAAAAGGGTGATGATTAACTTACAACACCAAATATGGTGGTGATGATGTCGTGTGTACGAGACAAGTGAACAAGCAACGTGGTACCCTCTCCCGTCTAGCGATCCCTTATCCACAAGAGTTACCCAACTCGTTCAAACCCAAAACCTTGCTTGTGTGCGCCTAGTGTTCTTCGACAGTAACCAAGGAAAGAATAGAGAGTTTTGTGACTTGAGAATTTCGAATGTGTGAGAAGTCTTGCATTAAATGTGGCTTATATAGGGTAGTAAAAGTAGTTGTATGTTTGATATTGTGAAACATGTTCCCTTAGTTGTCAATCGAAGGTGGACAAACTTGTCCCTAGCCTTGCGTCCTTGTCATGTCGAGTAGAGGTGTTAAGGGGCAATGATGGTTCACTTTGGAGTAGTTTAAGTTTAGTTTAGGTTATTAGGGTATTAAACAAATGAAATTAGAGCTCATGTGTAACTCTTGTTGGGAGGATATGAAACACACGATCCATTGGTCCTTAGCCGATTAGGATAACTAGGTGGTTAGAGCGTTTGTACAATGGTTTGACGGCTACAAAGGTGGCTTATTGTTGTGTGATACAAAGTCAAAGGGGAGGTGATATGTTTGTGTCGAGCTTGAGGGGAACCAAGAATTAAAACGTGTGTATATTTTGATTGTGCACGACCTGAGCTCGTTGAGTACCATGCAACACAAAGAAGGAAAAAAAATATATAACTAGTCATGTGGGCTTGTGAATGTTCGGCCCAAGTGAATCAAAAGAAAAGAAACCGTGTGGGCTTTGTGGTAGTTTCGGCCCAAAGAAAACAAAGAAACAAATATTGATCGTTGGGCTTGTGATTGTGCTCGGCCCATCATAAAAAGGTAGGGTGTCGGTGACTAGTGCTTTCGTACTTTAGCTTCGGTGTCGGTGTCAGTTCATGAAAACCATAAAAACGTAAACGATGTCGTCATACGTATATACATACTTATATATACATAGTGATAATAACTTGTAATAATTAATATACATATCATTATATATATTAATAATATCTCGGTGTCCAAATAGGGTGTCAGGTGGCAAGTGGGAGTTACCGGTGTTAACCTCATTGGGTGATATCCAAGAGTGACAATCGGGTGATATCAGGTGACAAAACATAATCGGGTGACAACAAACGGTGACTGAAATAATTGGGTGTCAAACAAATGGTGTCTCATATAAAAATTTCAAATTTTCCCGCAAAAATGGCTTAGTTAAGAATAGTGTCGAAAATTAGCATTAATAAATGACCTGGGATTTTACGGAGTATTACACTATACTACTAGCTAAAGCACTTATTCCTTCTACACTCCATGCCTCTAATGGTATATCCACCATTTTAACCCACACAGGCAGCTTACTTGGTTCCATCTTCTGCATATCCATATCAGGACTCCATTTCTGTACAAAAAGAGGTTTGTTATTCACCATCCAAGGTCCACTTTCCAACACTCCATCCATTCCATCCTTGTTTTTGAACTTAAACAAAAACTGACCATTCTTATGAACTATATCAACCACTCCATACTTACTCCACATCCTTCTTATTTTGTACCTTAATTCACTTGGATGCATACTACACCCTACAAATTGTCCACATACAGTAAAGTTCCACTTCTCACTTCCTTTTTGCACAATCATTTCATCAAACACAACAACTTCATTGCCTGACTCAATAACTAAAGTTGGCACAAATTTGAGCTTATTAGGAACTTCCTCATTCTTTACCACTTTAGCATATGATTTGTTTTTCACAAATACCGTGGGCAACGCAACTTACCTATTTTTAAAAACCAAGGCGATGATGAATGGTTTTTAAAACTGAATGGATGGCGAAGTGATATTTTTATCACTTTCGCAACCTTCAAATCCGAGCCTTACTAAAAATCTACATTTTTTTCGATTACGTTTTCAATTATAATGTTATTACTAATTTAAAGGTTTCTGCAATAATAAAAAAAAATCATTCGAATTACATAAATAAACATTTGAGTTCAAAGGTTTCTCAAACAACATATTTTATAACATAAATCAATAATTATTTACAATGTTTACCAGTTTATTGAATAGCAAATACCGTCAAAGCCAGATTCCATAAACATACTTGTGCAAACCTCCCTATGTAGGTCTAACTCTTGCAATAACATCTGTCTAACTTCGCGCCACCTATTTTGGTCTTCACAAACAGTGGCGGACCCAGGATTTTCCAAGGCGGGGGGCAAATTTTTTTTTTTGGATAAAATTCGTGATGCACGTTAATAAAAATGTCATATGTATTTTTTTTACACTAAAAACTAAGGTTTTTATATTTTTCGCTTTAAGGTGTGGGCAATTTGATTTTTTGGAGGGGTGCAATTTAATAAAAAGGTCCAAAAAAATTTTTTAACACTAAAATCTGAACTTTTTCGACGAGTCGTGAAGGGCACCGCCACCCCAAAGTCAAAGCTTGGGTCCGCCCCTGTTCACAAATACCGTGGGCAACACAACACACCTATTTTTAAAAACCAAGGCGATGACGAATGGTTTTTAAAACTGAATGGATGGCGAAGTGATATTTTTATCACTTTCGCAACCTTCAAATCCGAGCCTTACTAAAAATCTACATTTTTTTTGATTACGTTTTCAAATCTGAGCCTATAAGGCGATGACGATTATAAGTTTTTGTAATCTGCAGTTTGTGTAATATGCACTTTGTGGTTTTAGTGTAATCTGCACTTTGTGGTTTTAGTGCAGATTATAAGTTTGTGTAATCCGCACTTTGTGGTTTTAGTGCAGATTATAAGTTTTTTGTAGCAATGTTTTTTTTATTTACATAGATAATAAACAACGTAAATGTACGAAATAAAAAAAAACGTAAGCATTACGTAGATAATTAAAAGTGTAACTAATATGGCAAATTCCATCTCGCCTTGATCACCTGCCTTGTCGTCTCGACCCTCTCGCATTGTTCTTCAGTCAAGTGATCAGTAGGTGATGAGACGAAAAGTGTACCGCTTTTGGGGGGGTCATTTCAGGCCAAAGTCGAGATTATTTGATCAAATATTGCCCTAAATCGTTCTTTTTGTCATTTTAGGTACTTTTGAGAGGAAATTCAGAAAATGAAGCATTTTGGACGTTTTTGGAGCGAAAAAGTGAAGAAAACGACAAAGTCTCAAAATCATGCTGAAAATTGTACCTGACAACGTCAAAGATTGCTAGTGACGGCGTCAAGACTTGACAAAGAGATTGTTGAGGCAACATGATCAAGATCTCTTTATGTTTTAATGATGACAAATAAATCATCAAAACACATAAAATAACAAACGTTAGCTCAAAATCGCCGGAGCCAATGTCTGCTCCTGGCGCGCTGCCCGCGCGTCAATGCGCGGGTGACGCGCCAGGACACTGTATGGTTCCAGGCGAATTTTGAAAGTCGACTTTCTCCTTACCCGACAAATGTGGATCTTTCAATACAGGTATGAATATGTTATATGCTTAATTGAGAACACTCGAAACGAGTTTTGAGACTTGAGAGATCCTACTTTTAAAACACCCATTTACGGAAAAACGCCAACTCATGTTTTCTAACTATCACCTCTAGCCAAGGCTTTTCTAAACTTAGGGAGCTTATATATTTCACGTAACATCGTGTTGAAGCATCCATATGCTCATATCCCGTGCTTACGTCATCTCTAATTACGTAACGGGTTTACTCCCTTATTGGTCAAACTAAGTCAAAGGTCACTTTGCGTAAACGCATCCTTTCCCACTTGGGTTATGCTTTACATCAAGGCAAAGCACTTAACTTGTTTGAACCAAGGTATTAGTTGAGAACGTCGAGTCGTGGAAAGTCACGAGATATGAAACTATGGATTCTCAACGTTGTGTTACTTGAACTTATAAGTAACCTATGATTTTCTCAACTTATAATCTTAATTGTCTAAACCTTTTCTTTTTAATGACAATTAGATTACTTCTTAATCTTCCCTTAATCCCATTTATACAAAAGACAAACCCAATCATATACAAATCAAATATTCTCTTACACAATCTCTTACACAATCTCTTACACTCTTACATATTCCCTTACACACTACATCTCAACCATCCATTCTCTTATAACACATCTCAACCCTCCATATTCCCCACATGCTAATTGTTTGAATTCCAAAGGATGCTCCTTTGATCCTAGCCATTGAATTCAAACTAAAACCATCTCAACCATCCATCTCATTTCTTCCCCCATGATTTGGAATATACCATTAGCATATTCTCTCTTCCTCTCTATACCACCACATGTGTTTGATCCTCACCATCCATTTCAAACCAAAACCATCTCAACCATTGATCTCTCCTTTCCCCCAAGCAAAGCATATTCCTTGGAATATCCCTTCTCAATCCCAACCTAGGCATCTTTGATCCTAGCCATATATTTCAAATCATCACATCTCAACCATCCATATTTAACACATGTCAAATAATTTGAAAACCAAGGGAGGTTCCCTTTGATCCTAGCCATCAAATTCAAACCATTTTATCTTAACCGTCCATCTCATTCTTCCCCCCAAGCATTGGAATATTCCTTGGCATATTCTTTCTCTCTTTTCTATGCCATGTGAGGAGATACACTTCTTCCCCTTCCAAATTACCCTATCTACACTTTATACCCTTGGTAATTTGGTTTCTCTTTAAACACTTCACAAATGATTTCCGAATTGGCTATTTGAGGTTGTAAACCTTAGAATGATTAATGTTAAGGTTTAGTGTGAAGTACAATTGGGGTTTTAGCAAGGATAGGTATTTATAAGATCCAAACACCCAACACTTGGGAATTTCTTACAGATGCCAGGCGCGCTGCCCACGCGGGTGACGCGCCGGCCTCGGTAAATTTTCCCAAGTTTGGGTTATTGGCCTATAAATACCACCCTTGCCTCTCGTATTCCTCACCCCTTGCCATTATTCTTTCTCACTAGATTCTTTCTCTCATTCTCTCTATCTCTAATCTTGTGTTCTTGATTTTCATACTAACATCTTTGAAAGAGCACATATCTTTGCAAGGGAAGAATCACAAGAACCTAATACACTCTTGTGATTGTTTCTATGGTCTTCTTTCTTATACCATTTCTATTACAATCGAGTCTAGGTCAGGTTAGGGCTTGGTTGAACAAACATATATTCATTCATTCAATTGTTTGTAAGGGAAGTCTTGTGTCTTTGTGACCAAGCCTAGATCATTGGGGATCTAGTTGGGGTTTGATACTCCCGGTGGGAAGTCTTGGTAGTGGTCTTGGTGACCCTTATGTGAAGTCGAATCGCGAGATTCTTTTGGGTGGTTTCCGAGGGCGGAATACCGTTGGGGAGTAACTCCTTCTTTGTGAGCATCAATATTTGTGAATATTGGTGGAGTGAATTGTAACGGTTTATAGTCCACCGAAAGGATTATACTAGTGAATAATATTGGAGTCGCGGATTCGCAACTGGACGTACGGACGGTATAAACCCCCCATCCCGAACCAGTATATATCGTTGTGTTCTTTACTTGCTTTATATACTTTGGTTGTGTTAGTGGTTGTTGGATTATTGTACAACCACTTGGTGTTCTCTTTGGCTTAAAGTTTTTAAACATCTAAAAAGTCGAAGAAACCGTATTCACCCCCCTCTACGGTTCTACAATTGGTATCAGAGCGGTATACTCAAGTTTTTTAGCATTAAAGCCTTCCCGAGAAGTCGTTTTAAGTCAAAAACTTCTTTCCCAAAAATCTAAAAAAAATCCTAACTAAGATTTTTGGTAAAGTAGAGTATAGATCCATGGCTCAAGAGAACTATGTTGAGGGGTGTTCTATGCAAAGACCACCTTTGCTAGAAACCGATGGGTTTTGTTTTTGGAAAACCCGGTTTGAGACCTATGTTAGGTCAAAAGATCTTGATTTATGGGAAATTATTCAAAATGGCAACTTTGTGTTCATGGTAGAAGACCCCGAAACAAAGTTGTTAGTGGAAAAGCCCAACTCGGATCTAAAAGATGATGAGAGGAGAAAGCTTGGTAAGAATGATGAAGCCAAAATGTTAATCTACAATGCTCTACCTCGAAGGGAGTTCGAGAGAGTTCATATATGCAAGACCGCCAAGGAGATTTGGCATTCACTCATCATCACACATCAAGGTAACTCACAAGTCAAAGATTTCAAGATCGAATTACTCATCCAACAATATGAGAAGTTTTCTATCTCGGATGAAGAGACCATTGACAATGGTTACACACGATTCAATGCTATTATCACAAGCCTCACGGCTCTAAATCCTAGCTTTTACAATAAGAACCATGTGAGAAAGTTTCTTCGAGCTCTTCCGGTTAAATGGAGGCCAAAGGTGACGGCTATTGAAGAAGCCAAGAACTTGGCAGAACTTCCTCTTGATGAGCTAATCGGCAACCTCAAAGTGTATGAAATGATTTTAGAAAACGACAAGGTTGTTTCTAAAGAAAAGATGAAAGAGGTTAAGTCACTAGCCCTCAAAGCTAAAGTCACTAAGGAACAAACTAGTGATGATAACGGTGAAGGAAGTGATGAAGATGACGAAGAGTACAACTTGATGGCTAAGAACTTTAGGAAGTTCCTTAGAAGAGGCGGCAACTTTAGGCACAGTAATAGAGTTGGAAACCAAGGGAATGATGGAAGAAACAACTTTGGTGGAAGTCGAGGTGCTGAAAACAAAGTTGGTGAGAGCTCTAGACGCACACAAGGATGCTACAATTGCAGAGAAAAGGGTCACTTCATAAATGAATGCCCTAAGCCTAGAATGAACAAGGCATTTGTTGGAGGAGCGTGGAGTGATAGTGAAGATGAAGATCAACCAACACAGGAAGCTACTTGTCTTATGGCTCAAGAAAAACTTGAGGTACCCCTAAACTCTTCTTCCTTTAATAATATAGATATCAATGATTTGCAAGAGGAGAATGAGAATTTTAGAAAAACACTTGAGAAAACTCTTAATGAAAAACGCATCATTAAACAAGAACATAGTAAACTCAATAAGAAAGTTTATGAACTTGAAAAGGAAGTAAAGAAACTAAATCATTGTAAAGACGTAATTTAACCATGTAAAAGTTGTGAGTCACTCACACTTGAGGTTAACTCTTTAAAATATAAAGTATCTAAACTTCAAAAGGAGTCTCTAAGATTTTCAAGATTTAAGAAAAGTACAAATGATTTAGAAGAAATTATTGGTAGTCAAAAGAGGTCCCAAGATAAGGAAGGTCTTGGATTTTCAAAACAAGGAGAAATCGCTTCCATAAACTTGACAAAACCAATAACATTTGTAAAGACTAAAGAAAACGAGTTTCCAAAATTTTCCGAGGGTGACGCGCTACACGACGCGTCAACGCGCCAGAAGCGCGCCAGTCCTCTGAGGGAAATTGGAGAATCGTCTAAAACTTTTATCAAACCAATTACTCCTCAAGCTCCTCTTGCAAACAATCGAGGTAACCAAGTTTCCGGTACAAAAAGAGAGAAACCAAAACAACTTTACAATTCAAGCTATCATAATGGTTGTGGTTATACACAGCCTCGAGTCAATACTAGACCACTTTTGCCTACACCCAATATTAGACCTACTAATCCATATAACCAAAGATCTTCACTCCAAAATTATCAAAGAAGGAATTCTTATAAAAGGACATCCCACTACCAATATAACAACTATCAAAGGAGAGACAACTCCTACCCAAACCAAACCTTCTTTAGACCTCAAGGATATAATAACTATAGATCAAGTTATCAAAGTCAAAATAATTTTCAAAATAATCCTTGGTCCACTTTTTCAAGTGTTGGTATTGAGAAATTGTGTGTCTTACTTCAAGACCCAAGAATGTTCAACTTGGGTAACTCATATGCTAACCAAAATGGACCCAAGAAGCAATGGGTACCAAAAGTATGAGTTGTATTTTTGTTTTAGGTTTATCTCAAAAGTGATCTACAACCGGATGAGTGGATAGTGGATAGTGGTTGCACTAAACACATGACCAGGAATAGAAGATTGTTCACATCATACACGGCGTATAATGGGAATCATGTCACTTTTGGGAGCGAACTTAACGGCAAAATTGTCGGCAAAGGTAATGTCCTTCATGACTCCATTGTAATTGTAATTACCAACGTTGTGCATGTTAGAGGTCTAAACTTTAATTTGATTAGCGTAAGTCAACTTAGTAATGATGATTGTGAGGTAAAATTTACTAAAGAAGATTGTTCTATTAGTAAAAATGGTGTTGTACTAGCTAATGGTCGTAGGCGAAACAACTTGTACACCTTTTAATCATAGATTATTTGTAACAATATATGCATTTCAAACATGGTAAATAACCCAACGCCTCGGCTTAGGAAGTTAGGTCTTGCCGACAAGCTACTAAGCAATTTACCATTGATTGAGTTTGAAAGGCATTATTGTGATACATGTCTAGGGAGTCAAGGAGAAACTAATAATAGGAATTAAAAGGAAGTGACAACTAATAAGGTTTTAGAGTTGATTCATTTGGATTTGTATTGTCTATCCCCGATACAAAGTTATGAAGGAAACCTCTACACTTTAATGATCATAGATGATTGCTCAAATTACACTTGGATATTATTCTTAGAAAACAAGGATGGAGTCTTGAATAAATTCAACATCTTAAGAAAGAAACTTGAAAACCTACTTGATTGTTCAATTGTCTCAATTAAAACAAATTATAGTAGTGAATTTGATAAAATGCAAATTGGAACCTTTTGTAAACAACATGGAATATCTTATAACTTATCGGGCCCGTTCACTTCTCAATCGCTTGAGATTGTTGAAAGAACACATCGTAAGTTAAGAAAGATGAATCGTGCAATGCTTGACGAGCAATCCATCCCACAAAAGTTTTGGTGTCATGCCTTAGATACCGCATGTTATATCTTTAATAGAGTTCATATAAGAAAGGTCGTTAATATAACTTGAATAAAAAGACTCTTAGATCACAAAACACACAAGATTAGGTTTTTGGCATGACATTTTTCAAGTGTCCAAATTGCTTTGGGATAGGTTTTGATGTTAAAACATGCATCTTAGGAGAACAATCTTTAAGTCAAAGTAAAATGTCTATGTGTTGCTTGCAAGCCTTTTAGGTGCTATTAGAGCTTATGTGTTTACATGATTAAGGCTTATATGGAGGCATGGATGGAAACCTAATAAAAGTCTTCCAAGAGGAAAGATATGTATCAACTCATTATTCAAACAATGATTGATAATATCCAAGATTATACATGTCTATACAATGTGCATTGAACAAGAAAAGTTGACACAATTTATCTTGCTTAATCTCGATAATATTGATCTTGTCATAGCTTCCATGATTAGATATGATATTCATCACAACTCACACTTGTGTTGAAGACTTTGTATCTAGCTCTTCTTGTTCACCTTATGAGAAAAATACATGTTGCATACCTAAATTTAAGTGAATAATGCTTCATTGCTTAAAATTTGATGCATAGCTTAACAATTTATGGTGCATTCTTGAAAAATAATGGTAGGTAGCATGTGTATTCTGTCCACATATCACAACTTAAGATCAACTAAAACACTCATTGCTCTTTGAATAACTTTTCTCATGATCATGTGATCTAAGCACATTTACCTTTCATATATATTCTCTTCCTCTTGATCTTCACAACTTGTACACCTAATGAGGAATCTTAGTATTAATTGCCTTAATACCCGTTGGATAATAGGAGTCATCACCCATATCTAAATTTCACTCTACTATTATTTAAGGATTAGAGACCTTGTCTAAGCATTACACCTAAAATCTCAATCTAAGTTAAAAATGAATAACCAACCACTTTCTCCGAACAATGTTCTTGACAATTTCATCCTCCAAAGTAATGACACTAATTCCTTGAGTACAAACAATGGAAGTGAAGAAATTGCTAACAACAATGTTGTCCCTCAAGCTATAACCAAGAGTGATGGGATGGGAAATGGGTGGTTTATGCAAAACAACCAACAACAATATCCTAGGATCAACCTTGAAAAACTAATGCAAGATGATGTTTGGAGAAATCCACAAAATGTTCAAGTCACATCACCCCTAACTAGGGGAATTGGTGATGAAGAAGTTTGGGAAAAGATAAGGAAGCCCTTAAGCCCAAAAATTCGTGAAGGCGACCATGCAATTTGTTGCGAAAACACAATTGACATGCTTAATGTTGTAACACCCCCAGTTTTAGAAAACATGCAGCGGAAATTAGATTGGGTGTTACTTCATAGTGCACAGTTTATTAGTAGAAAATGATTTATCATTTTAGTCATTTTAAAGATCTATCATTCGAATATATAAACGCTAGAGTTTTAAAAGAGGTCCCCATTTGTCCCAAAGTTTATTAAATCAGTTTACGAATGATATGAAAATTTATAGCCTTTATAAGTATCCGTGCTCCTCCGTGCCATCCTTGCTCATTATGGACCTGAGATAAACACATGCTAAAATTGTCAACACAAAGGTTGGTGAGTTCATAGAGTTTATAGTTTCGAATATCGATTTCCAAAATCAAAGAGTTTGTGAGTCCATAGTAGTTATAATAACAGTTGATTATCAAATTAAAGTGTGAGTAAATCCATAATATTCATAGCTTAAATTGTTGATTTATCAAAATCAGAAAATGAGTGATTTCCTCATTAATTCAAAAATAGTCCGTTGGTTTGCCCTTCACCAGGTCAACACCAAAATAGTAGTTTGTTTGACCTAATCGGGTCAACACCAAAATAGTTTGTTCGTTTGCCAAATATTAGTAGTTTTTCCTGCTATATAGTGAGCACAATCTCGGGGTTTGATAAAACAGTGGGCTACAGCATTATACGCCCCAAACATCAGTCATTGTAGTACTGTATCATGACTACAGTACTACCGTTCTATTGCTCTAAGCTCATGACACTCAACGATTAACATGCATCAAAATTTTCCATAATAATGATGTAAAACAGTGGCCCTCAAGATAGGTATTTACCAGTAACCTATGAAATCAAATAGCGTGCATTTGGTGGCTTTCCTCTAGCGACCAAATGGGGATTGTCAATCCCTAATAGATCTATCCACAACTACTTACGCTCACCCTTTGGGTGATTAAGGTGCATGAACGAGAGACTTTTGGTAATAGGTACTTAGGCAATAGAAATCAAGTATAGCATATCGTCGAACAGTCACTTGTAATCATGTCTATAGCAGGTATGTAGGACCGTAGAACAACCTATTTCATATATGATTCACGCTTAAACCTAGAGAGAGAAAGTAAGTAGAGAGAGAGAGAGTGGGAACTCTAGTGTGTGGAATAATAACTTTGTTGACACTAAATGAATCACTAAGAGAACCAACCTCTCAAATGAGGTTTACAAGAGTATTTATACTCAAAGTCTAGGGCTTCATCTATCTTATACATTATTACACTAATGGCCCTTAGACTTTTACAAAACATGAATGCTAAGCATAAACTTCATCATAATGATATTCTAAAGCAACCTATAACAATACGTTAATGACCGACACTTTTTATAAATAAAAATACGATTCTAACAATCTCCCCCTAAGTGTTGGTCATTGAGGTTGCGCGACGTCATCATCTTTGTCTTTAAACTTTATCATTCATAGCTCTTGACGTCTTTAAGAATCACTAGATGAATCATAGTTCCAGTTCATCATGCTTCATTGTTGTTGAAGTGATTCGATGATGTCATCTGCCTTTCATCACTTCTGTGTTTGTGGTGGTTGTCTGCCATTCCAACATGCTCATACGTCTTAAGTCTTTGTCATACATACATTTGTTATTCCCTTTCTTTCACTCTGATCTTTGTCACGTTACTTTGTAGATTCTTCTTTTTGGCGTAGAATCTTTCTTTGACTGTTGCTATCCTTTGATCTTTGTAAGAACTTTCCTTTGACTTTGTGATGCATGTATGAGCATGTGGAATCTTTCGCCATGGAGATGATGTATAGCTGCAGGTAAACAGTTAGCAATAAACAACCGGTTCTTACAGATAAGGAATTAGAGATCGTCAACTGCATAGTGTGAAGACTCCTTCTAACCCTTACCATGGCCGTTCCCATATCAGATACTCTCGAAAGAGCTTACGAGACCTACTAAGTAGCTCAATGACTGAGTGAGTCGCTGGGGATCACTCCACGACTGTAGACCGTTTGAAACCACCGCGAACACTAAGCGTAACCCATAAAGAATTACCGAAGTGACCTGCTGTCAGGGCTGCTAGATGTTGACCCTGGCAGGAATTTCCATTCAATCACTGAGAATCACAAAAGTGAATCCTCTCATAAATGTTCTGGCAGATTGCTAAGATCTGCGTAGGACTCTTAAGTTTACATCTGGTGTCCTTAATGATGAACAACCAGTGTAGAAATATCATGTGTTCCTATGAGATCTTTAGATGAATCTCGGGGCTCTAGACTCGATAAGTGCACATTTGGTTTCCTATGCGGAGATTAGGGAGAGGTCTCCTGCTTCAATATCAACCATCTCTAAGAGACAGGTCGATAGATTACGCCGGTTCCCCGTGAGAATGAAACAAGCTCTTTTAAGAGAACTTGAGTGGCTAGAAGGTTTAGTGCAGTGCGTCACTGGGTCCATGACGTCTTTATCTTCAATACCGGTGTCACCTTAGTAACAACTAGTAGCATATGAATTGAACCCGGTGTCTGCCCTAATGTTGAACATATGGAGGGCTATTTCTTTTCACCCTTTTTCATAACTTTTCTTTTTAATTCTTCAACCCCTTCTTTCTCCTTTCTCATTTTCTCCTTTTTTCAATCATACCTAAGGACTTCTAATTCTAATCTATTGGAATTGTCCTTGGGTAGATCCCTCCGGCTCTGGCGGATCATAGGACGGTTTTCCCTAACCTTAGTCACCTTATAACTCCATGAATCCTATAATTGCCATGAAACATTTGATTGAAAATCTCTCAAAGTGTTTATGAATATAAACACATTTTTGTTGACACTTTGAGAGTTTTGTTTCTTTTGAAGGACTCCCCCTTCACATGTGCTCATGAATTTTTTAAGAAATTTGCACATGCGTGAGGAGTTTGCACTTTTTGAATTGATCCACTTTCAGTGAACATGACCGATTCGAGACACGCTTACATCACTAGTTAGACTAGCTTGAAGTTATTACCCGTCCTGGTCAAGTCCAAAGAAAGTCTCTCGATACGGTACATTCTACTCAGACAAGTCCTATTCGAGACACGCTTACATCACTAGTTAGACTAGCTTGAAATTATTACCCGTCCAGGACAAGTCTTTTCGATTACTGACATTTTAAGCTTCGTCAATTCATTGGTACATTTTGAGTCTAGCTCTTTTGAGATTCAGTCACAAGCTTTAAACATCTTTGATCACATTTTAATCATGTCTTCTCCCCCTCAAAAATAGCATAGCGTGATATTTTTGATATCAACTGATTAAGAAAAAGTTTTTTGGAGAGATAGACAGATTTCATTTTGCATGAATTCGAAACATTTTGTTTTTGCACTCCCCCTTAATGATAGCACATTTTAAAATCAATTAAGGGCTTTGAAAAAGATTTCGTCCTTGAAAATACGAGTCCTTGATTTGAAAATAATTAGAAGTCATCGTTTAAGCCTGGGTTTCGTACTGAAGTATACGAAAGCCATTGTGAAGAAACTTTTGAGAAATGACATGTTTTAGAAAAACATTTTAAAGAACTCCCGTTCAAGCATCTGTACATGTCCGTATCATTTTTGAATGACATTTCTAGAAACGTACAGAATATTGATTTATATGAGAGACATGTCGTGAGAAGAATATTTTTGGATTTTTTTGATTTTATATTGTTTTTGTATTTTTTGAAATTTATATTTTTGTATTTTGTTTTTGTTGGTTTTTCAAATTTTGTATTTTGTTTTTTCAAAAATATTTACAGCGAAGCGATTTTGAAAACTGTTTCAAGAAGATTCGAGAAGACGTTCTAGCTCCTCAGGAGTTAGGCTTCGCATGCCAATTCGTCGAACTAAATAGTCAAACCTTTCTTTTGGAAGGGCTTTAGTAAATAGATCGGCGAGTTGGTAATCAGTCTTAACGAAAAATAATTCAACAGTACCCTCTTCCACGTGTTCTTTGATGAAATGGTAGCGGACTTTGATATGCTTCGTCTTAGAGTGATGTACGGGATTGCACGAGATGGCTATGGCACTTTTTGAGTCATAATCGCTTCGCTGTATCCTCATCCAAAGAACTGATGTGTCCAGAAGTCTGCTGGTTTGGTGCGGTGTTGGGAATTCTGTGTAGAAAGAATTCTGCTGCTGTTTCTGCTGAAATGGTATTTTGTCAAAAGTAAAGCCATAATCTGTGAGCTGTGTCCTCATCCAAAGAACTTGGGCACAACACGCAGATAGAGACACATACTCGGCTTCGGTGGTTGATAGCGCAGTACAATCCTGTTTCTTTGACGACCAGCATACTAGCTTTTCACCCAAAAATTGTGCTCCACCTGATGTACTCTTTGCTGTAACTTGATCACCGGCATGGTCTGCATCTGAAAATGCTGTTAGATTAAACTCTGAATCATTCGGATACCAAAGTCCCATGTTAATGGTGCTTCGTAGGTACCGAAAGATCCGTTTAACCTCTTTGAGGTGAAGTTCGGTAGGCTTAGCCTGAAACCGTGCTAACAAACAAACAGCAAATTGAATATCGGGTCGACTAGCAGTTAGGTACATGAGAGAACCGATCATGCTCCGATATTTCTTCGGATCGATGGGTTTCCCAAACAAATCAGCACCTATTTTTGGTGAAGTGACCATTGGAGTACCAACAGAATCACAGTTTTCCATACCATGTTTTTTCAAAATCTCTATAGTATATTTAGCTTGATTGATAAAAATACCACAAGGGGATTGATGTATTTGTAAACCAAGAAAGAATTTTAGTTCCCCCATCATGGACATTTCAAATTTACTTTTCATGAGATTTTCAAAATGTTTTGAATGATTCGGATTAGTGGACCCAAAGATAATGTCGTCCACGTAAATCTGAACAATCAAAATGTCATCTTTGAATTTTTTGATAAACAAGGTGTCATCAACTGTTCCTTTGGTGAAATTGTTTTTGAGCAAGAAAGATGATAGTTCGTCATACCACGCTCTTGGAGCTTGTTTTAAACCATAGATGGCTTTCTTAAGCTTGTAGACGTAGTCTGGATGATCTTTGTCGATGAATCCCTCTGGCTAACTCACATACACTTCTTCTTTCAGAGTTCCATTCAAGAAAGCTGTCTTAATGTCCATCTGATAGACTGTGATGTTTTTGTGAGCTGCATAGGCTAAGAATATCCGGACTGCTTCAAGTCTAGCTACAGGCGCGAATGATTCTTCGAAATCTATCCCTTCTTCTTGTGGATATCCTTTAGCCACGAGACGAGCTTTGTTGCGAATAACAGTCATTTCCTCATCCAGTTTGTTCTTCCATAACCACTTGAGATCAAGAACACGTTTATCAAGTGGTCGTTCAACAAGTTCCCAACTATCATGTAACAGGTATTGAAGAAATTCTACCTGCATCGCTTCAATCCAAGGGTTTTCTGCCATTGCTTCCCGAATGTTCTTTGGAACTTTGAGGCTGATTGAGCAAATATAAATGCACAATTCGAGATCAGTGGCAAGTTGTCTCCTCGTCTGAACTGGCTTTGAAGGTTCGCCAATAATATTTTCTAACGGATGGTCTTTTGTCCATTGAAACGTAGAAGGGTACCTTTGGTTGAATGAATGTGTGTTAGATAGTTCTTGTAACCTTGAAGAAGATTCAGCAGAGTCTGATGCAAACGGGTTTTCAAATGCTTCTTCTTCTTCTAACGCAACATCGTTTGAATTAGTTGTAGGTTCTTCTTGAAAATTTGTGTTTTGGTTTTGCTCATCAACTCTTGGTAGAACAGATTCAATAACTGGAGTTGCTTGAGTAGATGTTGATGGTGTTGAGGTCGTTGGTGCTTCAGCTTCAACTGTTGTAGATGCATCTTGTGATGGTGGTGGTGGTTGATGGTTTTGAGGGGGTGCAGCGGAATGTAGTTGAGATGCATTTGTCGAAGGTCCACCATAATATTCATCAAACATTAACTCAAAGAAATTTTCCAGTTCTTGTTCTGAAGGTTTTCTAGTGTATGTTGACTGAGCTCCTTGAGGCACGAGTCCTGAACTGATGTGTCCAGAAGTCTGCTGGTTTGGTGCGGTGTTGGGAATTCTGTGTAGAAAGAATTCTGCTGCTGTTTCTGCTGAAAGGATCCTGCTGAAGAGTTGGTTTCTGCTGAAGCAGTGTATCTGCTGAAGACATAGTTCAGCTTTATTAGTTTCTGCGGATGTAGTATTTCCGTATTTTATGTAATGTAGTTTGGATATGCATGAGTTTATTTAGGAAGTGATAATGCATATCTTTTAGAACTTTTAGAAGATACGTTTCTTGAGAAACGGTTTAGGGTTCCTTGAGTATAAAAGGAACACACGGTTTATGTATTGAATAACTTTTAGAAAAACTCTTAATATAATTAAAAAGATCCATAGAGGATCAAGAATTCTTAGTATCAAACTTGTGTTTTGTTTCCGCTTTATAAATACAAGTTGCAGGGATTGTCTATTAGTGTGTTATTGATTACAGTGACATTACTAACGATTCTAGAGTGCTCAAGAAGATCTATCAAGGTCTATAGTACAACAAGTGGTATCAGAGCCTCGAGAGAGTCTCTGCCATACTAAGAAAAACAAATCTTACACCTTTTCTAATCCAAACAAATCAACAATCATGCCTGGATCTGATGATGATACTGATACAACCCAAAACATTAACACCACTTCTCTTCAACAACTCAACCTCTCTAACAGTAATGCTAAGTTTCCATACTTGAAGAATGCTGAAGAATATCACTTGTGGTCCATGAAAATGCAGAACTGGATCACAAACATAGATTGGAATCTATGGGAGATTGTTAAGAAGGGGAATAGCTTAAAGAAGCATGTTACTGATGCTGATGGAGTTGTGACAATTGTAGCTCCCAAAACTGCTGAAGAGATTCTGGTTGTGCAGAGGGAAAGTAAAGTCAGAACTATTTTGCTCCAAGCTATACCAGATGACCATATGGGTGACTTCCATTTTATGGAGGATGCCAAGGATATTTGGATGGCTATAAAAGCAAGATTTGGTGGGAATGAGGAATCAAGAAGGTTGCAGAAGTCTTTGCTGAAGCAGAAATTCCAAGAATTTCAGATATCTGAAGAAGAAGGAATTCATAAAGGTTATGACAGGTTTCATCGGATCTTAAGTCAACTTAATCAGTTGAAGGCTAGACCTGACAATGAGGACTGCAATGCTAAGTTTCTGAGATCTTTGCCACCATCCTGGTTGCAAGTCAGTATTGCTCTCAAAACAAAGGGTGGCTTGGACTTAATCTCCTTTGATGATCTCTACAACAAGCTCAAATCACTTGAGCCTGATGTTAGAAGTCCTATTCGTCCATCTACTCATTCTGCATTTGTTGGTGCTTCTACAAAACCTGTGCATCAAGCTTCAAGTTCATATACATCTGGAGCATCTTCTCAAACTCATAATCAATCTACTCCTAAATCAAGATCAAGTAATGTGTTGGAGGATCTTATTCATTCATTTGTGGCTGAATATGAACCTCAGCAGTTTATTGCTTATGAGGACTTTGAACAGGTAGATCCATTGGAAATGGAGGAGATGCACTTGAAATGGGAGCTTGCAATGATCTCAATGAACATCCGAAGGTTTGAAGCCAAGTCTGGAAGAAAGTTTAGTTTTAATGGCAAAGAAGCTGCAAGGTTTGATAGAAGGAAGGTTAAATGCTATACTTGTGGTCAAGTGGGACATTTTTCAAGGGAATGCAAAGATAGAAAGGCTGGAGATGAAGTTAGATATGGTTCTTATCCATTAGAAGCAGGGAATACCAAGACTGTACCTTCAAAGGCCATGGTGACTCTGGATCACCAAATTGATTGGGGTGATCATGAACCTGCTGGAGAGGAAGCTGCTACTTCTTCACAAGTGAATCTACTGGCATTTACACCTTCAGAAGACCAGAAGGAGCAAGTATCCTTGATGGGAATCTCTCAGGTACACAATTGTGTGTTTGGATGTAGTGTAAGATACAATGAACTTAAAAAGGAATTTGATGAATTGAAACCTAAGTACAATGAGTGTTATATAGAGGTAGAGTCTTATAAATTGGCTTTAAAAACTCTAGAGAAACAAAAAGTATGGTTTCAAAAGAATCAAGTTAAATATGATGAAAAAATAAGAGTTCTAGAAAGTGATTTAGAAATTGCTAAGATAGAATTAAAACGTACTGAAAAAGAGAAGTCTAATTTGGAAAAAGAAAACCAAAATTTACAAATTAAATTAGACAAAGAGATAGCTAGAGGTAAACAATGGCAAATGTCAGGTGATAATCTTGCTAGGGAACTTTATGGTAGTCAGGCTGTGAACTCTAAAATAGGTTTGGGATTTCAAAAATATGTTGGTTTAGAGGCTAAGAATGACCTAGGTAAATCCACACCTGCAGGTTTAGCTAACTTTGTCAAAGAAGGTAACTTACATGCTGTCCCTGGACCTATAAGAGGGGAACATATGCCTATTGACCTATCCAAACCTAGTGACTTTGATGGATCACACCATCTCTATGGCAAAAAGTCAACTGACTTTCCAGACCCTAGTGTTAAATCTACTGACTTTGTCTCTTGTTGTGACAGTGACAAGTCTTCTGATGAAGGGTCTACCTCATTTGCCAGCTGTGATTCAAGTGAGAAGTCTGACCTGCCCAAGACCATGCCCAAAACTACACCAAAGATATCACCCAAGACTCCCCACAAGCCTTCTAGAGTTGCTGCTGATAACAAGACAGTTTCTACTGAAGACTTGTTTTTCAATTCTTTGCATAATAATACTTTTGGCTTTGTTAAAAACAATTCTGTTTGTCATGGTGATTTGAATACCTTTTCATGTTATGGAAATTCTTTTGGTTTGAATAAATCTTCTAAAAAGAAGAAGTGTTTTGTGTGTGGAAGTAAATATCACTTGATTAAGGATTGTACATATCATGAGCAAAGAATGGGTGTAGGTGTTAGTCAAAGAAAAACTAGGCAAATGTGGAAGAATGTTAATGACATACCATCTTTTGTTCCACATCAGCAGAAACCTACTTCTGCTGAAAATCATTTTTCCTGGAGAAAAACCAGTACTAGACCATATGTCAGACCCACTAGTTCTTTCTTTTATAATGATTATTGGCCTAATCACTTTGACTCAATGAATAATGGTGGTGGGAAATGGAATACTGCTGTGAAGCCCTCAGCAGGTTGTTCTTGGACTAAGAAGGGACATAATATGCATTACAGGCCCAAGAACAATGGTTGATCTAAAACATCTACATGGCCTGTTACTGATGATCCACAAGGCAGGCTCAAGTCAGCAATGACTTGAGTCTCCAATGTGTACTAATATTGTATATTTTGTTGTTGTTGTAGGCACATCCTTTGAAAAGTACTGAAGTTGGCATCTTTGATAGTGGTTGTTCTAGAAGTATGTCTGGGAACAAGGATAAGATGCATGATTTTGAGCCCATTGAAGGAGGTGGCACTGTAACTTTTGGTGGTGGAGATGGCAAAATAACAGGGAAAGGAACCATAAAGACTCCCTTGTTAGACTTTGAAAATGTTTACTATGTGGAGGAACTGGGGAATTTTAATCTTATCTCAGTATCACAAATTTGTGACTCTAAGCATAAGGTTTTCTTTTCTGAAGATGAGTGTCTTGTACTTTCCAAGGACTTCAAACTCCCAGAAGACACAACTATATTGCTGAGAGTTCCTAGAACCTTCAACTTATACACATTCAATCTGAATGATGTTCAGCCTGAAGGTGATCTAACATGTTTGGTTGCCAAAGCTTCCCTGGATGAATCTAATAAATGGCATAGAAGAATGGCACATGTGAATTACAAGACCATTAACAAGTTATCAAAACTTGGTCTTGTTCAGGGCCTTCCTTCTAAACTCTTCACCAATGAACACAACTGTATTGCTTGCAACAAGGGAAAGCAACACAGAGCCTCCTACAAAACAGTTCAAGCAGTGAGCTCCATTTCAGAACCTCTTCAGTTACTGCACATGGATCTTTTTGGTCCAACCCCCATTAGAAGTATTGATCACAAGTACTTCTGCCTGGTTATTACAGATGATTATAGCAGGTTTTGCTGGGTGTTCTTTCTCAAAACTAAGGATGAAACAACTCCAATTCTGAAAGAATTCATTATCTTAGTTGAGAACCAGCTGAATAAAAAGGTTAAGGGAATTAGGTGTGACAATGGTACAGAATTCAAAAATGTTGTATTTATAGAATTCTGTAAGTCTAAAGGGATTAGAAGGGACTATAGTACTCCAAGAACTCCACAACAAAATGGGGTTGCTGAAAGGAAAAATAGAACCCTCATTGAGGCAGCAAGATCAATGCTTGCAGACTCCAAACTACCCACCATGTTTTGGACTGAAGCAGTTGGTACTGCATGTCATGTCTTGAACAGGGTATCCATCACTAGATCTCATGTCAAGACACCTTATGAACTTCTCACTGGGAAAGTTCCACACATCCGTTACCTTAAGCCTTTTGGATGCAAGGTGACTATTCTGAATACTGCTGATATACTGGGTAAATTTGATGGGAAAACTGATGAAGGTTATATAGTTGGGTACTCAGCTCATAGCAAGGCCTATAGGGTTTATAATCTGAATGCCAAAAAGATTGAAGAGACCCTTAATCTGAGATTTCTTGAAGATCAGCCTAATATTCAGGGTCAAGGCCATTCTTGGTATTTTGACCTAGACTATTTGACTGACTATTTGGGTTATACTAGGCATGCTTCTAATCCTGATGCAGGTACCAAAGATTCAAGTACTAACCCTGCAGGTTCCATGGATGATGACTCAGAATCTGAGTCTGAGCCAGAAGAGAATACTTTTGTTGTACCATCTTTTCCACCTAACCATTTTGTAGGTAATCACTCTGCTGCTGAACAAGATGATGAGTCACAATATGCAGAAGATCTTGCAAGATTGCAGAAGCAGGAACATGCTGCTACAAAGGAAGCTCAGAAACTCAATGATAAGGTTACACAAGAGACTGAGGCTATCCTACATCAGTCAGCCCAAGCAGTCAGTGGAAACAAGGATACTGCTGAAGGCATACCTCTTTCCACTGACAATGTCAAAGATACTGTTTCTGCTGATGTTCATTCTGCTGATTCTACTGAAGTCTCTACAGATTTTGATAAGCCCTTTACTAGATTTCCTAGTCCTTCTGACCTTGGAAATTATCAACCAAAGCCTGGTTTGTTTAACTCAGCCTCTTATGACACTGAGTTTGAGCCTACACTCACCAACATTGATGCCAACATTGATGTTCCACCTACAGCTACCAAAAGGATTCACAATGCTCATCCCCTATACAAGATCATTGGTGATCCTAAAGACCCTGTTCGAACTAGAAGCACTGTCAAGAATACAAAATTTGGAGAAGTTGCTTTTATCTCTTATGTCTATAATCAAAAGAGGAACAATCACACAGACTACAAACATTGTCTGTTTGCATGTTTTCTTTCTCAAATTGAACCAACTAGTGTTCCTCAAGCACTGGCTGATTCAAGTTGGCTTGAAGCAATGCAAGAGGAGATGCTGCAATTTAAGAATCAGCAGGTTTGGATTTTAGTTCCTCCTCCTGATGGGAAATATGCCATTGGGACAAAATGGATTCTGAAGAATAAAAGAGATGCCAGGGGTATTGTGGTGAAGAACAAAGCAAGACTAGTGGCTCAAGGTTTTAGACAAGAGGAAGGCATTGACTATGATGAGGTCTTTGCACCAGTGGCCAGAGTTGAAGCCATACGGATATTTTTGGCCTATGCCTCTTATATGGGCTTTATGGTTTATCAGATGGATGTAAAAGGTGCTTTCTTGTATGGAGAGATTGAAGAGGAGGTTTATGTGACTCAACCCAAAGGATTTGAGGACCCTGATCATCCTGAGTATGTCTACAAAGTTGTCAAAGCTCTCTATGGACTGCATCAAGCTCCCAGAGCTTGGTATGCTAGACTCTCCACATTTCTGCTGCAGAATGGCTACAGAAGAGGTGCCATTGACAAGACCTTATTTCTCAAGAAAGATTCTAGGGATATTATTCTTGTGCAGGTGTATGTGGATGATATTATCTTTGGTTCTACCAAAGAAGCCTGGTGTAGAGAGTTTGAGGATTTGATGAAGGGAGAATTTCAGATGAGTGCCATGGGAGAACTCACTTTCTTTCTGGGTTTGCAAGTTCAGCAGAAACCTGATGGTATATTTATACATCAGGAAAAATATGTAAAAGATATGTTGTCCAAGTTTGCTATGGAAAATGTCAGGACTGCCACAACTCCATATGAGGCTCCCAAACCAAAGAACAATCTCAATCCTGATCTTCCTGTGAATGTATATTTATACAGGTCTATGATTGGTTCTTTGATGTACTTGACTGCCTCAAGACCTGATATTACATTTGCTGTGAGTGCATGTTCAAGACACCAAGTCACTCCACTTACCTCTCATATGAATGCTGTCAAGAAGATTTTTAAGTATCTTAAAGGCCAATCATAATTAGGTCTTTGGTATCCCAAAGAGTCTCCATTTCAGCTAGCAGCTTATAGTGATAGTGACTATGCTGGTGCCAATTTGGATAGAAGATCCACAACTGGAGGTTGTCAATTTCTTGGAAGAAGATTGATTTCTTGGCAATGCAAGAAACAGACCATTGTTGCTACCTCTACAACTGAAGCAGAGTATGTTGCTGCTGCCAATTGTTGTGGTCAGGTTCTCTGGATTCAGAATCAATTACTGGATTATGGGTATAACTTCATGAATACTACCATTTTCATTGACAATCAAAGTACCATTTGCATTGTTAAAAATCCAGTTTTTCATAATAGAACCAAACATATTGAAATCAGCATCATTTTATAAGAGATGCTTATGAGAAACATTTGGTTAAAGTGGTCAAAATTCACACAGATGAAAATGTGGCAGATTTATTAACCAAGGCATTTGATGGACCAAGGTTTCAATATTTGGTGGTCCATATTGGCATGTTAAACCCTTAACTGCAAAGTTTAAGGGGAGGCATAAGCCTCAGGGGAGGCATATGCCTCAGGGGAGGATGATGACTGTAAACTTTGGATTACTTGTATAAATTGTATAATAATTTCTGAGTTTTAACAAGTTTTTAACACTAACCCTCTAACAGTTGTGCAAGTTGTTTGGTGTATTTGCTTGTTTGGTGGTTGTTTTGCAGATGCTCTGAGAATGAAAGTTCCATGATTAATGTCACCAAGAGCAAAAGTCAAAGGAATGTGGTCAATATGCTGAACCTGGTTTCTATTGATCAATTAAATCATGCTGAAGGTCTTACACATTGGATTAATTCTAATAAGATCTTTTCATTAATTCATAGAAACAAGTTACAGCTTACATTCAATGTTGCAATTGAGATAAAATGACCATTCCTAAACTATTGGCTAATCCAGTACTACTAGCTTCTATCACTTATTACAAAATACTTGAGGCTATGACAAGTACAATGAAGAAGCTGAAGATGAAAATGGAAAAAGAAGAGAAGGAAGAATGAGAAGATGTTCATGAATCAAGGTCAAGAAAATACTCAAGAACCTTGCTCCATGGTTACATTCCTCAGTCACCTACTTCTGCTTCTCCTTTCCCTTACGTATGATCTTAGACCTCTTGCTCTGTCCAATATATTCTTGATATGGAAGACCAGGTCCTGGAGCAGGAAGATCCAACACCACATTTTGTGATGTTGGAAGAGATGGATCCCTAGTACTTGATCTTGGTAGGGATCTCTCAGGAGTGGAAGGAGGAAGAAAGGGTGGATCTTCAGGTTCTTCCTCTGAAGAGTCTTCATCAGAGGTATAGATGAAGGGAGAGACAAGCTCTCTTTCAGCAGGATTGGGCGCATTGCTTGGTTCACCTTTCAAGTGAGCATTCCATTGTCTTTCTTGTGCAGCACATCGATTCTCCAATGCTCTTGTAAAGTCAGAACCCTCAAGTCCCCAAGGATATGGTGGTATATCCTCTTCTGATGATGAAGAAGAGGAATTTGAATCTGAGGTTTCTGGGTGTGAAGACATGGTTTGAATGGTGAATTGGGTCTAATTGGAATTAGGGTTTGAAAGATAATTTGGGAAAGTTGATGAATGAGATGTGAGATTTGGGGTGATTAAATAAGCTAATTTGAGGAGTTACGATATTAAATGCGAGTTGGGTGGCACAGTAAAATCAAGATATTGACCGAAGATATTTTTACTTTTGGTTGATTCTGCTGATAGTTGACTGTGCTTCAGCAGGTTTGACTTTCGTTACTGCTGAAGGGTTAATTTTAAAATTAGAAGTTTTGTCAGACTTGGACAATAAGTTGTTCCGATAATTTTGACCACGATTGGGGAACTTCCAAATTTAACTCACTCTGCATATCTTCTCGAATAAAAAATTATTTGCTTATCACATCAAATAAACCCATTATTCTTCGGAGAAATTCATAACATTCTCATACACATTCAGTCAAATGGCTCAACTTGATTGGAAGGGAGATCATAACAAATATGCTATTCTAACAACAAAGAAGGGACATGAAGAATTCGATTTGATGGTGGAATTTCTGCAAAGGTCGAAGATTCATTATGCTTTAACCTATTGTCCCAATTTGGTGTGTGAATCCTTGGCGAAGCAATTTTGGGCATCTGCTACTAAGAGATCTGCTACAGAGATTGTAGCTGAAATTGATGGTGTAGAATATGTGGTGACAGAAGGGTTGATAAGGACAAAGCTTCAGTTGGATGATGAAAATGGTGTGTATCATTCCAACACTGCAGAGATTCTTGCTGGATTAAGAGAAGCTGGATATCAAAGTACTGATACATCAAAGTGGCACAAGAATCAATTTTGTCCGAAGTGGAGGTATTTGGTGCATCTGCTGCTTCAATGTATGAGCAACAAGTGTGGTGGATGGAACCAGTTCTCTCTGCAATTGGGTTGTGGTATTGTTTGTCTATCTAAGGGTGAAACTTATAATTTTTCTAAGTTTATTTTTGAAAATATGCTAGAAAACATAGATAAGGAACAGCATAAGTTTTTAATGTACCCTAGATTCTTACAGATTATCTTAGACATAACCACTGAAGATGTGACCCATATACCCATTAAAAGTCTAGGTTCTAAGTTGTTTGCCTCAATGAAAACAAATTATACTGGGGCACATTACCCTATGCTAAAAGCAATGTTGCCACAAGGCAATGCTAATGTAGTTGAGAGTGATGATGCTGGTAATGTGCCTGCTTCTAATGCTGCTGATGATGGTAATCCATCATCTTCTGGTGCTGCTGCTGATTGTATTCCTTCAGTGGTAATGGAGGAAGCACCAGCTACAACTGCTGAACATTTACCTGATTCTACTGACTTACCACCACTTACCCCTGTACACATGTCACCTAGCCCTACCATCTCACCAGTTCAGGATGCTCCATCTGAGCAATTTCATGAGTTTGAAGATGATTTACAGACTTTTGAACCTGAGCTTAATAGACCACCTTCACCTAGTTCTTTGGGAGAGCAAATTAATGTAGGTTCTCCTAATGTTGTACATGAGTCTGTTTCTCCTACAGGGTTCAATGAAGCTCCTCATACCACTGAGCAATCATGTGATAGAGCAGAGGACCCTATTACTCTCACATTTGTATATGAATCTCTTAACAGGTATATGAAAATGACTGAAGATCTCCAGAAAGAACTTGTTGAGACCAAGACTACTCTTGGTAATGAGATTCAAGTTCTGAAAAGCAAAGTCAAAGATTTGGAGACACAGCTGGGTCAGCAGAAGCAAAGCAAAGATGGATTGGACTCTACTGAAGTGGCAAAGGAGGCAAATTTGGATTCTCTTGAGATTCTAGCTGAAGTTGCTAGACAGTCTAATGTTCTTCCTCCTAAAGCTGCTGCAGCATCTCAATCTAAACCAATCATACTAGTTCAAAGAAGAAGTACAAGACAGTATTTGGCAAAACAAGCTGCTGAAGCTTCAAAAGTATCTGGTAATGATAATGATGTACTGATGACTGAAGCTGTGGATATACTTCAGGAGAAACAATCATTCAGAAGGGTTACTGCTGATCAATCTGCTGACAAAGGAAATGCATCAGGGGAAACATTTTTTGTAGCTGGGAAAGAATACATTAATTCTCCTGTTCATCATTCATCTGAGAACATACAAGTTTCTACTGATAAAGAGGTTCAAGATGTACATGATGAACCTATGGCAGATGTGCATGTGTCTAATGATGAAGTTGCTGAAGCTGATGTTTCTCATGATGGTTTGGATGAGCTTGTAACTGATGAAGATAGAGCTGGTCAAGGTAGATTATTGCAAGAATGGGAAAATTATATGAAGAGTGCAAATCTTGCTAAGGAAGTACAAGCTAAGTTTGATGTAGAATTAGATTCAGAGACTCAAAAATATGTGTCTACCTTACCCATTGCAAGACAAAGGGAATTGGATGCAGCAGTTCTAGAGTTTGATGAGTCAGACTGGCAGTCTATTGGAAAACAGATGCTTGCTAATCCTACTGTAACTGCTGATCTTTTTGGAAAGAGAGTAGAGGAACAAGATTTTGAATCTAAGATTGTGAAAATGTTAAAGATGAGGAAGAAGGCAGCTGATGAATTAAAAGCTAAAGCAAAAAGAGAAAAACCCATGACTCAAGCACAGCAAACAGAGTATATGAGAACATATGTGAAAAATCAGAGCAGCTCAGTATATAATTCTGCTTGGTCTAAGAAATATGTATGGGGACTTCCTTTTAACAACCTAGTTGAGATTTATAATAGAATAAAATCTAGGAATGCTAAAGCTGGAATGGATGCTTCAAAGAAAATTCCACTTCTAAATGTTGATGAGGATTCTTCTAAGAATGTTCACATTGCTGCTGCACAAGTATCTTTACCTGCTACTTCTACTGGTGTTGATGTGTCTATGGATAAAGGTAAAGCCAAAGTAACAACTTCAGATGCTCCAACTAGGAAGAGAACTAGGAGACAATTGGAGCTGGAAAGATTAGGTGAGGAGACTGCTAGAAAGTTGACTGAAGATCAAGAAGCTGAACAAAGGGCTGCACTTGCTAGATTTCATGATCTGAAGACAAGAGAAGTTGAAATTCAAGCTGCTAGGAATAAACAAATCAGGAAAGCTATGGATGAACAATATGCCTCTGCTGCACTTGAATCTTCTGAAGATTCTGCTGATGACCAAATGGATACTCCATCAGTGGATACTGAAGCTACAGAATGTGATTCTGCTGCAATAGCAGTTCATGATGCTATTTATGTTCCTGGTAGAAGAGGAAAGAGAATGGCTAGAGTAGGATCATTACACAGTCTAATTAATGTTAATGATTCTGATGCTACATTTATAAGGGAAGGATCATCTGATGATTGGCCAGAAGGAACTAGAGTGGTTCTAGTGAGTTGGGAGTTAAGTCAAGATGGTCAACTCAATATCATTCATAGATTGGATAAGTCATCCATATCTTTTGTTTTCCTTTAGCAGATTCTTCATCTTGTAAATTATCAAGATTTGGTCACTCTACATGAGTTGGTTACTAAGTATTATGCCACTCATACTCCTGAAGGTTATGGATTGTATTTGTTGGGTGATCTTCAAGTATTGTTTGATTCTTCTACTCCTACTGGTGCAAGTTATGATATATGGAAGAATAATCAGAAATGGAAAGTTCAGAGTTGGAAGTTCTATCCTATGTCTTATGTACATTTGCTGGAAACTACCACTGGTCTGAGGATTATCATGGATATTATTCACAAATATCCTCTGAAGGTATCTTTGATGGAGAAAATGTTACAACAGAAGTTGGAAATTCCTCCTGATCCAGTTGGTAATACAAGATTGTTTGCTGAATCTTTGGTGAAGGTTTTCAAACAAAGGATTAAGACTTCCAGGGCAGCAGTTGAGTAGGGATATTATGTTGTATATGTATTTTGTTAGTAAAAAAAAAAAAAAAAAAAAAAATTATTGTATAGTATTTGTCTGCAGGTTTGGTTATCAACTTACCTGATGTTGACTATTCCATCATAAAGTTGGCTAGTCCAAAGGGTACAGCTTTGGTAAAGACACATCAAATCTGTTGATAGTTGTAATGGTTTGCTCAAAACCATAGGGTTGTCAACTCACCAATGCTTTGTTGCTGAGTAGTTGAAATGGTTGTCAATTGACCATGGATTTTTCCTTTATGGATTCTGAATAATTGGCTAGCCCACATGTATATGGCTTGTGGTAAAGGCAGTGGAAAACCATATTTGGTAATCAGTTAACCAAGATGATTTTCATCAAGATAATTGACTAGTCCTGAGCAAACGGCTACAGGTAAAGACATCTCAAATCCGTTTATAGCTGATGATTTGCTAAAAATCATGTGGTTATCAGTGTACCTTTGAACACTTGGCTACTCCAGTAGTGATGGCTATTGGTAAAGAGACATCAAATCCATTATTTTCAATGATTCACCTCTCACAGGAGTTAACACACCTGGAAGTGATGAGAATAGTATGAAACTAATTTGTTTTGATGTACATTAAGTCATTTGTTGCTGCAAAGAATGGAGCTTTTATGTGTATGCTGATCATAGAGATTCTGCTGATGATAATTCTTTGCTGGTGCTCTGTTACAATCCTCTTGGTATGTTACTTTAAAGATCTATCAAGAATCTTGAACTTAACTAGGTCAAATTCAAGATTAGGGGAGGATTGTTGGGAATTCTGTGTAGAAAGAATTCTGCTGCTGTTTCTGCTGAAAGGATCCTGCTGAAGAGTTGGTTTCTACTGAAGCAGTGTATCTGCTGAAGACATAGTTCAGCTTTATTAGTTTCTGTGGATGTAGTATTTCCGTATTTTATGTAATGTAGTTTGGATATGCATGAGTTTATTTAGGAAGTGATAATGCATATCTTTTAGAACTTTTAGAAGATACGTTTCTTGAGAAACGGTTTAGGGTTCCTTGAGTATAAAAGGAACACACGGTTTATGTATTGAATAACTTTTAGAAAAACTCTTAATATAATTAAAAAGATCCATAGAGGATCAAGAATTCTTAGTATCAAACTTGTGTTTTGTTTCCGCTTTATAAATACAAGTTGCAGGGATTGTCTATTAGTGTGTTATTGATTACAGTGACATTACTAACGATTCTAGAGTGCTCAAGAAGATCTATCAAGGTCTATAGTACAACAAACGTATACTCAAGGAACCCTAAACCGTTTCTCAAGAAACGTATCTTCTAAAAGTTCTAAAAGATATGCATTATCACTTCCTAAATAAACTCATGCATATCCAAACTACATTACATAAAATACGGAAATACTACATCCGCAGAAACTAATAAAGCTGAACTATGTCTTCAGCAGATACACTGCTTCAGCAGAAACCAGCTCTTCAGCAGGATCCTTTCAGCAGAAACAGCAGCAGAATTCTTTCTACACAGAATTCCCAACATGCGGGTCCTAATCCGTTATGATTAGAAGCCATCGGATTAAGCGCGGGTTCTAGAGTGTATCTCTCAGAAGCCATTTGTGAAATCTCGTCAAACTTCACATTCATCGTCTCCATTTTCTTTTTCGTTCTTCTATTATACACCCTGAATGCCCTCGAGTTTTCTGAATATCCAATGAAGATTCCAATATCACCCTTAGCTTTTAACTTCCCTAGATCTTCTCTGTCATTCGTCGGATAGCACAAAGCGCCAAATACGTGAAGGTAAGAGATGTCAGGTTTACGGTTGTTCACTAGCTCATATGGGGTTTTGTTGAATCTCGGATGGACTAGGGAGCGGTTTTGAGTAAAGCAAGCAGTGGCTACAGCATCAGCCCATAAGAATAGAGGTGCAATAGAATAAATTAGCATTGTGCGAGCAGCTTCCACAAGAGTTCTGTTTCTTCTTTCAACTACCCCATTCTGCTGTGGAGTTCTAACAACTGATGTTTGATGTGTAATTCCAACATCTTCGAGGTAAGTTCTTAACTCCTGGTTTGTAAATTCTGTGCCATTGTCTGTTCTTATAATCCTTACTGGAGCTTGAAGTAGAACTTGAATACGCTTCAGAAAGGTGATGATGATGCCTGGTGCTTCGTCTTTTGATCTCAAAAACTTTACCCAAGTATATCTTGAATAATCATCAACAATAACAAGAATATACTTCTTCCCATTAATGCTTTCAACTCTCATTGGGCCACATAAGCCCATATGCAACATATGTAACCTTGCTTCTGAACTAGGTACGGTTTTGGGTTTATATGATGCTCTTTTACTTTTTCCTTGTTCGCATGATGGACAAAGGTGTTCCTTGGTGTATTTGAACTTAGGAAGTCCGGTGACGATGTTGTCTTTGGCTAACTTGTTGATGTTGTCGAAATTGAGATGGGATAACCTTCTATGCCACAGCCAGGACTTAGTTTCGGTTGCCCTTGTCATAAGACAAATTGGTGATGTAGAAGCCATTTGGTTGATGTCGATGGCATACAAGTTTGTACCACGATTACCAGTTAAGAGATCATCACCAACCAAATTTCTAATAAAAACCGTGTTTCTCCTGAATGCAACTTCTAAATCTGCATCACAAAACTGCCCAACTGAAAACAAATTATGTCCCAACCCTTCGACGTAGTAAACTCGAGTGATCAAAAAATTCCCAAACTGATGATCTCCAAAACCCAGAATAGCTGCTACATGATCATTTCTAAAGTGTACAGTTCCCATGAATTTCCAAATGAAATTGATCAGCAGCTTTAAATTCCCGGTCATGTGCTTGGAGCAACCCGAGTCGACGATCCAAAGACATATTTCGACAACCTGCGAAGAACAGAAGATTTTGTATTTGGAAACCGTTTTGAATTTGGTTCCATTGGGTTAGGAGTAAAATCCATATCACACTCATAGAATTTTTCAACATGTTCAATTTGAACAACTTTCAATGTTCCATCCTGGAGAATGAATTTTCTACCGGTTGGTTTCCATACATAATACTTAAGATAGTTCCTAGGCATTTGGCTACTAGTGGTAGACCTAAAGCGTGCAACTAATCTTTCAATAGATCTAGGACTAGTTCCTTTTGGAACATTCTTCTGTTCAGGCGTAACATTCACATTCTTAGAAACACATTCATCATGAGCATAATTAATTAAACATTTCTTGCATGTCAAGCAAACAGAGTCATTACATGCATTAGAACCAGTACTCTCGACATTACATTCAGATGAAACATGTCTCTTATTAAAAAGCGATAAATTCCTAGGGTGTTCTTCTACTTTATTCTTGCTACTGCTCGTAGAGGCAGGCGAGACTCTATTGTTCCTTGTATTGCTCCTAGGCTGTAGTCTGCTGCTCCTAGAGGTGCTTTCTAATCCTGTAGAAGTTGAGGCACACACATTAGGATTTATATTGTTGTCCTTTTTAGCATCACTAGACTCTTTAGAATTATCCTTTTTGCCCTCATAAGTCTCAGATGTGGAGGCAAACGCATTAGTGGGACTAATCCTAAAAAGGCCAGGTGCTATCACTTTTGGTGTTTCGACAACCGCTTTTCCTTTTGATGAGTGTGTAAATACTCATCATTTTTACCAATTCTGAACTGCCAAAACATCCAAAAACACTCAATAATGAATCAAAATAGTGAAAATATCCCAGGAAAGTGTTTTACATGTTTTAAATGCAAAAATACCAAAAACAGATGAAAAACACATAAAGTTTGCATAATTGGCAGTTTCAGTCCCCCAACTTTCAAAAGTTGTCAAATCTAGTCCCTGGTCATTCTAAAAACTTGAAAAAGTCACCAAAGGCCCTTATAAATCAAAAAGTTACATAATTAGTCCTTTGATGAAAAGTTTCACAAAATGTCAAGTTTAGTCCCTGAACTTTGAAAATTGTCAAAAATGACCCCTGAGATATGAAAAACTTTGAGAAAAACAAATTTTGTCCTTGCACTAACCTTTTATGGCAGGATTGGTCCTTGGTGGAAAGTTTGGTGATATTTACACAAATGGTCCCTGAAGTTTGAAAGTTTGACGGTTTCAGTCCCTGGTGAAAAATAAATTGAAAAATCACCAAAGGACCTTATACTATTCATCATATGGCATTATACACCCTTGGAAACAAATTTAGAAAATGCCAAAATCCAACCCTCAACTTTCCCAAAATTGCACAAATGGTCCTTGTGTAAACTAAAAACCAACCGGATCCAAAATAAGCTTAAACCAAAACCAATACTAGCCCAATCCAAACTTTGGGCCCAAAATAAAACCAGTCCACACCTAAGCCCAGTCCACCCCCCATGTTGACCCGGGTCAAAGTTTGACCTGGTTAATACCAGTCAAACACAACCAATACCACCCTCCTTCCCCATTTCCCTCCCACCTCCAAACCAGATACCACCATGGTTTTGCAGTCCACCACCCCCCACTTGCAGCTTCATCATCACCACCCCACCCCTACACCTACCCCTCACCTCAGCATTTAATGCTTCTCCCCAATTCAAGTTATCAGAGCAAATGGCAAAAATCTCTTTCCCGCCAAAAATACGTGTAAGCTCTCCATTGGACCAAAGTTATCAGAGAGAGGTGGGATTTGATCAGAGGGCATCTGGGAACCCTAATTTGGAGCTATAAATAGAAGAGGAAGCACAAGGAAGAAAGAAGAGTTAATTTAGTTTATTGTATGTCGTTATTATGCAATTTAAATTTGTAGTGTAATATTAAGCTTTTAAGCTGTTCATTTCCCTTCCTAAGTGTATTGTAACTTATTTCAATCAATCAATTTTAAGTTTTCATTACTAATTCAACTTTAGCTGTTCTGTTTCAATTTCAATATTTAGATCAAGCTTATTAGTTGTTTCTGTGTAATGATATGGACTTATAGGCTCATGTAAGCTCCCATATAGTTTATTGAAGCTATTAGTAATCAGTAAAAGCAGTTTAGTAATCAAAAGCTCAAAATACCAAAAATAGTCAACTAAAGTCAAACTCAATGGTCATGGTCACTAAGCTGGAGCAGGGAGTAATTTGGATGTCCCTGGGTTAGAGAACCTGTGGAGGTTCATTAGGAATTGGTTTTGTGGTCTTTGGCACTTTGGAAGTTTGCTTGGAAGGCAGTTGTAAGTTTGCTATTCAGTTTTCACTCTCTGTTGTTATCTGTTGATCACTAGTACATTTAATTGTTCATTTCAGTTTCTATTAACATTAGAATAGTTATCTAGATCATTAGGTTGGATATTAGAGGTAGATTGCATCATTTCCTAGATAATCTGTCACATTAAGTAGTGTTTGGATTTGTGTGTTTCTGAGTGTTCAATTTGGTTCTGGTCATTAATTGTTGCTCACTTAATAACAATAAAATACCAGCTGTGTTCATTAAAAAGTCAACATCTTAGAAACAGTCCTCATTACACCCTCTTTGATTGGTTAAAGTGTGGCTCAGTCCCCATTTCCAATCACATTTGAGTGGTTTAGGGTAATTTGAGCTTAAAACATCTTAAAACATCATAATCAAGCAGCTAGGTAGGATTAAAGTTCAGATTAGTCAACTGTAGGCATTAATCAAAAAAGTCAAAAATACTTGTTCTCAGTTTTCACCAAACTTGCTTGTTCATTTCTGAATTTTGTGATTTATTTGGGATTGTGAGATTTTGAGGTTTAGTTTCCTACCAGCTCATCTTTGAGATTATACCTTCATTTCATTTTTAGAAAAATTCACCTGGGCCCCACAGACCCCCAAACTAAGCTGCAGGGCAAGGTTGTGCCCTGCTCACCCAGACACCCAGTCACCACCACCACTTTGGTGGTGTTTTGTGACCACCTCAGTGGACCCCAGACCCCATACTTAGGTTTTTACATCCCCCCTCCTACCAGAGTCTCACCTTTGACCATTTGTTTGACCCTTAGTCTAGTGGACCCCACCTGCAATTGCTCACCAAGTTTGTCCCCAGTCTGTGTAATTTTCATTGTGCTCAAGTGCTTATTTCTCTTTAATCAGCTTATTTGTGTTGCTTAATAGTTGTTTCTGGCTTAATTGTGTTTGTCTAACTTATTTGCATCTGATTTCACCATTGTGGACCCCACCCAAAGCCATTTGACCCAGATTGACCAAACAGTCAACCAAAGTCAACTGTTTAAGACAAGGGGGTGTTACAGCTTATTTATAAGCTAATTTTAAAAGTGTTTTCATAAAAGTTTGTTATTTTAAGATATTAAGTAGCTCTGAAAAAGAAAATTCCAAAAAAAATCCAAGTTAAAGTAAGTGATAGTTTCTATTTAATTCAAGTTAATTTTAATTTTCATTTTTATATTTTAATCAAGTCACTAGTGTTTTTATATTTTTATTAAATACCTTATATAGTAAAGTAATTTTGATAATTTTTTCAGATTTTTATTTTGTCATTTAGTGTTAATTAGATTTAATTTTAATTTTCTTTATTATTAATTAATATCAAGTATTAAATAGCTTAATTAGTTTTTATAAGGTTAAATCTAGTTTTTATAATTTTCCTAGTTCTAATATAGTATAATAAGTTTTTAGAAAATATAATTTGAGATTCTACTGTTCATTTTCTATTTTTCTTATTTTATTTGTTTAAAATAGACTTAAGTTAATTAATAGGTAAATAATTAGTTATTTAATCTTAAAACATAATTTTTAGAGTTTTTATAATTTTGTAGGATTCCTGTGATGGTTAAGTAATTTTATAAATTTTATCTTAATTTTCTAAGTTAATTTAGTATTAATATAAATTAAAAGTAGTTTAATTAGTTTAATTAAGTTAAATAGTTTTTAATTAATATAAAAATCATAAAAAGACAAAAATATTTATTTTAATTTTTTATACTTTCTTCAAGTTCTATTTTAAGTTTAGAAATTGTTTTTGCAAATTTTTAGTTTAATTTGTAATAGTTATAATTATTAGTTAAAATATAAATTAGATTTAAATTAGATTTTAAATAGTTTAATTAATTAAATAATAGTTTAATATTATTTTAATCACTTTTATAATTTCTTTTTCATTTTTAATTTTAAGTTTTGAAAAGTGTCAAAAGCACCCCCTGTAGTTTGATAATTACCAAAAACCCACTTTTCCAGTCCGATACGTGATCTTAATTGTGAATTTGTGCATATATCTGGTATCTGATTTTTGTGAATATTATATCTGTTTGCCAATACCAAAATAACAGTAGCAAAATCAATTCCATATCATCTGGGCTACTGTCCTCAGTCCCACTCACTCATAAATGATTCCAAAAGCACCATTTCAATCTCGCTGGGACTTTAACGACCCGGGAAAACACTACACTATCACCGGAGTATTGATTCTAGGCTGTCTCTGACTTGTTGACCTTGGTCAATAATAATTAGGTGGTTCAGGTTCAATCAAAATTTGGCGCCGATGCCGGGGAGGTTGTTGCGTGTTTTATAAAATCGTTTTAAGTTTAGTGGTTTTCAAAACCCCTCCCTGTAAAAATTTCACAAAAATTTGTAAAAAGTTTTGTAAAAATATAATCATATCAGAAAAAACGTTCATTAACACTTCTCCTGAAGTGTTGAAAAACACCAAAAAAAAATTAAAAACAAATCAAAAACAAACTGTGAAGTTAAATTACTTCGTGTTCTTTAAGATTACAACCTGAAACAGTTGGTTTAAGGTAAGTTCTGACATTAAATTGCGAACTGAAGAGGAAACCTATTTACTTCCTCCCGCCAGCCTGCGAGTAATCTTAAAGGGACGATTTCGGTTAACGAATCAGTTCCAAAAATATTTCCCAAGTTTTCTGCACACACACCCATAAGCCTAAAGCAGTTTTTCAAAAATCAATTAATAAACCCATAATAAGTTCCCAAACTTAAGATTAAAACTTGCCTTTGTATCCCTGTGAGTAGTGTACCTTTTTCAAAGAAGCTGCTCACTCGTGATTATTGGTTTAAGTTCACTGTGGTTTTGCCTCGAACTTGTGTTGAAAAATGATTTTTAGTGCATGCGCACTCGGTCTCAAGCAAAGAATAAAAAACAGAAAGACGTACCCGAGCTACGTTCTAATACAGAAACCGAAATGGCCGCTGGGCCACCACCACCATTACCACCCCCTGACCCTCCTAGGGGTGAGCCAGCTCCCGATCTCCGAACGATGGAGGAGCTGTGCCAACCTACCATGCAAGGGCGGGGTGGGCCTATTGCACCACTCACTATTGGGGCCGCGGACTTTGGCCTCAAGCACCACATGATCCAACAAGTCCAGAATTCGTGTCAATTTCACGGATTACCGGGTGACGATGCTAACAAGCATCTTGACAAATATCTTACGGTCACCCAAAGCATGAAACAGCATGGTGTCACCGATGATGCCCTTCGGCTGTACCTCTTCCCCTATTCTCTCACTCATCATGCCACTGCATGGTTTGACAGACTTCCAAGGAATTCTATTCGTACCTTTGATGACATGGTAACCAAGTTTCTAGCAAAATATTTTCCACCTTCCATGGTTACCAAGTTACGAAATGATATCAGCAACTTCCGGCAACGTCCCGATGAGTCTCTTTTTGAGGCTTGGGAACGTTATAAGCTAGCTATTGATCGGTGCCCTAACCACAATATGTTGCAAGTTACCATCATAGATACCTTCTATAATGGTCTGACATTGAGGCACCGAGACATTCTCAATGCTGCTGCTGGTGGGACCTTTATGAAAAGGCGTCCCGAGGAGTGCTATGACTTAATCGAGAACATGACTGCCCATCATAACTTTTGGGATTCCTCTGCGGAGAGGGATGCGTCATGTAATTCAGTTACTCCCTCATCATCATCTCCTGAAATAATTGCTCTTACCAAAAAGATGGATGATATTTCTACGGCTGTGTTGTGAATGAACCAAACAATGCAACATCAGGTTCAAAATCAACAAGTGAAAGCCGTGACCCGAAGTTGTGAAACTTGTGGGGGCCCACATCTGTACTCCGAGTGTCCAGCTACTGCTGAATTTCCTCAAGAGAACGTTTATGCTGCTAACGGTTCCTACAACACGGGGGGTAATTCTTACCAACCGCAAGGGGACCGTAATCTCCTAAGCTATCGTTCCAACAATTTTCTCGGACCTCCCGGTTTTAACCAAAATCAAAACCGTAACGCGAATCAGAATTTTAACCAAGGTCAAAACTCAAATTTCCAAAACCCGAACCAAAATCAAGGCCAGTTTAATCAAAACAATTTTCAAAATGGCAATCAAAACCAAGGTTTTCAAGGAAATTTTCAAAGAAACCAGAATCAAGGGAATTACAATCAGGGTAATTTCAATCAGAGAAACACTTTTCAGGGTAACAACAATCAAAATCAAGGGAATTTTCAAAACAACCGTGTTCAAAATCCCCCTGTTCAAAATCAAAACGTTGTTCCACCCCCGTCTTCCTCCGATGCTGAGATTAAACAATTCATGAAAGCACAAGAGGAAACAAATCGGTTATTGATCAAGACTATCTCTGAACTTCAGAAGTCTTTAAATGATCGACCCTCGGGCCCGGGTACATTACCGAGCAACACGATCGCAAACCCGAGGGGCGATGTCTTCTACCCGAAGTGGGGTATCATACAATGGACCTCGATTCCTTCTACCTCTTCTTCTCCTCCTAAGGTAGCGGAACGTGAGCCTGAGGTTACTACGGGCAAGGTACTTCCTACTAATAATGGAGGTACCAACAACGTCCACCCTCAAGTTGTCCCGGTCCCGGCTCGTAAGCCAAAAGTTGTATTTGATCCTCCTGTGAGTCCTGATGAAATTCCAAAGAATGATCCTAAGCCTTCAATTCCATATCCTTCACGTGTGTATGATCAAAAGAACCGCGAAAGAGCTAATCATCAGATGGAAAAATTTTATCAAATTTTCCAAGAATTACACTTCGATATTAGCTTCGCGGACACTCTTCTTCTCATGCCTAAGTTTGCTTCGACAATCAAAAATCTGATAAGCAACAAAGAAAAACTCTGTGAGATGGCAAAAACTTCACTCAATGAGCATTGCTCAGCAGTGCTCTTGAAAAAGCTTCCTGAAAAGCTTGGAGATCCCGGGAAATTTCTCATTCCATGTATTTTCCCTGGGATGGTTGAATGCTTTGCCTTGGCCGATCTTGGCGCAAGCATTAACCTGATGCCTTACTCAGTCTGGAAAAGACTTTCTTTACCTACTCTCACTCCGACCTGCATGACACTCGAACTTGCAGACCGTACCATATCCCGTCCTCTCGGCATTGCCGAAGATATCTTCGTGAAAGTAGGAAAGTTCCATTTTCCGGCAGATTTCGTGATTGTTGATTTCGATGCTGACCCACGAGTCCCTCTCATTCTCGGGAGAGGATTTTTAAGAACGGGTCGTGCTTTGATCGATGTATTCGAAGAAGAAATCACTCTACGTGTTGATGGCGAAGCCATAACATTCAATCTTGATCAGACTTCAAGATATTCCTCCAATTATGACGCTGAAACGGTTAACCGTATTGACATCATCGATATTGCGTCGGAGGAATCATCCCAAGAAGTCCTTGGTTTCTCAGCAAGTGGCAGTACCACTCCGTCCACTGATCCGATCATTTCCGACTCTTCCCCTTCCCTCACTCCGTTTGAGGGAGGTGACTTCCTTTTGGAAGAGCTCGAGGCTTTTCTTGCTCAAGATAGCTCAATTCCCGATGGAGTTGATGAAAACTATCTTGACCCGGAGGGGGACATTCTTCTCCTTGAAAGATTGTTAAATGACGATCCTTCACCCTCTCCGTCTCCACAAATACTTCATAAAGCGGAAGTCAAAAATGTTGAAATAACTGAAGACTTCCCCGAGGTTGAGCTCAAGGACTTGCCTCCTCATCTAGAATATGCATTTCTGGAGGGTGATAATAAATTACCCGTCATTATTGCCAAAGACTTAAAAGATGAGGAAAAGACTGCACTCCTAAAGGTTCTTAAGTCAAACAAACAAGCAATTACTTGGAAACTCTCCGACATTAAGGGCATAAGCCCGAACTTTTGTACTCATAAAATCCTAATGGAGGATGACTTTAAACCAGCTATGCAACATTAGAGAAGGGTAAATCCTAAAATCCACGAAGTTATCAAACAAGAAGTTCTTAAACTTCTTGATGCGGGATTGATTTACCCTATATCTGACAGTCCTTGGGTTAGCCCAATTCATTGTGTTCCCAAAAAGGGTGGCATTACCGTTGTCACCAACGAGGATAACGAGTTGATTCCAACTCGTTTGGTCACGGGTTGGCGTGTTTGTATTGACTATCGAAAGTTAAATGAAGCCACCCGTAAAGACCATTTTCCTCTCCCTTTTATGGACCAAATGCTCGAAAGACTTGCGGGGAATGAATACTACTGCTTCCTCGATGGCTTCTCGGGTTACTTCCAAATCCCCATTGATCCCCAGGATCAAGAGAAGACTACCTTCACATGCCCCTACGGAACTTTTGCTTACAAACGTATGCCTTTCGGCTTATGTAATGCACCAGGCACGTTCCAGAGATGCATGATGTCTATTTTTTCCGACATGATCGGGAAAACTATGGAGGTATTCATGGATGACTTTTCGGTCATCGGGGATTCATTTCAGACTTGCCTCTCCCACTTGGAACAGATGCTTAAACGTTGCAAAGAAACGAATCTAAGTCTCAATTGGGAGAAGAGCCACTTTATGGTCAAGGAGGGCATTGTCCTCGGCCATAAAATTTCAAAAAACGGGATTGAGGTTGACAGAGCTAAAATCGATGTCATTGCCAAATTACCTCATCCCACCACCGTAAAAGGTGTTAGGAGCTTTTTGGGTCATGCCGGCTTCTACCGTAGGTTTATCCAAGATTTTTCTAAGATTGCCCGGCCTATGACCCATCTCCTCGAGAAGGATGCTCCTTTCATCTTCTCTCCTGAGTGCATCGAAGCTTTTGAAACATTAAAGAAAAAGCTTACCGAGGCACCGATTCTTGTTGCCCCCGATTGGGACCAACCTTTTGAGCTTATGTGCGATGCTAGTGATTTTGCCATAGGTGCGGTCTTGGGGCAACGAAAAGCAAAATACTTTCAGCCCATACACTACGCAAGCAAAACTATGACTGAAGCTCAAGGTCATTACACCACCACTGAAAAAGAACTCCTAGCTGTGGTGTATGCCTTCAAGAAATTCCGGCCATACCTAATCTTGACTAAATGCGTAGTGTACACAGATCACTCGGCTTTGAAATACCTATTTGCAAAACAAGATGCAAAGCTGAGGCTTCTTCGTTGGGTTCTCCTCCTTCAGGAATTTGATATCATTATCCATGATAAAAAAGGAGCCGAGAACCTTGCTGCTGATCATCTCTCACGATTAGAGAACCCTCATCAAGATGTGTCCGAGAAAAAGGAAATAAATGAAACATTTCCTCTCGAGACACTCAATGCGGTTGCTTTTCGTGGTGACTCTACTACCCCATGGTTTGCCGACTTTGCAAATTACCATGCGGGTAACTTCATCGTGAAGGGGTTGACGTCCCAACAAAAGAAAAAATTCTTCAAAGACGTTAAACATTATTTCTGGGACGACCCCTTCCTCTTCAAAATCTGTGCCGATCAAGTCATCAGGCGATGTGTATACGGACAGGAAGCCACCGATATTCTCAAGGCTTGCCATGCTGGACCCACCGGGGGCCACCATAGTCCTAACTACACCGCCAAAAAGGTGTTTGATTCCGGTTTCTATTGGCCCACAATCTACAAGGATGCCCACGAGTTAGTCAAAGCCTGTGATGCTTGTCAGCGTCATGGGAATATTTCACAAAAGAATGAAATGCCACAAAACGCTATTCAAGTTTGTGAAATCTTTGACGTCTGGGGCATTGACTTTATGGGGCCATTCCCATCTTCTCGTGGAAACAAATACATACTCGTGGCTGTTGACTACTTGTCAAAATGGGTTGAGGCTAAGGCCTTACCCACTAATGATGCCCGAGTAGTTGTGAAGTTCTTGAAATCCCTCTTTGCTCGTTTTGGAACCCCACGTGCCATCATTAGTGATCGCGGTACTCACTTTTGCAATGATCAATTTGCAAAAGTCATGCTGAAGTACGGTGTTACTCATCGTCTTTCCACCGCATATCACCCCCAAACAAGTGGGCAGGTGGAGGTTTCCAACCGTGGTATTAAACGGATTCTTGAGAGGACAGTAGGTGAAAACCGTGCTTCCTGGTCGGATAAACTAGATGATGCACTCTGGGCCTTCCGTACAGCTTACAAAACACCCATCGGGTGTACTCCATACAAGCTTGTATACGGGAAGGCGTGTCATTTACCGATCGAGCTTGAGCACAAAGCCTACTGGGCCTTGAAACATGCTAACTACGACCTTCATAAAGCGGGTGATCACCGTAAGGTTCAAATCAATGAATTAAACGAACTTCGTGATCAAGCCTACGAGAACTCTTTGATCTACAAAGAAAAGACAAAGAAGATTCACGACTCTAAGATTAAGAACCGAGTTTTCAACGTCGGTGACAGAGTCCTTCTTTTCAACTCAAGATTAAAGATCTTCTCGGGGAAATTAAAAACCCGATGGACTGGACCATTCACTATTGCTAAAGTATACCCATACGGGACTGTTGAGTTATCTCAACCCGAAGGTCCCAACTTCAAAGTGAATGGTCATAGATTGAAACATTATTTTGGAGAGGACACACCACCCATGATTGTCCCGGATCTCCAAACTTTCCCCATGGACCAATGAATTCGGGGATCGAGTCAAGCTAGTAACTCGGTGAACAAAAATTAGCAGCATATATGGGTTTTCACCCATATTTCTGACTTCTTTCTACTTTCTACCACCCTAGTGTGGGGGAGTGGCCATCCCCCACCGTTTCAAAAGTAAATATTTTTCAAAATTCAATAAACATGTTTTGTATGTATGTTATATCATTCAACTCCCGGGCTGTCAGGGCAAATTTATTACAGTTAATCATTCACAAGTGATTAGCTAGCGTGGTAAACCTGACACAAACCTGGGAGGTGTATGTATATTATAAACTTTATCATTCAACTCCCCGGCTGTTAGGGCAAATTTATTACAGTTAATCATTCACAAGTGATTAGCTAGCGTGGTAAACCTGACACAAGCCTGGGAGGTAGTGATTCAAAAAAAAAAAAAAAAAAAAAAAAAAAAAAAAAAAAAAAAAAAAAAAGATTGTATGTACAGATAAAGTGAAAAATAGAAATTTCCACAGTTAGCATCGAATATTAGCTTTTCCCGTTCAGAGGTTCGGTATAATAACCGGGACTTTGAATATTGAGGACAATATTCAGTTCTAGTGTGGGGGGGGGGGGGGGGGGGGGGAAATTCTTACGAATTTTATCACAAAACTTTTCAAGTACCCCCATTTTAGGCCAAAATTTTTCACTTTATTCCAAAATTTTTGTGGTTATCAGTCCGCCAAAGTCTAAATGACAAAAGAATTGGCTAGTCCAAGAGCAAACGGCTCTTGGTAAAGACATCTCAAACCCGTTGAAGGCTGACAGTTTGCCAAAAATTGCATGGTTCCTCAGCTCCCCCGTATCCTCATAAGCAAATGAGTTGGCTAGCCCACAAGATTATGGCTTGTGGTAAAGGCAGTAGAAAATCCATAATTGGTGTTCAGCTCACCAAGATGTTGACTTAGTCCATCAAGATGCTGGCTAGTCCAGAAGCAAACGGCTTTTGGTAAAGACAAATCAAATCCGTTGACAGCTGGTGGTTTGCTCAAAATCACACGGTTATCAGGTGTGCCACAGTTCTTACACCTGGCTACTCCAGAAGTGATGGCTTTTGGTAAAGAGTTTCAAATCCATTAAGTTTTTCTCAAAAGATTGCTAGGGACTAGCAATGTTTTAGTGTGGGGGATTGATGAGTGTGTAAATACTCATCATTTTTACCAATTCTGAACTGCCAAAACATCCAAAAACACTCAATAATGAATCAAAATAGTGAAAATATCCCAGGAAAGTGTTTTACATGTTTTAAATGCAAAAATACCAAAAACAGATGAAAAACACATAAAGTTTGCATAATTGGCAGTTTCAGTCCCCCAACTTTCAAAAGTTGTCAAATCTAGTCCCTGGTCATTCTAAAAACTTGAAAAAGTCACCAAAGGCCCTTATAAATTAAAAAGTTACATAATTAGTCCTTTGATGAAAAGTTTCACAAAATGTCAAGTTTAGTCCCTGAACTTTGAAAATTGTCAAAAATGACCCCTGGGATATGAAAAACTTTGAGAAAAACAAATTTTGTCCTTGCACTAACCTTTTATGGCAGGATTGGTCCTTGGTGGAAAGTTTGGTGATATTTACACAAATGGTCCCTGAAGTTTGAAAGTTTGACGGTTTCAGTCCCTGGTGAAAAATAAATTGAAAAATCACCAAAGGACCTTATACTATTCATCATATGGCATTATACACCCTTGGAAACAAATTTAGAAAATGCCAAAATCCAACCCTCAACTTTCCCAAAATTGCACAAATGGTCCTTGTGTAAACTAAAAACCAACCGGATCCAAAATAAGCTTAAACCAAAACCAATACTAGCCCAATCCAAACTTTGGGCCCAAAATAAAACCAGTCCACACCTAAGCCCAGTCCACCCCCCATGTTGACCCGGGTCAAAGTTTGACCTGGTTAATACCAGTCAAACACAACCAATACCACCCTCCTTCCCCATTTCCCTCCCACATCCAAACCAGATACCACCATGGTTTTGCAGTCCACCACCCCCCACTTGCAGCTTCATCATCACCATCCCACCCCCTACACCTACCCCTCACCTCAGCATTTAATGCTTCTCCCCAATTCAAGTTATCAGAGCAAATGGCAAAAATCTCTTTCCCGCCAAAAATATGTGTAAGCTCTCCATTGGACCAAAGTTATCAGAGAGAGGTGGGATTTGATCAGAGGGCATCTGGGAACCCTAATTTGGAGCTATAAATAGAAGAGGAAGCACAAGGAAGAAAGAAGAGTTAATTTAGTTTATTGTATGTCGTTATTATGCAATTTAAATTTGTAGTGTAATATTAAGCTTTTAAGCTGTTCATTTCCCTTCCTAAGTGTATTGTAACTTATTTCAATCAATCAATTTTAAGTTTTCATTACTAATTCAACTTTAGTTGTTCTGTTTCAATTTCAATATTTAGATCAAGCTTATTAGTTGTTTCTGTGTAATGATATGGACTTATAGGCTCATGTAAGCTCCCATATAGTTTATTGAAGCTATTAGTAATCAGTAAAAGCAGTTTAGTAATCAAAAGCTCAAAATACCAAAAATAGTCAACTAAAGTCAAACTCAATGGTCATGGTCACTAAGCTGGAGCAGGGAGTAATTTGGATGTCCCTGGGTTAGAGAACCTGTGGAGGTTCATTAGGAATTGGTTTTGTGGTCTTTGGCACTTTGGAAGTTTGCTTGGAAGGCAGTTGTAAGTTTGCTATTCAGTTTTCACTCTCTGTTGTTATCTGTTGATCACTAGTACATTTAATTGTTCATTTCAGTTTCTATTAACATTAGAATAGTTATCTAGATCATTAGGTTGGATATTAGAGGTAGATTGCATCATTTCCTAGATAATCTGTCACATTAAGTAGTGTTTGGATTTGTGTGTTTCTGAGTGTTCAATTTGGTTCTGGTCATTAATTGTTGCTCACTTAGGTTTCTTAGTATCAAATTAGCTCATAATAACAATAAAATACCAGCTGTGTTCATTAAAAAGTCAACATCTTAGAAACAGTCCTCATTACACCCTCTTTGATTGGTTAAAGTGTGGCTCAGTCCCCATTTCCAATCACATTTGAGTGGTTTAGGGTAATTTGAGCTTAAAACATCTTAAAACATCATAATCAAGCAGCTAGGTAGGATTAAAGTTCAGATTAGTCAACTGTAGGCATTAATCAAAAAAGTCAAAAATACTTGTTCTCAGTTTTCACCAAACTTGCTTGTTCATTTCTGAATTTTGTGATTTATTTGGGATTGTGAGATTTTGAGGTTTAGTTTCCTACCAGCTCATCTTTGAGATTATACCTTCATTTCATTTTTAGAAAAATTCACCTGGGCCCCACAGACCCCCAAACTAAGCTGCAGGGCAAGGTTGTGCCCTGCTCACCCAGACACCCAGTCACCACCACCACTTTGGTGGTGTTTTGTGACCACCTCAGTGGACCCCAGACCCCATACTTAGGTTTTTACATCCCCCCTCCTACCAGAGTCTCACCTTTGACCATTTGTTTGACCCTTAGTCTAGTGGACCCCACCTGCAATTGCTCACCAAGTTTGTCCCCAGTCTGTGTAATTTTCATTGTGCTCAAGTGCTTATTTCTCTTTAATCAGCTTATTTGTGTTGCTTAATAGTTGTTTCTGGCTTAATTGTGTTTGTCTAACTTATTTGCATCTGATTTCACCATTGTGGACCCCACCCAAAGCCATTTGACCCAGATTGACCAAACAGTCAACCAAAGTCAACTGTTTAAGACAAGGGGGTGTTACAGCTTATTTATAAGCTAATTTTAAAAGTGTTTTCATAAAAGTTTGTTATTTTAAGATATTAAGTAGCTCTGAAAAAGAAAATTCCAAAAAAAATCCAAGTTAAAGTAAGTGATAGTTTCTATTTAATTCAAGTTAATTTTAATTTTCATTTTTATATTTTAATCAAGTCACTAGTGTTTTTATATTTTTATTAAATACCTTATATAGTAAAGTAATTTTGATAATTTTTTCAGATTTTTATTTTGTCATTTAGTGTTAATTATATTTAATTTTAATTTTCTTTATTATTAATTAATATCAAGTATTAAATAGCTTAATTAGTTTTTATAAGGTTAAATCTAGTTTTTATAATTTTCCTAGTTCTAATATAGTATAATAAGTTTTTAGAAAATATAATTTGAGATTCTACTGTTCATTTTCTATTTTTCTTATTTTATTTGTTTAAAATAGACTTAAGTTAATTAATAGGTAAATAATTAGTTATTTAATCTTAAAACATAATTTTTAGAGTTTTTATAATTTTTTAGGATTCCTGTGATGGTTAAGTAATTTTATAAATTTTATCTTAATTTTCTAAGTTAATTTAGTATTAATATAAATTAAAAGTAGTTTAATTAGTTTAATTAAGTTAAATAGTTTTTAATTAATATAAAAATCATAAAAAGACAAAAATATTTATTTTAATTTTTTATACTTTCTTCAAGTTCTATTTTAAGTTTAGAAATTGTTTTTGCAAATTTTTAGTTTAATTTGTAATAGTTATAATTATTAGTTAAAATATAAATTAGATTTAAATTAGATTTTAAATAGTTTAATTAATTAAATAATAGTTTAATATTATTTTAATCACTTTTATAATTTCTTTTTCATTTTTAATTTTAAGTTTTGAAAAGTGTCAAAAGCACCCCCTGTAGTTTGATAATTACCAAAAACCCACTTTTCCAGTCCGATACGTGATCTTAATTGTGAATTTGTGCATATATCTGGTATCTGATTTTTGTGAATATTATATCTGTTTTCCAATACCAAAATAACAGTAGCAAAATCAATTCCATATCATCTGGGCTACTGTCCTCAGTCCCACTCACTCATAAACGATTCCAAAAGCACCATTTCAATCTCGATGGGACTTTAACGACCCGGGAAAACACTACACTATCACTGGAGTATTGATTCTAGGCTGTCTCTGACTTGTTGACCTTGGTCAATAATAATTAGGTGGTTCAGGTTCAATCACCTTTATCAACAATCTTTTCATTTTCACTTTTCTTGGGCAAGGGTGTTGGAGTGACTGGTTTTGTCAAATCTTTTTTCTCATCGACTTTTGGAGCAAACCTTAAAATTGACATTTTTGGTTTTTGAACCGTGTTTGAAACATTTGGTTTCTCCGAAGTCGATGGTTTTGCAAACTTAGTTTCCTCACCCTTCCCTTTTTGACTTTCAAGCTGAGCCCTCAAAAGATCATTTTGCTCTTTCATTTTCTTTAATTCACGCTCATACGACAGTTTGTCATATTTGCATTCTTCGCTTTTTCGATCAAGTTGTTTAAAATATGTCATATTTTCTTTTTCAAGCCTAATAAGAGCATTTTCATATTTTGAAACAATTTCGGAGGTCTCAGCTCTCAGTCTTTCATCGTCATGAACAGAATATGTTTGTAAAATGATGGACATAATATCAGTAGACAGAACTGCTTCGAAGAGAGAATCATTTAGGTTTTCCAAAACATTGATTTGCTCAAAAGATTCATTTGCCTTCTTTATCAGGGATTTGTGATCCGTGACGAAGTCAGCTGTTTCTTTCAAAAATGCTTGTTCAAAATGAATTACTCGAGCATGGATGTTATTAATTTGAGGAGCAAATTCATTTTCGAGAATCTTTTTAAGCTGTAAATGAACCGTGGAATTCCAGTTGATCTCATTAAGTCTCGTTTTTGATTCTAAAGTCGTTTTAAGTTGCCCAATTCTGGTTTTGAGGTCATCAAGATATCCCCGTGCAGCACTTGTGTTAAAAGTGTTGTTTGAGGAAATCTGTTCCATGTTAGAAATCGATTTGGAAGCAACTACTTTCTTAGAAAACATTTTTGAGAATGGTCGTTTTATGGAAAACACAGATGGTTCTTTTTGTGGAACAAAAGTAATTCCCGAAAGTTTGTTCAATTTGTTGTAATCAATGGGTTTCAAATCCTTTTGTTTCATTTTAGAAATGCTCTCTTCGACATGTTCTATCGTTTGCACAGAATCCCGAACGACGGGAGGATCATGTTTGGTGTAAAAAACACTACCATTATACAAGACGTTCTGTTCTTCCTGAGCTTTCTTGAGATTACAAGGATTTTTGTTACCAAGAGCCATTTTGTGTTTCGTATGGTAAATCGGATTAATTTGATTTGAAATCATTTTCATTGTTTGACTTGACTGACCCGACTTAACTGATAAGATTGTTTATAGCTCGAGGTTGTTTAGACCTCATCTAGGGATTGCACAATAATAAAGATAAAGAACATGTACGCAGCGGAATAAACAAAACATCTTTATTATTGCTAACAAGGTTTCTCGTCATCATCTCTACTCTAACATACACCAAAGCCCCAATGCTACGTGATCAAGTGTAGCACGGTTACATCCTAACAGCTATCTAAGATAGTTGAGGCTTAACACTAATCAACTAACCTAAGCGTTTACATAAGCATAATCACGCCCTAGGTTTACACACACACACCTTTAATGACTACATTATGGAAGACATGTAAAACATATTCCCTGTATCTCTTTATATAATAGAGATACTAGGGTTACAAGGAATAAACTAGAATAATAAAAGATATGTTGTAATCTTTTTCTTTCTTTGCAAGTTTCTTCCTTTGTCTCCATAAGTCCTTCATCTTTCATATTTGTCAATATCAACTCAAAATATAATTCCTAACAATCTTCCCCTAGTTGATATGACAAAACCAAGTATATGAAAGATGTCGTCTTCCCCTCAAACCATGCATATCATCAAGGATCTTCAAGCTGCAATCTTCAAAGTATTCTTCTTCCCCTTTTTGTCATCATCAAATAGGGGACAAATGTAAGCAACCTTGATCTTCACAACCACGAATCAATATTACACATCCAATCTATCTTTCTAATGTTTCTAAGTCGCCCACCATTAAGTTTTCCGCATCTAAAAATGGACTTGAAACAGTAGAAATCAAAACTAGAAGTAGTAATAATAACCAGCAGTAGTAAAGACATTCACCTCGATGTAGCACATAGATGGTTAAACATTTGAACACTAAAGCTTCCCCTGAAACCCATATGTTAACCATTTGTTGAATCTTCAATTCTGTAGGCTCTTATGTAATGATTACTAATGAAGAAAACTAAGTATAACCAACTTGATGCTGAAGTAGAACCACCCAAACTTGTGTCTTATATCTTGTACTAAAATTGACTTCGAACGTATACCTAACGTATAGGGAGATCGCAACCTCTTGACAAAAAATCACTGAGCACAATAACGTAACTCCTTCAAGTGTTTTGCCAATTCGTAATCACCTGAACGAACAAACAAGTTATCTTCAAAGTGCCATACTCACTTTGAGATATGATAAGAACACGCATCCAAGAATCTCCACTTCAACTTCAAATAGGTGATAAAAACCTTTCTTCGTAATCAATTAAATCAATAAAAACGAGCCTTTGAATCTGGTATGAACCAATAAATCAAAACTTCAAAAATCTTTCTTGTGTGTGTGTTGGAACCAACTGTTCCAAAATAATATATACTTCCCCTCACTGCTTGTAACTCATGATTGCCAATGAAATAATCAAAGTCTCCACGTGAAATATAGCAACATGAATAAGTACCAACCACATGCCCTTTAAGAAATATGAACAGCAGCGGAAACAATTAAGGCATCAGTGGTAACTTGTATAAGCAGTGGAAAAATAATTAAGCTTGCAGTGGTAACTATCAACTTGCAGTGGAAACGAATACACTTGCAGTGGTAACTGATAAGCGTGCAGTAGTAAAATTTAGCCTTGCAGTGGAAACGTGATAGCGAGCAGTGGTAACTTTGTCTTGTACGATCAGTAACCATACCAGCACCAAGCCACCAGTAACCCTAGTCACCCTCATTCGCTGCTCCAATAAATCACAAAAACCACCAAGCAGCTATCACCACGTATTCCTACTAGGGTTCATCGTCAATCCTAGAATTGACTCACCAAGACTAGTAAGAACAAATAGATCAAACCCTTTACTTATCAGAGCGTAGCCACACTCTTCTTGACCAACAACCCTAGTTGTTATGTTCTATCATTGTACCAGCTAGGGTTTTCGTGCAACCCTCATCAGATCCCTATAAGCATTCATTCCTGTTTTATTTAAAATTAGGGTTTGAGAAAACCCTAATTGCCACGAATTGAACATTGTACCAAAAACAGAAAACTCTCTGCAGCAGTTTTCAAGAATTTTTATCTTTTTATCGGAAGCTCAGATTGAAGATCCCTCCGGTGAAACTCTTCTTTGACATGTAGAGAAGCTCCAATAAAAATTTCAGCCCGATCCAACGGTTAACGAAGGAGATATCGCCTTTTGAAAACTGACCTGCAGAAAGTTGCGAAAATTGAAGCAGATTCGAATTTTTTTCTTCTTTTCGACAAACCTTGTAGATCCTAGATATCAAGAGCCCCCTCTCTGATACCAATTGATAAGATCGTTTATAGCTCGAGGTTGTTTAGACCTCATCTAGGGATTGCACAATAATAAAGATAAAGAACATGTACACAGCGGAATAAACAAAACATCTTTATTATTGCTAACAAGGTTTCTCGTCATCATCTCTACTCTAACATACACCAAAGCCCCAATGCTACGTGATCAAGTGTAGCACGGTTACATCCTAACAGCTATCTAAGATAGTTGAGGCTTAACACTAATCAACTAACCTAGGCGTTTACATAAGCATAATCACGCCCTAGGTTTACAGACACACACCTTTAATGACTACATTATGGAAGACATGTAAAACATATTCCCTGTATCTCTTTATATAATAGAGATACTAGGGTTACAAGGAATAAACTAGAATAATAAAAGATATGTTGTAATCTTTTTCTTTCTTTGCAAGTTTCTTCCTTTTGTCTCCATAAGTCCTTCATCTTTCATATTTGTCAATATCAACTCAAAATATAATTCCTAACATTAACCACTAATTCTTCTAGATGTGCAATCTTGTGTTCTGACTCTACGATTTCTTCCAAAAGTTTATCTTCTTTCTTTGCAAAGTCCTTTTTCAACTCATCCCTTTCTTTTTCAAGATTGGTGTAAGCTGTTTCTTGTTTTGAAAGTTGGTTTGTTAATTCAGAAATTTCTTGTTTTAAAGAGTTAATGGTTTTTGTTGAACTTATTTCAAGATTAGCAAACTTGGTTTTCCATTCCCTATCTTTAACAAGTAACTTCTTATAACCAATTTCAAATTCTGACTCGCGTTCTTTGTGAATTTGAAAACTTTTTGCATTTTCCTTGTATCTCTCAAGCTCAGTGGTCAATTTCTCATTCGCGGCCTTAACATCGCGATTGACCTTTTTCACTTTCTCGATTTCAATACCACAATTATTTAATAATGATTCAAATACAGCACGTGTTTCCTCATCATTCTCAGCATGCTGTGAAACGAAGCTCCATTATGATTCACATCTGGAGTAGCTGAAGAAGTATTGCTACTACTTGGCGTGTCCAGGTATGTATCATAAGTGGGTGCTTGCTTCTCAGAATGTTGTTCCTCATGAGGAGACATATCAAATATATCATTATTATGACATGTGTTGAAATTTGATACCTCAGATGGTGCACTGGTGTCATAAACAGGAAGTGTGTCAGAATCTGTGTCATACTTAGCTTCCTGAAGATTCGCCATGAATATGCAGTTCGCATCAATATCCTCTCTGTCTTCCATTTCATCCATAAGAGCCATAAAATCATGTTCCTCTGCATTCAACTGAAACCCTGCCTTCTCCTTTTGTGCCAACAGTACTGCTTTCTGCAAATACTCTAGATCTTTCTTGTTCGGCTTAGTAGGACAGTTCCTTGCCATATGACCTACTCCTTGGCAGTTAAAACACTTTACCGGATTACCCTGATTCACATTTCCATAATTCCCAACAACTGGAGCTGCCACATTCCTATTCTGATTACCCATTGCCTGATTACCAACATTCTGACCCCTCTGATTTCCAACATGCTGACCCATCTGATTCCCTGCATACTGACCATACTGATTCCCTGCATACTGACCTGCATTCTGCATATTCTGATTACCCATGTTAATTCCAGTAGCATATCCTTGCTGATTCCCATAAACTCCAACCATTTGGCCTCCATTGCCCATATTGAAACTCGGCTGAGCGATCTGCCTGTTGCGAGTATTCGATGAAATCCTTTGGTTGTTGTTTGTTGGTGTAGAATAGCGTCCTTGGAATTCTTTTGTCAGAAAAGCAAACGCTTGTGTCAAGGCTGCAGTAGCTTCATCATTGTCAGTGAATTCTGGTTCTTGGAAATGTGGGTATTGCTGTTGTGGAACAACATGTTGTTGCTGTGGGTAGAATTGTTGTTGGTAGATCGGTGTTGGTTGTTGAATGTAGGATGGTTGCAAGTAGTTGTGAGTGGAAGATGATGATGGTTGTTGTTGTGTGTTCACTGGTATAGGTGTTGGTGTATCAGCCATTAATGCTAGAGGATCATGCTTTTTAGCTAGTAATTCAGCTCTTACTTCATTAGCTTCATCTTGATTTTGCTTCAAGAAGTCATACACTTGATCATAAGTTACTTCATGCAAATTCTTTGTCTGATAAACAATAGTGACATATCTTCCCCATTCTGGTTGTAACTCATTCAGAAAAATGGTGTTGTTAGCAATATTTGTCTGACTGAGGTTGTGTCTTGATAAATCATTCATGATCTTACAGAATCTGTGGTAGTACGTCTCTATGGATTCACCAGGAATTGAAGTAAACTTGCGAAGTTCCTTAAGCAGTTGTGTTTCCATTTCCTGTTTCCCGATGTCTGTCCCATACATTAACCTCTTGACTCTTTCCCAGACTGCATGAGCACTTACTTCACTGTCAACAGTAGCATAAATGGTTTCAGGTAAACCAAGAACGACATAATGAAATGCCTGATCATCAGCTTCAATCTGTTTTCTGTCTTCCACAGTGTATTCAGTCTCATTCTGTTCTCTGTAGTATGGTTGTACTGGGGGGGGTACCATTTGGATCACCAGGGTCTAGTACTTGTGATGGTTTGAAGGGTCCATCCACAATGGATTTGATGAGAAGACTTCCATTTGTTTTGCTCTTAAGATAACGCATCATACGACTAGCCCACTGTGAGTATCCACCCTTTGACAGCATGGGAGGTCGGTTTTCGGCACCGGCAGCATGAATATCTTGTTGTGTTGCCATGGATTGACTTCTAAGTGAAAACGTTGTTCTGAGGATCTTTTGAAAGATAACAAAGGTTGTTGTTGTAGATTAGATGTTTTGGTGAAGATGAAAAGCGAGCTCGGTTGATTTTTTTGTGATTTCAAATTTTCCCTCCAAAAAATGAATACGAAAAATTTCTTTCTCAAAATTTGAAAATCTCAAAGAAATAAAATTCTAAGGTTACCCGAAAATTTTGAGTTTTGAAATTTTTTTCACCAAATTTAACCGAAATTTTTTGAATTTTGGCCAAAAAATTTGAATTTCGGGCCAAAATTTTCAACGTTATACCAAAATTTAAATCTCGCGTATGGCATAAAGTGTTCAAACTCGATAAGTTGGGATATATGTCAAACTCGATAAGTTGAGGAAATTTGAGCAGAGTATCCCCTTGTAGTTTGCCACAAAAAACCTAACTCGATAAACGATTAGGTAAAACAGCCTAACTCGGCAAAAGTCCTAACTCGATAAGCAGACACCAAACTCGATAAGCAGACACCTAACTCGATAAGCAGACACCTAACTCGACAAGCAGACACCTAACTCGATAAGTATGCTCCAAACTCGATGACAGTTAACTCGGTAACTTACACCTAACTCGATAGAAATCTCTAACTCGATAGACAAATGCCTAACTCGATAACCAGAAAATATCCTAACTCGATATGACAATATCCAAACTCGAAAAGTTTTGGCGATGAACAGTAACCTCGAATCACAAAAACCAACTTTTTCAACCAAATCAAACCTAAAACAACCTATATTATCCCTAGGCGATTGATACCACTTGTAGGACCGTAGAACAACCTATTTCATATATGATTCACGCTTAAACCTAGAGAGAGAAAGTAAGTAGAGAGAGAGAGTGTGTGGGAACTCTAGTGTGTGGAATAATAACTTTGTTGACACTAAATGAATCACTAAGAGAACCAACCTCTCAAATGAGGTTTACAAGAGTATTTATACTCAAAGTCTAGGGCTTCATCTATCTTATACATTATTACACTAATGACCCTTAGACTTTTACAAAACATGAATGCTAAGCATAAACTTCATCATAATGATATTCTAAAGCAACCTATAACAATACATTAATGACCGACACTTTTTATAAATAAAAATACGATTCTAACAAGGTATTTCCTTATGAGATATAAAAATGTGTAAACCAGTAAAGTTTATATGAAATACAGTCATGTATTTAGTTAATGAATACTTGTAAAAGTAAAAACAGTAGTTAAGCATGTATCTCCCCCAAAAACGTTTATAAACCATTGTAAAACAAGTAAGAGTAGGGGCTATGACTCACCTGAGGATTATGATAGGCATAGATAACGTAATGTCATAGGTAGAATGGAAATGACTTCAAGATAACCTGAATGATATGGAAGTCCGAGATAAGTTCGACTTATCGAGAATCGTGATTTGAATAGTGTTCGATGACAAAATGACTTTTGTGGCAGAGGTGGCTTGCGTGGCAAAACGTTTAAAGTTCAAGAGCAAGTTATATACTATATAACTTGTCTTTATGTATAAGCATCATTTATTATTTTATATTTCTCGTCATGAATTTATAATATGTATCGAAAGTTGGTGAATGATAAATTATAGTAATTGTACGTTACTCCTAGTTAAGTCAATGAGTTTTATTGTAGGAATAATCATTTCTTAATGTGTATTCAAGTTAACCGATAATAATGTCAAGTCGTTTATATATATATATATATATATATATATATATATATATATATATATATATATATATATATATATATATATATATATATTTACTAGTTTTCGAAGCCCGCTCGATGGGCGAGCATGACTTGTAATTTTACTTTTTTATTTAATCATGTACGATGGGCGGCCATGACTTGTAAATATCCTTTGAATTTATTAGTTTACGAATAGCAAGAAATATATTATTTTTTTTGTATAGCGTAAGAAGGGTGGTAAATAATGGTTGGGGAAGTGGAAAATTGGCCTGCACAATGGGCACTTACAACAGTCAAGATTCAATCTGTTTCAGTTTGATAAATTCATACCAGTATACCAACAGCTGTTGGGGTATGACTGGGCATGACTTATAAGCCTGCCGGCATGAATTATAAGCTCTCTCGATGGGCGGGCATGTCTTATAATTATCGTTGGAATATTTTTCTATAGTGAAAGCATTTTAAATCATACTCCGTAGGTAATAATCAAATATCACATAATCAAATGATACCGGTTTTAGTGATACCGTCAATGTACACTTTATAGTCTTACAATAAGGAAATAATAGTTGAAACTATTACATGTCGTCCTTTCTAACGGTGATACGTATCATATTAGCTTGCAACGTAGCATAACAGAATTATGAATTTGATAGTTTATGTTCATAAAACAAAATGACAAATCCAAATAAGTTGAAATTAAAAGTTTGAGGCATTAAAAACTTGCTCATATCGCCATATCTAAACTGTGTATCTCATTTTGTCTAGGTGTGAGTGTCCTAAGGAAATGCATACAATGGGTTAAATAAGTTCATTGTTACACTCATATCCTTCCCTTTCGGAGTACACAAACTACAACAATGTAATATATATTACATCATGCTCTTGTTGTGGCTGCGTATGCTAACCTCTTTCCTAATCATTCATTTTGTACCGGTCCAGTTGTATTAACTGAGGAGCCAAAAGAGCATGTGTATTAAAACCAGAAAATGGAAATTTTGACCACGGGGTTTTAGGAAGACATGGATTTGATAGTGCTGAAGTGGCATCCCGTAACATGTGGACAAATCCTGTGGCTAGGATGACACCCGCTGCAAAGGCTTTGGCGGCAAAAAAGAGATTGGTGTTTGTTCTAAGGAACCGTCGTTTCTTGCCAAGTAATGGGATAGCAACTCCATCAATTACAGGTGTAAGGATGGACGCAATAGCTATGAACTTAAGGATAAGAGCAGCCTTTTCACCCCAGCATGATTCTAGTTCAGCTGAGTCGCTGCAGCTAACACTCGACATGGATTCAGAAATATTCCTCAAAATTTTAATAGAACATCAAAAGCGAGCCTATTAAATAAGAAGAAATCAACTTAGTATCTTTGATTTATTTTTTAATATCTGCTGATTCAACCAAAATTTTTTAGATGTTACCTTCAGCACGAGTTGTTAGAGCGTCATTAAGCCTCGAAGGTTATCGACACTCTTTTTTTTTGTACTTTGATTTTCTCTGCCCGAGCTTCACCCAGGGAAATATTCTTTAATCATTGATAGATCAGTCCCAAATTGCTGAATAGCCTGCAAGGTCAGTGGAATCAAACAGTTACTGATCAATAGTCTCCCAATTTCCAAAGAACATGAATTTAGATTTTGCTTCGAGATTTCTTGTGGGCTAAGAAAGAGATGCTAATTGATGCTAATTGATGTTCAATTGTCTTGTTCCAACAACCACTAAATAACCATTGTCCTCCCATATAAATTGAGAAGATTGAGCTGGGGTGTGCTGATATTGGTGGCTTGGAGGCTGCACCAAGTGCTGCCCCATCTTCATCGTCAATGTGGTCTAAGATGCTCTTTTTTGGCGGTACGCTAGTAGTTTTCGAGCTTCATTAAAAAATTCACTTAGATTTTCACTATACACTCCAACATGATCCCCGATTTCATATCTGAAATAATCATATAATCATATATAAATTTAGTTGCTTTGATTATATAACTTTGGTCCTTCCAGTGAGAGTCAAAGTAACCAAGTAAACAGATTCCAAATGAGGATAAGCCCGTTATATGGATTATAAATACATGATGTATTATAATTCAGACTTGTAACATTAAACATTATACAAACTCAGACTACACAACAGTGAAGTAGGAATAAAGACATATACCAAACTGCCCAAACCACCCATCTTAACCTTGTAATTTGTGGAAAACGCATTAGATATTGTACCTAATTTTTCTTCCATGGTCTTGAATTCTTTGAAGGGAATTCGCAATTCAGATATCTGAGCAGTTTGAGGCCTTGGGATCAAGCATTGGTGTAAATTCTGCAGTGGTGAGCTTTTGCTTAGTTGCAATGATTTAAATTAGTTTGCAGTTGATAAACTCTTTTAGTCAATAGCCTACTTCATTATAAGGTCAATCAAATATATCAACTCGCCACTTCCTTGAACATAATCGTTAATTTGTTTTGACCCAGTAGTGAAATTCATCATAACAATGTAGCCTACCTGCAAAAACATGAATGGGTCATTACAATGGTTTATTTATAGCTGCAGAAACGATATAATGTCACAGGTATATGACATGAATAATCCAAATGTTACCGATGTCATATCAAGTTAACGAACGAAATTTTTGGGAACGCGAGAATCATATAAACAAAGCTTATTATTTGACACACTTTCAGTGGCTTTTTGCTCGTTTAACATGTTTAATACCTTCCAGAAATGTAAAATTATTACCTGTACTTGAATTGTGGGAACAAATAACATACTTCCATGTAGATACGACTCCCGAGTTGACCGAAAAGCTATTTTTTCCTGTTCAGAGAACACACCCAATTCTATGTGAGTTACTGCTATTAAACGGCACATGTCTGCAATCATGGCAGTACCTGACCAAATAGTAACTAATTAATGTTTGTTTCCTGTCCAGAGAATACACCCTGAGGCTTTGGCGGCAAAAAAGAGATTGGTGTCTGTTCTAAGGAACCTTTGTTTCTTGCCAATTAATGGGATAGCAACTCCATCAATCACAGGTATAAGGATGGACGCAATAGTTATGAACTTAAGGATAAGAGTAGCCTTTGCACCCCAGCATGATTCTAGTTCAGCTGAGTCGCTGCAGCTAACACTCGACATGGATTCAGAAATATTCCTCAAAAGTGAGCCTATTAAATAACAAGAAATCAACTTAGTATTTTAGGTGGAAAATTTTCCAGAATGCGTTGGTCAATATTTCACGAATCTAAAGCAAGCAGTTGATATTATCCATGTACTTCAACGTCTTGCAAGCAAAAACAAAGGTAGATGGCGTAAAATGAATGCTTAATCATAAACAATCTTCTGGAATCAAGAAGATTAAATCAAAAACATTAGATAGACAACCAATAAGATTTATCACATTGATAATCAAATAACTTCAGTTTTCTTATTATAACGGACAATTCAATCATGCGTAAGAATTCAAAGATACAGTTACTTAAAGGAACATATAGAAAAAGATGATTTTGCTCAAAGCAAGTAATGTAGAACGTACACTTAGACATCAATACAGAATCTACTTAACTTTAAGTGCGCGGATTATTTTAGCACCTCACGAGCCAAAGTTTTAAAAGTATTAGGACATGAGAAAAAGGTAAGAAAGTGCATGCTTTATTAAACTCTCAGCTGCGACCTTCGTCTTGTATCTGTAACAATATGGTGGTAAAAGTTAGCATAACCTATCACATCGACTCTATTTTTGTCAGATGAAACAACATATGCAATTGGTCAAACGAAAAGGTACTGTAAAAACAATGACACAAACATAAGAACAAATAAAGCAACACATATTTGATCTGATTAGACCATAAAATAAAAAAAGCTCAAGATAAATTAAGAATATTAAGAACTGATTAGAACAAAATACTTACTTGATTGAATGTGATGTTTTTAATGCTTCATCTTCGAGCCCAACACGGCGATATCAGATACAAAAAATGACACAAACATATACCAAAGAACATACATGATGATTCATGTATCCAACTATCAAAGAACGAAGATGAATCTATCATCAATAATTTTAATTCATCCATTTAAGAGATAATAATTGATGGTAAATAAGAAAATAGAAACCTTTTGATGACTACTTCTATTCAAAGACGAACTTGACAGTTTGGCCATTGAATGTAATAGTTTAAAATTCAGAAAAAAAAAATAATATGTAAAGAAGTATGCCACGTTTTATCTAATAAGTTTAATGATCAATTCAAAAAAAGTTTTTGTCTGTACAACTCTGCGATGGGTTTAGGAACAACTTAAAAGAGAATTTTGTAGCTCAAAAGTTCTCTTTTGACATATAGTTTACTTGAAACCATTTTTGGGTCACAAAATCTGAACACCAGGAAAGCTCCATATATGATCCCCAATGATAAAAACTGAGTTTTATATTGATTGGGATTAGATTTGAAGTATCTGATATCTTTGCAACTGTTACAAACCTGGTAAGTCTTATCAAGGTAGATTTGCAAACACACATGTCTACTTCTAAACTTTCTGCAATATCGGAGCCATCAGTTCATGTTGTACTCATAAGTTGACCTATAATATAAATGCCAAGTATTGGTGCCATATTGCCTTTGTGTTCCTGAGTTCAGGTTTGGCGCATTCTTTTCTACTCTCAAAATCTCACCCTAACGCAATAGTTAGCAAACGCTTGCACAACTTTAATGTAATGTATTAAACTTGTAATAATCTATGGCTAAACTATTCACATTATGTCTTTTTTACAGTCAATTGAAATGGCATACAATCATAGCAGTTGGTATAAAGAATGACGTGTATTGAAAGTTTGAAACATTTGAATATTCTCATGACCCGAGTTTTTCATCTGTACTGAAATTAAACTACACATACAATTTAATTACATCAATATGATATCTGCAATTCTTGCACCCATTGCTTAACCCGCTCCCTAAGATATATTGCACACAATATGGCTATTCGTAATGAAACATGTTCTATTTTTTATTTTAAGTATTTTTCTATGATCAGGGCACGTCAAGATATTTGACCAAGCAATGGGTTCAAAGAGCTTGAAAGTATCCCAGCATCTATTCTTGTAATGCATAACCTACTAAACAGTTTTACTTCAAAATTTAAACGCCTACTTCAAAAACATCGTTTTAAAATCGTAAGGGATGCATCTATGTATATAGAAGAAACAACATAAAGATAGACAGAAATATACTCTGTTCCAGTAACATCTTTCTGTAATCATAAGTAACATATCAGCTATTCTTAAGCTAAAAGAGAGTGTAATACCTCTTTTCGAATATGCATCTAAATATTGATTAGCCTCACTCTTTGTATCATCTGGAGTTCCGACATACTATCTGCCAACATTTGATCTGACAGGAAAATTGACAATCAGTTTAACCTCTCTTTAATCTGCAACCATAAAGACAAAAGGAAAACAACATGTAAAAATGACTCAACTTGAACCAACCCCTGAACTAACACCTGAACCTGAATAAACTATCAAACTGTTTACAATCAGATTTACAAATAATTTCTTACCAGGCAGAAATCTTTTGTTACGTGCTCTATGTCCTCATGGAGTCCTCATCCCATGACCCGTTTTAACCAAGCTGGATAATAACATAAAATATATAAGCTTAAGCACACAAACAATCATACATGAGCGCCTACTACAACTGCATACTAAACTTCTAAACTCAATTAAACATCTAATGTTTGGACAGATTAACATGATCAGCAAGTGCCCAAAATAAAGTTTTTAGACCTATCTTATCTAAATAATTGTACACTTGATTTAAAGCTTTTAAATCATCTAAATCATGCACATGTCACTTTCACATAGGTAAACTGAATATGTACTTTAGAGCATGTGGTCAAGATCGACCTGCAAAGCATATAATTTTTTTTTTATTAATCGATTTGCGTTAGCCATTTTAGAGAGTTGTAGAAATTTAGGGTTTGTAAAATAATAGATACAACATAAATAAAAGAGTACATATAACTGATACGAAAAGGTTATACCGCAAAAATCATACCTTGTAACCCTGTTGCTTCCATATCCTGGATACGATATTACCAACAACGACCTGCACATCAAATCAGAACAGAAAAAAAAAACATCGTGTGTGTGATGAGGTGAATGAGTGATATTAGGGTTTTGGGAAGAAAAAAAAATTCCGTATAATGAATAGACTGGGTTTTATTTTACCTCTGTAGTATATCAGGTATTATTATAAGATATAAATTTTGTTTTGGGATTTTGATCACAACTTATGGATTAGCTCCATTGGTTGAGGTGCTTGCTTCAGGAGTAACAATCCCATGTTCGAATCCTGCTTCATGTATTTTTTGAGAAAAATACATCCGAATTTCCTGAGGGGAAGAAAAATAAATTAGGAAAATACGAAATTAGTTGCCTACGTGGACGAAACTAATGACATAGACATCAAAAATATAAATAGTGATGACATGGCACATAATACTGATGACATGGCGCTCAAAACTTGATTACTAGGCATTGACCATGATTATTTGGCAAAAAATGGTCAAACGCCTCCAGTTATATATAATATAGAGATTATAGTCTCAAAATGTAGTTTCCGTTATCTTATATTATGATGACGTCGTAAAAACATTACCTTGTCAGTTTATATTTATCATCTTGTTAGGTCTCGAGGTGTAAAATATGTAAAGTATATTCTTATTAGATTAGTGATAACATTTTAGGACAAATATATATATATATATATATATATATATATATATATATATATATATATATATATATATATATATATATATATATATATATATATATATATATATATATAGCTTATGGTTCACGCCAATGTGGTTGCTAAGTAAAATAAGTGTTAACTATATTTCCATTTAGACGAAGAAGGGTAAAAACTATCCATGTTTATTTATAAAAGTTTTAGGTGAAAAATGTCACGTACTAGATTTGAGGTGCCGAATTTGTAACAATAATATAAGGGTAAGAGTTTTCAGAAATGTGTCTAGTAGTGTTTAGTTGAGGGGTTGAAACGGTTAAAATGTAAAGGTTGCAAAAATAATAAGAATGGCAGAACTGCCTTCCCCTTCCCCTTTAGTCTCGAACTCAGGTCTGTTGGTTCCTAAACGAATAGCCCACCCACTGGACTATGATTACTTTGTTGTTATACTTTGCAAAAATATGTATCTAAGGACAGTTAACTGTGTTTTAGTTTTTTTATATTTCTACTCAGTGTGTGTGTCGTGTATGAGTTTGGATTTGTTTTTCCTAGGCCAACCCAAGTTTATGAAATAAGTTGTTACAGTTTTTGACAAGTTAATAAGGGGTGAAACAAGTGCTTATTCCATAAAAACATAGAGTTAAATAAAACCCGAACCACATTGGGTATCTCGGCCCGACACCTTTTGAACTTAAAAGATTAAATCTGATTCGTAAGTTTGCAATAAGCTGATTTATTCGAATAATATTTAAAAGTGTATAACTTAGTTTGGTATAAACACTTATTCCATTGAGCCAAGACTTATATTTACTTTAGAGTTCAACATATATATGTGTCAATATGGAAGAACAATATGAAAACTAATTTCTTTTCGAAGTGTTTGTTACCTGTTTCAAAGACTTATCTTCACGTTGGCATGGTGTTTATTTGTTGGGTTATCTTCATTGCATGGCCACTCAAGTATTACTGATACGTTCAAAGTGAGCTTTTCACAGCAACTTATTAATATAGTTTATTTGTTTTGCTTATGAAGATTCAGGCTGGGTCGTTAGCCCAACATGGTTGCACCTCAAAGTGGTTTAACAAGACTCGATCCTAGAAGGGTTTATCTACTGTTTTCAAATGATAAATATTATACGAATGAGTTCATGTAGCTTTAGAACGTGTTATATGTGATTAATAGTTTCATGTTATTATACCATTTTATGCAAAGCCACGCCACAAAACACGATGTCACACTTATATCCAAACATGATTACAAGAGTTCGTAATTTAAGGGTGCAAGCTAAAGTGATTATATACGTATGAAGAGAGTAGAAGAGACTTACCACGCAAAGAAAAGGTGGTCCAAAGCACGACATGGGGCCAAGTCGTGGACATAGAGTTGGTGCTACTTGTTTCACGGCTTGTCAAGGAAATGAGACCTTCATTCCAAGGATCCTATGCACGGCATAAACCCTTAGGATCTTCGCCATAGCTCTCGTACGTACCACAGTAGAGGAAAGACTTAGAACAACATTGAAAGGTGATAGACTTGTGAGTGTAACTGTCGAAGCATGGTTTCTCCTACTTCTGGACAGTAACCACAAGAGTAATTCTTTATGTTTAAGTTTGGTTTAGTGATAGTTTCGATGTGGTAAGATGATGGTGTACAGCTTGGTTAAGGTTCAACCATGAACCAATAACAGTTCCTAGTTTCCACCACTTGCTTACTCTTCTACCACGGCTCGACAAAAAGACTACAAGTTTGTATGATTGTGATGTGAGTTGTAGTGAGTAGACTGCTATTTTCATGGCTTGTTTATATACTTCGAGTTCAGTGTGAGATAACAAGCAACCTTACAAAGGTTGTACGCCACCTTCCCCATTGTCCAATAGAGATCAAACAAAAGAGCATGTGTAAGGTTATTCCTGATAGTTTCTAACAGCTTGACATGACGTTTTGTGATGATTGGGGAGCAAGGGTGGCTGGTGTAAGAGTTGCATATGGGTGTAAGCGAACTGCCATTTACATGACACCTCTTTCCATGACCAGTCACGATGTTACAACAATCATGAGTAAAAGAACGTGTAAGGCAAGTGCTCGAATATTTCTGACAGCTTCTATGATGATTGGAGGACAATGGAGGTCGAATTGAGATCTTGTGGTGAGTTATACAATTTTACCCAAGGTGAGTTGGGGAGTTTACTTTGGGCAGTTACAAGGGGTAAACGAGCATGATATGTAACGAGATTGGCCATTCATGATTCTATGTCAGGTGATCAATTAGTAAGTAAAAAGTTATATATTGGTCGTGTGTCAAATTTAAGAAGTATGAAGGTGGTTTTGGATGCCTTGGTCTCGACTGGAACAAAAAGAAAGAAGATATAAGGGTTGTTTGAACTGGGTTTATGGCCTGGTGAACTGCTCGTGTGGGATAAGCCCAACACAAGTAAGGGAAATAGTTAAGGGCCCGTTTAGTTTTTCAGGTTTCTAATGGTGCGTTTGTGTTTAAATATATTACGAGGGAAGTGATATAAATGACGAATGGGGTGTATTAACTTGGTTAACTTTGATATCTATTATTCCATCAAAATATTATATATGATAAATGTTTTTGTCAATCTCGATTCCTTGTTGTGGGCCAAGTAAGAATATTGGTGTGCCGGGTCAAGGTCCAATAACATTAGTGAGTACTTGTGGAAATTTTTGTAGGCTCGGGATTTTATAGATAACATGTTTGGTTGATTTATGAAGCGTATAAGTATTAAATATGAACGTTTTTAATTATTCGCGACATTTAGATTTTTAAATATAAATGTGAGTACCGTTTCAAAGTAATTGGTAAATATGTTGTGATTGTCAAGTATAAAATTTTTTTGTCATGGGTAAAAATGGTTATTTTTATGTTAATCGTAGGAAAATTTTACGGGATGTTATAAATGCTATTAAGGATCATAGAGAAGAAACCCGTAAAATGCTCAAATCTCTCCATGACGGAGTTAAAATGCTTCAAGCATTAGCCTCAAACATAACATGCATTGTGCATCAAGAGAGGGGTGCTGACACATGTGAGGACAATCTTGTAGATCACAAGAAATAGTCTCCTTATAACATGTATTGTTTAAGTGTGTTTGTTAGATGCTTTGTGCATATTTTGTGTTTCTTGGATCTCTTGGTACCATGATCTAGTTGTAACTCTAGCTTTCAAGCTTTATAATAAAAATAAATGCACTTCCCTCAATCTTGTCATGCTCAACAAATGGTTATTGGAGTCATATGGGACAAACATATATATATATATATATATATATATATATATATATATATATATATATATATATATATATATATATATATATATATATATATATATAGTGGACTAACCCATGTCGCAAGTATCCAAATGGTAACCTAACCCATTTTTGGAAATTTCGCATGTGCGGATTTCTTGTTTCTTGCATGTTGTGATTTCTATGTGTAGCTAGGCCACCACAAAGGTGAGGCTCTTGACCCATGGATCCCCGCCTCATAACAAGGGGGAGCAAAAATCTAAGGGGAGCTATGTTCAAGCGGGAGCACATTCGGGTGCACATACAAGCTAGCTCATTTATCCCACAGGCCCAAGTTCGAAACCTGGCTTGATTGGTAGTCGAGCCTTTTTTGATTCGACAAAAGGGGGAGAAAGAAAGCAAGAGCGTGAAGGCCATTCAAGAAATATTAACGGCTTCACCAAATTACAAGGCAAAGGTCAAGACGCAAGCTACACCAAAGGCGCGCTTTGTCTTCGCTAAAGTTTTGTAATTTTATTTGCTTTCGGTTTTTATTTGTCATCATCAAAAAGGGGGAGATTGTTGAGGCAACATGATCAAGATCTCTTTATGTTTTAATGATGACAAATAAACCATCGAAACACATAAAATAACAAACGTTAGCTCAAAATCTCTGGAGCCAATGTCTGCTCCTAGCGCGCTGCCCGCGCGTCAACGCGCGGGTGACGCGCCAGGACACTGTATGGTTCCGGGCGAATTTAGAAAGTCGGCTTTCCCCTTACCCGACAAATGTGGATCTTTCAATACAGGTATGAATATGTTATATGCTTAATTTAGAACACTCGAAACGAGTTTTGAGACTTGAGAGATCCTACTTTTAAAACACCCATTTACGGGAAAACGCCAACTCATGTTTTCTAACTATCGCCTCTAGCTAAGGCTTTTCTAAACTTAGGGAGCTTATATATTTCACGTAACCTCGTGTTGAAGCATCCATATGCTCATATCCCGTGCTTACGTCTTCGCTAATTACGTAACGGGTTTACTCCCTTATTGGTCAAACTAAGTCAAAGGTCACTTTGCGTAAACGCATCCTTTCCCACTTGGGTTATGCTTTGCATCAAGGCAAAACACTTAACTTGTTTGAACCAAGGTATTAGTCGAGAACGTCGAGTCGTGGAAAGTCACGAGATATGAAACTATGGATTCTCGACGTTGTGTTACTTGAACTTATAAGTAACCTATGATTTTCTCAACTCATAATCTTAATTGTCTAAACCTTTTCTTCTTAATGATAATTAGATTACTTCTTAATATTCCCTTAATCCCATTTATACAAAAGACAAACCCAATCATATCCAAATCAAATATTCTCTTACACAATATCTTACACTCTTACATATTCCCTTACACACTAAATCTCAACTATCCATTCTCTTACAACACATCTCAACCCTCCATATTCCCCACATGCTAATTGTTTGAATTTCAAAGGATGCTCCTTTGATCCTAGCCATTGAATTCAAACTAAAACCATCTCAACCATCCATCTCATTTCTTCCCCCCATGATTTGGAATATACCATTAGCATATTCTCTCTTCCTCTCTATACACCACATGTGTTTGATCCTCACCATCCATTTCAAACCAAAACCATCTCAACCATTGATCACTCCTTTCCCCCTAAGCAAAGCATATTCTTGGAATATCCCTTCTCAATCCCAACCTAGGCATCTTTGATCCTAGCCATCTATTTCAAATCATCACATCTTAACCATCCATATTCAACACATGTCAAATAATTTGAAAACCAAGGGAGGCTCCCTTTGATCCTAGCCATCCAATTCAAACCATTTCATCTTAACCCTCCATCTCGTTCCTCCCCCCCCCCCCCCCCAAGCATTGGAATATTCCTTGGCATATTCTTTCTCTCTTTTCTATGCCATGAGGAGATACACTTCTACCCCTTCTACATTACCCTATCTACACTTTATACCTTTGGTAATTTGGTTTCTCTTTAAACACTTCACAAATGATTTACAAATTGGCTATTTGAGTTGGTAAACCTTAGAATGATTAATGTTAAGGTTTAGTGTGAAGTAAAATTGGGGGTTTAGCAAGGATAGGTATTTATAAGATCCAAACACCCAACACTTGGGAATTTCTTACAGATGCCTGGCGCGCTGCCCGCGCGTTGACGCGCGGGTGACGCGCCGGCCTCGGTAAATTTTCCCAAGTTTGGGTTCTTGGCCTATGAATACCACCCTTGCCTCTTGTATTCCTCACCCCTTGCCATTATTCTTTCTCTCTAGATTCTTTCTCTCTAGATTCTTTCTCTAAAATCTCTCTATCTCTAATCTTGTGTTCTTGATTTTCATACTAACATCTTTGAAAGAACACATATCTTTGCAAGGGAAGAATCACAAGAACCTAATCTACTCTTGTGATTGTGTCGAAGGTCTTCTTTCTTATACCCTTTCTATTACAATCGAGTCTCTAGGTTAGGTTAGGGCTTGGTTGAACAAACATATATTCATTCATTCAATTGTTTGTAAGGGAATTATTGTGTCTTGGTGACCAAGCCTAGATCATTGGGGATCTAGTTGGGGTTTGATACTTCCGGTGGGAAGTCTTGGTAGTGATCTTGGTGACCCTTAGGTGAAGTCGAATCGTGAGATTCTTTTGGATGGTTTCCAAGGGCGGAATACTGTTGGGGAGTAACTCCTTGTTTGTGGGCATCAATATTGGTGAATATTGGTGGAGTGAATTGTAACGGTTTATAGTCCACCGAAAGGATTATACTAGTGAATAGTATCGGAGTCGCGGATTCGCAACTGGACGTACGGATGGTATAAACCCCGCATCCCAAACCAGTATATATCGTTGTGTTCTTTACTTGCTTTATATACTTTGGTTGTGTTAGTGGTTGTTGGATTATTGTACAACCACTTGGTGTTCTCTTTGGCTTAAAGTTTTTAAACATCTAAAAAGCCGAAGAAACCGTATTCACCCCCTCTATGGTTCTACAGAGATGGATAAATCAAGTTACACGTGACGCGCCAGAGAGGTTTTTGAAGATTTTTACATGACGGCGTCACCCTTTAGGGTCGCCAAGCCCGTCACGTATTGTCACAAAGAGAGACGGCCCAGAGAATACAAAGTGTGACGACGTCAGAAGTGGATCTAGGCAATACAAGTATTATTTTGGCGACGAGTTGACGGCGCCAGACCCTACTCTTAACGCCGTCAGAGTGTAAAATCAATATATACTTTTCTAGTTTTCATTCATTGTGTGCAACTTTGAAGGGAGAAAACCCTAGACGAATTTTACTGCAATTTTGAGGGTTTCAAACCTTTGTTTCATCCATGCTTAATTGAAGATAAGTCTTCCAACAAATCATTCAATATGTCTATGTGTTGTTTGATTATATCTTATGCTTGTCTTCTCTTTAACATGCTAGGCTAGGTTTTCCTTGTGTTTGCTTAGATGTAATGAAACTTAGATATTGATTATTGGTTGGTTGTTTGTTTATAATTGTTGTGGATGAATGAATTCGATGTTCGGCTTAAGAAAACTAGCAGACTTCCAATTGGTAACTTGCTTGAACGTCTTAAGAAACATGATCAGAGGTGTACTACGATATATTAATTATATTTAATGCATAGGTAACTACTAATGAGGCCATGTTAGGAGCTAGTAGTCGACTCGACATAGGAAGAGGTAGAAGCTTATAGAGTTAGGGAAGATCGTACACGGCCCTACGAATGGTATTAAGGAATATAACCCGTCATCCATGCAATTGTAACAAACTAATCAACCGGTAAAAAATAGCTAGGGAGTAGTGAAATCCAAGTAAACACATTTTCTCTTATTATTGTTTTTCCCACAATTAGTTTAAGTTTATTTTATTTTATTTTGATTGCATCTGTAGTTATTTGGGTTAGATGATTAGCAACTAATTCCGCCAACTCCTTCAAAACCTAAGATTTTTACTTGCTTTCCATAAAATATAAAAATACAAAAACAATCATCCCTCACCTCTAGACCTAGTTTAATTGAGTTTTAACCCTTGCGAACACTATTCTTTGAGTTGAACGATCAATCCCCCAGTACTTGCCACTATACTATACTACAACGGTCAGATACACTGCCTGGTGGGGATTGCAAGCTTCTCAAGATCCCTTGAGAGGTAAAACCTTTTGCCAGGGTGCAATTCCATGCATCAAGTTTTTGGCGCCGCAGCTCGGGGAATAGTTATTGTCTAGGTTAAAATTTCTTTTTATTAGGTCTACTTGCTAGATTCCTTTCTAGTAAGATTTTTATTTTTATTTTTATAGGTTTCTTTAGTCTATCTTTTTCTTCATTCCTTTGTTCGTAACCTTTACCATCCACCATCATGGAAGGTGGTAATCTATTTGATCCCATCAACCCACCACAACAAAACCATCCACAACACCCACCACAACCAAACCAACCTCCTAGACCCCGAACTTTAGGAGAGTACTCTCGTCCTAGCCACCAAGGCTATCAAAACACCATTGAGCTCACTCAAGGAGCCAATGTGTCTCCCTTGTGATCCGACACCATCCGGTTGGTGCAAAGCGGATGTGCATTCCATGGACTTCGTTCCGAAGATCCTAATCAACATCTCAAGGATTTCCTCAAAATTGTAGATTCCATAGACCTTGATGTTGAAACTTGAGAGACAACCCAATTGTGTCTCTTCCAATTCTCTCTACGTGACCAAGCTAGTCAATGGCTTGAGCGTTTACCCGCGGGATCCATCACCTCTTGGGATGATCTCACCACTCGTTTCCTTGCTCAATTTTTCCCACCAGGGAGAACCACTAAGCTTAGAAATGACATCTTGATGTTTCAACAACGTCAAAGTGAAACTATATATGAAGCATGGACTCGTTTTAAGGATTTACTCCAAAAAGTCCCTCATCATGGCATAGATCTTTGGCTCCAAGTCCAAATTTTCTATGACCATATTGATCTCTCCACAAGGCGAACCATTGACCAATCGGCCTCTAACAGGCCTTGGAGGACCGAACCCACGTATGTGGAAAAATACGGGGTGATCTAAGTGCGGAAGAATCATGCGAACTCATAGAAGATCTTGCTCTCTATGACAACAAAAGTTGGAATGATCCCCGTGATTTGAACAAAACGGTCAAGGAAATATCTTTGCCTTCGAACAATTCAAGCACTCCCGACCGTAGGATCATGGAACTTGAAGACCAAGTCAAGTTTCTCATGAAATCCTATGAAGCTCCTAAACCTGCAAGCCAAGTGAACAAAATCACTTCTTCATGCGAATTATGTAGTGGTCCCCACGACACTCGTGATTGCATGGAACTCCCCGAACAAGCTTTTGCGGATTACGCATCCTCGCGTATCGACGAAGCGGGAGAAAAGTGGTACACTTTCAAACCCGAGCAAAACCCTTACGGTGATTCATACAACCCATCTTGGAAAAATCACCCGAACCTTAGGTGGAAACAAAACCAAAACATGCCCCAAAACAATTCTTCCACTCCACCTAATCGTTATCAACCAAACGGTCCACCCTCTAACCGTACTTTCAACAACAATCCTTCCAACAACTATGGTAGTACCAATAATCTTGAAGGATTGATGTCTAAATTTATGGCATCTCAAGAAGCCCGTATAGATAAGTTTGAATCCGAATTCAATCAACAACAAGCGGAGATGACCAATAAAATCGACAACTTGTTGAAAGCCCTCAACAACCAAGTGCTAATGATACGTGGGAATCGCACCAGGCTTTACCTCTCAAGGGATCTCGAGAAGCTTACAACCCCCACCAGGCAGTGTACCTGATCGTTGTAGTATAGTATAGTGACAAGTACCGGGGGATTGATCGTTCAGCTAGGAATAGTGTCGTTAGGATTGAAATTAATCTAACTAGGTCTAAAGGTGAAGGATGATTCTTTTTGTATTTTTATATTTTATGAAAAGCAAGTAAAAATCTCGGGTATTGGGAGAGGGCGGAATTAGTTGCTAATAAACTAACCCAAAAGCTACTAATTAAACTAATTAACAAGAAAAGTAAACTAGGGTTCTACAAGATAAGTGAAGCATGTCTACCCATGATATGTTACTCCTTGCTAGCTATCCAATCCTACCTATTGAATTGTAACCTTGTTTTAATTGACGGGTTGTATTCCTTAATACCATTCATGGGGTGGCGCACTTAACTCCCCAATCCTATGAGTGCCTACTTCACTCCTATGTCGAGCCGGCTAAGAAGCTCCTAACATGGGATCATTAGAATTTACTCATGCATTAAATACAACCAATAAAACCTAGTGCACATCGGTTCATGTTTCCTAAGACGTTCAAGCATGTTACCATTTGGAGATCTGCCAGTTTTCTTAAGCCTAACATCGAATTCATTCAATCAAAACAAGAATCAATAGGAAACAAGAATTATAAACTAAACCAACTAGATCTATTGAAGTTGTCACACCTTAATTGATGGAGATAGGCACACACATCAACAAGCCCCTCATTGATGGAGATAGACACAACATCAACAAGAAATCAATGAGATCTAATCAATTATATACAAGTTTCACATAATCATAAGTAGACACAAGGTGAATTAGCAAATCATCATCAAAGAAGAGCAAACAACAATGATAATGGAAAACATAATTAAGATAGAATCATCAAACCAATACATGATGTTTATGGAGTGATTGAAACCCTCTAAGTTGCTGGAAAAACACCTACCTAAACCCAGGAATCGACCTTAGGGTTTAGGGCTTACAAAAGTGAAGTTATGATGTTATATTTATAGGCTTATTTCTGCCCGGCCCATCTTGATGGCGTCAGCCCGTTACTCTTGACGCCGTCATGACCATTTTTCACCAAATTGTAGATCTCTTCGTCCTCTTCGCGTGGGATTTTGAATCACCTAAATCCGAGTTCGTATGCAAAAGTTATGACCAAAACAATATCAGCTACTCCGCGCGCAAGTTTTGACAAGTTAACACGTGACGGCCTTGTGTGACGCCTTCACGTTTCTTCTGGGCCATCACCACTTTTACTCTTGACGCCGTCATGAAAAGCCTCTTGACGCCGTCAGGTACTGTTCCCAGCAAGGAAAATTAAGACTTTGCCGTTTTCTTCACTTTTATGCTCCAAAAACGTCCAAAATGCTTCCTTTTCCAGATTTCACTCCTAAAATACCTAAAATCATAAAAGGAATGATTTAGGGTAATATTTGATCAAATAAATTCAATTCCGGGCTTAAATGACCCCCTAAAAGTGGTTCATTTTTCGCCAAATGAGCTAACTACACCAAAGAAGGACACTAGGGACACTAGTAGCGGAACCCAAATTAAGGACCCCTTATCGTCTAAACATGTCCACTTTGTTAACGTAGTCACTATTAAGCCAATCGATAATAATAGGGAAGAAAGTTATGTGGATGAGATTAAGGAAGTTGAGGATAAAAAGGAAGAGAAAGTTGAGGAAGTAGAAAATGTAGAGGAATACTTTGATAGGTTACCTACCAAGGAAGAACGGGAATACCATAAGGATATATTCGATGACTCTGAGACACTATACGTCCTTCGTTCACCAATCATCAAAGCGGGTGATCCCTCTAACATCAACATACCATGCAACATTGGGCATGTGCATGTATGGAAAGCCTACATCGATCTTAGATCTCACATAAACATTATGACTAGGACCCATTACAATTGGGTAATGAAGAAGCAACTTGGACATAGGATGTGTAACACCCCCAATTCATGGATGCAGCGGAATTCAAACTGGGTGTTACTCGACGGCACAATAGTCACAATAATAGAAAACGAACTCCAATTGAGTCGTTTTAAAAGATGTATCATTCAAAATATATAAATATCAGAGATTTCAAAATGAGGTCCCAATTGGTTCCATGTTTACAATGTATAATAAATGAGTTTTGAATGATAATAAAATTTATAGCCCTCTTGAGTATCCGTGTCCTTCCGTGCCATCCTTGATCGTCATGAACCTGAAATACATGCTTGAGAGGTCAACACAAAGGTTGAGTGATATTCATAGAGTTTGTTTAATCGTTTGAACACAATATGTTGGTAGTGTGAGCTGTAGACTCACACTAATGTTTGGAAAACAAAACAGGTAGGCTACGTTATTATACGCCCGGAACATGTATTATACACTAAGCTTATGACACCATAACGTTAACGTGTACCAATATCGATCGGCAGATTTATCCCGGTAGGTACTTTGCTAACATACCTAAATCTCAAATATTATTGCATTTGTTTGAACTTAGTCAATACAAATGGGATTCGTCAATCCCAATAGGCCTATTAATAATATTCGCGCTCACTATTGCTAGTGACTAAATGGTTCATAATAAAGGATCTCGGTTTAGCAAGGTTGGTACTTAGTGATAATAAAACAATCAGGTAAGCATACAATTTTAAAACATTGTGCTCGGTTATAAATAGCATGTATTCCCCCCAAGGGTTTGTAAAACAATTAAGTAATCGAAAGTGGGGCTATGAACTCACCTTAAGTAAGATAGCAAGTAATGAATGTAACGGTTGAATCGTGAAGGTTTCTACGAGCAACCTATAATAGAATGTTGCGACTTAGGATCGAAGTGAAGAATATGAATGAGTGCCTATATATATATCTTGCATTTAGTCCATGATGTGGTATGATGTATAATGTAAGTCTTTGAAAGTAATGATTCATGAAACATGTATGTTTTGTATATCGTTTACTACCTTTCGGGCTAACATATTTCAGAAGTCATGTTAGTAAGCGTTCGAGGAGCCAGGACACTTTAACTCGTAAATCCACAACTCATCTCGACGGCTTACATAATGAACTCCTCACATGAAGCTCCCTACTATTGTAGTAGTTGATAAAGTATATAGATATAGGTTTTGATCCGAAAAGTTACATGTCCGATATTTGTATAAACTTAGGAAAGTTTATTTGTACATGAAGATTGTTATTAGGGGTAGCTTCATAAGCCTTAAATGACCATGTTCTCTTTTGGTAAAATCTCATGGTTTCCTTTTAAGTGAAGTAGATCCAAATTGCTTGTTCAAGTTATCGCCTAATTCATTGTTTCATGTTTACGCCTATGTAAGTTGTTATGGTCATTTCGTCATGGCCTTGCCATGACCTTTGGTCCTTGTTCCAAGGTCATGAGACTCAACCTTGGCTCTAGCCATGGTTGTGGTCTTGATTCTAGGTCATAAGACCCCTTTGGTCTTCATAAACCATAACCTAGATGTAATGACTTTGTCTAAAAATGGGCTGTTTTGAATTTGAAGAAATTTATCACTCGGAAAGCGTTTTCAGGGCTCGAGCTTCTTTGTTCCTGAACGAAAACGTCGTTCCGGACAACTTTCGTGTTTTAACTTTTTGATGAATCAGACCAGAAGTGGGACTTTCAAAACCCAAATTTGATCAGAATGGTATTTGGCAGTTTGCCGCAAAGTTTTGGTAACTTCAAATGGGCGTAACTTTTGACTCGTATACTCGTTTTAGGTGGTTCAAATTGCTATGGTTTCCTTGTTAAGTCCTCTACTGTAATATGTAATGATCCAATATCATAATTTTACCATTTTGGTCGTGGTTTTCCAAGAAACTCACTAATTTGCTTGTTTTAGTAACTTGTTTCAATAATCAATAACAATAACTTGTTTTGCTCACTTTTATACATCATGGACATGCATACAAGACATAATATAGCACAAATAATATGTAAATAACATGAATATGATTATTTAACAAGAAGCAAGTTAGGGTTTGCTTACAACTTTTGGCTTTCTACAAGAAAGGAAGTCAAGTATGGAACTAGGACACTAAACCTAAGCTTGTAAACCCTTTACCACAACTCTTGTAACCCTTGCTAGCCTTGATCTAACCCTTGTGAAAATCATTTAACTTCAGCCCTAGTAACCTTGTGTAGCTCCTAAATCAACCATGGAATCACCAAACAAACTTAAGATTCATGTAGAGAATAACTAAGCCATGAACTTTGATATGTAACTTGTAGCTTAAAGATCAAAGGATCATGGAGCTATGATTTGTGTTGGCTCGTTTTTATGGATGAAAAGATGAAGAAGAAGGTGTTCTTGAGTGGCTATTTATAGTATGAGAAAGTTAGCTAACCATACATGGGTTAGATATTAACCATGGTTAAGTTTAGGTGAAACTTTGTGCCCAAGTTAAGATGAATGGTCAAGATTGAATCACATGGTGACTAATCCCCCCCCCCTAAGTCGGTTGGGGCTGTGTGGTGGCCAAGTTGGTGACTTTTGGATGATATCTAAGAGTTTAAGCTAAGTTTTGACTCCGTAAAATGCTAACCGTAAGCTGTTAAGCCACGAAACTTAAAACCGGGTATCGTAAAAATACGAAACTTGGAAGAATGGTTAAACATGTCATAATACTCCATAATAAAATATGAAATGAGTGGTTGGTTCCATTTGGGTGCTCAAACCCTGCTAAAACTGGAAACACGGGTCTAAAACGCGTAATACGCAAAACGTACGAATATTGCGTAAAATTGAGAAAAGTTAAATGTAACTTTTCTAATAGAATGATAATGACTTAAAATGACTTATAATGTCTAGACTGGGCTCAGTCTAGTGTCGGTTGGTATTAAATGTCCTTTAGATATCAAACCGTAAGCCTAAAAATCACGAAATGACTTATAACATCAAGGGATGATTTTTGGTCAATGGAGGAGGGAAAAATATGTTGACTTTTTCTAATAAGTTGAAAACTTAAATCGTCTTAGAAATGTGGTGCAGGTATAGGCTAAGGTTACGGCTGAGTAAAAACGCTTAAAACTGAAAATTCCAGTTTTTCACGGCCGAGGCTTATTTTGGTCATGTTTTTCTCAGTCATGATTTATTCTCAAATAAATCATGAGTGTGTCAAACATTTTTCTGATACGGGGAAAATTAACGCGACCGAATTTCGTTGTACGTAGAATTTCTGAATGACGTTTTACCCTAAAACGTGTAATTCCGTGTAATTCCTTAATAACTTTCACGAAAATGAGCTTATGAATGTCAAACTTTTAATTTGTCATGGAAATGATTTATCACTTCAGCCCAAGAAATAAAAATCAAGTTTCGGGAAAATTTTCGGGAAAAATGAATAGTAAAAGTGAATAGTGAATTTTCCGGAAATAGTAATTAACCTGAAATTGTGAATTGTTACAGTCTCCACCCCATATGAGAGCTCCGTCCCGGAGATCAATTTGCGTTGGGAGTAGAAACTTTGTTGCTAAAAAGATGTGGGTATTTCTTACGTATCTGGTCCTATCGTTCCCATGTGTATTCAGGACCACGTCGTGAGTTCCAACGAACTTGACAATTGGAATACGGCTTTGCTTGAGTTGTTTGACCTCTCGGTCCATGATTTCTATGGGTTCCTTAATAAATTGAAGATCATCATTGAGTTGAATTTCATCGAGTGGAATCACGAGTGATTCATCCGACAAGCATTTCTTTAGGTTGGATACATGGAAAGTGGGGTGTACACTACTGAGTTCTGATGGAAGCTCAAGTCTGTATGCCACATGGCCAATCCTGGCTAGGATTTTGAATGGTCCGATGTATCTTGGGTTTAGTTTCCCTCGTTTACCGAATCGTATCAAGCCTTTCCAAGGCGATACCTTTAGCATAACCCTATCTCCGATTTGGAATTCTAGGGGTCTGCGTCGTGTGTCGGCATAACTTTTATGTAGGAAAGGTATGGTAATAGTTGAATATCAAAGGAAATTGATATAGCAGTCGAATATTAATAGGAATTGAGATAGTAATTGAATATCAAATAAAACTTGATATAGTTGTCAAATATCAATAGCAATTGATATAGGAATCGAATAATGGATTAAGTGTTGAACATGTGGTTGGACCAAGTCCTGTTTGAATTGTACGGCTGCCCATGCATATGGCTACATGGCTTCGCAATGAGTTTGGTACGACTGCGCATGCGTATGGTTACATGGCCCCGTAATGAGTTTGGTACGACTGCACATGCATATGGTTACATGGCCTCGCAATGAGTTTGTTTGTTATTGCACTATCATTATGAAAACCAAAAGGTAAACCTCGTACTAATGGAAATTGGGATAGTCGTTGCAATCATAGCCTAGTAGGTAATTTGTTATTGTATCTAGTGTTTATTGACTTCATACTTATGTTATTTCGGATATAATTAAGCCCACTTGTTTATAATTCTTTATTTACATAGAGAGGCATCCCAAACAATGTAACTAAAGGAATATAAACGTATGGTTCGATGATTTATAATTTCTTTATTTAAATGAAAAGGCATCCCAATCCATTCAAATAAGGACATTATAAATCATCCTACTCAAGAATTCCCGACACAACATTCATACTTAGCCGGTGAGTTACAAGGTAGTGTATTACGAGATGATACTGGTGTTCCAAAAGTACAAGATGAATATTCAATCTTGTAAAGCTGATGAGGGTACTTGTGGTGTAACTAAGGATGATTTGAGCTTTAAAAGTGCATCAAGATCTGTTAATGAGCTTGTATTTGTAACGGTTGTGAAGATAATGATGTGATATGTTGATGAACAAAAGTGTGTAGTGTATGCTTAACATTAATACCCTTAGGTAAAGATGTTGAGTTTGCTTTAAAAATCTTAAGAGATTTTAAAAGTTTATGATGGAATGGTATCCTTAGGACCTAAACAGGATAGTACTTCTACAGGATGAAGAGAATAATTGATAACTATCCCAAGATAGTAGTTCGGATTATCTCATAAATGAAAATTTTCAAGAATGAAATTACGTAACACAAATAAGGTGTTAAGATTTCGCTGAGTGGTAAGACATTATTGTGTCTCTAGATTGTTTTAATGTATTCTGGTGGTTTATCATGTTCATGTAGGAAATCAATCTAAACATAACCCTAGTACAACTATTCTCAGTATTTGAAAATTCTAAGTCGAATATAGTTAGTCAGACTATATTCCACTGTCCCTAGGTTAAATATAGGTGACTAGTCTATATTTAGCCAAGGTTCGATAAAATTTTCAAATACCTAAACTAGGTATACTTTTGATATGTCCGTTGCTTTCGGGAAACTGTTCACTAAACAAAGGCGATGTTTAAACAATTCAGTTGCAAGTCCCGCCCATACAAGACTTGTAACCTATGTTTTCATATTCTATTGCATAGAAGATAGTAAGGGTAGGTACGTATGGAAAGAAAGTTTTAAGTAGTTCTAAAATAGAACATACTTGGCCAGGATCACGAACTTTTAATAATGAAGGTTTCAGAAGAAAACTTTGATGAATGTAGAGCTGAACTTCAGCTTTTGTAGGTGATGGATTTGTTTGTCCTTTAGAAATCTCATATTTCTTGTTTTGAAATCGATAGATTGTGACGGATTTTTGATATCATAAGAAATGATATTGATGATGTGATGGAATAATTCTAGAGACCATTTGCACAAAACACAATGTCTCGGAAGTAGGTTAGACCATTGTGTGACTCAAAACATTTGAGAAATGGTTAAGACCATTGTATCATACAATGTCTTGGAAAATGAATGAGACCATTGTATCTCACAATGTCTTGGAAATGAATGAGACCATTGTATCTCACAATGTCTTGGAAAATGAATGAGACCATTGTAATCAGTTACAATGTCTTGGAAAATGAATGTTGGAGTAGGAACATGATTGGGAGAATGTAATTGTGCCGAAATGCCATAGAATAGGCATACGCGGATATGTTTAGATAAAATGATTGAAAATAAACAAAGTTTATATATCAATATACTAATGCTTACGGGGAAATGCTCAAAATGGGTATATATGAATATACTAATATGTTTGTGCAACATAACATGCTTACTAAGTCCATAATCGTCTGGAGGATGGAAGACACGGAGAGCGGAAGGCTATAAAATGTTTTTGTTTGTGATTGTAGTTATAGTTTAGGTCTCACTTAGACCCGTTTCTCTATAACCATGGCTCTGATACCAATCTGTAACACCCCCAATTCATGGATGCAGCGGAATTCAAACTGGGTGTTACTCGACGGCACAATAGTCACAATAATAGAAAACGAACTCCAATTGAGTCGTTTTAAAAGATGTATCATTCAAAATATATAAATATCAGAGATTTCAAAATGAGGTCCCAATTGGTTCCATGTTTACAATGTATAATAAATGAGTTTTGAATGATAATAAAATTTATAGCCCTCTTGAGTATCCGTGTCCTTCCGTGCCATCCTTGATCGTCATGAACCTGAAATACATGCTTGAGAGGTCAACACAAAGGTTGAGTGATATTCATAGAGTTTGTTTAATCGTTTGAACACAATATGTTGGTAGTGTGAGCTGTAGACTCACACTAATGTTTGGAAAACAAAACAGGTAGGCTACGTTATTATACGCCCGGAACATGTATTATACACTAAGCTTATGACACCATAACGTTAACGTGTACCAATATCGATCGGCAGATTTATCCCGGTAGGTACTTTGCTAACATACCTAAATCTCAAATATTATTGCATTTGTTTGAACTTAGTCAATACAAATGGGATTCGTCAATCCCAATAGGCCTATTAATAATATTCGCGCTCACTATTGCTAGTGACTAAATGGTTCATAATAAAGGATCTCGGTTTAGCAAGGTTGGTACTTAGTGATAATAAAACAATCAGGTAAGCATACAATTTTAAAACATTGTGCTCGGTTATAAATAGCATGTATTCCCCCCAAGGGTTTGTAAAACAATTAAGTAATCGAAAGTGGGGCTATGAACTCACCTTAAGTAAGATAGCAAGTAATGAATGTAACGGTTGAATCGTGAAGGTTTCTACGAGCAACCTATAATAGAATGTTGCGACTTAGGATCGAAGTGAAGAATATGAATGAGTGCCTATATATATATCTTGCATTTAGTCCATGATGTGGTATGATGTATAATGTAAGTCTTTGAAAGTAATGATTCATGAAACATGTATGTTTTGTATATCGTTTACTACCTTTCGGGCTAACATATTTCAGAAGTCATGTTAGTAAGCGTTCGAGGAGCCAGGACACTTTAACTCGTAAATCCACAACTCATCTCGACGGCTTACATAATGAACTCCTCACATGAAGCTCCCTACTATTGTAGTAGTTGATAAAGTATATAGATATAGGTTTTGATCCGAAAAGTTACATGTCCGATATTTGTATAAACTTAGGAAAGTTTATTTGTACATGAAGATTGTTATTAGGGGTAGCTTCATAAGCCTTAAATGACCATGTTCTCTTTTGGTAAAATCTCATGGTTTCCTTTTAAGTGAAGTAGATCCAAATTGCTTGTTCAAGTTATCGCCTAATTCATTGTTTCATGTTTACGCCTATGTAAGTTGTTATGGTCATTTCGTCATGGCCTTGCCATGACCTTTGGTCCTTGTTCCAAGGTCATGAGACTCAACCTTGGCTCTAGCCATGGTTGTGGTCTTGATTCTAGGTCATAAGACCCCTTTGGTCTTCATAAACCATAACCTAGATGTAATGACTTTGTCTAAAAATGGGCTGTTTTGAATTTGAAGAAATTTATCACTCGGAAAGCGTTTTCAGGGCTCGAGCTTCTTTGTTCCTAAACGAAAACGTCGTTCCGGACAACTTTCGTGTTTTAACTTTTTGATGAATCAGACCAGAAGTGGGACTTTCAAAACCCAAATTTGATCAGAATGGTATTTGGCAGTTTGCCGCAAAGTTTTGGTAACTTCAAATGGGCGTAACTTTTGACTCGTATACTCGTTTTAGGTGGTTCAAATTGCTATGGTTTCCTTGTTAAGTCCTCTACTGTAATATGTAATGATCCAATATCATAATTTTACCATTTTGGTCGTGGTTTTCCAAGAAACTCACTAATTTGCTTGTTTTAGTAACTTGTTTCAATAATCAATAACAATAACTTGTTTTGCTCACTTTTATACATCATGGACATGCATACAAGACATAATATAGCACAAATAATATGTAAATAACATGAATATGATTATTTAACAAGAAGCAAGTTAGGGTTTGCTTACAACTTTTGGCTTTCTACAAGAAAGGAAGTCAAGTATGGAACTAGGACACTAAACCTAAGCTTGTAAACCCTTTACCACAACTCTTGTAACCCTTGCTAGCCTTGATCTAACCCTTGTGAAAATCATTTAACTTCAGCCCTAGTAACCTTGTGTAGCTCCTAAATCAACCATGGAATCACCAAACAAACTTAAGATTCATGTAGAGAATAACTAAGCCATGAACTTTGATATGTAACTTGTAGCTTAAAGATCAAAGGATCATGGAGCTATGATTTGTGTTGGCTCGTTTTTATGGATGAAAAGATGAAGAAGAAGGTGTTCTTGAGTGGCTATTTATAGTATGAGAAAGTTAGCTAACCATACATGGGTTAGATATTAACCATGGTTAAGTTTAGGTGAAACTTTGTGCCCAAGTTAAGATGAATGGTCAAGATTGAATCACATGGTGACTAATCCCCCCCCCTAAGTCGGTTGGGGCTGTGTGGTGGCCAAGTTGGTGACTTTTGGATGATATCTAAGAGTTTAAGCTAAGTTTTGACTCCGTAAAATGCTAACCGTAAGCTGTTAAGCCACGAAACTTAAAACCGGGTATCGTAAAAATACGAAACTTGGAAGAATGGTTAAACATGTCATAATACTCCATAATAAAATATGAAATGAGTGGTTGGTTCCATTTGGGTGCTCAAACCCTGCTAAAACTGGAAACACGGGTCTAAAACGCGTAATACGCAAAACGTACGAATATTGCGTAAAATTGAGAAAAGTTAAATGTAACTTTTCTAATAGAATGATAATGACTTAAAATGACTTATAATGTCTAGACTGGGCTCAGTCTAGTGTCGGTTGGTATTAAATGTCCTTTAGATATCAAACCGTAAGCCTAAAAATCACGAAATGACTTATAACATCAAGGGATGATTTTTGGTCAATGGAGGAGGGAAAAATATGTTGACTTTTTCTAATAAGTTGAAAACTTAAATCGTCTTAGAAATGTGGTGCAGGTATAGGCTAAGGTTACGGCTGAGTAAAAACGCTTAAAACTGAAAATTCCAGTTTTTCACGGCCGAGGCTTATTTTGGTCATGTTTTTCTCAGTCATGATTTATTCTCAAATAAATCATGAGTGTGTCAAACATTTTTCTGATACGGGGAAAATTAACGCGACCGAATTTCGTTGTACGTAGAATTTCTGAATGACGTTTTACCCTAAAACGTGTAATTCCGTGTAATTCCTTAATAACTTTCACGAAAATGAGCTTATGAATGTCAAACTTTTAATTTGTCATGGAAATGATTTATCACTTCAGCCCAAGAAATAAAAATCAAGTTTCGGGAAAATTTTCGGGAAAAATGAATAGTAAAAGTGAATAGTGAATTTTCCGGAAATAGTAATTAACCTGAAATTGTGAATTGTTACAGTCTCCACCCCATATGAGAGCTCCGTCCCGGAGATCAATTTGCGTTGGGAGTAGAAACTTTGTTGCTAAAAAGATGTGGGTATTTCTTACGTATCTGGTCCTATCGTTCCCATGTGTATTCAGGACCACGTCGTGAGTTCCAACGAACTTGACAATTGGAATACGGCTTTGCTTGAGTTGTTTGACCTCTCGGTCCATGATTTCTATGGGTTCCTTAATAAATTGAAGATCATCATTGAGTTGAATTTCATCGAGTGGAATCACGAGTGATTCATCCGACAAGCATTTCTTTAGGTTGGATACATGGAAAGTGGGGTGTACACTACTGAGTTCTGATGGAAGCTCAAGTCTGTATGCCACATGGCCAATCCTGGCTAGGATTTTGAATGGTCCGATGTATCTTGGGTTTAGTTTCCCTCGTTTACCGAATCGTATCAAGCCTTTCCAAGGCGATACCTTTAGCATAACCCTATCTCCGATTTGGAATTCTAGGGGTCTGCGTCGTGTGTCGGCATAACTTTTATGTAGGAAAGGTATGGTAATAGTTGAATATCAAAGGAAATTGATATAGCAGTCGAATATTAATAGGAATTGAGATAGTAATTGAATATCAAATAAAACTTGATATAGTTGTCAAATATCAATAGCAATTGATATAGGAATCGAATAATGGATTAAGTGTTGAACATGTGGTTGGACCAAGTCCTGTTTGAATTGTACGGCTGCCCATGCATATGGCTACATGGCTTCGCAATGAGTTTGGTACGACTGCGCATGCGTATGGTTACATGGCCCCGTAATGAGTTTGGTACGACTGCACATGCATATAGTTACATGGCCTCGCAATGAGTTTGTTTGTTATTGCACTATCATTATGAAAACCAAAAGGTAAACCTCGTACTAATGGAAATTGGGATAGTCGTTGCAATCATAGCCTAGTAGGTAATTTGTTATTGTATCTAGTGTTTATTGACTTCATACTTATGTTATTTCGGATATAATTAAGCCCACTTGTTTATAATTCTTTATTTACATAGAGAGGCATCCCAAACAATGTAACTAAAGGAATATAAACGTATGGTTCGATGATTTATAATTTCTTTATTTAAATGAAAAGGCATCCCAATCCATTCAAATAAGGACATTATAAATCATCCTACTCAAGAATTCCCGACACAACATTCATACTTAGCCGGTGAGTTACAAGGTAGTGTATTACGAGATGATACTGGTGTTCCAAAAGTACAAGATGAATATTCAATCTTGTAAAGCTGATGAGGGTACTTGTGGTGTAACTAAGGATGATTTGAGCTTTAAAAGTGCATCAAGATCTGTTAATGAGCTTGTATTTGTAACGGTTGTGAAGATAATGATGTGATATGTTGATGAACAAAAGTGTGTAGTGTATGCTTAACATTAATACCCTTAGGTAAAGATGTTGAGTTTGCTTTAAAAATCTTAAGAGATTTTAAAAGTTTATGATGGAATGGTATCCTTAGGACCTAAACAGGATAGTACTTCTACAGGATGAAGAGAATAATTGATAACTATCCCAAGATAGTAGTTCGGATTATCTCATAAATGAAAATTTTCAAGAATGAAATTACGTAACACAAATAAGGTGTTAAGATTTCGCTGAGTGGTAAGACATTATTGTGTCTCTAGATTGTTTTAATGTATTCTGGTGGTTTATCATGTTCATGTAGGAAATCAATCTAAACATAACCCTAGTACAACTATTCTCAGTATTTGAAAATTCTAAGTCGAATATAGTTAGTCAGACTATATTCCACTGTCCCTAGGTTAAATATAGGTGACTAGTCTATATTTAGCCAAGGTTCGATAAAATTTTCAAATACCTAAACTAGGTATACTTTTGATATGTCCGTTGCTTTCGGGAAACTGTTCACTAAACAAAGGCGATGTTTAAACAATTCAGTTGCAAGTCCCGCCCATACAAGACTTGTAACCTATGTTTTCATATTCTATTGCATAGAAGATAGTAAGGGTAGGTACGTATGGAAAGAAAGTTTTAAGTAGTTCTAAAATAGAACATACTTGGCCAGGATCACGAACTTTTAATAATGAAGGTTTCAGAAGAAAACTTTGATGAATGTAGAGCTGAACTTCAGCTTTTGTAGGTGATGGATTTGTTTGTCCTTTAGAAATCTCATATTTCTTGTTTTGAAATCGATAGATTGTGACGGATTTTTGATATCATAAGAAATGATATTGATGATGTGATGGAATAATTCTAGAGACCATTTGCACAAAACACAATGTCTCGGAAGTAGGTTAGACCATTGTGTGACTCAAAACATTTGAGAAATGGTTAAGACCATTGTATCATACAATGTCTTGGAAAATGAATGAGACCATTGTATCTCACAATGTCTTGGAAATGAATGAGACCATTGTATCTCACAATGTCTTGGAAAATGAATGAGACCATTGTAATCAGTTACAATGTCTTGGAAAATGAATGTTGGAGTAGGAACATGATTGGGAGAATGTAATTGTGCCGAAATGCCATAGAATAGGCATACGCGGATATGTTTAGATAAAATGATTGAAAATAAACAAAGTTTATATATCAATATACTAATGCTTACGGGGAAATGCTCAAAATGGGTATATATGAATATACTAATATGTTTGTGCAACATAACATGCTTACTAAGTCCATAATCGTCTGGAGGATGGAAGACACGGAGAGCGGAAGGCTATAAAATGTTTTTGTTTGTGATTGTAGTTATAGTTTAGGTCTCACTTAGACCCGTTTCTCTATAACCATGGCTCTGATACCAATCTGTAACACCCCCAATTCATGGATGCAGCGGAATTCAAACTGGGTGTTACTCGACGGCACAATAGTCACAATAATAGAAAACGAACTCCAATTGAGTCGTTTTAAAAGATGTATCATTCAAAATATATAAATATCAGAGATTTCAAAATGAGGTCCCAATTGGTTCCATGTTTACAATGTATAATAAATGAGTTTTGAATGATAATAAAATTTATAGCCCTCTTGAGTATCCGTGTCCTTCCGTGCCATCCTTGATCGTCATGAACCTGAAATACATGCTTGAGAGGTCAACACAAAGGTTGAGTGATATTCATAGAGTTTGTTTAATCGTTTGAACACAATATGTTGGTAGTGTGAGCTGTAGACTCACACTAATGTTTGGAAAACAAAACAGGTAGGCTACGTTATTATACGCCCGGAACATGTATTATACACTAAGCTTATGACACCATAACGTTAACATGTACCAATATCGATCGGCAGATTTATCCCGGTAGGTACTTTGCTAACATACCTAAATCTCAAATATTATTGCATTTGTTTGAACTTAGTCAATACAAATGGGATTCGTCAATCCCAATAGGCCTATTAATAATATTCGCGCTCACTATTGCTAGTGACTAAATGGTTCATAATAAAGGATCTCGGTTTAGCAAGGTTGGTACTTAGTGATAATAAAACAATCAGGTAAGCATACAATTTTAAAACATTGTGCTCGGTTATAAATAGCATGTATTCCCCCCAAGGGTTTGTAAAACAATTAAGTAATCGAAAGTGGGGCTATGAACTCACCTTAAGTAAGATAGCAAGTAATGAATGTAACGGTTGAATCGTGAAGGTTTCTACGAGCAACCTATAATAGAATGTTGCGACTTAGGATCGAAGTGAAGAATATGAATGAGTGCCTATATATATATCTTGCATTTAGTCCATGATGTGGTATGATGTATAATGTAAGTCTTTGAAAGTAATGATTCATGAAACATGTATGTTTTGTATATCGTTTACTACCTTTCGGGCTAACATATTTCAGAAGTCATGTTAGTAAGCGTTCGAGGAGCCAGGACACTTTAACTCGTAAATCCACAACTCATCTCGACGGCTTACATAATGAACTCCTCACATGAAGCTCCCTACTATTGTAGTAGTTGATAAAGTATATAGATATAGGTTTTGATCCGAAAAGTTACATGTCCGATATTTGTATAAACTTAGGAAAGTTTATTTGTACATGAAGATTGTTATTAGGGGTAGCTTCATAAGCCTTAAATGACCATGTTCTCTTTTGGTAAAATCTCATGGTTTCCTTTTAAGTGAAGTAGATCCAAATTGCTTGTTCAAGTTATCGCCTAATTCATTGTTTCATGTTTACGCCTATGTAAGTTGTTATGGTCATTTCGTCATGGCCTTGCCATGACCTTTGGTCCTTGTTCCAAGGTCATGAGACTCAACCTTGGCTCTAGCCATGGTTGTGGTCTTGATTCTAGGTCATAAGACCCCTTTGGTCTTCATAAACCATAACCTAGATGTAATGACTTTGTCTAAAAATGGGCTGTTTTGAATTTGAAGAAATTTATCACTCGGAAAGCGTTTTCAGGGCTCGAGCTTCTTTGTTCCTGAACGAAAACGTCGTTCCGGACAACTTTCGTGTTTTAACTTTTTGATGAATCAGACCAGAAGTGGGACTTTCAAAACCCAAATTTGATCAGAATGGTATTTGGCAGTTTGCCGCAAAGTTTTGGTAACTTCAAATGGGCGTAACTTTTGACTCGTATACTCGTTTTAGGTGGTTCAAATTGCTATGGTTTCCTTGTTAAGTCCTCTACTGTAATATGTAATGATCCAATATCATAATTTTACCATTTTGGTCGTGGTTTTCCAAGAAACTCACTAATTTGCTTGTTTTAGTAACTTGTTTCAATAATCAATAACAATAACTTGTTTTGCTCACTTTTATACATCATGGACATGCATACAAGACATAATATAGCACAAATAATATGTAAATAACATGAATATGATTATTTAACAAGAAGCAAGTTAGGGTTTGCTTACAACTTTTGGCTTTCTACAAGAAAGGAAGTCAAGTATGGAACTAGGACACTAAACCTAAGCTTGTAAACCCTTTACCACAACTCTTGTAACCCTTGCTAGCCTTGATCTAACCCTTGTGAAAATCATTTAACTTCAGCCCTAGTAACCTTGTGTAGCTCCTAAATCAACCATGGAATCACCAAACAAACTTAAGATTCATGTAGAGAATAACTAAGCCATGAACTTTGATATGTAACTTGTAGCTTAAAGATCAAAGGATCATGGAGCTATGATTTGTGTTGGCTCGTTTTTATGGATGAAAAGATGAAGAAGAAGGTGTTCTTGAGTGGCTATTTATAGTATGAGAAAGTTAGCTAACCATACATGGGTTAGATATTAACCATGGTTAAGTTTAGGTGAAACTTTGTGCCCAAGTTAAGATGAATGGTCAAGATTGAATCACATGGTGACTAATCCCCCCCCCCTAAGTCGGTTGGGGCTGTGTGGTGGCCAAGTTGGTGACTTTTGGATGATATCTAAGAGTTTAAGCTAAGTTTTGACTCCGTAAAATGCTAACCGTAAGCTGTTAAGCCACGAAACTTAAAACCGGGTATCGTAAAAATACGAAACTTGGAAGAATGGTTAAACATGTCATAATACTCCATAATAAAATATGAAATGAGTGGTTGGTTCCATTTGGGTGCTCAAACCCTGCTAAAACTGGAAACACGGGTCTAAAACGCGTAATACGCAAAACGTACGAATATTGCGTAAAATTGAGAAAAGTTAAATGTAACTTTTCTAATAGAATGATAATGACTTAAAATGACTTATAATGTCTAGACTGGGCTCAGTCTAGTGTCGGTTGGTATTAAATGTCCTTTAGATATCAAACCGTAAGCCTAAAAATCACGAAATGACTTATAACATCAAGGGATGATTTTTGGTCAATGGAGGAGGGAAAAATATGTTGACTTTTTCTAATAAGTTGAAAACTTAAATCGTCTTAGAAATGCGGTGCAGGTATAGGCTAAGGTTACGGCTGAGTAAAAACGCTTAAAACTGAAAATTCCAGTTTTTCACGGCCGAGGCTTATTTTGGTCATGTTTTTCTCAGTCATGATTTATTCTCAAATAAATCATGAGTGTGTCAAACATTTTTCTGATACGGGGAAAATTAACGCGACCGAATTTCGTTGTACGTAGAATTTCTGAATGACGTTTTACCCTAAAACGTGTAATTCCGTGTAATTCCTTAATAACTTTCACGAAAATGAGCTTATGAATGTCAAACTTTTAATTTGTCATGGAAATGATTTATCACTTCAGCCCAAGAAATAAAAATCAAGTTTCGGGAAAATTTTCGGGAAAAATGAATAGTAAAAGTGAATAGTGAATTTTCCGGAAATAGTAATTAACCTGAAATTGTGAATTGTTACAGGATGATTCCCAACAGGAGTTGGATGAGTAACTTTTTGGGAAGAGTGAAAGGATTGCACGTCTTTGTAGTAAACTTCACTTATGTTACCGATTTTGTGATTGTAGAAGATATTCGACCGTTAATAGATGGTTGCCTAAGTCAAGTAGTGTTCGGAAAGCCGTTTGTTGAGACTTCTAAGATAAATTATGACCAATCTTTAGGGATAGTTAGGTTCAAAGATGAGAACGATGAGATAGCTTACCAAATGCCCTATAAGATTGAACAATTTCGTCTTTTATCAAACATCGAAAAGGAACACAAGTAAGCGGTCTACTATAGGAATGATGAGGATAGACGTAGAGGAGTAGACTATGTTATGAATAGAATATTTGGTTTTTACAAGGAATGCTTGCAACTAGGTCCAGAATACAAAACTAAAATCGAGGATGACCTAGGAACCGTGACCAATGACGAGGTCACGTAGTAGCCCGTGACCTTAAGTCTAGCTACAAGACTCGTAAATAAAGAAAAGCGCTTCTTGGGAGGCAACTCAAGTTTTATTTGTTTTATTTGTTTTGTTTGTTTGTTTGATTTTATTTGCTTCCGTATGCATGCTTTATTTTTATTGTTTTTGGATCATGTTTCAAAATAAATTGTGAAAATGCTTTACCTTGTTGTTTGTCTTAACTTCATAAAAAAGTATTTCGCAAAAGATAAGTGTAAGGGAAATCAAAATTTGTTTTTAAGAACGGAATTGGACATGAACCACAATGATATTAAATGAACATGTATTTTAGTATTTGTTTGAGTCAAATGCTTGTATCGAGTCATAATGATGTTTTTCAGGAATTCCAGGAATTAAGGCATGAGTTTTTCCAGAAATTTTCCAGAAACTTAACATAAGATTTCTGTCAGAGCACCATGACGGCGTCAGGATCATAACCCGACAACGTCAGGTGTAAAATTCTGAAAAATTTTGTGAGTTTTGTTTTTCTAACGGGATCTTAAAGTTTTTGTTAATTCTTTAGTTTTATAAACTCCAGGAAATCTGCAAACATTCATTCCACAAGCATTATATCCTTAGATATATAGATTGTCGCTGATTTTACGCGAGGTTTGCCTTGATTGTTTTCTCAGGTTTAACAGGTTATATTGGATAAGAAGATGATTTATATTTCTGGAGGGAAGCTTTCAACATTCATTTTCTTGGAGGAGGATTTAACCATGTTATCCATTTATCCACACCAAACGAACCAGGGGAGTATTTGTTTCATTCTTTTACCTTCATTACTTTTACATCCTTGTTATTGAACATTGTGGACAATGTTCAGCCTAAGTGTAAGGAGAGGGTAAATGATGATACCTTAGAGAATGCAATTGCACTTGAGTTTGTTTGTTCAATAGTAGGTGTGTAATAAAACTAAGAGAAATATTTGTTAGGGCAATTTTAGCGCCAAATTTAATTTTTTTACAACATTTAGGAGTGAAGCTTTAGCCTTAATGAGCGTCTCATGGATAGGAGTTGTATGACTAGCACAAAAAGCGTACCACTTAAAAAAAATCCACCCAAATATGTGAGGTTCACCTTTAGATTTGTTAGGAAAAGTATTCATTATTAGTGCTTATGAGTGTACTGGTAGTACTTAGATTCTAGAACTTGCGTTAGTGATGCATCCCGAGACCGCTAGTGAGACTACATTCATGTAGTTAGGATTTACTACATGACAAGAGGTACTAGGATCACCCTTGTGTTAAACCCGTATCATAATTACTTGACCAATAAAGTCATAACTACTTGACTAGTAAAGTCAACTAATTTTCCCACACCTTTGAGTTGTACTCATTTTTAGTACATGATACCCCTAGTACACCCCTCCGAGCCTATCTTTTTCGTTTCTAACTTTAAGCATTTTACTTAAAGGAAGAATTTGTTTACAATCCACCCCAAATGTACACCCAAATCGCCTTAGCCTTCCGTGTATGCACTCATCTTTAGTGCATTATTGTTACATGTTTAAACCCTTAGTTAATTGTCTAATTGATTACATGGTTGCTAAGTCGAGTCATATCTTGTACATATTGTTTTGGGATGACTGGGACTCATGGGTAAAGTACTATTGTTATGGAGTAATGGGGAAGAACATCATATATTACCCCCACATGTGCGTTAATCTTAAAAAGTATTCCAAGTGTTTTGATTATCTTAATTCGAGTCATTAGAATAGTTAATTGTAAAGTATGTAAAAGTTCAAGTGTAAGGGGAATGCAAATTCCCTATGATGTATTATTTTGGATGGTAAGGCAAGAGTGTATGCAAAAAGAAAAAGAAAAAAAAATCGAAAAACCAAGAAAAAAAAAAAGAAAAGAGAAAAAACATACGGACTACCATCCCGTTTCCTTTTATGTTTTTGATTAGCTTAAGTCGAGTTGAGTCTTGGCTTAGCAACGCCACATTGTACATGTAATTAACCAAGATGATTAACTCGCCACCAGTAAATATTGCCTTTATCCAACAAAACCGTGTTTATCATATCCCTAAACCTCACGTTATAACCTTTTAAAAGACCTCTTTGATAGTTTATCCTAGGTGCTTACGCCAAGTGGTGGAGGTTTGATCCTTTCCCAAACCTATGGTAATCTATTTGCTATGACAGGTAGTGAAAGATGTTTTCCATTTCCATATTGTGATATATATTTTATTACACCCGAGAGATGTGAGTATCTAAACACTATTTGTGAGGTCCTAGTGTATAATTTCCGTGCTTGTTTTTGGTTGAAGTGGAACCATTATTTGTTGCAATTACTTTTATATTAGTGTTAAATGACCCCTAACTTGTATTTTGATTAAAATAAAAGGGCATTTGCTTGAGGACAAGCAAATCTCAAGTGTAAGGGTATTTGATGAGACGAAAAGTGTACCGCTTTTGGGGGGTCATTTAAGGCCAAAGTCGAGATTATTTGATCAAATATTGCCCTAAATTGTTCCTTTTGTTATTTTAGGTACCTTTGAGAGGAAATTTAGAAAAGGAAGCATTTTGGACGTTCTTGGAGTGAAAAAGTGAAGAAAACGACAAAGTCTCAAAATCATGCTGAAAATTTTACCTGACAGCGTCAAAGATTGCTAGTGACGGCGTCAAAACTTGACAAAGAGATGGATAAATCAAGTTACACGTGACGCGCCAGAGAGGTTTTTGAAGATTTGTACATGACGGCGTCACCCTTTAGGGTCACCAAGGCCGTCACGTATTGTCACAAAGAGAGACGGCCCAGAGAATACAAAGAGTGACGACGTCAGAAGTGGATCTAGGCAATACGAGTATTATTTTGGCGGTGAGTTGACGGCGTCAAACCCTACTCTTGATGCCGTCAAGGTGTAAAATCTATATATACTTTTCTAGTTTTCATTCATTATGTGCAACTTTGAAGGGAGAAAACCCTAGACGAATTTTACTGCAATTTTGAGGGTTTCAAACCCTTGTTTTATCCATGCTTAATTGAAGATAAGTCTTCCAACAAATCATTCAATATGTCTATGTGTTGTTTGATTATATCTTATGCCTGTCTTCTCTTTAACATGCTAGGCTAGGTTTTCCTTGTGTTTGCTTAGATGTAATGAAACTTAGATATTGATTATTGGTTGGTTGTTTGTTTATAATTGTTGTGGATGAATGAATTCGATGTTAGGCTTAAGAAAACTAGCAGACTTCCAATTGGTAACTTGCTTGAACATCTTAAGAAACATGATCGGAGGTGTACTACGATATATTGGTTATATTTAATGCATAGGTAACTACTAATGAGGCCATGTTAGGAGCTAGTAGTCGGCTCAACATAGGAAGAGGTAGAAGCTTATAGAGTTAGGGAAGATCGTACACGGTCCTACGAATGGTATTAAGGAATATAACCCGTCATCCATGTAATTGTAACAAACTAATCAACCGGTAAAAGATAGATAGGGAGTAGTGAAATCTAAGTAAACACATTTTCTCTTATTATTGTTTTCACCACAATTAGTTTAAGTTTATTTTATTTTATTTTGATTGCATCTGTAGTTATTTGGGTTAGTTGATTAGCAACTAATTCCGCGCACTCCTTCAAAACCCGAGATTTTTACTTGCTTTCCATAAAATATAAAAATAAAAAAAGAATCATCCCTTACCTCTAGACCTAGTTTAATTGAGTTTTAACCCTAGCGAACACTATTCTTTGAGTTGAACGATCAATTCCCCGGTACTTGCCACTATACTATACTACAACGGTCAGGTACATTGCCTGGTGGGGATTGCAAGCTTCTCAAGATCCCTTGAGAGGTAAAACCTTTTGCGAGGGTGCAATTCCACGCATCAGTAGGTTGCAGATAGAACATTTTGTCTTTTTGACGTTGCTATGTTTCTCGGATTCTTAACTCTTGTGTCCTTTAGTTCCAGCTGCTTCTTTTTTATCTTCAAAAACTTTTCAACGTTCTATGACTTTTTGGTATTGTACGACACGTTGAGACTTGTGTATTCACTAACCATCAACCTAGCCAACATTTCCTCATGCAAAATCCTGAAAATGCCTATGACGCCTCCCCTAGGTTTTGCTCTATCCCTGCCGATGACGGTGTAGTATTTCCGAGAGTGAATGTTCCTTCGGGTGTTGGGGGAGTGTTTCGGGTAGTTTTATGTGTTGACTTTTTGTGTTTCAGGGGGTGTTTTATTGATTTTGTAAATAAAATGATATTAAGAGAGTAGAGAGTATATAATGTTCAGTTGTGTTAAAAAATGTTAAATTTTATGAGGTATTTATAGGTAATAAAATGATAGTAGGTAACTTTTTATTTTTTTCAAATATCATTTAGTATCCGTTAAGAGGGGGAGGGTTTTGCCATGCTTCGCTGTGGTGATACTAAGAGCACTCGGTGTTGGCTTTGCCATGCTTCGCTGTGGTGACATGGCAGCCTTGCCATGGCTTGCCATGACACCAGCCCAACTCGCCATGGCTCCTCATTTGGGTGTTGCTCGTCTGCACGACGAGGCAATATTTCGACCTTTTCGTCCTTGTGTGTCAGAAGTATCCGTGTAACACCCCACCCGATAAAGGGTAAAAGCGTCACATTATGGTGACATATCAAAGCATACAAAGATTATAACGCAAGCGAAAGACTTAATAAATAACATAAGCCATGAACATCATGACATAGAATATTACAAAATCCCATAAAGTACTAAAAGGAAAAGAAATAAAACAATATCCAACATAAGTTCATAATAATCCAGAAACAAGTCGGGAAACTTAGGTGTAGGTCTCTAAGCTCCTACTCTCATCACTCGAGCCCAGCATCCCGCTTATTACCTGCCGCATGGAAAAGAGAATGCGGCTAAGCTTAAAAAGCTCAATGAACAGATATATATGCAAAGCAAAGTAATAAGCAAACAAAAAGAGCAAGAATCAAAGATGGCATAGTGTATCACAAGTCATAAGGAAACAAAGTATCAAAGATATATCATATAAGCATAATCATAAGAGAAAGGTAATGAGCACGTATCAACAAAGGCGTGTCTACCAGAGCCAGTCGAATAGACACATAGAACATAGGAGGAAGCCACGAGCCGACCTACCAGAGCCACTCGAATAGGTCTCGAAATCATGTAATCAAATATCAAAGGATACGGAGAGGGAAGACCTCTCGGAACCACATATCAAAGGATACGGAGAGGGGAACCTCTCGGTACCACATGGAGTCGCGCACACTCCCGAAGGTGTATGGGTACAGAGCACCTACAACCATCACGCTACGAAATGAAACGAAACAAAGCCTATGATGCATCCATACGCCCCCTGCAAAACAAAAATCATACGTGCATCCCGCTCGTATGACAGGGCTACACATACGTTAAATGGCCAAGTGATCACATATCATATCATATCCTACAAAATGGGGACGCCGTGGATCAATCACACCTCCATAGAAAGTGTCATGACATCGGTGCATCGATGACACGGCCATGGTACCACCATGACTAGTTAGTAAACTCGGGCATAAGAACGGAACAAATCACATCATATCATATAATCAAGCATATTAAAGGATCCTAACAAGGACCACATCAAAGGATCCTGATAAAGGACCACATCAAACAAACTATAACAAAGAATCATATCAACGAAGCATAGCAAAACGAATCATATCATATCAATGAAGCATATCAAATGAATGAATCAAATATAAGGGAACATATCAATGGCTTAGGGAAATCTTAATAAGATACGAATCAAAGATCAAGATCAAAGTCATGAGAATGAAAGCACCCTTACTGAAAAGGGGTAGAATATATGTACCTTGACGAAAGCAACAAAATCCAAAGGTTGATCACACAGGTAGAGGACTACTCCTGCTTCAACGGATCTACACGAATATATTTAAGTATTACTTTATATTCCAAATGAGTCATGTTACTTATTTTAGTATGCTTTCCATTTTTAGTAACTTTCTATTCTTAGTAAGTTTCCATATTTAGTAGGTTTAGAGTAAAACTCATAATTAATCACTTTATGGTTTCTAATAAGACCAAAGTATATTAAATGGTTCAAAACTCTCTAATGATTAAAGTTAAATGTTTAATTAATGTGATTAGGGTTTCAAGTATCAATTTAGGATTTTAGGGCTCGGGATTATCGATTAGGTTAACACATTCTCAAATAGCTCGAGACGACATAGGAGGACACAAACGACACATGACCATGTATTTAGGGTACCAACAAATAGAAATCACACGTGTGGAAAACTAGAAGGGGGGTTGAATAGTTTTACGTCTTTTTAATTCGTTATAAAAGATAGTTTTAGTGTTTTCTTAGCTTTTAAAAACTTAGATTCGATAATATGTGATCTCAAGTCTTGTACAATATAAACAATTAACAATACACAATATATAACAATGATAAGTAATGAAATAAGTAAGAGATGGAAAGATCAAACCGTGAGACAAGAGATTTATAGTGGTTCGGCTACAAGGACACCTTCCTTGCCCTACTCCACTCCCCGAGCACCTAACTCGAGAGTTTTCTTCACTATATCAACAAGCTCCCTTATGGCGGAGAAAACCGTACACACCAATTTTCACACCACAACTTCGTCACACCTAAGTCACAACTTCTACACAACTTCTTCAAATCAATCTACTTCACAACTAACTACTCCACACCTATCTTCTTCACACCAATCTAGTTCCTAACTTTTCTTCTTCACACCAAACTACTAACTAATCATACAATCTATATCTAGCACAACTATCTATAATCAAATATTCACAACAATCTTCACAAAGAATAATGTAAATGATCTTTGATGATGCACCAACAACTTGGATGTGGAGATCACAACAAGTTGTAATACTTCTTGTCTTGAGGGATAGAAGTATTCTTCTCTTGCACTTGAGAGGAAGAAGTTTGGATCACTTTGAAACAAAGAATTATACACTTATGATCAAAGGATAAGAGAATAGAGATTTGGATCTAGATCAGAAAGTTTAGAAGTGCAAAAGATGAGAAAATTCTGAGGAGTGAACCAGTATTTATAGAGGAGAAAAATACTGTTCTGGAGCGTGGCCGGTCCCCTTAATTAGTGGCCGGTCCCCTTAATGATTAAGGGTGCCGCCTAAGGAATTAAGGGGGCCGCCCCTTCAGAACGTTGGTTTTTCTTGTCTTTTAGTGGGGAATATTTTTCTGGATAGAATTTGCCATTTTTGGTTGGAAATTTGAAATCATATATTTATAATGAATTAAACGTATTCTTTTAATTCCAAAAGTAATTTTGTAAAAGATATAAGATGTTTAATACATTTTATAAAAATTCAAGTGATTAGAGAAATTTCCTTTGATCATGAAATGTAATAAACCCTTTGTTTATTCATACCTTAAGTGATATGGAAGCAAAGAGAATATTAAGCACTAAAAACTTGTTTACGTCATAAGTTTTAGATTAATGAGTTTATGCTTTGTAATTATCAAAACATAGAGACATTGTTAATATGCTAACAATGTTTTAAGACATTATTTATGTCAACAATCTCCCCCTTTTTGATGATTACAAAACCTTAAACTCATTGGGTCTAAGAAATAATTTTTAGACAAGTATTTAGAGTTTAACATTCTCTTCTCCCCCTTTTTGTAAAATCAAAAAGGTTAAAGCTCCCCCTTGATGTATGCTTCCCCTCATTTGAGAGCACCAAGGGAATGAGCTATGGAGATCTTGGCTACAAAATGTTAGAATAGAGCAAGGAAAATATACATGCAAAGCAATAGTTATAAAAATAGATTCATTCAAGCATCATAGAAAGCATTACAACATTTAATATGCTTAAGGCATATTAATCATAATGAAACAAAGGAAAATACATAGTCCTATATTGCCTAGAAAGAGCACTTGGACTTGCTTGCAACTCATGGTTGATTGTTTTATTTGCTTGAAGGATAACATAAGCATAAAGCTTAGTTGTTAGATGGAGAGGGATATGGAGTGAGGTATGGAGCGGAAGAGGTTGCCCTTACGATATTGTATCGTGTTAGGGGTGGAATGGGATGAGATCGCGTGAGTAGATATTCAATCCAAGAAATATCTTCACTCAAGTAAAGGATTTGTTTTTGGAGAAAGATGCAACAAGGGCAATAGTGAGTGTGGTTTGTAACTTGATCCAAGTTGAGAGAGTGAGGAAGGCAATTGTTGTAGGGTGATGATGGAGGTTGCCCTTTGTTGCGTTGTGCAAGATGCATGGCATTGAGATCACGAAGATCATGGATTTGTGATATTTCATCACGAAACTTTTGCTTTTCCGTGGTAATGTGGAGAAAGTCATTGTGTTGATATGGATGAATTGGGTTTGTGTAGTTGGAGTTGTAGTGAGATGGTTGATCAAACTTGTATGGATCATTACAAGTGATTGGAGGATGAGGTGAGTGATTTGGCATGAAGGAAGATATTTGGCCAATGTTGTATGGTTTGTAAGTAGGATCAAATGAATGTCCTTGTGGATTTGGTGGAAAGTTTGGGAGGTAAGTGGTTGGTGGTGTTGAATGACTTCCAACTTCATGTGTTATGATGGATTTGTTTCGAGGGCTTTTTCTTCGCCAAACGGGTTTTTCCGTCATTTTTGCAAGCCTTGAGGCTTTTGGTTTGGGTTTATTTGGAGAAGCCATGAAGGGATGAGTGAAGAGTTTTGAGGATTGAGGGTATTTATAGTGTAAGATTTGTGTGTTTATGGATGGATAAAGTTTGTTTGGGAGATTAGGACAAAATGTGTTGGTGAAAATTTGGAAATGTAGGTTGAAATGGGCTAAAAAGCAGAAAAGATTCTGTAAACCCGACCATCAGATGGCCGGTCCCCTTAATTAGGGGGCGGTCCCCTTAATGATTAAGGGGGCCGCCTTACAAAATTAAGGGGGCCGCCCATCTGGTGATTTCCAGGTTGCCAGAATTGGGTTTTTGGCAGAAAATTTGCAGAAAGGTTATGTGTTTGGATTAGAGTTCAAGCAAGTTCAATTCCCTTAGGCAATATAGAATCTAATCTAATCAAGATATAGCATGCATGCAATAACACATAGGCAAAAGAGCAATTAATCAACACATAATAAGCAAGGGGAGGTAAGTAAGGGCAAGATCACTTAAATTTCCTAAGGCACCTATCTTAGATTAAAGGCAAAGGAAATTAGTGAGTGAAAAGCTAGTGATGGATTAAGATGACACCATTATTAGTGAATTTGTCCTAGTGAGTGTCTATATGCAACAAATGTGGAGTTGTGATTGTTTCGACTCCTAGATGCAAAAAGAAATAACGATCCTAAGAAACAATCCAAATGATCTCCTTGATTCAATTTTTGCTCGATCATGAATGTCAAAGACATATATTAGATTATATACATTGACAATTTATGTGAGAGTTTATGCATGATTTTGAAAGACAATGTCTTTAGAATTAGTCAACAACGCAAGGAAAATGATCTTCATGTGATTCCTAGATTGTGAGAATAATTTTTAGAGAAAATTGATTGAGTTTTACAAAAAAAGGTTTATGCAAAGAAAATAAATCTTCTCAATCTTTAGTTTTGTGCGAAATAGATTCCTAGACTCAGAAAAGATGAAATGGAAGAAAAATAAATTTTATGTAAGTATAGATTTGTATTAATTCAATATAATTTAGTCAACTTGTTCCATCATTCCTAATCCTAAACGCAAGTGGTTGAATAATTCACGCTTAAGGGGTTTTGTGAATATATCCGCAATATTGTCTTCCGATGCAACCTTTTCTATAGATATATTTCCTTTTTGTACATTATCCCTAAGAAAATGGTGACGTATTTCTATGTGTTTAGTCCTAGAGTGTTGCACCGGATTTTTACTTAAATCTATCGCACCTTTGTTATCGCACATAATGGGGACATTTTCTAACCTAATGCCATAGTCTACGAGAGCTTGTTTCATCCATAGTGCTTGTTGACATGCCTTTCCGGCGCTTACATATTCGGCTTCGGTGGTAGAAATAGCAAGAGCAGTTTGCTTCTTCGAAAACCAAGACGTTAGACAACATCCCATAAACGTGCAAATACCGCTAGTGCTCTTTCTATCTACGTAGTCTCCCGCATGATCCGAATCCGCATAGACGATGGTTTCTATGCCGGATCCCTTAGGATACCATAATCCTAAGTGTATAGTGCCTTTAACGTATCGGAAGATACGCTTAACCGCTTCTAGGTGAGAGGTTTTGGGATCCTCTTGAAAACGGGCACAAAGGCAGACACTAAACATGATGTCGGGTCTACTTGCCGTCAAGTATAGTAAACTACCTATCATTCCTCTATACTTGGTGTTATCTACGGACTCACCTTCATCGTCCTTTGTGAGCTTTACCTCCGTAGACATGGGAGTTTTCATGGGTTTTGAGTCTTCTAGGCCAAATTTCTTAAGCATTTCCTTAATGTACTTAGATTGGTTAAAAAATATTCCATCTTCTAATTGTTTTATTTGTAATCCTAGGAAGAAGTTAAGTTCACCCATCATACTCATCTCAAACTCATCATGCATGATTTTGGCAAATTCATCACACATGTCTTGACAAGTCGATCCAAATATAATGTCATCAACATATATTTGGACAATGATGAGATTTGGGTCTTTCCTTTTAGTGAAAAGAGTGTTATCTACCATTCCCATGGAATAATCATGTTTAATAAGAAAAGCTTTTAATCGATCATACCAAGCTTTGGGAGCTTGTTTGAGTCCATACAAAGCTTTCTTTAACTTATAAACATAATCAGGTTTTGAGAAGTCAATGAATCCTGGAGGTTGTGCCACATATACCTCCTCATTGATAAAACCGTTAAGGAATGCACTTTTCACGTCCATTTGGAATAACTTAAAATCTAGGGCGCAAGCATAGGCAAGTAATATCCTAATCGATTCTAATCTAGCTACGGGGGCATAAGTTTCGTCATAATCAATTCCTTCTTGTTGATTATAACCTTGGGCAACTAACCTAGCTTTATTCCTAGTAACTATTCCATTTTCGTCTAACTTATTCCTATATACCCATTTGGTTCCTATGATGGTCATATCCTTTGGATTTGGGACTAATTCCAAAACATCATTTGCCTTAAATTGATTTAATTCTTCTTGCATAGCTATAACCCAACTTTCATCCTTTAAAGCCTCGCTAATATTCTTAGGTTCTATTGCTGAGAGGAAACAAAAGAAATTGTTTTTATCTTGGGCTTGTGACCTAAGGGTTATTTGGTTAAGATGTCCTATTATATTATCTAATGGATGTGATCTAGATTCTTTAATATTAACAGTTTCGTTATTTTCTAAGTGAATGTCTTCATTATCATTTCCTATGGGTTTTGTTTTACTAACCTCAATAGCTTCATCTTCGACTAAATCATCATCTTCTAAAGGTAATGTTTTAGGAGGTGGTGGTGTTTCATCAAATGTTACATTTAGTGATTCCTCTACTTTCATGGAGTGTTTGTTGAGTATTATATATGCTTTGCTATTTTGTGAGTATCCTAAAAATATTCCTTCATATGATTTTGGATCAAACTTAGTGAGGTAATCCTTAGTGTTTAAAATATAGCATTTACTTCCAAATACCCTAAAGTAGCTTAAGTTTGGTTTTCTACCTCTTAATAACTCATAAGGAGTTTTTCCTAGAATTCTTCTAATTGATACCCTATTTAAAATATAAGTTGATGTATCTACGGCGTGACACCAAAATTTTTGTGGGATGGATTATTCATTTAACATAGTTCTACTCATTTCTTGTAGTGACCTATTTTTTCTTTCTACTACGCCATTTGATTGAGGAGTACGAGGAGCGGAGAAATTGTGAGATATTCCATTTAACTCACAATATTTTCCGAATTGTACTTCGTTATCAAATTCCCTACCATGGTCCGTCCTAATGGCAACTATTGAGCATCCTAATTTATTTTGAATCATTTTACTAACTATTTCGAATTTTTCAAAGGCTTGAGTTTTGTCACTTAAAAACCTAGTCCACGTGTATCGTGAGTAGTCATCTACTATTACTAAGGTATATTTGTTTCCTCCATAGCTCCGCACAGCGGATGGACCAAAAAGATCCATATTTAATAATTCTAGGCACCTAGTAGTGGATACTATATTCTTAGCTTTGTGACTAGCATGAGCTTGTTTTCCAATTTTACATGCATCACAAAAATGCTTGTTATATTTTAGATTAGGCAAATTTCTAACTAATTCCTTAGAGGCCAAAGATTGTATTTGTTGCATGTTAGCATGTCCTAATCTCCTATGCCACAATGTAGAGTTTTCATCTAGGGTCGTTAGGCATATCCTATCCTCAGGTTTGTTTCCTAGTTTCATAACATATATGCCACATTTCCTAATTCCTCTACCTATAATTTTTCCATTCTTAACTATTTCGCTATCCTCTTCAGTAAATGTGACTCTACATTTATTATCACATATTTGTCCTACACTAAGCAAGTTATATGTTAAATTATCTACATGCTCTACATTTTCAATAGTAAGAAAGTCTTGAGAAATCGTACCTTCTCCAATGATTTTTCCACGTAAGTCACTACCAAAAATAACGTTACCTCCATTGTATGCCTTGTATGTAGAGAATAGCTTGCGGTTCCCCGTCATGTGCCTCGAACATCCGCTATCTTTGATCCATTCGTCAGGTTCCAAGTCAATTCCTAAACATATTTCGTCGGTTTCTTTTGCCATGAAACACCTTTCGTCTCTTGGCTTTTCAACTTCTTCTTTGTCACTATCATCCATGTTCCACTAACAAAAGCACCTTGATTTTCATAACCCGGTGGCTTTAGACATTCGCCAATGAGATGATTTGGACTTCCACATCTAAAGCACTTTCTTTTCCCGTAGTTGTCACTTCTATTCCTTTGGAATGCTTTTCTTTCGTCTCGTGATGATCTAGTGAATCTTCCTCGTCTCTTGAAGAACTTCTTGAATTCTCTTACGGCCATTGCATATTCTTCGTCTTCACTTTCGTCACTTGAATCATCATCATCATCACTAGGTTCCTTTTTGGCTTTTAGAGCAATGGATTTGGTTTGTTCTTTCTTGACTTTGACCGTTTCCGAATCTCTTCTTATGATTTCTTCATGAACCTTCAAGTTGCCAATTAGTTCATCTAGTGATAACGTCATCAAGTTCTTTGATTCTTCAATTGTCGTGACCTTAGCTCGCCATTTTGGATGCAATGCCCTAAGAAATTTCCTAACACAATTTTTACTAGAAAATGTCTCATCAAGTGCTTTTAAACTTGTGATGATAGTGTTAAACTTAGCAAAAGCATTATCAATTAATTCCTCTTCCGGAATCGTAAATTGTTCATATTGTTGTACAAGAAGATCTATTTTATTATCTTTGACTTGACTATTACCTTGGTGAGTAATTAGTAAAGAATCCCAAATTTCTTTGGCGGTTTTACACATAAAAATTCTTTCATATTCTTTGCGTGGTAACGCATTATAAATTACCATTTTAGCCTCATTATTTTTTGCTAATTTCTTTTTCAAATCATCATTTTGTTCTTCGAAAGATACAATTTCATTCATTTTAATTTCAACATTATATTGAATAGGAGGAAAATCACCAAAGGTAATAATATGCCAAAGATCAAGATCTTTTGATTTCACATACGTTTCGAATCTATTTTTCCAATATAAAAATCCATCACTTTCAAATAGTGGTGGTCTTTGCATATATTACCCTTCTAAATATTTTTCAGATTCCATAGATCGTTACAAGTTTTAAAATACAATATATTTTAAAAATCTTGCTAGACGTGGCTCTGATACCAATTGTGGAAAACTAGAAGGGGGGTTGAATAGTTTTACATCTTTTTAATTCATTATAAAATATAGTTTTAGTGTTTTCTTAGCTTTTAAAAACTTAGATTCAATAATATGTGATCTCAAGTCTTGTACAATATAAACAATTAACAATACACAATATATAACAATGATAAGTAATGAAAGATCGAACCGCGAGACAAGAGATTTATAGTGGTTCGGCTACAAGGACACCTTCCTTGCCCTACTCCACTCCCCGAGCACCTAACTCGAGAGTTTTCTTCACTATATCAACAAGCTCCCTTATGGCGCAGAAAACCGTACACACCAATTTTTACACCTTCGTCACACCTAAGTCACAACTTCTACACAACTTCTTCAAATCAATCTACTTCACAACTAACTACTCCACACCTATCTTCTTCACACCAATCTAGTTCCTAACTTTTCTTCTTCACACCAAGCTACTAACTATTCACACAATCTATATCTAGCACCACTATCTATAATCAAATATTCACAACAATCTTCACAAAGAATAATGTAAATGATCTTTGATGATGCACCAACAACTTGGATGTGGAGATCACAACAAGTTGTAATACTTCTTGTCTTGAGGGATAAAAGTATTCTTCTCTTGCACTTGAGAGGAAGAAGTTTGGATCACTTTGAAACAAAGAATTATACACTTATGATCAAAGGATAAGAGAATAGAGATTTGGATCTAGATCAGAAAGTTTAGAAGTGCAAAAGATGAGAAAATTCTGAGGAGTGAACCAGTATTTATAGGGGAGAAAAATATTGTTCTGGAGCGTGGCCGGTCCCCTTAATTAGTGGCCGGTCCCCTTAATGATTAAGGGGGCCGCCTAAGGAATTAAGGGGGCCGCCCTTTCAGAACGTTGGTTTTTCTTGTCTTTTAGTGGGGAATATTTTTCTGGATAGAATTTGCCATTTTTGGTTAGAAATTTGAAATCATATATTTATAATGAATTAAACATATTCTTTTAATTCCAAAAGTAATTTTGTAAAAGATATAAGATGTTTAATACATTTTATAAAAATTCAAGTGATTAGAGAAATTTCCTTTGATCATGAAATGTAATAAACCCTTTGTTTATTCATACCTTAAGTGATATGGAAGCAAAGAGAATATTAAGCACTAAAAACTTGTTTACGTCATAAGTTTTAGATTAATGAGTTTATGCTTTGTAATTATCAAAACATAGAGACATTGTTAATATGCTAACAATGTTTTAAGACATTATTTATGTCAACAACACGCTTAACACATTTTTACATATGTATAGAAGTTAACTGATTTTATAAAAAAAAAATTAAGCCCACTTAATGAATTTTAGAAACGTATCAGAAATCCAAACTAAAAATCACCAAAATTCTCACAGAAGCACATATGTCTTGAGAGTATACATGAATTTTTACAGATTTTATTATTAAGTGGAAACCCCCTTTCAAAACTCGTTTATGAAAACAGTCCTAGAATTTTCAGTCCTAGAAAGTTAACTGCACATATATGCAGAAAGTTTGCATTTGGTTAACCTATTTCAACACTTCAGAAAAATTCACAAAATTTCCACAAAGTCACACATAACCCATATATTACTTCTTTAAAAGGAGAGATCCTAACTCCTTATAGTTTGAAAATGAAAAATCAGAAACTCCAACTGAATTTCAGACTCAGATTCTCAGGTTTGACAACTTATGTTGTAAAAATCAAAAAGCACACTTCCCGACCTCAAATAAGCATATTATTTACTTTTCTAGAAAGTAGACAAGTAGTAATTATGTTTGGACTAAAAAATCACTTAAAAATCAACAGTTTGGAGATCCATCAATCCGACCCAAAATCTGGACTGCATACTCACATAAAATCACACCAAACTCTAAACCCTTTGTAACCAATTTTAATGTACATGATATTATATGTTTTCAAACACAATTAGACACAGGTTTAGGTCGACATATGAATGGTGAATAACATGTGCTAATAATCGAATCAAAACAAAATGGGATAAGTCGATTATAAAAGGTTCCAATCATGATTTTTTGTGAACTATGATACGTATACAACATGTGTTCATAAACTCGATCCATACATATCACTAAACGATTATATATATGAATAGGAGCAAGAAATAATTGAAGAAAAATTAAGGCGGAACAAAAGAAGTCATACCCTTGTCGACCAAAATCAAAACCGAATAAACAATCACCCTTTTCAAGGGTTTACCCACGTTCCTAAGGATCGAATGAACTAGAAAAGACCTTGAATCCTCCTCTTGATTTTGTAGGGTGTCGAATGGAGCAGACAAGAAGAAGCCGTAACTATTTTTCTAGGGTTTCTGAATGTTGCGTTCTTGTTGTTATGAAAATAAAATGAACCGAATAAAAAAAATATAGGGGTGGGATTGGGCTCAAAAATGGTCGGCTATGGGTTGTTTATGAGGCCCATTCGAAAAATAAAATTGGGTCAAGTTTGTTTGTGCTTAAAATTCGGCCCACTTAATTCTTATGTGACGTTTAGTAATTATCGTAGTCGTAGTTTTATTTTACGTATATTATTCGGTTCTAAATATATTCTAAATTTTAAATATAACGTATAGTTTTACTTATTATGGATTACGGATTATTCGTAAAAGTTAAACCGGATTTTTAGGTCGTTATAATCCGTTTGAAGTGTGCGTGGAGATGTGAATAAAAAAATAAAATAGGAAGTGGTGGGACCCAAATGAGTAAGTTGTGGTTTGTTATGATAATGGAGTTGTAAAGGAAGGTTTGTCATGGTGACGTGACACTTTGTAATATCCATATGAGTGGTTTTGAGATGTCATGATACCCATTGCCCTAAGAGGATCAAGTAATTCGGTAATTAAAAACTAGAATGGAACCTAGAGAAGCTTATTGCATAATCTTTGTGTCTACTTTTTCCTCTTTCGTAGTATTGACATTTAACGGAGTAATTTCGATGTGGGTTTTAATTTTGTCAAATGGATATTTCATTTGTACGATACTTCCAAATGGCCTAAATGCATGTTCGGAGTTCATAAAAGCTTAGCTAGAATGCTAAACGTTACATGTAGTGCTCTCATTGTTGGGCCGGATCATTAGCTCGTGTGTATTCAATGACTTAGGGGTGTTCATCGGTTCGGTTGTCAGTTGTTTTAATTAAAAGAAATTTTTGGGTAAAACTGAAAACCGAACCGAAATAACATTAAACCGAATCAAATAACCAAAAATCGAACCGAATAGCCGAAAACCAAACCGTCATGGCTGCAAACTTACATTTTGTTTTCAAGATTTTTTTTAGATGAAAGTGAGTAAAATGGAGTGAAACTAAAATTATGTGGTGTTCTTTAGTTTTTTTAAGGAAGGAAAGAAAGAGGAGATGAAAGAAAGTACTGGTTGTATTTTTTTCCAAAAGTGTTTCACTCCATTATTAAGATGAAAGTTAGACACCCTACTTTCTTTACTTTACTTTTTCTTAAATAAAAAATAAAAAATAAAAAAGTTGAGAATAGAGTGTAGTAAGAGCCTTAGGTGTGTTGATACACCAAAACTCTTCATTTGAGGCCTACGGGGTGCCACATCACTTTAACAAACCTCCCTTTACAACCCCTTATCACAACTAACCTCAACTTACTAATTTGGTGCCCACCACTTTCTATTTCATTTTTTATTCAATTTTCCAAATAAACTAAATTAATTTCATTAAAATAAAAAATACATTCCAAATAAACTAAATAAACTAAATGTCAACCCAAACATTTTCTACACAACCAATTTATAACTAACAAATTAGTATGAAGAATTTAGGCAAATTCTTGTTATGAACGAAATTGCTAGACCAAATGAAATAAAAAAAAAAGTCCAGTATATGGCCCAACAATTAAACCTAAACAACCCTAATTAAGTACTAACACCTACCAACCTTTTTTTCACTTCATCCAAACCAAGTTTTAGATCTCGCTGCTACAAGTTGCTCCAACATCTCTTTTGAAGGTATTTAAAAAAAGGGGGTGCAACAGCTCCATTTTGAAAAATAAAAAACTCTTTGATATTGCTCGGGTCCCACATTTGCAGGTTTCTTCCTTTGTCGTGCAGACGAGGATGTCTCGTTTGGCGAAGGGTAGTGAAGGCAGGCGGTATGGTGAAGGGTGGCGAGGCTGCCACGCTGGAACGGCGAACGAGTGGCGAGACCACACCGTCCACATGTACAAACCCAGTTAGACACGTTCAAATTCTATTATCACATCCATTTATAATCAATCTCATCATCATTCTCATCACATAAAAATTGCTTCAAAGCTCAATAAGCAGATTTTAAACACTTTGAGCACTTTTCCACTTTTATTTTTACGCAACTTGTAACAACTCATTCTTAAACATAAGCATGAGCACAAAATATAAGCAATCAAAGTTCCTGGCCAGATCAAGCTGAGTCATGTCTTATGAATAAGCCATAAGCTCAACTAAGCAACCTCATAAGCCTAAAAAAGTGTGCTTATGAGCTTTCCCAAAATCAAATAAACTCATAAGCCAAGAAAATAAGTTATCTAAACACTCCCTGACAAAACAACAAACCCCATATAAAAAATGTTTCCAATCATGCCTAAATATTGTAAACTTTTTTCACATCACTAAAAATTGAATGAACAGAGATTCTCCACACAATATTTTTTGACAAATGTTATACTTCGATAATTTCCATCACGGATGGTTACTCGCCTAGTTAAACGTATGAAAGATTAGTAGTTTTGTGCCAAAAATCAAACAAAGCACAAAAAATACACGGTTAATTTGGATGGACTTTGGGCTGAATAAAACCAACATCACAGGCCTTTGGACCAGCTTACTAATAACGAATTGGGCTCATGGTTAAAAAGGAGAAAAAGAAGAAAATGGAGAAAGAGGTCGGTTAACAAATGAGTATATAAAAGGAGGTCGACTATTTGATCAGTTTTAGGTTTTAATTTTTAATTCGTAAGACGAGACAAACTCTAGGTACGTTTGTTTATTCATTATTCTCGATTTGGGGTTTACTACCCGGCCATAATGAAACAAAGTAGTATAACTTTTAATGGTTAATTCAAAATTACTCACCGACTATATATGATGTTCTTGCTGGTTCAAAATTGTGTTGTCACTTTTGATAACTAACAGTGGGAAATTTAATTTTGTATTTTGACATTATTTGCTATGTTCTAATTGCTGCTGTCTTTCAAATTACAGCTTAAAAATGGATGTAGAAGTGGATAGACTAAGCAGCTTGCCGGATGATCTTATTTATAAAATCCTGTCGTCTATTCACATTAGAGATGTTATTCAATTCAGTGTTTTGTCATCTCGATGGAGGTATATCTGGACTTCAGTGAGGTGTCTCAATTTCACATGCTATTATAATGATATGCCGATCTTCTCTCTACTTGTTAACAATGTTCTCTCTGGCCGCAATGATATAGATGTGTCTTCTATTGAGCTGATCGGGCATTGTGATATGGATAACCAGGCGTCCATTAAAAAAATTCTGGATTATGCGTTCGCTCACAATGTCCAACAAATGAAAATTAGTTTCTTGAGAGTGAAACTTGATTTTCCTCTTTCTTTGTTAAGTTCTCAGTCTCTGAAAAATTTCACGTTAACAGGAACTCGTATTCACCGTTTCCATCTGCCAACAACTTGGGATCTCCCAGCTTTAACTACATTGCATCTCAATGATGTCCAATTGTCAGGGTGCAATTTTTTTATTATAGGCATGTGCCAGAACTTGAAGAACCTCACTTTAAATAGTTGCGAAGTGACTGATTATAGTAAGGGTTTCAGTATTACTAATTCACAGCTTCTTAATCTCACGCTTAAAAATGTAAAATGGTGGGTGGAGTTTGTACATGTGGACACACCTCAATTGAAGACTCTAAGTATTGAAGAATTTACCAAGGAGCTTATGATTTCTGCACCTAACGTTACCTACTTGGTCCTTAATGGTGAATGTCATCAACCTATTCAGTTGTCAGCAGAGGGAATCCGTTCATTGGAAAAGGCGGATCTATGTATATATTTTCCAAAGGGAAGAAAAATGCAGAAGAAATATGCTCGTAAAATATGTGATCTGCTTCAACATCTCCACAGTGTCAAATATCTTGCGCTTAGTTTGGAAATTTTGGAGGTATATTACTATTAGCTCATGTTTGTATTGTCTGTAATTGCATTTTTCAAATATTTACAATCCGGAAAATGGAAATACCCTCTTACTTCAAGTTGAGGGATAAGTGTCATTTGTTTTCTCTACTCACGAGCTTTATACAATTGCAAGTTATAAATACTTTTCTATATTATTCTGGTGCTAAACACAGTTTTACATGCAACTAGTAGCTAAAAAGCAATATCATTGATGAGTAAAGCTCAAAACGACACGTTGCACGTATTTGTATATCTGTATTTACATAGTCATGAAGATCGATTGCATCGACTACTCTTGTATTCTGCAACTTACTTCTCATGTTTCAAATTTATTTGCAGATTCTTTGCACATCAGTAAAAGTAATCTCACATCAACCTTCCCCATTTTCTAGCTTAGAGAGTTTAAAGATTTATCCAGCACAACTATATCCGAAGCAAGCACCGAAGAAAATAATAATGCCTGCTGAAGTTAACAATTACTTGCTTGATAGTTCTCCAAATGTGATCTTTACAATGGTCTCACGTGAGGTATTTAAACAATCACACTGTTACACCATTACAATTTAATACTATCTGTCTTGCTTCGTACTTATTGCATTAATTTAATTTTTGCAAGTGATTGGCATAACAATGTGAACCCTTGACTTACCAAAGGGCTTTTAGCCTAGCGGTACCCCATGTGGGTGTGAGAATGCTCCCCAACCAAGTGGTCGTGGCCACATGTGTGATTAATATGTGCTGTATATTGTGAGAGACTTTCTTGGTCAGTGTGGTTATTACTTTGTTGTTTTAGTTTTTTGGCTAATTAATCCAACTATGGGCGAATCAAACAAGATTATGTAATCATAATACCATTGTTGGTAAATATGGAGTACAATTTCTCTAGCTATCATGGTTCTTTTGTTCTGTCAACTTAGTATTCCTATTCGATATAATCTGGCATACATTACAATTCTAAGATGTTAGTGCTTGTACTGCATATGTATTAAAATACCGCATTTAACTTGGGAGTTTGTGACATAAAATTTTTATACTACTGCAGAAAGCTAGAACTATTAAAATTACCAAAGAGGCAAAATGCCGAATGGCAACATCACAGGAGCTTTTAGAGAGCGTGAAAGCTGATATGGAGACTAACAGGGCTGATATGGAGCGAGAGAAAGCACAGTTTGAGCAACAACTAACGATTGGAGAAATAACGAGTCATAGGAATAGCTATTGGGGAGATTCCAGCTTTCAACCGAAAATAGCTACCAACAACATAATGTTTAGAGTGCGTGGCATTAAAGAACTACTCCCCAAGGTGCTTGAATCAGAGAGGGTTGAGATAAAAGCATGTTATTCTAGTTTGTGTGCAGAAGCAGAGACTATCGTGAATAAGGTATTGGATGATATGAAGAATCAGGTTGATATAAAGCGAAGCCTTTTCCGTGGGTGCTTTAACGTGTTTGCTTCCATGTCGCAGTAGTCTTCTTAGCAAAGTGCAAGTTCTTGATGTCTTAGATCATGGGTTATGTGTGCAGTTGGGCCAGTAATGGCCGGTTTTTGGCCTGTGTCAATAGACCGCCCAAGCAGTCGAGGGAGAGCCCATGGTTTCAACCAAGGTTTTCAAGATCGGGATCCTACCCAGGATCGTTTCGTCTTTGCAAGATCGTGATCGTAAGATCGGATCGGGATCTTAAGATCCTACTATAATGTCATTTTCTTAATAGTTTTCTAATATTATACAAATTTACAAATTATTATATATCATAAACACAAAATTATATGAATGTTCTATCGAAATATTGTCCTAAATTATGATTATGAAATGTTTAATAAGATTAACATGTTGTTTTTTAAATTTTACAAATAATAATCCAGAAATTTGTAGTTTTTTATTTTGTTATCCGAGAAAAGTAGGATCGGATTAGATCTTAAGATCCTATAGTCAAGATCGAGATCCTATAAGATCTTAAGCTTTCAAAGATCCTATGTAAGATCCGGATCGTTTTTGCTTTGCAGTATCGTAAAATCGTAAGATCCTAAGATCAGGATCGGGATCCTGACAACCATGGTTTCAACAACAGGCATATACATATATATATATATATATATATATATATATATATATATATATATATATATATATATATATATATATATATATATATATATATATATATATATATATATATATATATATATATATATATATATTTCCTCCTTTATTTTAGAGTTTAAGGGTATGTTTTCTGGTTAATATATACTAGCAGGGTACCCGCGCGATGCGGCGGCGGGTACCCTGTAACTAAAATTTTAGCGAGAAATGTTTTCTAGCTATATACATTTTGTGGCAATAACTTTACAAATAGCGAGATTTTTAAGTAAAAAACAAACTATGTCGTACAAAAATAGATGAGTGTGCATGTGATATTGTAAAAATATAAAAATAGTGCACGATAATATTGTGAATATACGAGATCTAAATTGTTGAGAGTGAAAAACTACATATTTAATCATCAACCAACTACGACGGACGGAACCCTTTTTTCTCACCTACAACAGCAAATTGTATACAAAGTCACGTGTGCAAATAAAACTCTCATTCATTGCCAATTCTTCTCATCTATTGTTCGTATCCTCTACTATCATCGATCTACCGTCACGATCAAGTAAGCGATCAACAAACCCATATTTTATGACCCCCAATAAATAATTTGTAATCCAAACTCGATTTAGCCCAAAAATATTAGTCTTTGATGATCGAAGTCGACTAATGAACTACACCACGCAAATTCTTTTATTCCATGTTGTTTTTATTTAGTCACCAACATTAATGTTAAGTTTGATGAGATCGATACAGAAATAAATTAAAAAGTAAAGTGTTATTAATCAAAATATCACTATATGTTTTTTAAGAAAAACATAATACCATTCCAACATGAAAATTTTATAATAATTTTCATCTATTTGTATAATCGAATTCAATACAGATGTACATAAATACAAACTCCAGAGAATAACATACTCTATACATTCATTCCTATTTATTGCAAAATATTCGTTCTCTTTTTAATTTAAAATGTTATTGAAAACTATAATTACATAGCCCATCTAATCCAACCCAATCAAGCTTAAAAATACCCAACATCATATCCAGTAATACTCATTTGCACAACTCTAAAATTACATCTCACGCCCCATTCTTTCTCTTTGAAAAATGCAGCCAACAAAATTTCACAATCAATATACATAAAATTATTTCATCTTCTTTTCATTCGCACGAATCACAAAATACATCCTCCCTTGTTGTGCTTATTCTAATTGTCCCAATACCGTCCCTTAATTAACATATGATTTCGTTTGCGCCTCAATAAAATCAAGATAGCATTTATATGTCTTCAAGATCCTTTGGAGGGTCTCGGGTAGGTATCATCGAGTTACGTTTTTTTAGTTTGTGTGTTTTTGAACGAACCAAGAAAAGAAAGTAACAAATTTGTTATTTTTCTTATCTTTATGTTTCGGATATATAATGAAGATATGCTTCAAAAATGGATCGATGATGATGTTTTATTTCATGTTTTGACTATTAGGTCTCATAATATTTTATGACACATGAAAAAAAAACTGAGATCGTTTGATTGTTATTTTATGTTCGAGTTTTGTGGTTGATGGGTTCCTGATTTAGATATGGATTTGTTATTGATATGGGTTGATTTGAGGACATTTGTTCTTGTTATTTCTTTAAAAAGTTTGGTATAATGAAAAGACAGTATAAATTCGTATAGATCTGTGGATGAGAGAGTTGTACATTGTGCTTAACTACTTGGTGCAGGGGGTGTTTTTAATGCTATTAATGTAGAATTGATGAATTTTGGTCTGAATTTGAGTTCTTGCTATTTTTTATTGTACACTATGCTTAAAGTGTTGTAGGTCTGAAAATTTTGTGCACTAAAGTGTTGTTTACCATGCATAAAGTGTTGTAAGTCTGAAATTTTTGAGAGAGAGAGTCATTTGTCTATTATATGTAGTATAGACTAGTGAAAACAGTGGGCATCGGTCATGAATGCAAAATAATTGGGGAAATTTGGTGATGTGGCGGTAGTGGTGATGCTCTTATGGCCGAACTATTGATGGATATATAATTTTTTTTTGCTACTGCTATGTGGTACTAAGACGATCAAGTAATTCGATAATTAAAAACTAGAATGGAACCGAGAGAAGCTTATTGCATCATCTTTGTGTCTATTTATTCCTCTTCTGTAGTATTGACATTTAACGGAGTAATAGCATTAATTTTGTCAAATGGTTATTTCATTTGTACGATACTTACGCTGCGTTCTCGAGTTTTTCTAGGTGGGAATAGAAATGATGTGAAAAGAAGAGAAAAGAAATGAAAAGGAAAGGAAAGAAAGTTGATTTTATATTTCGTGTTCTTGAGTTGAAATGAAAGGAAAAGAAATGAAATAATGTTGTGTTCTCGAGTTGGGAAGAAAAGAAAGAAAAAGAGACATAATTACATTTATGCACTTTTAGATATGTTCATTTTATCATAAGAGTCGAATATGAGTAAATATTGAAAGTTATATTGGTCATTATATACTAAATAGTGCGAGTGTAAAATACTTTCCGTCCAAATCCGCCCATATTTGGGCGGAAAATTCTTATAGGAAAATCACTAGAATTTTCCTATCATTTCCTTCCTGTTTCCTTTCCTTTCTGTCCAAAAAAAACTCGAGAACACAATAAAATTTCAATTTCCTATCATTTCCTTTCCTTTCCTTTTAAAAACTAACTCGAGAACGGAGCGTAAACGTTACATGTGGTGCTCTCATGGTAGGGCCGGATCATTAGCTCGTGTGTATTCAATGACTTAGGAGAGTTCATCGGTTCAGTTATCGCTTGTTTGGTTAAATGAAAATTTTGAGTAGAAATGAAAATCGAACCGAACCGAATTCAAATTGGATTAAACCGAATCGAATAATCGAAAATCGAACCGAATAACCGAAAATCAAACTGTCATGGCTGCAAACTTACACTCTGTTCTCAAGATTTTTTTTGAGATGAAAGTGAGTGAAACTTAAAATTATGTGGTCTTTTTGAGTTTTTTTTTTCAAGAAAGGAAAGAAAGAAGAGAGGGAAGAAAGTATTTGTAATTTTTTCTCTAAAATGTTTCACTCCATTATTGAGATGAAAGTTAGACACCCCACTTTCTTTACTTTACTTTTCCTTAAAAAAAAAATAAAAAAAAAAAATAAATCAACTAAGTTGAGAACAAAGTGTAGTAAGTTGCGCTGCCAAGATGCAAATAATTTCAACTTCAATCGAACCACTTAGACATGTTCAAATTCTATTATCACAACCTCTTATAATCAATCTCATCATCATTCTCATCACATAAAAATCGCTTCAAAGCTCAATAAGCAGGTTCTAAACAACTTTAAGCACTATTCCATATTTATTTTTACGCAACTTGTAACAACTCATTCTTAAGCATAAGCATGAGCACAAAATATAAGCAATCGATGTTCCTGGTCAGTTCAAGCTGAGTCATGTCTTATGAATAAACCATAAGCTAAACTAAGCAACCTCACAAGCCTAAAAAATGTGTTTATGAGCTATCTCAAAATCAAATAATCTAGCCAGGAAAATAAACTTATCTAAACACTCCTTGACAAAACAACAAAACCTATATAAAAAATGTTTCCAATCATGCCTAAAAATTGTAAACTTTTTTTACAATTTTTTTTGACAAATGTTATACTTATATAATTTCCATCATTATGTACGGTTACTCGCCTAGTTAAATATGAAAGATTAGTAGTTTTGTGCCAAAAATCAAACAAAGCACAAAAAGTACACGGTTAATTTGGATATATGGACTTTGGGCTGAATAAAACCAACACCACAGGCCTTTGGACCAGCTTACTAATCATACAATAAGCTCATGGCTAAAAAGGAGAAAAAGGAGAAAGAGGTCGGTTGACAAATGAGTACTAGTATTATAAAAAGAAATCGACTATTTGATCAGTTTTAGGTTTTAATTTCTAATTCGTAAGACGAGGCAAACTCTAGGTACGTTTGTTTATCCATTATTCTCGATTTGGGGTTTACTACCCGGCCATAATGAAACAAATTATAACTTTTAATGGTTAATTCTAAATTACTTACTGACTATATATGTTCCTGCTGGTTCAAAACTGTGTTTACTTCGTATTTTGACATTATTTACTATGTTCTAATTGCTGCAGTCTTTCAAATTGCAGCTTAAGAATATAATGGCTATAGAAGTGGATAGACTAAGCAGCTTGCCGGATGCACTTATTTATAAAATCCTCTCGTCTATTGAGATTAGAGATGTTATTAAATTCAGTGTTTTGTCATCTAGATGGAGGTACATCTGGACTTCAATGAGGTGTCTCAATTTCAAATACTATTACTCTAAAGGAAAAGATCTTCTCTCAATTTGTTAACAATGTTCTCTCTGGTCGCAATAATATATATGTGTCTTCTATCGAGCTGATCAATAATATAGATGTGTCTTCTATCGAGCTGATCGAGCATCCTGGATGGCTTAACCAGGTGTTCCTTAAAAATATTCTGGATTATGCGTTCGCTCACAATGTCCAACAAATGAAAATTACATCCCGTGACAGGGGACAACATGATTTTCCTCTTTCTTTGTTTAGGTCTCGGTCTCTGAAAAATTTCACATTAAATGGAACTTATATTAATGGCTGTTCCCATCCGCCAACACCAACTTGGGATCTCCCAGTTTTAACTACATTGCATCTACATGATGTCGAATTGTATAGGTGCAATTTTATTATAGGCATGTGCCAGAACTTGAAGAACCTCACCTTAAATAGTTGCAAAGTGTATGACTTTAGTGAGGATTTCAGTATTACTAATCCACAGCTTTTTAATCTCACGCTTAAAAATGTAAAATGGGAGGTGAAGTTTGTACATGTGGACACACCTCAATTGAAGACTTTAAGTATTGAAAGATTTACAGAGGAAGTTATGATTTCTGCACCTAAACTTACCTACTTGCTCCTTAATGGTAACTATGATCGGCCTATTCAGTTGTCGGCAGAGGCAATCCGTTCATTGGAAAAGGCGGATCTATGTTTTTATTTTCCAAATGATAGAAGAATGCAGAAAGATGCTCGTAAAATATGTTATCTGCTTCAACAACTCCACAATGTCAAATGTCTTACGCTTAATTTGGAAATTGTGGAGGTATATATTACTAGTTGTCTCATGTTTTTATTGTCTGTATATGCAATTTTCAAATATTTACGATCTGGACAATGGAAATACCCTCTTACTTCGAGTTGAGGGGTAAGTGTCATTTTTCAAATATTTTCTGTGTCTTCATATTAAGTCCTTAGAGGGGTAAGTGTCATTTGTTTTCTCTGCTCACGAGCTTCATATAATTGCAAGTTATAAATACTTTTCTGTATTATTCTTGTGCTAAACACAGGTTTACATGCAACTAGTAGCTAAAAAGCAATATCATTGATGAGTAACGCTCAAAACGACACGTTGCACGTATTTGTATATCTGTATTTACATAGTTATGAAGATTGCATCGACTACTCTTGTATTCTGCAACTTACTTCACATGTTTATAATTTCTTTGCAGATTCTTTGCGCATCCGTGAAAGTAATCTCACATCAACCTTCCCCATTTGCTAGCTTAGAGAGTTTAAAGATTTATCCAGCACAACTATATCCAAAGCAAGCACCAAATAAAATAATATTGCCTACTGAAGTTAAAGATTATTTGCTTGATAGTTCTCCAAATGTGATCTTTACAATGGTCTCACGTGAGGTATTTAAACAATTACACTCCTTACGCCATTACAATTTAGTATTGGCCACCCTTGCTTCATACTAAATGCATATATAAATATATTTAGTTTCTGCTAGTATACTTTTTGGCCTTTTTGATCCAATAAATCTTTAGACCAAAATAGATGAGGATAAGACCTTGGTCAGTGTGGTACTGACTTCTTGGGGATATATTGTCTAGTGAGCTCGAGTTCGTATACAGTGAATTAGTCTTTTGGCTAATTAATTCAACTATGGGAAAATTATACAAGATTATGAAATCATAATACCATTGCTGGTAAATAGGGGATACATTCTCTTTCGCCATCAACTGATGGTTGTTCTTTTGTTCTGTAAAGTAAGCATTCCAATTTGATATAATCTGACATAAATTTTAACTTAACCGCTAGTGCTGCATCTGTATTAGAAATTAAAGAGTGTTTAACTTGGGAGTTTGTGACATCAAAATTTTATGATACTGCAGGAGGCTAGAACTATGGAAATTACCAAAGAGGCAAAATGCCGTATGGCAGAATTACAGGTGTTTCTACAGAAAGTGAAAGCTGATATGGAGAGACAGAAGGCACAGGTTGAGCACCAACTACCGTTTGAGGAAATAATTAGCCATTCGGATAGATTATGGGGAGATTTCAGCATGCTGCAGAAAGCAGCTACTAATATAATCATTGAGGTGAATCACATCAAAGAACTACTCCCCAAGGTGCTTGAATCAGAGAGGGTTGAGATGCAAGCATGTTATTCTAGTTTGTGTGCAGAATCTGAGATTATCGTGAATAAGGTAATGGATGATATGAAGAATCAGATTAATTCAAAGCGAAGCCTTTTCAGTGGATACTTTAATGAGCTTGCTTTGATGTCAGCGAATCATCTTCCTAAAAATTGAAATCCTTGATGTCTTGAGCATGGATGTGTGGCCAGTTGTCGGCCGACGTCAATACACTGCTCAAGCAGGTGTTTAGCAACAACGCACTTGTTTTGCATTTGCTTTCTCTTTTAAAGAAGTGTCTTTTGGTGGAACAAGTTGACACTTGTCACGATTGCTAAATAACAAAAGAATCGGTGTTGATGTGTCGGAAGTGTTGGGGGTGGTCAATGTAACATACGTGATGCTCTTATGGAGTTAACTTTATATTTTTATTTTGCTGCTGCTATATATGTGTAACTGAGATAATCAAGTTTTCGGTTATAAATTAGGTAACTCATATCTATGAATGATGGTAAAAACTACATAGGAATCAGGAGAAGCTTATTGCATCATCTTTGTGTCATTTTCGTAGTAATTATATTTAAACGAGTAATTTTGATCGTATTTGATGATATATTAAGAGTGATTGGATATTTCAGTTGTACAATTACCTCTTGGTATATAGCCCAAAAGCACATTGGGATTCCATGAAAGCTTAGTTAGAATGTCGAACTTCACATATAGTGCTCTAACTGTAAGGTGGTATCTTTAGCTCGTGTCGTGGGTATTCCGAGACTTCACATATAGTGCTAGAACAGTTTCAGGTGAATATATCTTTGTAGTCATGGTTTATGTTTTTGTAAGTGGTTAACAGATTCAGCATCATGCATGCAGATGGTTGAACTTGTTATGAAAATACTGATTTACATAAGTCAATAATTAGGCCCTTCACGTTGTCACCCTCGTCCTTATGTTTTTTATCCGATTAATCGTTTCCTGGAAGTTCAAGTTTTTGATTTAATATTTACTTCTAATCGACTTTTAGCTTTTTGTAACCATGTACATATGTTTGAGTCCTTTGTTTGATCATTTTTTATTTATCGATTATTACATTTTCGTATTGTTTAATTATCTTTTTGGGTAAATTGCAAAAATGGTCCTTAACGTTCCACGAATTTGCAAAAACGGGACCGAGACAAAAAGTAGCGCAAAAAAGCCACCCACGTTCCACATTTTCGCAAAATCGCCACTGAGAGCCTTTTTCCGTTAATTTTCCCGTTAAGTGCCACGTATTTGAGGGTAGTATCGTCATTTCATTGTCTTTTTTATATCCCGCCAACTTTCGGGGGACTATTTTTGCAAACAACATAAACTATGTACATTTAAAGATGTGCTTTTTCAGGGTGCAATAAATCCCCAAAACCAACCAACGATTGTGTAGATAATCAACCTTCAAACCCTAACATACAAAAAAAATCAAATCGGAACAACTAAACTCAGCTATGGCGAATAATGATAAGAATGAAAAGGGAAAGTGCTTGTTGATGGGGGGGGGGGGGGGGGGGAATCATCCGAAATGTCGTGGGGCAAGGTTTTATTAAATGATGAAGTCTTTGAGGTTGTTTTGGATGAATTTGGTGAAAAAGTTATTGCCAAGTATGGTTCGTATGCAAACATAGGGAAGGAGATGATTGAAGAAATTCTTCAATGGATGTGGAATAGAACCTTCAACAAACCAAATGTGGGTGCTAGCGGTTGCTCCAATGAGGTAGTTGCAGAGAAAAAAAAGAAGAGGGGAAGGCCGGTTGGGAGTGGCAAGAAGAAGACGGAGGGGAGTCCTATTCCAACTATAGTCGCAGAAAAAAGGAAGAGGGGAAGGCCGGTTGGGAGTGGCAAGAAGAAGACGGAGGGGAGTCCTATTCCGACTACAGTCACAGAAAAAAGAAAGAGGGGAAGACCTGTTGGGAGTGGCAAGAAAAAGAAGGAGAGGAGTCGTAATCCGAGTACAGTTACAGGAAAAAGAAAGAGGGGAAGGCCTGTTGGGACTGGCAAGAAGAAGGAGGCTGGCAAGAAGAGGAAGGTGAAGGAAGAGCATACGGATCTTGGTATGTTAATGTGGTATACTTCATTTATGTCCCATTTTTAAATTGTTTACGTAGGATGCTATGCTATGTTTGATAGACTTTTATATGCATCCCCTTTCCTAGGTTTAGGATAAACAGAGTATTTGCATTAAGTAGGGTGTTAGAATATCATAAGTGAGAGTGTTTGGCATTACTAAATACTGCTATAGAGAGTGTTTTGCATTACGAAAGTACTGCATCTTCACATTGGTTATAAGTAAGTCTTCACATTGGTTGTAAGTAAGTCTTCACATTGTGTATCTTGAGTGTATCAGGAACAAAATAGATTGGTTTCTATATCACCACATTAACTTATTACCTAAACTACAACTATGTGGTGAGATATACAACACTGCATTGCTCTGTTTCACTCGAGCCTGCATAATTGTTTCATTGACTACTTCTGCATTGACTTTAGCATGTATACCATTAGTTTCGTAGGTGCTGGTATGTCTTGACAGTTTGAATTTAAAATTGTGGCAGATTTACTTGGTTATGGGGGTGAAGTTCTGTTCCGCATGCATAATAATGGAGTCTTTGAATTTGGTCCATTAAGGTATGTACAAGGGAATGTTTCTACAATGTGTGGCTTTGTCTGTGATAGACATATCTTTTTCCTAGGTCTGGATGATATGTTTTCACGCATTAGGGGAGAAAAATGGGCTGTGTTCTTTTGTGTGCCTGGTAAATCATTAGAAGAAGGTTTGAAGCTGATTCACACAGACAATGATGTGCATACAATGATTGAGCTAGGTTGTTGTGCCGGTTTTGTAGATTTGTTTGTTGCTCACACAAAACAGGTGTTATCTCCCTACTATTTAAACAATATTGATGCAGAGGGTGATGGTGGGGAGGTTGTTGGGTGGGTAGAAGAAGATGCTAGCTTGCGGTGCTCTATTACTTCAACTCCTTTTAGGACTACCACTTCAAAACCTTATAGAGTTGTGGCTGATGTTGATGATTCAAAGCCTGAATTCAACAAGCAAAAAAAGAGTGTGAAGAGGTCTGCGGATAGAGATGGTGGTTCTATGAAGAAGACAGCAGGTGCAAGTGGTTCAGTGAATGTGGGAGCTACGGGTGCGGGTCTTGTGAGGCCAAGAAGTGATGTAAAAATCACTAATTGCGTGCTGGCTCTAAGGGCACCAAGATCAATGGGAAACAATGTGGTTTTATTTTGACTAGGTGAGTCTAATGAATTGATTAGCAAATTTTTTGTGGATACATTGCATTGCCTATTATAGTAACCTCATTTCATTGCATATTTTGATTGTGCAGGTATAGTTGCACACCTATCCAGTAGAAGCTTTTGAAGATTGACATATGGGTTTAATCTTTTGGGATTATGTAATGTGTAGAGAACAATATCAGTTTTAATTTGGTTGTATTTAGTAATGTAATTTTACTAATGTAACTTGAACTATTTTACCTCCCTTTCGAATACACCAAAGGGTGTGTGGCGGCATTGTGATGGGTTCATCTGTGTTTGTACATGCCGACCAATAGTATGTAACTTGAACAATATTTCAAATGGGTTAAATTTTCAGTCAATATTGACTACTATCAATACTCTGTTTTGCGTTTCTGCTATATAATATGTTTGTCTTTGTTTCTTTGTTTGTGTTTGTGTTATATGTTTGTATCTTATAGTTACAATTCATTGTTTGTGATACGAATCGAAGAGTATAAAGTATAAACCAAGAAAATTGGGATCAAACGACCCCTTTCATTCATACCCATTCATTTACAACCATAACATAGGGGAAACCACAACCCCTATCTACACCTACAACCTTACGACAAGGGCACCAAAATGAACAAAAGAAACCAAACATGCCCGACCACCTACCACCTACTACCTACATTCATCATACACAACAAAACAACCCATCCCAGCACCCAGCACCCAGCACCCAACCCCTTCACATGTAAGTTTGCCTCACAGCAAACTCAATCTTGGAAACAATGCTGTCGTTTGTTTGCCTCAGCATCCTCATCAACCCCCTCATCGTTCTCATATCAGCTGACTGAATCCTCCTAAGCTTGTTCACATTGGCCCTTGCAGTTCTCGAGCCCTTATGAGTTGGAGCTCCGCAATCAGGTCCCCCTAACACCCAACCTATTAGACAGCCTTTGGCACCTACACATCAACTCTTGTGCATGATGAATGTCCTCCTCAACCTCTCGCCGGTAATGGGTTAGCATCATTTCCGATATGACTAACGAGTTGCAAGCAACCATCAGATCAAGACAGCGAGACATTTTTCTGGAAATGGAAATGATAATTGTTTGATTACGGGTGTGTGTGTGTTTTTCTGCTTGTTTGTGTGTGTGTGAAGGCGTTGACAATTTAATATGAAACCTGAAAATAACTTTGCAAATTAGCCACTGAAGTCTAATCACATTGATACCAAGCACAGAGCCGAAAGTTGGCGGGAGATAAGTATGAACAGTGAAATGACGATACTACCCTCAAATACGTGGCACTTAACGGGAAAATTAACGGAAAAGGGCTCTCAGTGGCGATTTTGCGAAAATGTAGAACGTGGGTGGCTTTTTTGCGCTACTTTTTGTCTCGGTCCCGTTTTTGCAAATTTGTGAAACGTTAAGGACCATTTTTGCAATTTACCCTATCTTTTTTATATGTATGATTTTATAATAATGAGATACCATTTTTATAGGAAGATTATACCATTCTTTTAATATTTAATTGAAAAGCTATCTGGAAAATGTTACGTTTCTATTAATTGGTGATGAAATGTAACATGAATTACACCACTATCAGGTTTTTTTTTAATAGCCAAACATGATCGCATGAAATTTGTAGTATAGTTTCATAGCCAAAAGTTCTTTATAGATCTAACTTTTACCATAAAACTCATCAAGCAATCTTATCCACTCATTTTTTTTTATCAAAATAAAAAAATAAACTTTCACATTTTTTTTTAAACTTAAATATTCGCAAACCGTAAATCGTCAAGGTAAAAAAAAATACCATCGCGACGAGAATTAAATTATCTTTCTATAAACATGCATTGTTATATACTTTCGTCGAACGTCCAGAAAACATTCTTATTCTTTAGCAACCATATGGTTCCTTTATGAGTTCTAGCAAAGCCTTTCTCATAAATAATGATGTAAAGCTCCTATTTCGATCTATAATCATTGGAACTTTAGCTTTAAAACTAGACATATTTTACAGAAAAATCGTAACATGTTTGGAAAATAGGAAATTGATGATTTAGTTCTTAACATCTTTCCTAAAATAAAGTTTTACGATTAAGAGCATCGGGTAAGTTGACGGTGAGTTATCCCATAACTCACAGCCACATCAACGTTAATGTATTAACTTGATGCGTTAACTTTAGGGGGACGGTAAGGTAACTCACCTGAGTTATGCCATAACTCATCAAAAAACACCTGAGTTATCCCATAACTCGGGGGCGGTAAGGTAACTCACCTGAGTTATGCCATAACTCACTCCCTTAACGCTGCGTTAAAAGCATAACTTGATGCGTTAACGTGGTTATAACTTACGACCCCAGTAAGGTAACTCACCCCTTAACTCGGCTGCGTTAAGTTATAACTCGGGGTGAAAAGTCACCTTACCGAGTGCTCTAATAGACTTTAATATTTTCTTTTTCTTAACATATATATGTTCATGTATAGAAATTGAGAAACTAGCGATAAGCTAAAGGATACAAACATGAAGACATTAAAAAATACCCGAAGACATCCCATAAGAACACCTAGCAAATAAAAACATTGATTCTTTTAAACAACCGCAACTAACCTTAGAAACCTCAAAAAAGACACCGACATTCAACACCTATAGATTATTGGTTTTTTTTTTTTTTTTTTTTTTTCGATGTAGGGGTATATAGTTTTCGTGTAGAAAAATTTCGGTATATTCGGTTTCGACCCCCCAAAATTTCAGTATTACCCGAAAAATAGCGTTAGAAAAAAAAAAAAAATTTAAATCCCGACCCCCAACTGAAAATTTTCTAGCTTCGCCTCATACACCGGTATATAATAGTACAATACAAACAAATTATAAACCTTTTAACAAGAGTGTTTCACGTTCTCACTCATGTACTTCTTCAAACCCTCTCACACACACTTGACACACATTTTTTATTAACCATTTCTGATAATAAGATCTAATCATTTAATAATTACATCTAAAATTCTCTGAAAACTAAATCTTTCACAAGATTTTGTTCTTTCTTCCTCATAAACCTTAAAAAAAAACCAAAAGTTTTGCATGTACTTGTATCTTTTATTTATTATTATTATTTTTGTATAATATCATTAATATTAGTAAAAAACACTTTTTCTAACATGGGTTTATAATGTGTTACCTTTGCTTAAAATTTGGTTCAAATGCCATTGAGATCTTCAACAAAAAGTAGACTTTTTCGCACTCCTATCTAAAAGGTTGAATTTTGAATATTGGGTCTGAATCTTTTTGATATTTTTATAAAAATAAGGTGATAAAAAGATGGATTCTTGCTGTGTTGGTTTTAAGGCTAATGTGCATGTGAATAAGGGTCTTGATTGTCTTAAAAATGGGTTCTTTGGAAACAAGATTGGTTATATTGGAAATGGCTTTTGTAAAAGATCAAGAAATGAAAGCAAAAAGATCAAGAAACTTGAAGTTGTTAATGCTGTTCTTAAATCACCAGTTGATGAGGATATGTTGGTAAGAACATGTGTTTTTATTTTTAAATTTGTTTAGGGGTGTCTGGATTAGCTTATTTGATGGGCTTATTAGCTTATTCAAAAAAGCTAAAAAAAAAACAATAAGCTCATTTATTTATTTTTGCTTATCAAGTTATATAGACTTGAGCTTATGGACAGTCAATAAGCTCGAGTTGATGAGATCATAAGCCATACAAAAATGAGCTTATTGGCTTTTTTTTTTTTTTTTTTTTTTTTTTTTTTTTTTTTTTTTTTTTTTCTCTAAATTTTAAATAAGCTAATAAAGTAATAAGTCCATCAAATAAGTTAATCCAAACACTCCCTTAGTTTAGGTAAGTTAATTACATGTTAGATTACTATAGTATGGAAAAAAAAATGAAAGTAGAAAACTTCAAAACTATACTTATGCTGTTATGCATGTTAATTACTTTGAGTTTTTATTAGATTAAGCATTGATGTTTGATCTGGATATACTTTTTTTTTTTTTTTTTTTTTTTTTTTTCAAATGAGTGGTTGTCAATATTTAACTGTTGATTTATTTTTATTTTTGCCTAGACTTTTGATACATCATTCTTTGATGAGAAAAAAGTGGACCCAAAAACAGTAGCTTCCATAATCTTGGGTGGAGGTGCAGGGACTAGACTGTTTCCTCTTACTGGCAAAAGAGCTAAACCAGCTGTAAGTCATTTCTTTCTAAATTTACAACTGTTTGGATATGTGCTGATTTTTGTGATTTGAAGTATCACTCATCATGTTTGGTAAAGGTGATTATGCAATGATAACAAAAACTTTTAAGTTTTATTAAGTGTCATTGAATCTGTGGGGGTGTTTGGTATTGTGTTTTAAAGTGATTATAAAAGTGATGAATGCAGTCGGTATCTACTGCTTAGGTACATTGAAAGTGATTCTTACATGTAAAATCATTGAGTAATTAAAATTTTCCCAACATTCAAACACCTGATTCTCGAATTATCACAATTTTGTATATAGAAGAAGTAATTCCAACCCCTGCAGCCTCTTTTGTTACAACTTAATTTTATGTATTCCCTGATACATAATCACTTTTAAATCACAATGGCAAACACCCGCTAATATGGAGATTATGGTTTATATAAGTATTTTAGTGACTGAAATGGTGGAATAACGCGGGGATGTTACACAGGTTCCAATTGGTGGATGTTACAGACTAATAGATGTTCCAATGAGTAATTGCATTAACAGTGGGATAAGGAAGATCTTCATCTTGACACAGTTTAATTCGTTTTCGCTCAATCGTCATTTGGCCCGAACTTATAACTTTGGAAATGGCATGAGTTTTGGTGATGGATTTGTAGAGGTATTATGTTCCTTCCATCTTTACCTATGTCTCAATTAAGTGCCGAGTTATCAAATGTTTTTATTTGGTTTTTTTGAGAAGATACTAATGCTCGTGAGCCACCATTTGTTGGTTTCGGTAACGGGATCAGTTTTTTTTTGTTTTTTCCTAATCTGGAATCATGTTAGATTTGATTGCCATAAAATTCTATTTAATGAATGATACCGTGGTTCAGGTTCTGGCTGCCACTCAAACACCAGGAGAGGCAGGAAAGAAGTGGTTTCAAGGAACAGCAGACGCCGTCCGCCAATTTATATGGTTATTTGAGGTAATCACTCACCACATGTTTCTTGAAAGTTTTACATATTTATTTTTATCATAATGTTTTTAGCCAATCAGTTCTCTATATGATTTACTGTAGGATGCTAAGAACAAAAATGTTGAGAACGTAGTAATACTGTCGGGCGACCATTTATACCGAATGGACTATATGGACTTTGTTCAGAAACATGTTGACACAAATGCTGATATAACAGTTTCTTGCATACCGATGGACGATAGGTACATTTTCCGTACACTACATTTTTGTCACATTTCTCCAAAGCTTCAAGACGGGAGGTCGGTTAATGGGTCAAACAGGTTCATATAGATAATGTGTTAATTAAACCCCAAGGGGGAAGCCTAGTGGTAAGGGCTTGAGAGTTCCAAATATGAGGTATTGAGTTCGAATCCCGCTAGCTGCAAACTCCTTGGGGCCACCCACCATAACCATAAAAAAATAAAAAATAAAAATCTGTTAGTTATGACTACAGTTCTACAAAAACAAATTTAATACTAATGTAAATCTTTTAATATAAACGATTTATAAAAATGGGACAGATTTTATTTTGTTATAGTGTAGGCTAATTTTGCTTCTTTTGGTTTGTAGCCGAGCATCTGACTATGGATTAATGAAGATTGACGAAACAGGACGTATAGTCCATTTTGCAGAGAAACCAAAGGGCAGCTTGTTAAAATCGATGGTAAGAATACTATTGAGTTAATAAATACTAAGAGACCCTTTTCAAAATCTTCATTTTATGTTACTAAATTGCCTATACATTCTTGAAGATTGGATTAACGATTTACTTAGTTGCTTTGTATTTCATCTTGTATAAAGTTTGTACAAAAAGTCGACTGTGCTCTTTTGACATAATAATAGATGAATTTTAACTTTCATGGTCTTAACATATTCTTAATGCTGCATTTTTCTTGTTTTGTCTGAAAAAATTGCTATTTAATGTCATATTTTCAGCAAGTTGATACCACTGTACTTGGGTTATCCGAGCACGAGGCCTTGAAAAACCCGTATATTGCATCAATGGGAGTTTATGTATTTCGAACTGAAGTCCTGCTAGAACTGTTGAAGTGGAAGTACCCTTCATGCAACGACTTCGGCTCAGAAATTATTCCATCTGCGGTTGCAGAACACAATGTTCAAGTGAGACATTTTAACCTTCATTTTTAACTTCAGTTTTTAGCCTCTTTCGCTAAAAAAAAAAAGAAAAAAAAAAAAAAAAAAAAAAAAAAAAAAAAAAAAAAAAAACTATGAGACTCTTTAAATATTTTGTTTCATTTGTAGGCGTATCTATTCAAAGATTATTGGGAGGACATTGGTACCATCAAGTCTTTTTTTGATGCAAACTTAGCCCTAACTGAACAGGTTAGCTGATATAAATTCGACAAACTGTCTTTGCACGCATTTGCATTTGCAATGATTGCTAATTTGTCGACTTTCTCATGGACAGCCTCCGAGGTTTGACTTCAACGATCCAAAGACTCCTTTCTTTACGTCACCAAGATTTTTGCCTCCTACTAAAGTCGAACGATGCAGGGTATATTTCTGGTAACTTAGTATAGGTGGAAATTTGGGTGAGTAGGGTAACGGGTATTTTTGTAATGGTCAAAATGGATTGGCTCAGGTTAACTTTATGCTCATTCCCCCAACAAAATGACATTATGTATCAATAATTAGTATGCTAGATCTGATTACAAAAAAGATTCCATTTCAATCATGTTTCTTATTTTTAAATGAATGATTTTAGGTTATCCTCATTGAATATACATTTTAGACGACGTTCAACCTTTTTGACCCATTTGTTATGTTTCTTTCAAGTTCCATTTTTTCTATTTGACCGGTTAGAGATCAAGCATGAACCAAGCTTAGGAATGGGTCGAAATTCCTCCTGCTCCTAGTTTTATATGCCCTGTTTTAATCGTTGCTCTAAAATTTGCTATTTTCCAGATTGTCGATGCAATCATCTCCCATGGCTGCTTCTTGCGAGATTGCAGCGTCGAACACTCTGTCATTGGTATCCGCTCTCGTTTGGACGAAGGTGTCGAGCTAAAGGTGACATTTTGTACCCATATCTGGATAAATGGTGTATTTACCATTTCAACATTGTTAAGTGTCATATTTACCTTTGTCAGGACACCATGATGATTGGTGCAGACTATTACCAAACTGACTCAGAAATCGCAGCTATGCTAGCAAACGGAAGAGTTCCAATTGGTGTTGGACAGAACACCAAAATCACGTAAGCTTTGTTTCCCTCTTCCACCTCGAATGTTATAAAATGACTATAACAGCATGTTTACCTTCTCTTTTCTTGTTGGTTTTAGGAATTGTATTATTGATAAGAATGCCAAGATTGGAAAAGATGTAGTCATTGCAAACAAAGATAACGTGGAAGAAGCAGATAGATCAGATGAAGGGTTCTATATAAGATCCGGAATAACAGTTATCCTTAAGAACGCCACTATTAAAGACGGAACCATCGTGTAACAACAAAAAGGTGATTAGTTAAATCATAATCGTTTTCGCAGCATGAGCTAGTTGACTAATAAAGCAGGTTTACGTCCTTTTCCTTCATGTGTAGAGTGCTAGTACTTTCTTGTAACGTATGTAGCCGCAGAGGTATCTTTTATATGATAGTGTGTAGTATAGTGAATACTGATACTCTTACGCTTAATCAATAAATCAGTTGACTGTTCCACTTTTCGTTACTTTTCTCGTATTCTTTAATTGGCATGCTTAAGTTCCGCCATTACTTTGCTCTCATTTATCCTTATAAGCTCGTGACTATTTGAGGCGTCTTTGTGTTACTCGTAACAGTTCTATAATACAGTTAAGCTCACCAATATGGTTTATTAGTTATTACCAATTGACTCTTGTGTTGGTGGTTATGAGCCCAGAAGAGGGTGGAGATAATCAATAGCCTAACTACGTACAAATTAAGGTTACCGGATATCACTTGGAATCGTGTTATCACTTTCCAAAGTAAACTATTCGACCCTAATGCCTGGGTATCACAAATATCTACTTGGGATAAGACCAAATGTTTGTTAATGATTTTGGCACAAATCAATAACCCTTTGCGTTTAAGTGTTATGTGTTTTCTGTATTTTCTCATGCATGATTTGATCTTCCTAAATATAGGCAAGATTACTCAACCCTAGTCAATGGAATTAAGAGTGATTAACAACCCATTAATCCCACTTAATTTGCCTCCATAATAATAGGTATTAGTGGTTACATGACCAATTAAACGTGGTCATGAGTGCAGATGTAACTGTCATTTGAATAGGTCAAATCAGTTACATATAACATTCTATCAGCAGAAACTCTGCTCATCAGCAGGATCCTGACACTGGTAGCAGGAACCATCAGCAGGAACCAGTACTCAGTAGGAACCATCAGTAGGAACAGCTATATGAGTCAGGGTGTTCAGGGACCTGATGGGTGTACACTCCGTACCTCCAAGCCTATTACCAGGTGTGAACTAATCCCACAAGTGCACTAAATTTTCCAACATCTTGGACTTTAGTGAATAAGGTGGTACTCTTGCATGCGTCAATATATGCCTAAAGATATGCCTAATGTACATTTCTTTACATCCATTCATGAGTTTTAGCAAAAGATATGTGAGTAGTAGTTTCTATAAACAAGTAAGCGGTGTTGGATATTGAAGATTGTAAAGTTTTTCAATATCGGATTAAATGATTAAAACAATATTGGGTTATACTTAATCAAGGCCTTTGGTTTAGTGGTATGTAAGTTGCCCGCCAACTAAGAGGTTGTAGGTTGAAATAAAAATAAAAATATTGGCTTATACTTATTTATTTGAAATGATATAATTACTCTACAATATAGGAGAATGTGCCATACATTCTGATACAGGATAAATAATAGTATAAAACGAGCGGAGGAACCTGCGCGTTGCTGCGGAAAAGCCGTGCTATTTATTTATTTATTTTTTCACACCTTAGGGCTTAGGGACTAAATTGCAAAAGACTATTCTTGCTTCCACTATGGCACTCTAAATGAACTTTATTAATGGATTTTCCAAATCTTGTAAAAAATGTATCCTCATGAAAATTTGTAATGATCAAAATACCATTCTTTTTCGCTTAAAAAAAAAATAAAAATAAAAATTACTGTAGCAATGTAGCTGCTACAGTGTTAATTAAAAAAAGGGGTGCTGTTTCGACCACTGTAGCAAGCACTGTAGCTGCTACAGTAACACGTTCCCCCTTTTAGTATATATAATGTAGCTTATAGAGTAGTGATTGGGAGGCCTAAAAGATATGCCTAAATTCATGCCTAAGCTTATATGGCATCATCCTGATGGCTGCAGTCAGGAGACCCACTTTTTCACAAACCATTAGGATCATGCCACATATGTTTAAACATGAATTTAGACACACGAATTAGGTCTCCTAATCATTTTTCTAGCTTATATTAGGGGTGTTTAGTTTGTTAGCGGAAATCACTATAGGTATATGAGAATCACTATAGGTTTGTAAACCCACCATGCTTGGTGGGTATGAGATTTGCCTTATGTTTCATACCCATATCTTAAAATAAAACCCACCAACCAAACAATTTATTGGGAATGGAATCCATTCCTTCATTCCCATTCCCATAAACCAAACGCACCCTTAACTTGATGAAGGTACGAGTTAGTCAACAAAACTTAGTCCTCCAATTAAGTCCCCATCATTTTTGACAGATTAGTTGATGAACGTGTTATACGACAGTATATATATATATGTTGTTTAAACAATCCGTCGTTCAAACGATTGTGTTTCTTGGTGGTTGTAACCTGTTGTTCGAACAGTCCTTCGTTCGAATAGTTAACTTTCTTTCTTTGATTACTAGTGGATGCCATTAATGAAACACAGAAACACACTTGAACAGGAACAAAACAAACAGTAACTGAAACTGTATGATATAAAACAAGTGAGTTTGTGTCGATTTTTTTGCAGCCTATACATTACATCTATATATAGTATGTGAATCAACACAACGAACCATCATGTTGGTTTGGTTAATGCAGTTACAGAAGTTAGTTATCTCGCTTTATACATTAAACTATGTAATATATTAATATCTAAAGTTTTATTCCTAAAACAAATGACAAATGATATTTAAAGTCAACAATGTATATATTCAGTTATTCATTCTTGACAATCACAAGTCACAGCACCAAAACCAAAATTATTTATGTTAAAATACGAGGTTCCCATTAATTTATGGTTATAATCACACTCACTGCACACCAGTTACCTATTCACATTCATATGATCACAAGCTGCTCTAAATTGATGTTCGGTTCTACGATCAGTCGAGTGTAGAAGTTTGTATATATTTGGGTTGAGTTTCGGTTTCATGATTGAAGCAGAGTTTTGGTTTCATTTGTTCTGAGCTTGGAGTTTCTGTTTCGGTTCTGAGTTCCGAGCATATTTCATTGAATCTGACTGTTCAAGTGGTTGTTCGTATCGGTTTTTATTCTATATGCATGGCTTTCATTTGGCTCGGAGGTAAACTTGTGATTCAAATTCACGTTGCTATTTGTTGATCTTAATATCATAGTCTATTTCATCTCGTGTGTGTGTCTATATATATATATATATATATATATATATATATATATATATATATATATATATGGTGAGGATCAGGTACATTTTTGTCTTTTAGTGCGGATGGTACGGACGAATCTCAGCCCTCCATCTAGTCAACCATCTGAAAAAAGCGGAGTGGCAATATCGTAAATATCCCGTCTTTTTTTAAGATCGTTACTATCGTATTAGTTTTTTTCTGAAAAAAATTCAAAAAAATCTGAAAAAATTAAAAAAAATAAAGAGGACAACAAATAATTAAGAATCGCTAAAAAAAAATTCAAAAAAAAATCGTTTTCATCATTAAAGGTATTGTGATATCAGAATCTGATTTTGACTTTTTTACAAAAGTCAAGATCTGATCTTGACAACAGATCTTGACTTTTGTAAAAAAGTCAAAATCAGATTCTGAAAACTTTTTTTTTAATAAAAAATTTAATATCACAATAACTTTTTTAATATCGTAAAAACTTTTTCTTAATAAAAATTATTAATATCGCCGTAAAGTCAAGATCAGATCTTGACTTTTGTAAAAAAGTCAAAATCAGATTCTGAAAACTTTTTTTTAATAAAAAATTTAATATCACAATAACTTTTTTAATATCATAAAAACTTTTTTTTTAATAAAAATTGTTAATATCGCCGTAACTATCATGCTTTCTTAATATCAAAGTTAATTTTTTTTAATATTACTTTAACTTTTTCTTAATATCGTAATATCACAGTTTATTTTTACATGTAAAAAAACTTAATATCACGGTACCACTCATAATATCGTTAATATCACATTAGCACTCATAATCAAAAAAGAAAAAAGTGATCAGAAAAATATGAAAAAATAAAAAAAATAAAAGAACACAACTAGAGTAAGGATCGCTGAGAAGGAAAAAAAATCAAAAAAATCGTTTTCATGATCAATTGGTACCGTGATATTAGCGTCAGATCTTGACTTTTTTTTACAAAAAGTCAAGATCAGATCTGGAGTGGACGGTCCAGATCCATCCGCACGTCCGGACTAAAAACTTGTATCCGCACGTGATCCTCACTATATATATATATATATATATATATATATATATATATATATATATATATATATATATATATATATATATATATATATATATATAAGGATCAAATAGGAAGAATAATTAAAATATGAATGATAAGAAGTAACAACAACCACACATTTCAGATGCACTTACAAAAGTAGATGCATCTTCATTCAAAATTTCCATCCTAATTTGAAATGTGTGGCTAGAATTACTTCTCACCCTTCTTATTTTAATTATTCTTCTTACTTGATCCCTTCCCTATATATATATATATATATATATATATATATATATATATATATATATATATATATATATATATATATATATATATATATATATTATTTATTCATGTCTTGAAATAAGTGTATGTTGTTCTAGTTTGTTAATATCACATATAACCATTGTTGCTTTGTGTTTGTTTGGTCATTACCGATCAAACGCATGTGAATGCTTCGAAGAATCCTGGGGTTGTACGATCGAAGAGTCACATCATTTAATATGCGTTTTTTAATAACCTTAAAGATTGCTGAACACACTCACTAGTGAGAAGCACCTAAAACACAACAACAATAAAACTACCTTCTTATTAAGGTTATCGTTTGACATCGATACCGGTGTTTCTTCTTCCATGATGAATAAAGAGTGTGTCAAGCTTGATAAGTTTGATGGGTGTTCCTACACCCGTGGGGCTGAGAGGATGAAGTTTCTTTTGATTGTGTTGAAAATTCACTATGTATTGGATCCGAAATTTCCTCCCATTCCTGCTACTACTGTTCCCGCACCACGTCAACCACTAGACAAGAAGAAAATCGTTGTGCTTGAAAAAGTATGCATGATTCGCAAATATGATGAGACTCTTTGTTGTGGTCATATCAAGAACTCGATGTCCAATACTCTATAATTTGTATGTGTTGGTTACCACTTTACGAGATATTTTTTTGGGTAAAGCTCTACGAGATATTTGGAATGCATTGGAGTTCAAATACAAAACTCACGAACAAGGTACAAACAAGTACGTATTTGTTTTCTGAATATCTTGATTCTTGAATATGTAATGGTTGGAGAAACAATTATGGAGCAAGTGCACAAGCTTCGGTCGTTATTGTATGAACATGCATAAATTGAATGGGTGTGATGGCTCTAAATGATCCAATAGACACAACCCTTCATGACCAACTCTCATAACCATATTTAACTGTCAATATAATCGACCAACTAACTATGACATGTCATCAATCCTACTTCTAGTGTTTTTTGCAACCTTACTGGTCACAAACATTGTTTGCAAATAAATAGATACAACAATAATAATTGTCTGATATAAACTAAGAATTAAGAATATGTTTGATCTTAAATCTTCCAACAGTCTCCCCTCTAAGATCAAAAGATCTTAATTCTGCTTTTCTTCCTTTGGTATGATCAGCTGATGACTGTGAAATCTTCAGTGTTGCTGTCCGAATCCCTTTCTTCTTCCTTTATCTTCTGGCTTGTGCTTCCAGTCTCAAATGCGTTACACAGGTTTAAATATGTTTCTAGGATATTTAATGATCAAACAAAACATCATGTATAATCAACCATTCAAAGAATTAATATGGACACAAAGAAGATGGGGGTTGAACCCTTCTATAAAACTGATATAATAAATTGAAAGGGTTTCACATGTTGAGACAAATGAATTTGTTTCACAAGGAAGAGGATATTGCCAAGAAGATCAGAAGGATAAAGTGAATTTACCCACTGATTTGGACATTCGAGGAAAGAAGAAGATTGAGCACTTTGGCATCCAATTGGAGAGTCTCAATAACATGTGTCAAGATAACCAAGAGGAGTCTCAAATGCATTATGAGACTGGAAGCACAAGCCAGAAGATAAAGGAAGAAGAAAGGGATTCAGACAGCAACACTGAAGATTCCACAATCATCAGTTGATCATACCAAAGGAAGAAAAGCAGAATTAAGATCTTTTGATCTTAGAGAGGAAACTGTTGGAAGATTTAAGATCAAACATGTTCTTAATTCTTAGTTTATATCAGACAATTATTATTGTTGTATCTATTTATTTGTAGACAATGTTAGTGACCAATAAGGTTGCAGAAAACACTAGAAGTAGGATTGATGACATGTCATAGTTAGTTGGTCGATTATATTGACAGTTAAATATGGTTATGACAGTTGGTCATGAAGGGTTGTGTCTATTGGATCATTTAGAACCATCACACCCATTCAATTCATGCATGTTCATTAACTATATATTCTATGTATTTGACAGTTATTTATCAATAAGAATAATAGTTATTTCTTGTTACTTTTCTCTCCATAATTTCGTGTACTATGCACAATATTTTTGCACTAACCCTACATTAATCACCCTTGATTAATACTGCAAAAACCATGGTGAACACCAATACTCACATTGAAAACAAATGGGGAAACCTTTATGGGAAATCTGTTGGCACCTCTAAAATGTGGTCATTCAAAACTCTCATATTGAGAATAGATGGTTTAGACCAAAGCCTAAAGGTCTTAACCATAACAAAATGTGGAATCAGAGCCAAAATTAAAGCCTGGGAAAATAATGCACAACAGATCTGAAAGGGATTTTATTTAGAGACAAATTAAGAGGGAAAGTGAGTCAAAATTTGGAAATTGCATAAAGCAAATTTCAACTGAATGTAAGGAGATTCTAAGAAAGAAACTAGAAGAGTTTCATGTGTATAATAATCAATTATCACAGAAGCAAGCAATATTGGAGAGGCATAAGAGGCATGTCTGTTTCGAATGCCGACTTAGGGGACACATTGCCAAAAACTATCCAAACAAGGGAAAGTTGAAAGAAATTGCAGGCATTGAGAACCTCACAAATACACCAAACACTGATATGATATACCCTAAAACCAGTCACTTGTCCACTGATTTTATGATCGATGGAACTGATGAAGGAGAGTGGGATAAAATATGGTATATAAGCAACAACATTAACAATCATGTTTGCACAAACATGAATTTGTTTACAAAGTTGAAAGAAAAGTTTAGTGTTGAGAAGTTGAGGGATCTGAGAAAGTTAGTGTTTTTATATGGGATTGGAGAAGTGAACATACGAATTGGTTCAGAAGTCTTTATGATTCCTTGTGTACACTATGCACCAAAAGTGATTCTGAATATCTTGTCTGCGAAGCAATTGGAGGCACAAGGTCTTGAAATAACATACAAAGGGAATCGATGCAAACTGGTTCCTATGTTCAAAGACCCATCATCATGTTACTTTGACAAGAGCAAGATAAATCAGAAGCATAATAGATACATGGAGGACTATTTCAAACTGCTTGATGAGAGTTCTCATGAGAAGGAAGAGGAGACACTGAAGATTGATGTCTCATGCTACAAATGTCATGAATTGGGACACTATGATTATATGTGCCCAGACAAAGCATCAACAATGGATTCTACCCCACAAGAAGATGATTTCAATTACATCAAAGGTGTATACTACCCAACACGGATTACATCTTTTAATGAATATGTTGCATTCCTAGATTTGCTTAAAGATTATATGCTTATAAGTTAGGAATGGGACATGTTTAGAGAAAAATTTAACAAAGATTTTATATGGTTTTATATTGTCTATCTTAAGAAGAATTAACAAAGCCCTTTACCACCATATATAAATGGTATAAATATCCATCTTATGGACCTTTACAAGCTTGTGGATACCTAAGCATACTTTTTCAAAATGAATTTGGGTATATTGCTAAGATACTTGGCCTGACAAAGGATCATGGTGACGAGATTAAGGCCTGCTACAATCTATATTTGAATGTCTTTACCTGTTATTACCACACAGCAAGGGTTTCACATCTTGAAACAAATGAATTTGTTTCACAAGGCAGAGGATATTGCCAATAAGATCAGAAGGATCAAGTGAATTTACCCACTGATTTGGACATTCGAGGAAAGAAGAAGGTTGAGCATTTTGGCATCCAATTGGAGAGTCTCAATAACAAGTGTCAAGATAACCAAGAGGAGTCTCAAATGCATTATGAGACTGGAAGCACAAGCCAAAAGATAAAGGAAGAAGAAAGGGATTCGGACAGCAACACTGAAGATTTCACAATCATCAGTTGATCATACCAAAGGAAGAAAAGCAAAATTAAGATCTTTTGATCTTAGAGAGGAGATTGTTGGAAGATTTAAGATCAAACATGTTCTTAATTCTTAGTTTATATCAGACAATTATTATTGTTGTATATATTTATTTGCAGACAATGTTTGTGACCAATAAGGTTGCAGAAAACACTAAAAGTAGGATTGATGAAATGTCATAGTTAGTTGGTCGATTATATTGACAGTTAAATATGGTTATGACAGTTGAATTGAATGGGTGTGATGGTTCTAAATGATCCAATAGACACAACCCTTCATGACCAACTGTCATAACCATATTTAACTGTCAATATAATCGACCAACCAACTATGACATGTCATCGATCCTACTTTTAGTGTTTTCTGCAACCTTATTGGTCACAAATATAGTCTGCAAATAAATAGATACAATAATAATAATTGTCTGATATAAACTAAGAATTAATAACATGTTTGATCTTAAATCTTCCATCAGTCTCCCCTCTAAGATCAAAAGATCTTAATTCGGCTTTTCTTCCTTTGGTATGATCAACTGATGATTGTGAAATCTTCAATGTTGCTGTCCGAATCCCTTTCTTCTTCCTTTATCTTCTGGATTGTGCTTCTTGTCTCATAATGCATTTGAGACTCCTCTTTGTTATCTTGACACTTGTTATTGAGACTCTTCAATTGGATGCCAAAGTGCTCAATCTTCTTCTTTCCTCGAATGCCCAAATCGGTGGGTAAATTCACTTGATCCTTCTGATCTTCTTGGCAATATCCTATGCCTTGTGAAACAAATTCATTTGTTTCAACATGTGAAACCCTTGTTGTGTGGTAATAACAAGTAAAGACATTCAAATATAGATTGTAGCAGGCCTTAATCTCCTCACCATGATCCTTTGTCAGGCCAAGTATCTCAGCAACATAACCAAATTCATTTTGAAAAAGTATGCTTAGGTATCCACCTAATGTCTCCACAAGCTTATAAAGGTCCATAAGATGGATCTTCATACAATTTATATATGGTGGTAAAGGGCCTGGTAAATTCTTCTTAAGATAGACAATATAAAACCATATAAAAGCTTTGTTAAATTTTTCTCTAAACTTGTCCAATTCCTGACTTATAAGCATATCATCTTTAAGCAAATCTAGGAATGCAACATATTCATTAAAAGATGTAATCTGAGTTGGGTAGTATACACCTTTGATGTAAATGAAATCATCTTCTTGTGGGGTAGAATCCATTGTTGATGCTTTGTCTGGGCACATATAATCATAGTGTCCCAATTCTTGACATTTGTAGCATGAGACATCAATCTTCAGTGTCTCCTCTTCCTTCTCAAGAGAAATTTCATAAAGCAGTTTGAAGTAGTCCTCCATGTATCTATTATGCTTTTGATTCATCTTGTTCTTGTCAAAGTAACATGATGATGGGTCTTTGAACATAGGAATCAGTTTGTATCGATTCCCTTTGTATGTTATTCAAGACCTTGTGCCTCCGATTGCTTCGCAAACAAGATATTCAGAGTCACTTCTGGTGCATAGTGTACACCAGGAATCATAAAGACTTTTGAACCAATTCGTATGATCACTTCTCCAATCCCATGAACAAACACTAACTTTCTCAGATCCCTCAACTTCTCAACACTAAACTTTTCTTTCAACTTTGTGAACAAATTCATGTTTGTGCAAACATGATTGTTAATGTTGTTGCTTATATACCATATTTTATCCCACTCTCCTTCATCAGTTCCATGACCATAAAATCAGTGGACAAGTGAATGGTTTCCGGGTATATTATGTTAGTGTTTGGTGTATTTGTGAGGTTTTCAATGCTTGCAATTTCTTTCAGCTTTCCCTTGTTTGGACAGTTCTTGGCAATGTGTCCCCTAAGTCTGCATTCGAAACAGACAAACCTCTTATGCCTCTCCAATATTGCTTGTTTATGTGATAATTGATTATTATACACATGAAACTCTTCTAGTTTCTTTCTTAGCATCTCCTTACATTCACTTGAAATTTTCTTTATGCAATTTCCAAATTTTGACTCACTTTCCCTCTTGATTTGTCTCTGAATAAACTCCCTTTCAGATCTGTTGTGCATTATTTTCCCAGGCTTTTGGCTCTGATGCCACATTTTGTTATGGTTAAGACCTCTAGTCTTTGATCTAAACCATCTGATCTCAATATGATAGTTTTGAATGACCACATTTTAGAGGTGCACTACTAGAAAAACAGCTATTCTTGACTCCAAATGCGAGTCAAGAAGAGGCCTTATGACTCGCAAATGCGAGTCAAGGAAAGACCCGTCATAAAGCTTCATGACTCGCATTTGTGTGTCATCCCTCTGTGACGCGCACTTATGACCCACATTTTATGATTCTCTTTTTTGCGAGTCATAACCTAATTTTTTTTTAAATTAATTTTTTTCAGTTCCTAATTTTCTATTAAATGACAATTAAAAATCTGATAATACAAAATTAAAAACACAAATATCAAAATAACGCATTTCATATATATATATATATATATATATATATATATATATATATATATATATATATATATATATATATATATATATATATATATATCAAAACAATGAGGTTATTCAAGTACTAATTCACGATAAGTCACAAGTTAATTAACGACAAAAATTACATATCGATCTGGCCACTGTCTAACCATCCCTTTATAGCCTCTGCTATGGCTTTTCGAGCCCACATGTTACTACCTATAGGACTGATCTACGACATACACATTGGTGAGGTGTTATGGCCACTGTCTAACCATCCCTTTATAGCCTCTGCTTCGTAAGTTAATCCGTCAGCAGCAACCACCAGATCTTGCATGGTTTCCTGAAAATTTTATCCCAATAAATGATTCTTGTTAGAGGTTATACATGCTAGTTAAGTAGATTAAATGAACTAAAAATGCATGTCTTGACCATTACCCACCCCACCCACTTTGTCATCTCTATCCAAAGGGTGTTACATCTGATGTACCAGAGAAACACGAACATCGGGCTTCTTTAGTAGATGTAAAGTATATCTAAAACGGGTCATCAATTCTATCAAAGTTTTGGCCAACCATTGTCAATGGTGTGATCATTTAAAAGCAAACCACAACAATCAGAATGATAAAATCAAAAATCATACCAACTGAACACAACCATAGTTATAGCAATTACCGTGTTAAACCAGCAACATCATACAATGGGAGTGGCCACGGTCTTTTCTCTCAGCCATTCTACAAAACTATCGAGAATAAACGGCCATGCTTGGCAGCTATCATAATTTGTTAAGTCTGGAAACTCCTATATCTGCAAATACAAAACAAGCAGATTGCGCATAATCATATAAAAACATGTAAACATCATTTTAAGTTGAATGGTACTCTTGATCGAAGGGACTAAATCACAGCTAGAGGAGGCAACTTCAACTCATTTACTATGTTTTATTTCTAGTTAAATGGAATAAGCTAAAAGATTAACTTAAAGTCGGGTCAAATGGATGGAGCAGATGAAAAAGGTTGAGTCATCAAAATGTGTTCAAATGCAGAACAAGCTGCTAAATCGCTTTATTCAAAATGTTGAACGATTTTGGTAATAATGTAGTTTTTGTAATCATTAGCACATAAACTATTCAAAATTTTTAAGAAAACCGTACATAAAGAAGTAAGTGTTTTGACTCACATAAAGAATTTCCTCTATTGACCTGTAACACAACCCATTTGACCCACCAATTTTTCCACCTTCATTCATCCCAGAGTTTCATAGCTTAAAAGTACAGTGAGAATTCGTAACATACCTCATGACAGAAACGGAAAAAGTTAGTCCACTGATCCATGTTTATCACCTTATACTCTTTCTGAATCTGACATATACATACACCTCCAAAGTGATTAATAAACGAACCATACTTCCATTTAGCCACAAACCTTTAAGTACTCCGAGAACGAATCAACTTGCTGACGAAATTTAGGCCCTAGAACAAGATCTAGCAACAAGCAAACACTCTCAAGATCTAAGGTCTTCTGCTTATCTTCTGAAATACATAAAAAGTACATATACATCGTAAGGACTCTTGGGAGTTTTTAAAGGTATGTCAAATTTTCATGAAAGAAAATCATCTTATAATATAGAAAACATGAGTCTTACCAGTCAAGCAGTAATTAAACGCAAAGCAATAGAAATCCAACAAATTTTCTTGCTTAGACACCTGCTCAAGGACACGGGCAACAAATTTTTAGTTACTAATGAAATTGAATTATTTCTGCATGCAATTAAAATGGTGAACATGATAGATAAATACCTCTTTTTGCAAATCCGCGAGTTTACTTTTAAGTTTTCTAACAGTGTCAGCATGCAGTGCTTTTATGCCTGTTCGCCACTCATCATGATATGACAAGGATCAACGATCGAGGTGTGTATAATTGGTGATATGCGATAACTACTTTATTTACCATACACTTGTACCAGATCAATTAAGGTGTGACTATTTTATCAGTGTAAACACATTAGAAAGTGTAAAGACAAAAAAACTCTTTAGGTCACATAATCTTACAATGAGGGTTAAAAGCTTAAAATCGACTTTAATAAGTGTTACCTAACAAAATCTTAGTTGAGAAAACACATCAAGTTGTCAATGGATACTTCCATGGACTAGCTATTACGTAGTATAACATTGGGTCATTAGTTACTTTAATAGTGATAAGTTTTTGATCATATTTGAAACATTAGTAAAAGAGCTTCAAATAATGAACAAATACTAAGTGTAGGCGGATCCACCCAAACTGATCTGTACTCATTGCCCATCCATGTAATATGCTAAGCAAGATTTAATACTAAATCACGATATAAATATATAATAGGACAAGTTGAAAACAACTGATAATGATATTATTAATGACATTCTCGTAGTACAACAAGAGCAATGAGAATGATGTATAATTGTATACTTTCAAGGCTGCCTAACCTGCAATTAACGTAAAGATCGTAAAATTTATATCAACAAAACACACCTGTGGCATACCTGTGTAAAGTATCCCTGTGTTTTAGCATTCATTTTCCTGCAACATTTTGTCTGTCAGTACTTATACATGTGAATTGCCTTAAGGATTCAAGTCATTCAACCGGAGTTGTAGAACTCTAGATATCGCCGAAAAGGCGGGAGTGCAGTATGCAGTAAATAGATAATTAAAAGGCACTCCTTTAAGGGTTGAAATAAGCGGGTATACACACCCACGTTGGGCTGAAAAATATGCAGAACCGAAGACCCCGTTGGGGCTGTTATACGCAAAACCAAACACACCCTGCTGGTACAGAAATTCCAGCAATCAAATACTACCATTTGGTGCAATAAATCAGCACACAAACACCCCTATTTGGGGCTGTTTTAGCAGCCAACAAACACCCCTCGTTGGGGCTGTTTTGCAAGCAGAAACAAAGGCCCCCTTATGTGGGTTTTCTGTTACAAAGAAGCAAACAAACACACCCTTACGGGGTGGTTCTTTAGCCGAGCTCAACACAACCAAAATAAGCCATAAACCACAAATAAACTTAAATAAGAAATCCTAATACCCAATAAGCTATGTGCTTAATCAAACAAGCAAAAGAGGAAGAAAAGAAAACTAAAATAAGCCAAACACCCCTTTGGTGTGGCTGTGACCCGCCAACAACAAACACCCTCTTTAGGTGATTTTTAGCCGAGAACCAGGGTCAAACAAACACCTTTTGTTAATCCTTTTACCACACGAATTAGATCAAAACACGTTTCAATCCCTATTTTTATCCACAAAAACTTTATAATACATTTATATAATCGGTTAAATGAATAATTATGAAGGTGGGTTATGTTGTCGACATACCAAATGTGGGAGAGGAAGGAGATAGCGAGGCGCTGGAGTTGTGGCAGATTGACACCAAACGAGGTTACAACTTTAGCTCAAAACACAAGATCTTAACCTCCTTGTCTTGGTGATGATGGTGGTGTAGAGTGGATGTGGTGATGGAGTAGTTTGCAAACAATTTTCCCTCTTGGTTGATGGATCGATTGACAATTAAGAGAGAGTGATAGAACGATTTGTGGAGGGTGAGAGAAAGATAAGATCTGATGTTATCATATGATTAAAAATAAAAATAGTGATAAGGCCAAAAAAATAAAAACAATTAAGAGAGAGTGATTGACAATTAGGGTTGGGCTTATGGAGGGAGAATTTGATTTTTTGGGAAATTTTTTTTTGAGAGCGGGAAGTGTTTTGGCAAAAAAAAAAGATAAATTTTGATGAAGCAGATGGTAAAAAAAACATAGATGACCCCTATTTATGACGAAGCAAAACGAGCGTCATCTAGCAGGCTAAATTTTAACTGATTATGACCCTATGTTATGACGCTTCTGAAAACGAGTCATCCCCAATAAAAAATTTACTCGTTATGACTCTTATTTTATGACTTTGCTATTTGATCGTCATCTTGTAGCGTGCGTCATAAAATGCGAGTCAAGGATAGACCTTTTTCTAGTAGTGGTGCCAACAGATTTCCCATAAAGGTTCGCCCATTTGTTTTTGATGAGGCGAAAAGTGTACCGCTTTTAAGGGGCCATTTAAGCCCAAATTCGAGATTATTTGATCAATTATTGCCCTAAATCGTTCCTTTTGTCATTTTAGGTACTTTTGAGTAAGAATCTGGAAAAGGAAGCGTTTTGGACATTTTTGGAGCATAAAAGTGAAGAAAACGACAAAGTCTCAAATTTCCTTGCTGGAACAGTACTTGACGGCGTCAAAGATCTACACATGACGACGTCAAGAGTTACAAAAGAGGTGGATATGGACTTATAACGTGACGGCCTAGAGTATTTTCAAGCTTATGGACCTGACAGCGTCACCAAGGCCGTCAGGGTCCAATTACTAGTGACGGTCCAGAGCATTTCTCCACATGACGGCGTCACAAATAGATTTAGGCAATACGATTTTATCAAGGCGGCGAGTTGACATCGTGACAAGCTAATACGTGACGGCGTCAAAGTGTAAAGTCTATATATAGTTTTCCAAATTTCATTCATTAGTGTGCAACTTTGAGGGAATAAACCCTAGTCCGAATTTTATCAGCTATTCAAGGGTTTCAACCCCTTGATTCTTCCATGTTCAATTGAATATAATTATTCATTCAAATCATTCAATATGTCTATGTGTTGTGTGATTATATCTTACGCTTGTCTTCTCTTTAACATGCTAGGCTAGATCTTTATTGTGTTTGCTTAGATGTAGTGAAACCTAGATGTTAATTATGGGTTGATTGTTTGTTTATAATTGTTACGGATGATTGTATTCGATGTTAGGCTTAAGAAAACTGGCCGACTTCCATTGGTAACTTGCTTGAACGTCTTAAGAAACATGATCGGAGGTGTACTACAATTTTTGGTTGTATTTAATGCGTAAGAGAATTCTAATGATCCCATGTTAGGAGCTTCTAACGGCTCGACATAGTAGTGATGTAGGATCTTATAGAGTTAGGGAATATTGTATACGACCATACGACTAGTAGTAAGGAATATGACCCGTCGTCCATGCAATTGTAACAAGCTAATCAACCTGTAAAAGATATCTAGGGAGTAATGAAATCTAAGTAAACACAACTTTCCTCATTATTGTTTCCACCACATTAGTATAATAGTTTAATTTTCATTTCTGTTATTTTTATTTTATTTGCATTAGTAGTTAATTGGGTTAGTTGACTAGCAACTAATTCCGCCCACTCCTTCAAAACCCGAGATTTTACTTGCTTTCCATAAAATATAAAAATACAAAAAGAATCATCCCTCACCTCTAGACCTAGTTTAGTAGGCTTTCTAATCCTAGCGACACTATTCTGAGTTGAACGATCAATCCCCCGGTACTTATCACTATACTATACTACAACGATCAGGTACACTGCCTGGTGGGGGTTGTAAGCTTCTCCAGATCCCTTGAGAGGTAAAACCTGTTGTGAGGGTGCAATCCCCATGTATCAAGTTTTTGGCGCCGCAACCCTGGGAATAGTTATTGTCTAGGTTAGAATTTCTTTTTATTAGGTCTACTTGCTAGATCCCTTTCTAGTAAGATTTTATTTTTATTTTTAGGGTTTCTTTAGTCTATCTTATTTCTTCGTGAATTTTTTAGTAAATTAAATTCATTGACTATTCCGTTGACCATTATGGAAAACGCGAATCCACCCCTTTCCCCTAGTGAATTGGCTTTGTTGCGTGAACAGATTGAGAATGAGATTTGAGAACTTAGGGAGCTTAATAGGTTAATTATTGTTGAGCTCGATCATGCATTTAGTGACCTAGCGACCACCTTGTATTCAAATAAGGACCTAGGATCTAATGATTTTGAGGATGTTGTTGAGGAACTTGAAGAAAGGGAGATAGACCCGAAACCGGATGACTATTTCAATCTATATCCTACTAAGGAGGAGACTACGTACTATAATAATCTTATTGATAATCCTTGACCTCCTTTTACTAGAATTGACCCTAAGATAAAGAAAGGCGATCCTAGGAATGTTAAGATACCATGTATGATTGGGTATAAGCACATTGACAACGCTTACATTGATTTTGAATCCCCAATCAACATTATGTCCTCAAGTGTTTATAATGATATAGTGAAAACAAGACTTGGACCTAGAAAAGATCCCAAATACCCTGGTGGAGTTTGTAACTTTGTCGGGAGAATTAAAGGTCTACATGTCTTTGTTGGGAACTTTACTTATATCATTGACTTTATGGTTGTTGAATACCTAGCTAGTGTTATTGATTGTCGCTTATCCCATGTTGTGTTTGGTAAACCATTTGTTGAAGAATCCAAGTTAGAATATGATGAGATAGAAGGGGCGATCCAATTTGCTAGTGAAACTGATAGGATCACATATAGGATGCCTAATAGAATGAAAGAATTTCGTTTTGTGCCTCGATTTGATATAGATAACATTGGTGCTTTTGAGGACATCAATGAAGAGGATAAGAAAAAGGGCATGGACTATGTATGGGAGAAGAAGAGCCTTTTCTAAAAGGATTGCTTGACTCTAGGACCAAAATATAAAGTTGATAGGGAACTTGCCAATAGGATTATAGGAGCAATTGAGAAAAAGGTGGTTGGTCTCTATAAAGAACATTTACAATCGGGTCCGGAATACAAAACTAAGATTGGAGATGACCTAGAGAATGAGACCAATGGCGAGGTCAAGTAATAGCCCATGACCCTTGAGTCTAGCTACAAGACTCGTAAATAAAGAAAAGCGCTTCTTGGGAGGCAAACCATGTTTTGTGTGTTTTTATTTGTTTGATTTTTAATTGTTTGATGTTATTTGTTTCCGTATGCATGCTTTATTTTTATTGTTGGTAGATCATGTTTCAAACTAAAATTGTGAAAATGCTTTATTTTGTTGTTTAACTTCGTCTTAACTTCATATAAAGGTATTTTGCAAAAGTTAAGTGTAAGGGAAACCCCAAATTTGTTTCTAAGAACAAAAATGATCATGATTCGCCACAATATTAAATGAACATGTATATTAGTAATTGTTAGAGTCAAATGATTGTATCGAGTCATAATGATGTTTTGCAGGATTTTCCAAGAAGTAGGACATAAGTTTTTCTAGAAATTTTCCGGTAACTTAACATAAAGATTTCTGCAGGTCACTTCTGATGGCGTCAGGGCTTAATTTCTGACGGCGTCAAGTGTAAAATTCTGGAAATTTTGCGAGTTTTGTTTTTCTGACGGAGTCTTAAAAGTTTTTGTTATATCTTAATTTATTTTCTAGGATTTGTTAGTATAGATTGCCGCCGATTTTACGCGAAGTTGCCTTGTTTGTTTTCTCAGGTTTAACAGGTTATATATGACAAGAAGATGATTTATATTTCTAGAAGGGAAGCTTTGAATGTTGATTTTCTTGGAGGAAGATCTAACCTTGTTGACACACTATCCACACCGAACGAATCAGGGGAGTATTTGTTTTCATTCTTTTACCTGTTTTACTTTTACATTCTTTAATTGAACATTGGGGACAATGTTCATCCTAAGTGTAAGGGAAGGGTAAATGATGATACCTTATAGGATACAATTGCACTTGAGTTTGTTTGTTTGATGGTAGCTGTGTAATAAAACTAAGAGAAATACTTGTTAGTGTAATTTTAGTGCCAAATTTAAATTTTTTTTACAACATTTAGGAGTGAAACTTTAGCCTTAACAAGCGTCTCATGGATAGGAGTTGTATGACTAGCACAAAACCGTACCATTCAGAAAATTTTTTCACCCAAATATGTGAGGTTCGCCTTTAGATTTGATAGGAAAAGCATTCATTATTAGTGCCTATGAGTGTACCGGTAGCATTTAGATTCTAGAACTTGCGTTAGTGATTCATCCTGAGACCGCTAGCGAGACTACATTCGTGTAGTAGGATTTACTACATGATAAGAGGCATTAGGATCACCCTTGAGTTAAACCCGTATCATAATTACTTGACCAATTAAGTCATATTACTTGACTAGTAAAGTCAATTAATTTTCCCTACACCTTAGTGTTGTACTCATTTTTAGTACACGAAACCCCTAGTACACCCCTCCGAGCCTATCTTTTCGTTTCCAACTTTAAGCATCTTACTTAAAGGAAGAATTTGTTACAACCCACCCAAATGTGCAACTAAATCGCCTTAGCCTTCCGTGTATGCACTCATCTTTAGTGCATTATTGTTATATGTTTTAACCCTTAGTTAATTATCTAATTGATTACATGGTTGCTAAGTCGAGTCATATCTTGTACATATTGTTTTGGGACGATTGGGACTCATGGGTAAAGTACTCGTGTTATGGAGTAATGGGGAAGAACATCATAGATTACCCACATATCTGCATTAATCTTAAAAAGTACTCCAAGTGTTTTGATTATCTTGATTCGAGTCATTAGATTAGTTTATTGTAAAGTATATAAAAATTCAAGTGTAAGGGGAATGTACATTCCCTATGATGTATTATTTTGGATGGTAGGGAAAGAGTGTATGCAAAAAAAAATAATAATAATAATAAATAAATAAAATCGAAAAATCAAGAAAAAGAAAGGAGAAAAAAACATACGGACTACCTTCCCGTTTCATTCTATGTTTATTTTATGTTTTTGTTATTTTTGATTTATTAGCTTAAGTCGAGTCGAGTCTTGGCTTAGCAACGCCATATTGCACATGTAATTAACCAAGATGATTAACTCACCACCAGTAAATATTGCCTTTATCTAACAAAACCGTGTTTTTCATATCCCTACACCTAACGTTATAACACTTTAAAAGACCTTTTTGATAGTTTATCCTAGGTGCTTACGCCAACTGGTGGAGGTTTGATCCTTTCCCAAGCCTATGGTAATCTATTTGCTATGACAGGTAGTGAAAGATGTTTTCCATTTCCATATTGTGATATATACTTTATTACACCCGAGAGATGTGAGTATCTAAACACTATTTGTGAGGTGCTAGTGTATGACCTCCGTGCTTGTTTTTGGTTTTTAGTGGAACGATTATTTGTTGTAATTACTTTTATATTAGTGTTAAATGACCCCTAACTTGTATTTTGATTAGAATAAAAGCACATTTGCTTGAGAACAAGCAAATCTCAAGTGTAAGGTATTTGATGAGGCAAAAAGTGTACCGCTTTTAAGGGGTCATTTAAGCCCGAATTCGAGATTATTTGATCAATTATTGCCCTGAATCGTTCCTTTTGTCATTTTAGGTACTTTTGAGGAAGAATCTGGAAAAGGAAGCATTTTGGACGTTTTTGGAGCATAAAAGTGAAGAAAACGGCAAAGTCTCAAATTTCCGTGCTGGAACAGTACCTGACGGCGTCAAAGATCTACACATGACGGGGTCAAGAGTTTTAAAAGAGGTGGATATGGACTTATAACGTGACGGCCCAGAGTATTTTCAAGCTTATGGACCTGACGGCGTCACCAAGGCCTTCAGGGTCCAATTACTAGTGACGGCCCATAGCATTTCTCCACATGACGGCGTTACAAATAGATTTAGGCAATACGATTTTATCAAGGCGGCGAGTTGACGTCGTCACAAGCTAATACGTGACGCTGTCAAAGTGTAAAGTCTATATATAGTTTTTCAAATTTCATTCATTAGTGTGCAACTTTGAGGGAATAAACCCTAGTCCGACTTTTATCAGCTTTTCAAGGGTTTCAACCCCTTGATTCTTCCATGTTCAATTGAAGATAAGTATTCATTCAAATCATTCAATATGTCTATGTGTTGTGTGATTATATCTTACGCTTGTCTTCTCTTTAACATGCTAGGCTAGATCTTTATTGTGTTTGCTTAGATGTAGTGAAACCTAGATGTTAATTATGGGTTGATTGTTTGTTTATAATTGTTACGGATGATTGTATCCGATGTTAGGCTTAAGAAAACTGGCAGACTTCCATTGGTAACTTGCTTGAACGTCTTAAGAAACATGATCGGAGGTTTACTACGATTTTTGGTTGTATTTAATGCGTAAGAGAATTCTAATGATCCCATGTTAGGAGCTTCTAATGGCTCGACATAGGAGTGAAGTAGGATCTTATAGAGTTAGGGAATATTGTACAAGACCATACGACTAGTATTAAGGAATATGACCCGTCATCCATGCAATTGTAACAAGCTAATCAACGTGTAAAAGATATCCAGGGAGTAATGAAATCTAAGTAAACACAACTTTCCTCATTATTGTTTCCACCACATTAGTATAATAGTTTAATTTTCATTTCTGTTATTTATATTTTATTTGCATTAGTAGTTAATTGGGTTAGTTGACTAGCAACTAATTCCGCCCACTCCTTCAAAACCCGAGATTTTACTTGCTTTCCATAAAATATAAAAATACAAAAAGAATCATCCCTCACCTCTAGACCTAGTTTAGTAGGCTTTCTAATCCTAGCGACACTATTCCTAAGTTGAACGATCAATCCTCCGGTACTTGTCACTATACTATACTACAACGATTAGGTACACTGCCTGGTGGGGGTTGTAAGCTTCTCGAGATCCCTTGAGAGGTAAAACCAGTTGCGAGGGTGCAATCCCCACGTATCAGTTTTCAATGTGAGTATTGGTGTTCACCATGGTTTGTGCAGTATGAATCAAGGGTGATTAATGTAGGGTTAGTGCAGAAATATTGTGTATAGTACACGAAATTATGGAGAGAAAAGTAACAAGAAATAACTGTTATTCTTATTGATAAATAACTGTCAAATACATAGAATATATAGTTAATGAATAGACATGAATTGAATGGGTGTGATGGTTCTAAATGATCAAATAGACACAACCCTTCATGACCAACTGTCATAACCATATTTAAGTGTCAATATAATCGACCAACTAACTATGACATGTCATCAATCCTACTTCTAGTGTTTTATGCAACCTTATTGGTCACAAACATTGTCTGCAAATAAATAGATACAACAATAATGATTGTCTGATATAAACTAAGAATTAAGAACATGTTTGATCTTAAATCTTCCAATATGGTATCCCTTGAAGCTTTCCGTTTGACTTGAAGCTAATGCGCTAATTGCTTCATAATTGTTTTCCTTTCAACCATCGCATACTTAAGATTTATTTAGCAATCATATACTTGTTTATACCTTGTTCGTGAGTTTCGTATTCGAAGTTTGATGAATTTCAAATCTCTAGTGGAGTGCTAACCAGCGCATATAACCCATAGAGAGTATTGAATAACGAATTTGTTTATATGATCCGAACAAAGAGTCTCATCCTCCTTGCGAATTATGCGTAGTTTCTCAAGCTCAGCATTTTTCTTCTCGTCTAGTGCCTGACCGGGTGCGGAAACCAGGTTAGTGGGAACGGGAGGCAATTTTGGGTCCAAGACGTAGTAAATCTCCAACACCAATAAATAAATAAATAAATAAATAAATAAATAAATAAATAAATAAATAATAATAATAATAATAATAATAATAATAATAATAATAATAATAATAATAAGAGTGGTGTTTTTATTTTCTACATTTGGGGAACTTGATGCAGAAGCGTTGAATACACTTTCTCGTATCAAGACTATTGCCAGCAGCCACTCTAATAACATTAAGAGTGGTGTTTTTATTTTTCATCGAGTTAGTTTCTGTATTCAAAAAGGAGTGTGAGCACAGATTGTGTCGAGACTCCCTTCCAATTTTATGTAATTTTCATATTATCAATGAAAAATCACTTTAATAATAATAATAATAATAATAATAATAATAATAATAATAATAATAAAATCATCTTTTCGGCCCAACGGGTGTAGGTATACCCATCAAACTTATCGAATTTCACACTCTTGATCATCATATGGGTAAACACCGGTACAAGACTAGGAAACAGGGTGACAATGAGGAATTTAGTGACGAAAACAAATCTTTGAAACTATCGACGAAATCACTGACTGACAAAGAGTATTGCCAATGGAATACTGACAGGCTTCTTCTGGGCCCAATTGGGTTGAAAGTGATAGTATTTCTTGAAACAATTTGTATTAGGTTCAAACATGTCATAATGCGTCTAAATGGGTTCTGATGTACTTGTTATAGTGGGTTTATATTAGTCTCTTGAATTTTAATTGGTCATATTGGGTTTGTTTATGTGAAATGGGTCGCAACGGGTTGAAATGAGTTCTATTGAATTTAAATTAGGCATCTTACATATGAGTGGTCGTAAAGTTAGAATAGGGAAGTGATATCTACACATAGAGTTTTACTTTGCACACATAATTTAGTGCATTGAATGCTTGTCCTCACATATCAATTTTATGTGTACAAAGTAAAACTCTATGTGTAGATATCATTTCTTTATATTTAAACAGGTTGTTTTAAGTTGAAACATGTCATATTGTGCATGAATGCATCATAAAGGGTCGGTGTATGCTGAAACGGGTTGGATGGGGCCAAAAGAGGTTAGTTTGGTTTGTATTTACCAATGCTGTGCATGTTTTGTTTATATCCAATTGCATGTAACTCTGATGGAAGAAATAAAATGACGGGCCGCAAGCAAGGAACAAGAGGACCAGGACTCGGATTGACGTAACAAACCCAAAATGACATTATCTTGTTTTATTTCAGATATTATCCGTTGTATTGGATTTGTTATTCAATTCGAATATTGGATTGGTAGGTATATTTGCAGATTTACAATAAGACTTGAACCTAGATTCTTTATATATTTATTTTTTATATTTGATAAGATTTTACGAAAGGTAAATAAATTTGGCTGTAATTAACCGCAAAAAACGGCCACATGTTTGTGACAGAATAATGACGGAACCGCAAATTTGATTTTGTCGGCAATCTGTAACTAAACGTCACAAAGTCGGTAATCATGTCACTATCTACCAACGGTTACCCGTTGGTAAAATCCGTCGGTCGGTTATCCGTCAGTAATATCTATCAGAAGATTGTTACTAAGTTAGCCATCGGTAATTTAAGTTGGTAAGCTGACGATAATTAACATTAATAACATAATCTTGTCGGTGATTTTTGAAATCCTTCTGTGGATATTACTAACGAAAGTGTTCCGTTAGTGAACCATCGGTAATGGCTATTACCGACTAATTTAACCGCCAATGTTGCCTACTTTTCTAGTAGTGGTATCCATGTTGAATTAAAACCTTGGAAAAGGGGGTTTCGTTGCTATGTTTTAGGTGTTGCTCACTAGTGTTAGTTTATGAACATAAATTAATAGTGGTGTGTTAGGATCGAACTCGAGATCATGGGATTGCACACTTTACGTATGAAGAGTAAATGAATAATTATTTATAAATGTTCTATATAATTATTAATAAACACAAAACGAGTAACGACCGTTAGTATTTAACGGAGAATGGCTAACGACCGTTAGACGAAAATAAGGAAAGTTTATTGTATGAATTATTGGAAAGTCAAGAAGGTTCCGGAATCCCTAGGGGAGTTCCTAAACCGATCGGCCAAGACAAAGGGAGCACCTCCTTTTTGCCTTGGACTCCAAGTAATCATACACTATAAATACAAACCCAAGATTCATTGTTTCTCATCTCTTGTACACATAGTTCTTGGTGTTTTTCTCTCCTTCTTTTCTTGTCTCTATAATCGATCCATCAAACCCTTTTACAAAGGGATTCGATTTTTATAAAGCTCAAATCGTTTTGTGTTTTAATTACTTGCATAATCTTTTACTTGAATTAGTACGTGTGTACATGAATGTGATATAACCACGCTATTAGTTATATATGTGATTGAATAACAAAAAGGTAAGGGGTTATTCTTACAATCCACATAAACCCTAATTAAGGTTCATAAGTTGAAGATTGCTTTTAATTGATTCTTGTTCGGGCTAGAATCACAAAGGTATGTTTACTATTTATTATTGATTAATTAATTACATGTTATATGATCTTGTTATAACGCTTTCGCATATGCTTACTTGATGTTATTGGTTTATTTATATGCATGTCATGATATTATAATTCCAACAGTGGCATCATGAGCCGTTATAATGTGTAATTAATTATCAAAACGCATAAAAATTGAATCTTGATTTGAGTTTATACATGTTAATCGTTTTTAGGGTTTAGATCATCCAAAACCTATTTTTTTTTTTAAATTGGGTCGATCGACCCTTAATTGTTTTTAGGGTTTTGGTTTTGATTTTTAATATGATTAGAAACCCTAAGATTGTCATGTAATTGTTTATGCATTTTAGTAAACAATCTTGGTGCAATATGTTAATTGTTAAGCATAATCCATGAAAAGTGCATATTTGCATGGATTTTATTGTGTGATGATTTAAATGATTTAAATTGGATATATACATTAAATGTTAAGTTATATCGAAACATGTAATTTATTAATAGATGTCGAATTGGGGAAGACTCCAATATTAAGTAATCAATTACGTGCTATGTGGTGTTTGTTTAGTTTTGGCTTACGCAATCGATTTATCGATGTATGTGGTTCTTTTTCCTTTGAAGAAGAAAGCCCTAATTGAATAAATGCGTTATACACCTAGATTGATTATTAATATGACTATTGAATAAAATTTGCATGTGGCTACATGTTTATACATATTTAATTGTTATGTTATGTATATGTTTATTTTGGTTGTTTTATTTTTTTTATTATGTATTACTTGTTTTTAGTTTATTATTATGTGTGACATGTTTATAAACGAAAAAGGGTAATTTTGAATAGAAAAATAATATGGACTAAATAAATGGCGAAATTGTTTTGGTTTGAAGAGTCAAAATTTCAAAGGTTATTGATTGATGTTTTTGTACGTAATGGTTAACTAGGCTCGACTGAAGTTTACACACTAAAAGATGGGTATAAGGTTGGTTTCGCATTAAATTGTAGCCTTAGAGAGACAACACTCTGTCTTTCCGCTCGTTTGTGTGTAAATTAGACTTACCGAACAACCATTACACATACACTGTCATCTTAAGGGTGAATTTACCATAATTCCACAATGATTATCCGAAACACTAAGCCTTAGGGCTTATGCAAAAGTACGATATAAGTGGGCGATAATTGTTGGTAATTCTTTAATTGGTGAACCTGATACCTCAATCAAATCTTTGCTATCTTACTCTTAGTGAATTGGTAATAAAATTATTTTATAAAACCAATGTTATGAAGTGGTATGCATGTTTCTTCATACATTATTTTGATCACACGTCAAAATTAATACCCTTATAAAATTAAGTCAAATGCCATCTAATTAAGAACACTTGAAGTTGTAGTTTACGTCATGTGAGAGCTTGGCTAGATTGCAATGGAGAGGTAAATTTCATAATTTCTTTGCTAGCGGATCAACTGATGTAATGGATTTATGAGTTTGCAGTTTTTAAGTTAGACGACTTAAATCGAGTAGGAAGTGAGAGCTTGGACTCAAGGCATTAGATGGGGATGAAACATGCTTACTTTGCAAAAGTTTGTGAAAGTAAATCCCATAATGATCTAGGAATTGCAATATGATATTGGCAATTATTGTTCGACAATTACCTTGTTGAATACTATCATTACTAGCAGATCAACTAATGGTATTACCAATGGGTATTTTATTTTCTTAAAGATCTAATTATCGAAAATACTGAAATTGAATTTTGTAATTCGTTTTAATGTATTAATGCAATGTTCAAACCGTAAACGCACTTTGGGCTTTGGTAAATTGATCTAGTTCTGTTTTCAAACAAATGTTTGATTAAGAATAATTTACTTAAAAGACAAAAGAAGTCTCCTTTCTATGAAAGAAGAGTGAGATACAATCCTATTTCTTTTCATGAATGAAAAAGGATAATAGGAATATTAGATATGTCTAAATTCTAATATATCTCATAGCAAATTTTTAATAGTTAAGAAAATTGCGAATATTTTCCATAGGGATTTCATCATCCTCATTCGGTGATTAAATTCTTAGTAACAAATATGATATTTGGTTAACAGAAAATTATGTATGACATTTTATGAGTTACTATAATTAGAAGCTAGACTAATTACCGCAAAATGTTTAAAAACAAACTAGTTGTTTTGACTATTTTAAAGGTACTACATACATTGTAGGGTGGTAGACCTATTAAGGAAGAAATTGCATGCCCAATTTTTCAAGTTAATAGCATTTGGTGGATAGTCCATTATTTACATAGTAGGATACACTCTTTAGTACATAAGTAATTGTTACGTATGGACATTCAAAGGTGTAGGAAAGTTAAAAGCACGCTATTTTCTTTCACTGGATATGAAACATTTATAATGTTGTCAAATTCAGTGGGAGTATTGTGTACTTATTACTTAATAAGGAATTATTGTAATGATATTTAATTAAGTGGGAGTTACAAACTTTGACATCTTGGTAGCTAAAGATAATTACTTTCCAACTGTAGACACTCATACTTTTAAGGATAGTCTTGTACGTTTCCTTACTAGACATTGTTGTTATATAACTACTTGTTATGCTAAAATCTATGACACAATCATATTGATCACATAAACAAATGCATGGTGTGTTGTTTATCAACTATATGAGGTTGTTCCATGCACAAGTGGGAGAAATGTTATCTTTAATGTGTGCAAGAAACAACTCATAAAGATATGATTTAATGGATTCTCTTGATTAAAAGGTAAGAGAATTGATGCGTGGGAATTGCACCAGGCTTTACCTCTCGAGGGATCTCGAGAAGCTTACAACCCCCACCAGGCAGTGTACCTGATCGATGTAGTATAGTATAATGACAAGTACTGGTGGATTGATCGTTCAGCTAGGAATAGTGTCGCTAGGATTAGAAAACCTAAAGACTAGGTCTAGAGATGAGGGATGATTCTTTTATAATTTTTAGAAAGCAAGTAAAAATCTCGGGTTTTGAAGGAGTTGTACGGAATTAGTTGCTAGTCAACTAACCCAATACTAAAGATGCAATCAAAATAAAATACTAAAAATGAAAATGAAACTAATTATACTAAATTTGTGAGCAATATGTGGGAGAATTATGTTTACTTAGACTTCACTACTCCCTAGATATCTTTTACACGTTAATTACTTGTTATAGTTACGTGGATGACGGATTGTATTCCTTAATACCATTCATGGGGTGGCGTACTTACTTCCCCAATCCTATGAGTGCCTACTTCACTCCTATGTCGAGCCGGCTAAGAAGCTCCTAACATGGGATCATTAGAATTTACTCATGCATTAAATACAACCAATAAAACCTAGTACACATTGGTTCATGTTTCCTAAGACGTTTAAGCATGTTACACAATGGAGATCTGCCAGTTTTCTTAAGCCTAACATTGAAATCATTCATCCAATACAATCATAAACAAGTAATCAACACATAATTAACATCTAGGTTTCATTAGATCTAAGCAAACACAAGATAAATCTAGCCTAGCATGTTAAAATCAACACAAGTAAAAGATATAATCAACCAACACATAGACATATTGATTGAATTAAAGAGAAGACTTATCTCAATAGAACATGAAAGGATTCAAGGGGTGAAAACCCTTGAAAGTACTGTAAAATATGACCTAGGGTTTACAAAGTTCGGCCCTAGGTTTCTCCACACAAGTTCCTCCCTAATGAATGAACAATAGAAAACTATATATAGAGTTTAGTAGGTGACGACTTAAAGAACAAATGTCTGATGCCGTCATCACGCCGCCAAATAGTTCCTCGGAATGCCTAGATCTGGGTCTGACGCCGTCATGTGTACACCATATGCAGGCCGTCACCAAATTAACTCTTGACGCCCTTGTTGTGACGCCGTCAGGTTTGCACTGGGTCATCACCACTTTTACTCTTGACGCCGTCAGGATATTCCTCTTGACGCCGTCAGGTACTGTTCTCAGCATGGAAAATTAAGTCTTTGGCGTTTTCATCACTTTTATGCTTCAAAAACGTCCGAATTGCTTCCTTTTCCAGATTTCACTCCCAAAGTACCTAAAATCACAAAAGGAACGATTTAGGGTAATATTTGATCAAATAAATTCAATTCCGGGCTAAAATGACCCCCTAAAAGTGGTTCATTTTTCGCCTCATCATATATCCTTACACTTGAGATTTGCTGTCCTCAAGCAAGTGTGCTTTTATTCTAATCAAAATACAAGTTAGGGGTCATTTAACACTAATATAAAAGTAATTACAACAAATAATCGTTCCACTAAAGACCAAAGACAAGCACGGAGGTCATACACTAGCACCTCACAAATAGTGTTTAGATACTCACATCTCTCGGGTGTAATAAAGTAATATCACAATATGGAAAAGGAAAACATCTCTCACTACCTGTCATAGCAAAATAGATTACCATAGGCTTGGGAAAGGATCAAACCTCCACCACATGGCGTAAGCACCTAGGATAAACTATCAAAGAGGTCTTTTTAAAGGGTTGTAACGTTAGGTGTAGGGATATGAAATACACGGTTTTGTTGGATATAGGCACTCTTTACTGGTGGCGAGTTAACAATCTTGGTTAATTACATGTACAATATGGCGTTGCTAAGCCAAGACTAGACTCGACTTAAGCTAATAAATGAAAAATAACAAAAACATAAAATTAACATAGAATGAAACGGGATGGTAGTCTGTATGTTTTTTCTCTTTTCTTTTTCTATTTTTTTTTATTCTTTTTTTATTTATTATTTATTTTATTTTTTGCTTTGCATACACTCTTACCCTACCATCCAAAATAATACATCATAGGGAATGAAAATTCCCCTTACACTTGAATTTTTACATACTTTACAATAAACTATTCTAATGACTCGAATTAAGATAATCAAAACACTTGGAGTACTTTTAAGATTAACGCATATATGGGGGTAGTATATGATGTTCTTCCCCATTATTCCATAAAATAAGTAATTTACCCATGAGTCCCAATCGTCCCAAAACAATATGTACAAGGATACGACTCGACTTAGCAACCATGTAATCAATTAGATAATTAACTAAGGGTTTAAACAAATAACAATAATGCACTAAAGATGAGTGCATACACGGAAGCCTAAAGGCGATTTGGGTGTACATTTAAGTGGGGTGTAACAAATTCTTCCTTTAAGTAAAATGCTTAAAGTTAGAAACGAAAAGATAGGCTCGGAGGGTGTACTAGGGGTTTCGTGTACTAAAAATGAGTACAACGCTAAGGTGTGGGAAAAATTATTTGACTTAACTAGCCAAGTAATATGACTTAAATGGTCAAGTAATTATAATACGGGTTTAACACAAGGGTGATCCTAATGCCTCTTATCATGTAGTAAATCCTACTACACGAATGTAGTCTCACTAGCGGTCTCGGGATGCATCACTAACGCAAGTTCTAGAATCTAAATGCTACCGGTACACTTATAAGCATTAATAGTAAATGCTTTTCCTATCAAATATAAAGGCGAACCTCACATATTTGGGTGAAAATTTTTTCTGAATAGTACGGTTATGTGCTAGTCATACAATCTCCTATCCATGAGACGCTTGCTATGGCTAAAGTTTCACTCCTAAATGTTGTAAAAAAATTTAAATTTGGCGCTAAAATTGCACTAACAAGTATTTCTCATAGTTTTATTACACATCTACTATTAAACAAACAAACTCAAGCGAAAGTGTATTTGTAAGGTATCATCATTTTACCCTCCCCTTACACTTAGGTTGAACATTGTCCCCAATGTTCAAGTAAAGAATAAAGTGAAATAAGTAAAACAAATGAAATCAAATACTCCCCTGATTCGCTCGGTATGGATAATAAAGTGGCCAGGTTAGATCTTCCTCCAAGAAAATGAACAATCAAAGCTTCCCTTCCAGAATAATAATTATCTTCTTGTCATACATAACCTGTAAAACCTGAGAAAACAGACAAGGCAACCTCGCATAAAATCGGCGGCAATCTACATATGCTAATAAATCCTAGAAAACAAAATAAGATATAATGCTTGTGGAATGATGTTTGCAGATTTCCTGGAGATTATAAAACTAATAATTCAACAAAAACTTTAAGACACCGTTAGAAAAACAAAACTGGTAAAATTTCCAGATTTTTACACGTGACGCCGTCAAGAGTAAACTCATGACGCCGTCAGAAGTGACCTGCAGAAATTCTTATGTTAAGTTTCCGGAAAATTTCTGGAAAAACTTGGTCCTTCTTCCTGGAAAATCCTGCAAAACATCATTATGACTCGATACAAGCATTTGACTCTAACAAATACGAATATACATGTTCACTTAATATTGTGGAGAATCATGATCGGTTTTGTTTCTTAAAAACATATTTGGGGTTTCCCCTTACACTTATCTTTTGCAAAAATACCTTTGGATGAAGTTAAGACTAGGCCAAACAACAAAATAAAGTATTTTCACTATTCTAGTTTTGAAACATGATCTACCAACAATAAAATAAAGCATGCATACGGAAGCAAATAACAAACAAACAAAATAAAAGTCACACAAAACATGGGTTGCCTCCCAAGAAGCGCTTTTCTTTATTTACGAGTCTTGTAGCTAGACTCAAGGTCATGGGTTACTACGTGATCTCATCGTTTGTTTCACTCTCTGATTGTAAATGTTCTTTGTAGAAACCAATCACCTTTTTCTCAATCGCTCCTATAATCCTATGGGCAAATTCCTTATCGACTTTATACTTTGGTCCTAGAGTCAAGCAATCTTTGTAGAAAAGACTCTTCTTTTCCCATACATAATCCATGCCCTTTTTCTTATCCTCTTCATTGATACCCTCAAAAGCACCAATGTTGTCCATGTCAAAACGGGGCACAAAACGAAATTCTTTCATTCTATTAGGCATCCTATAAGTGATCTTATCGGTGTTACTTGCAAATCGGATTGTCCCTTCTATCTCATCATATTTTAACTTAGACTCTTCAACAAATGGTTTACCAAACACAACATTGGATAATCGACAATCAATAACATTAGCAAGATCTTCAACAATTATAAAGTCAGTAATATAAGTGAAATTCCCAACAAAGACATGTAGACCTTTAATTCTCCCGACAAAGTTACAAACTCCACCGGGGTATTTGGGATCTCTTCTAGGTCCAAGTCTTGTTTTCACTATATCATTATAAACACTCGAGGACATAATGTTGATTGGGGATTTAAAGTCAATGAAAGCATTGTCAATGTGTCTATACCCAATCATACATGGTATCTTAGCATTCTTAGGGTCGCCTCTCTTTATCTTAGGTTCGATTCTAGTAAAAGGAGATCGAGGGTTATCAATAAGATTATTATAATTTGCAATCTCCTCCTTAGTGGGGTATAGATTAGAATAATCATTTAGCTTTGGATCTATTTCCCCTTCCTCAAGTTCCTCAACAACATTCTCAAAATCATTATGTCCTAGGTCCTTATTTGAGTACAAGGCGGTTGCTAGGTCACTAAATGCTTGGTCGAGCTCAACTTTAATCAACCTATTAAGCTCCCTAAGTTCCCTAATCTCACTCTCAATTTGTTCACATAACAAAGCCACATCTTTAGGGGAAAGGGGTGGATTCGCGTTTTCCATAATGGTTAACGGAATAGTCAATGAATTAATTTACTAACAAAAACACGAAGAAAAAGATAGACTAAAGAGAACCTAAAAATAAAAATAAAATCTTACTAGAAAGGAATCTAGCAAGTAGACCTAATAAAAAGAGATTCTAACCTAGACAATAACTATTCCTCGGGCTGCAGCGCCAAAAACTTGATGTGTGGGAATTGCACCAGGCTTTACCTCTCGAGGGATCTCGAGAAGCTTACAACCCCCACCAGGCAGTGTACCTGATCGATGTAGTATAGTATAATGACAAGTACCGGGGGATTGATCGTTCAGCTAGGAATAGTGTCGCTAGGATTAGAAAACCTAAAGACTAGGTCTAGAGATGAGGGATGATTCTTTTTATATTTTTATAATTTTTAGAAAGCAAGTAAAAATCTCGGGTTTTGAAGGAGTTGGGCGGAATTAGTTGCTAGTCAACTAACCCAATACTAAAGATGCAATCAAAATAAAATACTAAAATGAAAATAAACTATATTAAACTAAGGTTGTGAGCAATATGTGGGAGAATTGTGTTTACTTAGACTTCACTACTCCCTAGATATCTTCTACACATTAATTACTTGTTATAGTTGCGTGGATGACGGATTGTATTCCTTAATACCATTCATGGGGTGGCGTACTTACTTCTCCAATCCTATGAGTGCCTACTTCACTCCTATGTCGAGCCGGCTAAGAAGCTCCTAACATGGGATCATTAGAATTTACTCATGCATTAAATACAACCAGTAAAACCTAGTACACATCGGTTCATGTTTCCTAAGACGTTCAAGCATGTTACACAATGGAGATCTGCCAGTTTTCTTAAGCCTAACATTGAAATCATTCATCCAATACAACCATAAACAAGTAATCAACACATAATTAACATCTAGGTTTCATTAGATCTAAGCAAACACAAGATAAATCTAGCCTAGCATGTTGAAATCAAGACAAGTAAAAGATATAATCAACCAACACATAGACATATTGATTGAATTAAAGAGAAGACTTATCTCAATAGAACATGAAAGGATTCAAGGGGTGAAAACCCTTGAAAGTACTATAAAATATGACCTAGGGTTTACAAAGTTCGGCCCTAGGTTTCTTTACACAAGTTCCTCCCTAATGAATGAAAAATAGAAAACTATATATAGAGTTTAGTAGGTGACGGCGTCAAGAACAAATGTCTGACGCCGTCATCTCGCCGCCAAATAGTTCCTCAAACTGCCTAGATCTGGGTCTGACGCCGTCATGTGTACACCTTATGCAGGCCGTCACCAAATTAACTCTTGACGCCCTTGTTTTGACGCCGCCAGGTTTGCACTGGGTCGTCACCACTTTTACTCTTGACGCCGTCAGGATATTCCTCTTGACGCCGTCAGGTACTGTTCTTAGCATGAAAAATTAAGTCTTTGGCGTTTTCTTCACGTTTATGCTTCAAAAACGTCCGAATTGCTTCCTTTTCCAGATTTCACTCCCAAAGTACCTAAAATCACAAAAGGAACGATTTAGTGTAATATTTGATCAAATAAATTCAATTCCGGGCTTAAATGACCCCCTAAAAGTGGTTCATTTTTCGCCTCATCAAGAATAACGTTCTAATATGAATTATACTAATCTAATTCAAGAAACACTTGGTGTTACAATTTATGTTATGTCAGAGCTTAGCTAGATTGCAACAACAAGGTGAATTTCATATTTTCATTACTAGCAGATCAACTGATGTAATTGAACTTTGAGAATTTACAGTTTCTAAATTAGATACTTATTAGAACATGTGTCAATATGATATCAAGACTACTTTAATTAGTATATTTATGAATTCATGGAATGACATAAATTAATTAAGTAATCTAATTCTGATTCAATCTAAATATTTATGTGTTCTTGGAATGACATAAATAAATAAAGAAATATTGTTGTTTACATTATTGTGAAGTAATAAATTAACTTGAAACTATTATTGAAACCAAAAGATGGTGTTCATAATTACTTTAGTTAAACATGTTTATGTTTCATTGATATAAACATAAAGTCTTTTAATTGTTACAAGACTTATAATAAAGTAAGACGTTATCTTGTTATGTTTTTTAATTAAGACATAAACATGAAGTCATTAAATTGTTAAATGACTTATAACGTATAATGGGATTATAACAGTTTATGTTTTCTTGAAGAGACATGGACATGAAGTGACTTTGTAAAAAGTACTTGTGTTATAAAGCATGTAATTGGCTTGAAAATACTATTATACCATTAAAATGAATTAGTTGGTAAATAGACAAGTCAAAATGAATATGGTTATCTTAAATATTGTTAGATTGTCTTACAATATTAATACTAATAAAATACCAAATGTTTATGGTATGTTCAGTTAGGAAAGTCAAACTCTTGTTATATTGTTTGATTAAAGATAACTATGATTTCTTTTCTTCCAAAAGTTATCAAGGTTAGAATATTGAGTATGACTTGGACATACTTAATAAAACTCCAACCTAGAAGATTAATAAGACATTATCATATGATGGAATGTGATGAATGTAATCAATTACATTAAGTCTTAAATTGAAGTTCTGAATTTATTCAACTGCTTATGAAGAGGTTATTAACAAAGTAAAGTCAGAAACTGTCAATATGTATTTGTAATATCAAAAAAGAGAACATTGTATTGTTGCTTTATTTGCTAAGTATTTAAAGATAGTATTTAAATTACTAAAAGCAAGTGGGAGTTTTGATCTTTAAAAGATAAAATTACAAGATACATAATTTTCTAAAATACACTAGTAAATATCATGAAGAAGTTTGACATTTGAATGTTAAATCTCAATATGATAATCAAGTTTGACATTTAAATGTTAAATCTCAAGATGATGGAATTATCATTCATAGAATAGAAATATATCTCAGATATTTGATTAATATGTTGAGGGCTATGATTTACAGGATTATTGTAAACCTGATAATCATTATGATAAATTATCAAATATGAAATTGGGTAAAGTATACATGATATGAATAATTAAGATGTTTTCCATAAAGATAATCAATTTAGAAACTTGGTTTATCTTAATAGTTTGACTAGAAAATGAAGATGAGTTTCTTCAAAGAGAAGGTAACCATTGTGGTTTAAATCTTTATATAGAAATCATATGGACAATGTTTTACACGTATTTAATGTATGTTTTATGACAAGATTATTAATCACACTTAAGCAATTAATTGTGATTGAATATTATTTTCTAAATACATTAAATATATAAAGATTATAATTGTCACATTTATGAAATTGACAATGGAATATCAAAACTCTTTCTTGAGTGATTACTTGAGCGAGGACGATAAGTAATAAAAAGGAGTTTATGAATTCAAATAAATCTTTGGAAGTGTACAAAGTGTAATGATCCATGGACGGATAAATGCATGCATCTAGGAGATTATTCTTATGTTTAATTATTAAATACATGTTTTGATTTATAATTGAAATAAGATAATTTCTGAGTATTCCTAAAAGCTAGTGGGAGTATTATGTTTAATTTTTTAAATCATATATGTTGTAAAACATATAAAAAGTAACATTCCATATAAGTTAAAAGTTAAGTCTTAGTTTGGAATGAAACTTTACTTGAAAGATTTAGAAAATAAGACATACAACCTTAGAATGAATGTTTATTGTTGAAACATGAGCGGTAAATGAATTTAATATAATATGATATATTATTTAGAAAGTCTAAATAGATATGTATGACATGAATAAAATCTAAGTATGACTTAAAAGATTTTCATGAACATCATGTTTTGTTGTATCATGCTTGAGTACAAGATGGTTTGGAAATATTAATATCTAATTAAAGGTTATTAGATAACTTGTGTAATATTCTAAAAGAATATGTTTGATTATAGAATCACATCCAAAATCTGGAACAGCTTCCAAATTCTATAAATGAACAATTTTTCAATTTTTGTGAAAATTGTCATAGCCAAAAAAACTTGAAAGTTTGAAGGGAATCAAACATTACACAATAGATATTAAGGTTTATGGGAAGTTTTTAATAGCATATTGTTGTTTGCATACAATGATGCTAATGAAATTGAGATGACACTCAATACTAGTCATGGTAAGGATTTTGATACGTGGGAATCGCACCAGGCTTTACCTCTCAAGGGATCTTGAGAAGCTTATAACCCCCACCAGGCAGTGTACCTGATCGTTGTAGTAAAGTATAGTGACAAGTACCGGGGGATTGATCGTTCAGCTAGGAATAGTGTCGCTAGGATTAGAAAACCTAAATACTAGTTCTAGAGATGAGAGATGATTCTTTTTGTATTTTTATATTTTTTAGAAAGCAAATTAAAATCTCGGGTTTTAAGGATATGGGGCGGAATTAGTTTCTAGTCAACTAACCCAATACTAAGATGCAATCAAAATAAAATACTAAAATGAAAATAAACTATATTAAACTAAGGTTGTGAGCAATAAGTGGGAGAAATGTGTTTACTTAGATTTCACTACTCCCTAGATATCTTTTACACGTTAATTACTTGTTATAATTGCGTGGATGACGGATTGTATTCCTTAATACCATTCATGGGGTGGCGTACTTACTTCCCCAATCCTATGAGTGCCTACTTCACTCCTATGTCGAGCCTGCAAGAAGCTCCTAACATGGGATCATTAGAATTTACTCATGCATTAAATACAACCAATAAAACCTAGTACACATCGGTTCATGTTTCCTAAGACGTTCAAGCATGTTACCATTTGGAGATCTGCCTGTTTTCTTAAGCCTAACATTGAAATCATTCATCCAATACAACCATAAACAAGTAATCAACACATAATCAATATCTAGGTTTCATTAGATCTAAGCAAACACAAGATAAATCTAGCCTAGCATGGTGGAATCAAGACAAGCACAAGATATAGACAACCAACACATAGACATATTGATTGAATTAAGTAAAGACTTATCTCAATAACACATGTAAGGATTCAAGGGTTGAAAACCCTTGAAAAGCTGTAAAATTCGTATATGGTTCGGCCTTAGGGTTTCTCCAAACTTGTTCCTTTTTAATGAATGAAAATTAAAAAAACTATATATAGATATTAGAGGCTGACGGTGTCAAGAACAAACAGGTGACGCCGTCATCTCGCCGCCAAAATAATCCTCGGACTGCCTTGATCTACATCTGACGTCGTCATGTTGTCCATTTTTGCAGGCCGTCAAACTTTTAACTCTTGACGCTCTACTTGTGACGCCTTCATTTCTGTACTGGGTCGTCATGATATTTACTCTTGACGCTGTTAGGAAAGTACTCTTGACGCCGTCACACACTGTTCCCAGCATGGAAAATTAAGTCTTTGGTGTTTTCTTCACTTTTATGCTCCAAAAACGTCCGAATTGCTTCTTTTTCCAAATTCCACTCCCAAAGTACCTAAAATCACAAAAGGAACGATTTAGGGCAATATTTGATCAAATAAATTCAATTCCGGGCTTAAATGACCCCCTAAAACGGATCATTTTTCGCCTCATCGTATACCCTTACACTTGAGATTTGCTTGTCCTCAAGCAAATGCGCTTTTATTCTAATCAAAATACAAGTTAGGAGTCATTTAACACAAATATAAAAGTAATTACAACAAATAATCGTTCCATTAAAGAGTAAAGACAAGCACGGAGGTCATATACTAGCACCTCACAAATAGTGTTTAGATACTCACATCTCTCGGGTGTAATAAAGTATAAATTACAATATGGAAACGGAAGATATCTCTCACTACCTGTCATAGCAAAATAGATTACCATAGGCTTGAGAAATGATCAAACCTCCACCACATGGCGTAAGCACCTAGCATAAATGATTAGCACAAAACCAGCCTGTTTATTTAGTCAACCACTATAGAGAGGTCAACTATAAATGTCAAACTAGAAATATGCGAATGCAATAATCCGAGGTAGTACAGTTATATTCCCGGGTCGTTTATTCCCCAACGAGGTTGTGATATCCTGTGATTGAACGAATATGTTATATAGTTTGGTTGATCAGGAATAGGGTTATGATTGATTTGTCACAGTACTAAAAGTATAAATAACTCAAATGAGTTATATCAACTAATAAGTACGATCAAAAACCCTAGAAACGTAAAAGGTATTAAAAACGTATGTTTAAATTAAATTAAACGTAAACGTACAAAAATAAAAGTGAAAAGTGATAAATATAAACCCCACAAATGTGAAATTTATATTTTTGGGATCCTAAGAATAAAAGAAAATTATTTAGAAAAAGAAAATTATTTATTAAACTATTATTAATTACTATTTAATACTATTAATAATACACTAATTAATTAGAAAATGTAAATTAAGTCTAGAAAAATAAAATTAAAACTTAGAAAAATCTAAAATATTATAAAACTTATTTTAAAACTAAAAATATATTTATTACACTTATTATCTATTTATTATTATTTATTAACTATTTAATTATTTATTAACTAATCAAACTAATTAAATTATTAATACTAGAATATGAACAGTAAAAATTCTAAAAAAATTCCTAAAAATATTATAACTTATATAAAAGCTAGAAAAATTATAAAAACTATATGGTATTTAATAAAATATAATAATGCTATTTATTTATTTAATATTAATTAATTATTAATTAAACTAAAATTAATTCTAAATATTACTAGATGACAAAAGAAAAATTTGGAAAAATTTATAAAAGTACTTTAATATAAAAGAGATTTAATAAAAATATAAAAATACTCAAGTGCTTATAAATAAGCTAAAAAGAAAATTAAATAGATAGTTTCTATTAAATAGAAGCTATCACTATAAGTATTTTTGGCTTTTTGTGGTTTTTCTTTTATAAAACTATTAAAATACTTAAAATAAGAAACTAATACAAAAATAACTAACTTAGAAACCCAGAATAAGCACTGAAAGTGCTTATTACCCAAAACAGTTGACTTTTTTGTTGACTTTGAAGGAAATAAGCTCAAATGAGCTTATGTGGGGTCCACTAGAGTAGATTTTGGTTTCTCTGAGTTATTTATACAGTACTTAACAAGATTCAACCAAATAAGTAGCTTGAATAAGCTACAGAACACAAATAAGCACTTAGCTTATTGGATTCTGAGACAGAAAATGGGACAGCTTTGTGAGGTAAAACCAAGTGGGGTCCACTATGATCTAGGCCAAACAAAGGGTCAATGGTTCAAGCCTGGTAGGAGGTGGGTTGGGAGAACCAAGATTTAGGGTGTGGGACCCATTGATGAGCTCAGAAAGAGCTTGGGAAGTGAGGGGTCCAAGTCTGATTCACTTAGTTAAGTGAGTGAGTGAAACAAGCTTATAAGCTTGATGAAAGCTTTAAAACAAGCTTGAGAAAGAAAACAAAAGATTATTACTATGTATATATGGTATATTAATAAGTATGAACAAGTGTGTTCACTGGATTAAACTAATAAGCTTGTAAAAAGCTTATAAGTACTTCCAATAAATCTGAGATCCAAACACCCAAACAGACAACCAAAATGGTCAAATTTAGCTTATGTAATAAGCTCAAGAGGACTTATTGAATGTTGAAGTTTAAAGTAGGGCTGGTAAGGATTCCAAAATACCAAAGCTTGACCAATGGGGACCACTGGGTAGCTTATTGAGGGCTTATGAAGTTGGGTGGTTTGACTGAGTCACTCAGATGATGAGACAAGGTTCAAGCTGTTAGCAGCCCTAGTGAAAGGCTTAGAAATTGAGATTTTAGCTTTGAACTAGATAGCTGGGATGCTTAGCTTCCAAATGAGCCAAAGATCACAAGTGTAAGCTCAATATTGAACTTATGATGAGCTTGTGAAGTTGCTTGACTACACTGTATGACTAGTGTAGTATTGGATTTTATAGGCACAAGTTAAGGAGAAATAAGCACTCCAATTTAAGCAGTTATGGCAAATAAGCACTCAATTATAGCAACTAGCCACAAGGGCATCACAAACAACCAAATTACACAGACTTTTACTCACTAACCAAGCTTATACAAGCTTGGTAAAATGGGTATCCAAACTGTGTACAGGGGAGGTTTGTGAAGAACCACTTAAAATTAAGCACTAGATAAGCACTCTAATCAGCTAAATAAAAATTATTAAAAATAGTAACATACAGATCAGCAACAAGACTTAATTATCCTACAAGCTCAGATTCTAATATCAATTAACAAACTCACAGTGAAATTCCAAAGTTTATTCAAAAACTTATGTGACTGAAAATTGACTTTTTACTTTTTACAACTAAGTTGACTTAGCTGAGCTTTGATCCTAATTTATTGATTACTTAAGTTGTATTAAGCTATAATAAGTTGAATTTAAGCTAGGTTATCAGATTATAAGCTAGTATGGTGATTATGGAACTGATTTACACTAACAGTTAACAGATAGATTAGATTGCAACTAATTTTGACTTTTTAACTAATGAGACCTATGTATTATGACTGAACTGAGTTCTTAAGACCTAGACTAACATACATCAACAAGAATTACAGACAATAACATGCATTAATTCACAAGAGCAGCTTGATCCAAACACCCTATAGCAAGGTTGTTTTCTAGATTAGTGTTGCACAATGACAGATTAAACCATGAAACTGATTCCTACACTTGATTATGATGTTATAAAGATCAAATTAACACAAATAACACAGATTTAACAACAATTACCTAGGTAACACAACTAAGCTATTTTGACTGTGAAACTTTAACAATTAACAACTAAAATATCCAACACATAAGCTATCAATATTACACTAGATTATCACTATCTAACACCAACTAAGCATGAAACAAGAAAGATTACACTAAAATAAGAACAGGAATAGTAAATGCTAAAAAATCAAGAAGTAATGCTTACAACTTGAATTTGAGATGAACACACAGAACCAAGGACTGAGAACCAAACTTATATGCTTTCCACAAAGCTCTAAACCAAAAGCATTCCAGTATAGCTTTGCTCCAGCTTTCTTCTACACAGTGACTTCTATTTTTTTTATTTTTTTTCTATATTTTTGGTATTTTCCTAAATTATTGATTATTGCTGGTTGAGAGTTTCTACAAGCTTGCAATAGCTTACTGAGAGCTAAGTAGTGTTTGTTAGGGTCCTCTAATCAACAAGTATCAACAGAATTAAAAGACTTGAAATGAAAATTTGGTACGAATCAAAGATAAATTGAAACTGAAAGATAGATTGTTATAGATTAAACAAAGCTGTTGAATACACTTTAGCAAAGTTAAACAACACTTAGGAAACAGAAATTGAGAGTTACACTAATGGTGACAACTATTTTACTTATGCTATGTGATCATAAACTAGATTACAAATTATGATAGCTCTCTTCTTCTTCTTTCTTCTGTATTTATCACCCTTTTGCATCCCACATGTCCAAAGATCTTTTCCCACTATTAATCCTAGCCTTCCATTCAGTCAAACTCATCTTGACCATTTAAACATAATTTGGCGCCAAAATGCTCCACGTGGATAGAAGCAGTTACAGAGTAATTAAAGCTTCTTGGAAGTGTTAGGAAGTGTAATGGGCAAGTTTGGTGAAGTTTAGACCACGTTGGGGTGGTTTTGCTCAATACTGTGGACTGGTTTGTGAACAGTGGTGGTTTTTGGGTGGGAATTGCATTTATTGTGGCAGGTTAGAGTGGAAAGGGGTGATGGAGAGTGGGTAGGATTAGGGGTGAGCTGGAAGGGTGAGGGTGCAAGTGGTGGTGTTACAGGTGGGGGTGTGAGGTGGAAGACGAAGAGGAAACGGGGGTGTTTGTTTTATTTATTTTACAAAGGGGTGGGAGTGGGCTGGTATAATTTTGGGCCCAAGTTTGTAACTGGATTGGACTGGATCTGGGGTTTGTTTGTATGGATTTGGTTTATGGGTTTTATTAATAACAAGGGTCCGTTTGGTTATATAGAAATTACAAGGACCAAATTTGTCATTTCTGCATTCATTAGGGACCTGATATGTAATTTTCCCAAACTTCAAATAAGGACTAAACCTGCAATTAACCATTAGTACAAGGACCACAAGTATAAATTTCATTATTTTAAACCTTAGGGACCAAATCTGCCAATTTAGAAACTCCAGGGACCAAACTTGTTATTTCTCAAAACTTTTCTCATAAGGACCAATTATGTCAATCATGAATAGTACAAGGTTTATTTTGATTAATTTCCAATTTTAAAACCCCAAGGACCATTTTTGACAGTTTTGCAAAGTTGAGGGACCAAAGTTGTAAATTTGTGATTTTAAACTTCAAAGGATAATTTCTTACAACTTGTGAATCCCAAGGACCTAAAATGACATTTGTACAAGTTTTGATTGACCAGGGACTAGTTTTGCCAATTTATCAAAGTTCAGGGACTGAAACTATAAATTATGTATGTTTTGCATGTTTTTCATCAGTTTTCATCCCTTTTGCACTTTAACACCTAAAAACACAATTTGATAATATTTCCTGTATTATGAGGCAAATCTGTATGTTTTCATATGTTTTATAGCTTAATTGTGACAGAAATGATGAGTAATTAGACACTCATCAATCCCCCACACTAAACTATTGCTAGTCCCTAGCAATTTTTTATGAAGTTTTAATGGATTTGAAAGAACTCTTTACCAAAAGCCATCACTTCTGGAGTAGCCAGATGTAAGAACTGTGGCACATCTGATAACCGTGTGATTTTGAGCAAATCACCAGCTGTCAACGGATTTGATTTGTCTTTACCAAAAGCCGTTTGCTTCTGGACTAGCCAACTCTTGATGGAATAGTCAACATCTTGGTGAGCTGATTACCAATTATGGTTTTTCCACTGCCTTTACCACAAGCCATAATCTTGCGGGCTAGCCAACTCATTCGCTTTTTAGGATATGGCGAGTTGAGGTACCATACAATTTTGGGCAAATTGCAAGCCATAAACGGGTTTGAGTTATCTTTACCAAGAACCGTTTGCTCCTGGATTAGCCATTCCTTATGTGGGTTAGACATGGTGGACTGATTACCATTTGTTGCGTTCTAAGTGAGAAAAAATTTTAAAATTTTTGGCTAAATTGGGGGTTCCTGATGGAACATGTGTTTGAATTCGTGAGAATCCCCCCCCCCCCCCCCCCCACACACTTAGAACTGAATATTGCCCTCAATATTCAAAGTACCGGGTGTTAAACCGAACTTAGAACGTAAAAGGAAAATATTACTTAGCCTTTATTTAAGATGTATATACATACATATAATTTTTAGATAAAACTTCTTAAATAGAAGCTATCACTATATATACATTTTTTTTTTTTTTTTTTTTTTTTTTTTTTTTTTTAGAGATATTTTACATATATACAACATGTGGGGCATCTCCCCCACACTAGGGTGTTACACACGGGTGAAAACCCATGTTTCTACTAATGTTTTTGATTCCCGAGTCATTAGCTTGACTCGACCCCGTATTTGATTTCTTTCCTCCCAAACTGTCAGGTTTATCACGCAAGCTAACCGCTTGTGAACGGTTAACTGTAATAAAGAGTTCCTGAGCAGGTTGGAAGAAAAAGCATTTGAAAAATCCATGGAGAAGTATCTGGATCTAAACTAATGTTATATGGAAGATTCCAGGGTCAAAGGTAACATCTTCACTCCCGAATGAGTGAAGGGAAGGAGAAATCACCGGGTAGGTGAAGGGTAGTAGGGAGATCAGAACAGCAGTAATCACAAGAACTTCCTCCTCAAGAATTTGAAATTTAAGTGAAGGAGGGGAGGTCTTATGCTTGATCTCAGGAATTTTATCAGTTTTTTCAACTGATTTGGATTCCTCTTTATGAAGTTGTTTGGGAGGGAGGATGTTATAACAATTTTCAACTGATTTATAATTGTCTGGGTACAACAATTGTTCAAGAAAATCATTAATATCTCCCTCCTCATCAATCTCAGAATCATGTATTCCAGGAATAAATGAATCCAAATTGATATAATCACCCATCATATCCATAATAGAATCACTTTCCTCAACCAGAGTGAGGGAAGTTGAAGAGTCGGAAATGATATCACTCTCAGTATCATCGATTTCTGAAAGAAATGAATCAATAATGAGATAATTCTCGAACTCTTCCAATATGGAATCACTTTCCTCAACCAGAGTGAGGAAAGATGAAGAGTCAGCTAAGATATCACTCTCAGTGTCATCTTCATCCCATATGGGATCATTATGGAGTTCTTTTAGTGGAGGAGGGGAAATTGGATAATTACTTAGCAATTCCTCAAGGAGAAGAATATCTCCCTCCTTATCACTTTCATCATCATCTACATCCCAAATAGGACCACTTTCCTCAACCGGAGTTAAGGAAGTGGTAGAGTCGGAAATGATGGAATGAGATAATGGAGTGGGATCACCACTCACCAAATTAAGAACATAACCAAGATCTTCTTGAGAGTACTCCTGTGAGGCAACATCAATGACATCGATTCGGTTAACCGATTCAGAGTTATAGTTTGAGGAGTATCTCGAAGTTTGATCATGGTTAAAGGTAATAGCCTCATGACCCATACGCAATGTGATCTTACGCTCAAATACATCTATAAGAGCGTGGCCCGTTCTTAAGAATCCTCGTCCAAGAATGAGAGGAATCCTAGGATCAGCATTGAATTCAACAACCACAAAGTCAGCCGGAAAATGGAATTTCCCTACTTTCACAAATACGTCCTCGGCAATACCGAGGGGCATAGATACGGAACGATCTGCAAGCTCAAGAGTCATGCAGGTAGGGGTAAGTTTAGGAAGAGAAAGTTTCTTCCATACTGAATTAGGCATCAGGTTGATGCTGGCGCCCAGATCGGCCAAGGCGTTACATGCAACCATTCCTGGGAATTCACAAGGTAAGATAAATTTCCCAGGATCTCCAAGCTTCTCGGGAAGCTTCTTTAAGATAACTGCAGAGCAGTTCTCATTTAGAGAAGTTTTTGCCAATTCAACCAGTTTTTCCTTGTCGTTTAACAATTGTTTGATTGTTGATGCAAACTTGGGCATCAAGATTACAGCATCAGCAAGACTTATGTCAAATTGCAAATCTTTAAAGATTTGCAAGAGTTTGTCCGTTTGATAATTAGACCTCTCGCGGTGCTCTTGTTCATTCAAGCGTGAAGGGTAAGGAAGGGTAGGCTTAAAAGGTTTGGATTTAGGGACAGTAGGTTCAGGAATTTCATCAGTCTCAAAGACAATTCCTGGTTTGGTTTTCTTTCGAGGGACAACTTGCGGTTGGACGTGTGCGGTACTTCGTGGGCTTGGAATTTGCACCTGGTCCTTGGCAACCTCGGGCTCTTTTTCCATATCGTATAACGGTGAGGGAATAGGAGTCGAGGGTCCCTCATAAGCAGCACCACTACGAGTGGTGATAGCTTTAATGATGTTGGAATCCTCCTCATCATCACTATCGTCAAGTACACTCTTTCGGGAAGCATTAAGCATATGAGAATAAGTCATAGCTGCCCTTTGGTCATAAAGATTGCTTGACAAACTTTTAACCGTGAATCGTGAAAGAGTGGGATCTATTCTTGATGATGTAGGAGTAATTGGGGTTGTAGAATTTGGGACAACCGTGGTTTGTACGTAATGAGTACTTCCAGAAGGAAGTACCGGGTCCTTTGTCACCATGGTTGGTCCATCATGAGCTGTATCACTATATGTAGTGACAGCTTTGAGTTCACCGCTAGGATTCGCAACAGTATTACTCGGGAGACTTCCCGAGGTGGATGGTGGAACGAGTTGTTTTACCAAATCAGATATCATATTCTTAAGATCGTTCTTTAGCTCATTATTGTTCCTCGCAATTGAAGAATCAAATTCATTCTTCAAACTGGAGATTTGGTTTTGAACCACTCTCATTTTAGCATCAGTAGCCTTGATGTGGTTAGCTAGCTCAGCATATTGAGATTCTTGGAACGAAACCATTTGATTATTAGGAGCTGAATACCCTTGGTTAGAATTTGAATTTCCCCTATGGGGAGGGTATTGAACAGGAACAATTTGATTGTTCTGAGTACGATATTGATTTTGGTTATATTGCCCTCTTGGCTGATTAGGATTAGACCTATTTGAATTGTTGGGTTGATATGATCCTGATGGTCCATCTTGGTTATTAGCACGGTAATTTGTTTCAGCTTGAGGATGGTATTGGTTACCTCCATGATTGAAATTACCGGCTAGAGCATCGACTTCAAATGCATTGCCATCGGTGGCAGTATAGTTGTAGTATGCATGAGGACCACCACAAGTGACACATAGTTCAATCTTTTTGACTTCAGCATGTGTAGATGATTCTTTCTTTTGGTTAAGAGTCAAATTTTTAATAGCATCCATGAGTTGAGCAAACTGAGTATTGTCAACAGTTTGAGTCATGGGAGATGAAGTAGAAGGTGAATCACTTGCTTTGGGAGCAACTGGTTTGTTTCTTGAGGTACGGACCTCAGCTTTGTTCTCTATAATGGCTAAAGCATCCTTTGTTGTTCGGTTTAAAAAATTACCTCCCGCGGAGGAGTTAAGAGAATCTTGATCAGCTTGTCTTATGCCATTATAGAAAGTATCCAGATATATCAACTCAGTAAATCCATGATGAGGACAGTTGCGTAGCATTTCCTTAAAACGATCCCATGATTCACTGAATGTTTCATCAAAATGTTGTGTGAATTTCATGATTTCATTCCGGAGATTCATGGTTTTTGAAGGAGGATAGAATTTATGTACAAACTTCTGTACTAAATCTTCCCATGTTTCAATCGACTTAGGGGGTTGTTTGTCAAGCCAGATCCTGGCGGGCCCATCGAGAGAAAACGGGAAAAGAAGAAGTTTGATTGCATCCTCAGGGACATTTTTACATTTCAAGGTGGATGTGATTTTATTGAACCACCGAATGTGATAGTGAGGATCGTCCCTATCAAAACCATAGAATTGACGCGCTGTCACTAGGTTTATTAACCCTGTTTTAAGTTCAAAGTTCTCAGCTACGATGGCTGGAACAACAATGGCATCTCCGTACCCATCGGTGGGTGCCTGGAGAAGTTCATTCATCGTTTGTTCTTCTGTCATTTTGACAGGAATTTTTGGTTCAGTACGTATCTCGGGTACGACTGAGGGAGCAGAACGTCTACGACTTCTTCGAGGTATGGCTACAAGCTCACGAAGAGGACTTGATGACCTTGAAGAACGAGTGCGCATGCACTAAGACGCGTCTAAGGATCCTTGAAGAAAAGGAAACTCAGAAGGGGTGCGAAGAGTATTTTTGTGATTATTTATCTTTTATATATATATAGAAAAAAGAAAATATTTTTGTATTTTATATTGTTTATGGAAGATTAAAATATGATATTTATATAATATATATACAAAGGATAGATAATCAACTAAACAGATACGTTTAACGCAGCACAACCTCCCCGGCAGCGGCGCCAAAAATTGATTAGCACAAAACCAGCCTGTTTATTTAGTCAACCACTGTAGAGAGGTCAACTATAAAAGTCAAACTAGAAATATGCGAATGCAATAATCCGAGGTAGTACAGTTATATTCCCGGGTCGTTTATTCCCCAACGAGGTTGTGATATCCTGTGATTGAACGAATATGTTATATAGTTTGGTTGATCAGGAATAGGGTTATGATTGATTTGTCACAGTACTAAAAGTATAAATAACTCAAATGAGTTATATCAACTAATAAGTACGATCAAAAACCCTAGAAACGTAAAAGGTATTAAAAACGTATGTTTAAATTAAATTAAACGTAAACGTACAAAAATAAAAGTGAAAAGTGATAAATATAAACCCCACAAATATGAAATTTATATTTTTGGGATCCTAAGAATAAAAGAAAATTATTTAGAAAAAGAAACTTATTTATTAAACTATTATATTATTTATTATTAATTACTATTTAATACTATTAATAATACACTAATTAATTAGAAAATGTAAATTAAGTCTAGAAAAATAAAATTAAAACTTAGAAAAATCTAAAATATTATAAAACTTATTTTAAAACTAAAAATATATTTATTACACTTATTATCTATTTATTATTATTTATTAACTATTTAATTATTTATTAACTAATCAAACTAATTAAATTATTAATACTAGAATATGAACAGTAAAAATTCTAGAAAAATTCCTAAAAATATTATAACTTATATAAAAGCTAGAAAAATTATAAAAACTATATGGTATTTAATAAAATATAATAATGCTATTTATTTATTTAATATTAATTAATTATTAATTAAACTAAAATTAATTCTAAATATTACTAGATGACAAAAGAAAAATCTGGAAAAATTTATAAAAGTACTTTAATATAAAAGAGATTTAATAAAAATATAAAAATACTCAAGTGCTTATAAATAAGCTAAAAAGAAAATTAAATAGATAGTTTCTATTAAATAGAAGCTATCACTATAAGTATTTTTGGCTTTTTGTGGTTTTTCTTTTATAAAACTATTAAAATACTTAAAATAAGAAACTAATACAAAAATAACTAACTTAGAAACCCAGAATAAGCACTGAAAGTGCTTATTACCCAAAACAGTTGACTTTTTTGTTGACTTTGAAGGAAATAAGCTCAAATGAGCTTATGTGGGGTCCACTAGAGTAGATTCTGGTTTCTCTGAGTTATTTATACAGTACTTAACAAGATTCAACCAAATAAGTAGCTTGAATAAGCTACAGAACACAAATAAGCACTTAGCTTATTGGATTCTGAGACAGAAAATGGGACAGCTTTGTGAGGTAAAACCAAGTGGGGTCCACTATGATCTAGGCCAAACAAAGGGTCAATGGTTCAAGCCTGGTAGGAGGTGGGTTGGGAGAACCAAGATTTAGGGTGTGGGACCCACTGATGAGCTCAGAAAGAGCTTGGGAAGTGAGGGGTCCAAGTCTGATTCACTTAGTTAAGTGAGTGAGTGAAACAAGCTTATAAGCTTGATGAAAGCTTTAAAACAAGCTTGAGAAAGAAAACAAAAGATTATTACTATGTATATATGGTATATTAATAAGTATGAACAAGTGTGTTCACTGGATTAAACTAATAAGCTTGTAAAAAGCTTATAAGTACTTCCAATAAATCTGAGATCCAAACACCCAAACAGACAACCAAAATGGTCAAATTTAGCTTATGTAATAAGCTCAAGAGGACTTATTGAATGTTGAAGTTTAAAGTAGGGCTGGTAAGGATTCCAAAATACCAAAGCTTGACCAATGGGGACCACTGGGTAGCTTATTGAGGGCTTATGAAGTTGGGTGGTTTGACTGAGTCACTCAGATGATGAGACAAGGTTCAAGCTGTTAGCAGCCCTAGTGAAAGGCTTAGAAATTGAGATTTTAGCTTTGAACTAGATAGCTGGGATGCTTAGCTTCCAAATGAGCCAAAGATCACAAGTGTAAGCTCAATATTGAACTTATGATGAGCTTGTGAAGTTGCTTGACTACACTGTATGACTAGTGTAGTATTGGATTTTATAGGCACAAGTTAAGGAGAAATAAGCACTCCAATTTAAGCAGTTATGGCAAATAAGCACTCAATTATAGCAACTAGCCACAAGGGCATCACAAACAACCAAATTACACAGACTTTTACTCACTAACCAAGCTTATACAAGCTTGGTAAAATGGGTATCCAAACTGTGTACAGGGGAGGTTTGTGAAGAACCACTTAAAATTAAGCACTAGATAAGCACTCTAATCAGCTAAATAAAAATTATTAAAAATAGTAACATGCAGATCAGCAACAAGACTTAATTATCCTACAAGCTCAGATTCTAATATCAATTAACAAACTCACAGTGAAATTCCAAAGTTTATTCAAAAACTTATGTGACTGAAAATTGACTTTTTACTTTTTACAACTAAGTTGACTTAGCTGAGCTTTGATCCTAATTTATTGATTACTTAAGTTGTATTAAGCTATAATAAGTTGAATTTAAGCTAGGTTATCAGATTATAAGCTAGTATGGTGATTATGGAACTGATTTACACTAACAGTTAACAGATAGATTAGATTGCAACTAATTTTGACTTTTTAACTAATGAGACCTATGTATTATGACTGAACTGAGTTCTTACGACCTAGACTAACATACATCAACAAGAATTACAGACAATAACATGCATTAATTCACAAGAGCAGCTTGATCCAAACACCCTATAGCAAGGTTGTTTTCTAGATTAGTGTTGCACAATGACAGATTAAACCATGAAACTGATTCCTACACTTGATTATGATGTTATAAAGATCAAATTAACACAAATAACACAGATTTAACAACAATTACCTAGGTAACACAACTAAGCTATTTTGACTGTGAAACTTTAACAATTAACAACTAAAATATCCAACACATAAGCTATCAATATTACACTAGATTATCACTATCTAACACCAACTAAGCATGAAACAAGAAAGATTACACTAAAATAAGAACAGGAATAGTAAATGCTAAAAAATCAAGAAGTAATGCTTACAACTTGAATTTGAGATGAACACACAGAACCAAGGACTGAGAACCAAACTTATATGCTTTCCACAAAGCTCTAAACCAAAAGCATTCCAGTATAGCTTTGCTCCAGCTTTCTTCTACACAGTGACTTCTATTTTTTTTATTTTTTTTTCTATATTTTTGGTATTTTCCTAAATTATTGATTATTGCTGGTTGAGAGTTTCTACAAGCTTGCAATAGCTTACTGAGAGCTAAGTAGTGTTTGTTAGGGTCCTCTAATCAACAAGTATCAACAGAATTAAAAGACTTGAAATGAAAATTTGGTACGAATCAAAGATAAATTGAAACTGAAAGATAGATTGTTATAGATTAAACAAAGCTGTTGAATACACTTTAGCAAAGTTAAACAACACTTAGGAAACAGAAATTGAGAGTTACACTAATGGTGACAACTATTTTACTTATGCTATGTGATCATAAACTAGATTACAAATTATGATAGCTCTCTTCTTCTTCTTTCTTCTGTATTTATCACCCTTTTGCATCCCACATGTCCAAAGATCTTTTCCCACTATTAATCCTAGCCTTCCATTCAGTCAAACTCATCTTGACCATTTAAACATAATTTGGCGCCAAAATGCTCCACGTGGATAGAAGCAGTTACAGAGTAATTAAAGCTTCTTGGAAGTGTTAGGAAGTGTAATGGGCAAGTTTGGTGAAGTTTAGACCACGTTGGGGTGGTTTTGCTCAATACTGTGGACTGGTTTGTGAACAGTGGTGGTTTTTGGGTGGGAATTGCATTTATTGTGGCAGGTTAGAGTGGAAAGGGGTGATGGAGAGTGGGTAGGATTAGGGGTGAGCTGGAAGGGTGAGGGTGCAAGTGGTGGTGTTACAGGTGGGGGTGTGAGGTGGAAGACGAAGAGGAAACGGGGGTGTTTGTTTTATTTATTTTACAAAGCGGTGGGAGTGGGCTGGTATAATTTTGGGCCCAAGTTTGTAACTGGATTGGACTGGATCTGGAGTTTGTTTGTATGGATTTGGTTTATGGGTTTTATTAATAACAAGGGTCCGTTTGGTTATATAGAAATTACAAGGACCAAATTTGTCATTTCTGCATTCATTAGGGACCTGATATGTAATTTTCCCAAACTTCAAATAAGGACTAAACCTACAATTAACCATTAGTACAAGGACCACAAGTATAAATTTCATTATTTTAAACCTTAGGGACCAAATCTGCCAATTTAGAAACTCCAGGGACCAAACTTGTTATTTCTCAAAACTTTTCTCATAAGGACCAATTATGTCAATCATGAATAGTACAAGGTTTATTTTGATTAATTTCCAATTTTAAAACCCCAAGGACCATTTTTGACAGTTTTGCAAAGTTGAGGGACCAAAGTTGTAAATTTGTGATTTTAAACTTCAAAGGATAATTTCTTGCAACTTGTGAATCCCAAGGACCTAAAATGACATTTGTACAAGTTTTGATTGACCAGGGACTAGTTTTGCCAATTTATCAAAGTTCAGGGACTGAAACTGTAAATTATGTATGTTTTGCATGTTTTTCATCAGTTTTCATCCCTTTTGCACTTTAACACCTAAAAACACAATTTGATAATATTTCCTGTATTATGAGGCAAATCTGTATGTTTTCATATGTTTTATAGCTTAATTGTGACAGAAATGATGAGTATTTAGACACTCATCAATAAACTATCAAAGGGGTCTTTTAAAAGGGTTGTAACGTTAGGTGTAGGGATATGAAATACACGGTTTTGTTGGATATAGTCAGTCTTTACTGGTGGCGAGTTAACAATCTTGGTTAATTACATGTACAATATGGCGTTGCTAAGCCAAGACTAGACTCGACTTAAGCTAATAAATGAAAAATAACAAAAACATAAAATGAACATAGAATAAAAAGGGATGGTAGTCCGTATGTTTTTTCTCTTTTTTTTTTCTTTTTCTATTTTTTTCTTTTCTTTTTCTTGATTTTTTTTTTTTTTTTTTTTTTTTTTTTTTTTTTTTTTTTTGTGCATACACTCTTACCCTACCATCCAAAATAATACATCATAGGGAATAAACGTTCCCCTTACACTTGAATTTTTTTACATACTTTACAATAAACTAATCTAATGACTCGAATTAAGATAATCAAAACACTTGGAGCACTTTTAAGATTAACGCACATATGGGGGTAATATATGATGTTCTTCCCCATTACTCCATAACATAAGTACTTTACCCATGAGTCCCAATCGTCCCAAAACAATATGTACAAGGATATGACTCGACTTAGCAACCATGTAATCAATTAGATAATTAACTTAGGGTTTAACAAATAACAATAATGCACTAAAGATGAGTGCATACACGGAAGGCTAAGGCGATTTGGTTGTACATTTAAGTGGGGTGTAACAAATTCTTCCTTTAAATAAAATGCTTAAAGTTAGAAACGAAAAGATAGGCTCGGAGGGGTGTACTAGAGGTTTCGTGTACTAAAAATGAGTACAACGTTAAGGGTGTGGGAAAAATTAGTTGACTTAACTAGCTAAGTAATATGACTTAAATGGTTAAGTAATTATGATACGGGTTTAACACAAGGGTGATCCTAATGCCTCTTATCATTTAGTAAATCCTACTACACGAATGTAGTCTCACTAGCAGTCTCGGGATGCATCACTAACGCAAGTTCTAGAATCTAAATGCTACTGGTACACTCATAAGCACTAATAGTAAATGTTTTTCCTATCAAATCTAAAGGCGAACCTCACATATTTGGGTGGAAAATTTTTCTGAAAGTACGGTTATGTGCTAGTCATACAATCTCCTATCCATGAGACGTTTGCTATGGCTAAAGTTTCACTCCTAAATGTTGTAAAAAATTTTAAATTTGGCACTAAAATTGCACTAACAAGTATTTCTCATAGTTTTATTACACATCTATTATCAAACAAACAAACTCAAGCGAAAGTGTATTTGTAAGGTATCATCATTTTACCCTCCCCTTACACTTAAGATGAACATTGTCCCCAATGTTCAAGTAAAGAATGTAAAAGTGAAAAAGTAAAAAGAATGAAATCAAATACTCCCCTGATTCGCTCGGTATGGATAATAAAGTGGCCAGGTTAGATCTTCTTCCAAGAAAATGAACAATCAAAGCTTCCCTTCCAGAATAATAAATCATCTTCTTGTCATACATAACCTGTAAATCCTGAGAAAACAGACAAAGCAACCTCACATAAAATCGGCGGCAATCTACATAAGTTACTAAATCCTAGAAAACAAAATAAGATATAATGCTTGTGGAATGAAGTTTGCAGATTTCCTGGAGATTATAAAACTTAATAATTCAACAAAAACTTTAAAACTCCGTTAGAAAAACAAAAATGGTAAAATTTCCAGATTTTTACACGTGACGCCGTCAACAGCAAGCTCATGACGCCGTCAGAAGTGACCTGCAGAAATTCTTGTGTTAAGTTTCCGGAAAATTTCTGGAAAAACTTGGTCCTACTTCCTGGAAAATCCTGCAAAACTTCATTATGACTCGATACAAGCATTTGACTCTAACAATTACTAATATACATGTTCATTTAATATTGTTGTGGATCATGCTCAATTTCGTTCTTATAAACAAATTTGGGTCTCCCCTTACACTTAACTTTTGCAAAATACCTTTATATGTAATTAAGACGAAGTTAAGAACAAAATAAAGCATTTTCACAATTTAGTTTTGAAACATGATCTACCAACGATAAAAATGAAGCATGCATACGGAAGCATATAACAAACAAACAAAATAAAAATCACACAAAACATGGGTTGCCTCCCAAGAAGCGCTTGTTTTTGTTCGAGTCACGAGCCTGACTCTACCCTTATTTAACGAAAATAGGGGAGGTTTTCCCTACACTTAGGATTAAGTGCGGGTGGAAGTAGCGATACACACCCTTAGGGTGGAAATATGCCACGTGAGGAAAAAGTGGTGGATGGATTATATGCTCAAAGAGGTGTGCTCCTATTGTCATAACCTTACCTAATTCAATCGGGTTAATGGGTGGATTAAGATTTTCTCCTAGAAAGGGATCATTTTCAATCAACTTCAATAGATTACTAGTTGGGGACCCATCTTGTACTAATAAACCCGGTTTAAACCCATAATGTTTCTTGTGATCAATCATAAATGGGTGATGTAAGCATGTAAGGTCATTTTCCACTCCTATATTGGCTTCTTCTCTACAAGGCTTAGAGTCTACTACCTTTGTCCTAAGACTACCCGGACTATATGGTTTGATGGGTGGATCGGAACCTATTTCAATTCCTAAATTTTCATCCAAGGATGGAAGATTAGGTAACGGTTTTGGTTGAGGCTTCGATTCATCAAAACTAGGAACTTCCCTAGAACTAAGAGTAAGGTTATCATTATAAGTATTCAAACCTATATCCTCTAGTTGTGTTTGGTTCAAAGGTTCTACCTCAATTGGGATTCCTATAGTCTCTTCTACTTCTTCCGGGTAAGTCACGGGTGGTATGTGTGCCTCAAATGATGGTAGGACTTGTGGGGTACTTTGTGGGCTCATGTTATTTACTTCATCATTCCTTGTGTCAAAATCACCTATATCCTCAACATGTGTTTTATTATAATCTAACCCTAACATTTTCCCAAGTATCTCAAGTGCTTCTCTAGGCATCTCAACTTCTATATCTGAATCATAAGGATCATCCTCAATATTCTGACTGCTATATACAAATTGCCCAAAAGATTCATCATCTGTTTCTTGAGATTCATCATCATCGATCATAAAACCTAGGTCTTTTTTTATCAATGTGATCATGTTCGGCTAAATCCTCCATCACATCAAGGTCACCTATGTGTTCATCCTGTATTGTGATGAAATCAAACCACTCTGTATGCCCAGTTATCTCATCTATACGTTTATCCCCAAACAATCTTCTTGCTTGTTCCCTTAAACTTGCTATCAATTGATCCGTAACAACGTTTGTTGGGTTGTCCATTTTTTTGGCAAGTTTGGCACAATTCTCTATGGTTTCCCATGCTTCATCAGCACTTAATCCCCAAAGGTCCCCATCTGCGGCATGGTCAATGTCCATTTTGGTATAGTTGTCGACACGATGGTAAAATATTTCAATTTGGGACCACAGATCGAAATTATGATAAGGGACTTTTCGGAGTAAATATTTAAAACGAGCCCATGCATCATAGATAGGTTCATCCTCATGTTGTTTAAACATCAAGATGTCATTTGGAGTTGGTGAATTACGTGGTTGGTAGTATGGTGGATTCCCGTTCTCCATAATGGCTAATGGAATAGTCAATGGAAAGGTTTTTACAATCAAAGACACAAAGAAAAGATAGACTAAAGAAGACCTATAAATAAAAATAAAATCTTACTAGAAAGGAATCTAGCAAGTAGACCTAATAAAAAGAGATTCTAACCTAGACAATAACTATTTCCCGGGCTGCGGCGCCAAAAACTTGATACGTGGGAATCGCACCAGGCTTTACCTCTCAAGGGATCTTGAGAAGCTTACAACCCCCACCAGGCAGTGTACCTGATCGTTGTAGTAAAGTATAGTGACAAGTACCGGGGGATTGATCGTTCAGCTAGGAATAGTGTCGCTAGGATTAGAAAACCTAAATACTAGTTCTAGAGATGAGAGATGATTCTTTTTGTATTTTTATATTTTTTAGAAAGCAAATTAAAATCTCGGGTTTTAAGGATATGGGGCGGAATTAGTTTCTAGTCAACTAACCCAATACTAAGATGCAATCAAAATAAAATACTAAAATGAAAATAAACTATATTAAACTAAGGTTGTGAGCAATAAGTGGGAGAAATGTGTTTACTTAGATTTCACTACTCCCTAGATATCTTTTACACGTTAATTACTTGTTATAATTGCGTGGATGACGGATTGTATTCCTTAATACCATTCATGGGGTGGCGTACTTACTTCCCCAATCCTATGAGTGCCTACTTCATTCCTATGTCGAGCCTGCAAGAAGCTCCTAACATGGGATCATTAGAATTTACTCATGCATTAAATACAACCAATAAAACCTAGTACACATCGGTTCATGTTTCCTAAGACGTTCAAGCATGTTACCATTTGGAGATCTGCCTGTTTTCTTAAGCCTAACATTGAAATCATTCATCCAATACAACCATAAACAAGTAATCAACACATAATCAACATCTAGGTTTCATTAGATCTAAGCAAACACAAGATAAATCTAGCCTAGCATGGTGGAATCAAGACAAGCACAAGATATAGACAACCAACACATAGACATATTGATTGAATTAAGTAAAGACTTATCTCAATAACACATGTAAGGATTCAAGGGTTGAAAACCCTTGAAAAGCTGTAAAATTTGTATATGGTTCGGCCTTAGGGTTTCTCCAAACTTGTTCCTTTTTAATGAATGAAAATTAGAAAACTATATATAGATATTAGAGGCTGACGGCGTCAAGAACAAACGGGTGACGCCGTCATCTCGCCGCCAAAATAATCCTTGGACTGCCTTGATCTACATCTGACGCCGTCATGTTGTCCATTTTTGCAGGCCGTCACACTTTTAACTCTTGACACTCTACTTGTGACGCTTTCATTTCTGTACTTGGTCGTCATGATATTTACTCTTGACGCCGTCAGGAAAGTACTCTTGACGCCGTCACACACTGTTTCCAGCATGGAAAATTAAGTCTTTGGCGTTTTCTTCACTTTTATGCTCCAAAAACGTCCGAATTGCTTCCTTTTCCAAATTCCACTCCCAAAGTACCTAAAATCACAAAAGGAACGATTTAGGGCAATATTTGATCAAATAAATTCAATTTCGGGCTTAAATGACCCCCTAAAAACGGATCATTTTTCGCCTCATCAGATTTCGTCTTTAGTCATGTGTACTAGTTGTGCTTACTAGAAGCATAGTTGCATTATATATTAAGAGAATAAGAATACTTTAAACTTTAAATTGTTTTGAAGTTTGATTATCATAAATTGGTGGTTAAGGATGTCACACATTTTATGAAAAATTATATGACATTATCAAAATAGTTGAGTATGCATATACAAGAACTTCAATAGTTGAATTCTTGAAATAAGTATTCTTAAAATTCCAATAGATCAAAGTCGGATGATTTATGTCTTGTCAACAAGTATGAATGTCATTAATTGAGACATAATTCATCAACAAGAGTTATCATGAATTGATCTATTTAGTATTTGGATAAGAGATGTTAAACAATTATTATAATAAATTTAAATACATGGTATGTTTAATTTATAATATATTGTATCCTATATTTGTATGTTTAATCCATGAATAAATGTTATTTAAATTGTCCGTTGTCGGTTAATAATATGAGAATATTATTAAATCAAGAGAAATCTGAAGGTTGGTATAATATACTTAAAGTATATTGATACGTAGTCATGCCATTTCATATGATATTCAATGATACCGAATATAGGACCTATCCCAACTACATGATGTTACTTTATGTATTTTGTTATTAAGTAAATCATGAGAAGTTATCCTCAGACTTGAGATGCAAGATAAGTGTCATGAATGTAGTACATTTTTGTGGAACAACTTAACACTATACGTAACTGGTAGTCATAAGGGTTGTTTTCGAAAATGTTACAAAGTTTATGGGTTTTGCTTGTAGTCAAGATAGAATTTGTTCATTCAAATTTATTTTTGGAGTTTAATACTGCTGGACCTCTTGTAGGGTTGGTAAGATGTATGTGTGGCCGCACCCAAGATCTTCCCTGAATATGTTCAGAAGATTTGGTAATCTTGCTCAATCACAAACAACGAGAAACATAATGGTTAATTAAGGAATGACTTTAATCCATATCCTTATTAACGTGGTATTAGAAACAAAAAGATAATAATAATGAGAAATCATTAAAAGGTTTTTCCAGGAGCCTTACTCGAGATCGAACTAGAGGCATCAGCGTGTTGTAAGACGCTAACCGATGTGATCACACTATTAAGATATGTCCAAGTGGGAGCTGTTAGTTTATGAACATAAATTAATAGTGGTGTGTTAGGATCGAACTCGAGATCACGAGATTGCACACTTTACGTATGAAGAGTAAATGAATAATTATTTATAAATACAAACCCAAGATTCATTGTTTCTCATCTCTTGTACACATAGTTCTTGGTGTTTTTCTCTCCTTCTTTTCTTGTCTCTATAATCGATCCATCAAACCCTTTTACAAAGGGATTCGATCAAATCGTTTTGTATTTTAATTACTTGCATAATCTTTTACTTGAATTAGTACATGTGTACAAGAACGTGATATAACCACACTATTGGTTATATCTTGGATTGAATAACAAAAATGTAAGGGGTTATTCTTACAATCCACATAAACCCTAATTAGGGTTCATAAGTTGAAGATTGCTTTTAATTGATTCTTGTTCGGGCTAGAATCACAAATGTATGTTTACTATTTATTATTGATTAATTAATTACATGTTATATGATCTTTTTATAACGCTTCCGCATATACTTACTTGATGTTATTGGTTTATTTATATGCATGTCATGATATTATAATTCCAACAACTAGTGTGTTCGACAATCTTTAAGGTTATTACACACGTATTATTCTATGCATGATGTGACTCTTCGGTCGAACAACCATGGGATTTGATGCAGTTACGCATGTTTGATCGGCAACGACCGAATAACACAAATTAAAGCAACGCTAGTAGATAGAAAACAGAAATGAAATCAGGACCAAATATGACCTGGTGCACAAAAAATTTTGAACCGTAATATAATTGAAACAAATTTTGATAGACATGGTGCATTTAAGATACATTTAGGAAAAATCGATTTTTTATTTTATTTTATTTTATTTTCCAAAAATTAACTCTACATAGAAAAAATTCATGAGGTTGTCGGGAACCCGCGGAACCCTTTCCGCCCATGCTAGAAAACAGAATCTGGTGTGTTTGATATATGAAGGTAAGGTGAGTTACTCGCACGAGTCGCACCCCACTACAAACACTATTACAAAATAGTAACATATTCACACTTATTAAAACATGACTACATACTTTAAAATGTGAAGAATAAAAAAGTTCACACTAGTATGCGTGTAAACCAATTGGGTGTAGACAATATTTTTACACTTATAAGTGTGAAGATTTGTGAATGTTTTTCACACTTTTAAGTGTGATGGTTATAAAACAAATTATCACTTTTAAGTTGATCCTTTTGATTTTGAAATAATTTTTCATATTTTTAAGTGTGATAATTTTGATTTTAAAACAAATTTTCACACTTTTTAATGTGAGATTGAAATTCTTCACACTTTTTAAGTGTGAGGATTTTGAAACGATAATTCACACTCTTAAGTGCAAATATCTTTTTAAAAAAGTTCACATTTTATAAAATGTGAAGAAAAAGCGTGTAGAAATAACAAATTTGTTGGATTGAAAACAACCAACCACCTTAATTAGTTTCAAGCGAATAACCATTGCATGAAGTTTAACGTGATATGAGTAAAAGGTGAAACAATGAATTCACAACTTTCAAATATCAACAAACACTTTCTTTCACTTTAAAAACTAACAGATTTTGATTTTTTACGACGCCGGCTTGTTATCAAAAAATTTTCTTGGGCTTTCAGATGGGAAAATATTAGCTACAATTGCTTTGTAACCAACTCTTTACATTTGTGCTATAAATTGCGGATCCCTGAGTCATTTTATGTGTTTATGACTTTTTTTTTGGGCCCCTAAACATTTTTTTGTGTATTGTGGTAAAGAATTGTTGCCAATTGACTACAAAAATTATACCCAAACTATCCCCTCTTCGTATATATACAAATGAGATGATTTGTGTCGACTAAATACATGGGGAAAATGTTAGGTTCAATGACTCTTACAAATTTATTGATTATTAAATGTTATAAGCATTAAAGCATGCACATCAGTTTCCTGGGACCCCAGGACAACAATGTGAGACATATCTCTAAGACTATCCAAAAAACTTTGTTCCAATTCAGAACAAGTTGAGAACATGCTCTCTGGTCTCAACTTGACACACAGATCATGTGAACATGTCCTTTAAAGAATTTATGGATGTACTCTTGAGATTCAAGGATCTTGAAAAAGCAAATTACGATGTTCAAAAAAATATAAAAAGCAAATCACAACTTATACTATACAGGCAGCAGTTTCGAAGTCCTAAAATCACTGTCCCCCTACCATACGGTATAGTGTTTCAACAAATTTCCTAAATAATAACTCGATATTATGTATAAACACGTATCGAGTACTTTCCAAATTACAAGTATCGAGTACTTTCCAGTGGAAATTATTCAGAACATAATAAAGTTTGGCCCCCATTTATAAACTTCCAAGCTTAGCCTCTAAAAATGAAATTCAGGCTAAGAAGAGCAAAAGAAAAGGATATTGTTTACCATACATCTAATGCAGTATGCAGAACTAAAAGAAATGCGAACTCCATATATGTAAACATTATAAATCAAAAAGAGATACTTTTATACCTTGAATATAATTTGTTCATTGCCAAAGTCTAGGTATAGTGACTTCTCATGCAATGCTTTTTTGTTTGGTAAATTGCTAATAAAGAAAGTAAACTTCATAAATAAATAAATATTCAGCTACTATCAAGTATCACTACCTATTTCTCCTCAGAGTTGAATCTATTCCATGCTGCCTGTTGACATACACAAAAATAACACAGGATAAGTATACAATTGGAAAATGTCGTGAACGAGGGAGTGATCAGGAATGATCACATACATCAAAAGGATCAATTGCATACCTTCAAAAGATCAAAAACCTTTTCACATATATACTTTTGTTGAATGCTTGCTCCTCGTTGTTGCAGTTTGTCAGGATGAACGCAAAGGGTAGCTTTTCTGTAAGCTTTCTTTACAGCGGCACTGCTTGAGATATCTGTCATTGTAGTCGGTTGCCAACCACTTTCGGGTCCAAGAATCTACAAGTTCAAGAATTTAGTTAGAAATCGGAAAGAATCTTGATACCGCACATGATACTTAAAAGTTTGGGGTAAATCAAATTGAACAACTAATATATCCTAGATTGCATAACAGGGAACCAATTCACCAACTTGGGTAAAATATCCAATTCATGTAACCAACTTTTTTTATCATAAAAAACCATCAATCTCATATCTTTAGGTAATCTTCTTAGTTAACCGTTTTGCGAGTTCAACATGAGAGCCACATAAATAAATAAAAAAGGCTCAACATGCTTAAAGTTACCAAGCGCCAAGTATTACATTATCATTTTGACCCGTTAACAGGGTGCCAAGCCAGATTACCTTCAAATAATTTTTTTTGGAACTTTGATAGTATTTTGTAGCATAAAACAGTTGGTTGCCTAAACTTTAGGAACTCTTTGGTTACTTTTTTTTTCTTTTTTTCTTCTACAATTAGCTATTCCTAGTGTAGTACTGTTTTGGTGCCGAATCTCACAAAGGAGCCTAATATATCAAGATAATTAGCGCCATGGACACCTATTTTGGCTTATCACTCCACAATATTCATTACTGAAATACTTTCTATTAAGAGATATTCAAGCGTAATTATCATACGAACATGATTTAAGGAGGAAGTTGTGCATACATGTTGAAGCGTTGAAAGTAACATACGCAAGTTCTTTTCTTTCCCATTTGACCACCTTTTGATATCAGCGTCAAGATTTTCTGCCAACCGCTGAAATAAAAAATGGATACAAAATCGTTAGAGACAATAATGAAAGTATAAAAACCGATAATAAATTCTGTTTTACTAAGGATCGTTACATTTCTCTCAGCTTGTTCCTTCGCTGCAAGTAGATCTCGCTTCTCTTTTTCTGCAAGCGCTTTTGCCTAAAAAGAAAACACCAAATTAATTAGTTATCTAGCATGTTTATAAACCAGTTATTTCATTGAGAAAACGCAACACATACAGCTCGTTCCATGATCCTGGTTTGCTTTTCTAACTTTGCTTTAGCTCTCAAAGCGGATTCAGAACTGTTTAAATCCTGCAAGAACAACAATATAAACAACAATAGCAATAAGATTATTTTGCATTAAAACCAATATACTTTTGCTTTTGTACATCTACTGGTAGATGGTTGTGTCCTTTTTGAGTCATTTTCAAACCGCTAATCCTAACATTGCTATATAAATCTAACATTCGTGATAACATTATCTTTTTTTGACAGCTGGTTTCAGGGATTTTTAGTCACAAAATGATCCAATCAGGACACTAAAACATCTTTTGACAACTCAGATATACAGAAGAGTATTATGACAAAAACGGGACAGATGAAAATGTAATAACTTTGATAGCAAGAATATACTACTTACAGCAGCAGTCTTCTGAGACACTGCCTTTTCTAAAGCTCGTTGTCGAGCCTCTAAAGTGGCTCTTTCAACTGCAGCACGTTCTGCTCTACGCTTCGACCGTTCAGAACTTCGCTCAGATGATGATTGAGTCCCAGCAGAAGCTTTTGTGGCCTTTTCTAAGGCATCAGCCATCATTCTTTGTCTAACTTCCTCAGTAGCTTTCTCAACAGCAGCACGTTCACGTTCAGCTCTTTCACGGGCCTCAGCAAAAGCCCGCTCACGAGCTTCACGAACTGCTCTTTCAACTGCTAATCTGTTCCTCTTGGCAGTCATCTCGTCAATCCTTCTGGAGTAATCTTTTTCACTTTCCTTTATATCATCTTCCTTATCTGTCTCATTTATAGGTTCTTGAGATGCTTTGAATTCGGTACTTCCAATGTCGGGTATTTCATTATGGGGCACTTGGGTATTACTTTCTTCTTCCTCTAACTTCATGCGATGCATAGTGCCTGAAGATGATTCAGATTTTACATCATTATCTTTAATTACATGTTGTCCAAAACCAGTGTCGTCTGAACCTAGATCTGCCAGATCATCAGATTTCACTTCACGTAAATCATCATCATCGGTATCAGAGGCAGATAGATCTGTATCTTCTACTTGATATTCACTCGAAGATCGTGCTACATCATCAACTTCTTGAGTTGTTTCCACATCGTTATCGTTCATATCAACTTTTCTGGAATCATGAACACCATTTATGCTATCAGATTCTTCCACAGCGTTATCATCACCTGATGACTTATCGTCAAATTCCTGATCAGAAGTTTTATCCAAATTTTCATCCATCTTTTCAGCTGTGTGGTTTTCTTCCTGTTCCATCTCACAATCATCATGTTCTGAGACATTATCGAACTTTTCCACACTCTCGTTACTTTTTTCTATGATATCATCACAAGTTTGCTCATTCTCATTTGTTTCCGCCTCACAAACATTATAAAACATCTCACTCGTTTCTACTTCCTTGTGGATTTCAACGTTGTCATCATCTTTAAAATCGTTCTCACTCTCAGACCATTCCGAATCCTCATCAATCCCTTTGTCACTTTCGACATGTTCTCGTTCAAGGACCTCCTCTTGTTTCTCATTTTCCAATAACCCTTGAGATACTTTATGTTCATCTTCCACCTTTTGAGACACACTTGTATCCGATTCATTACTTAATTCCTGGGCGTTACTTAATCTTACCTCTTCCTTAATCTCTGTCGTTTCTCTGACCATATCATCTTCTACTCTTTCAGCAGATTCAAGCTCTTTAACATCACTCTGGTGTTCCAAGATGCAAATGGTCGGTTTAGTTACCTCAATTCTGTCTTGATAATCATTCACAAACATGTCATCAGTTTCATCGTCGTGCACAAAGTCTGAGGGCTCGGTCCTGGATTTTTCTGTGCCAATTGATAGAGAAGACAAAGATGCATTCTCATGGTTTTCAGCTGACTCAAGAGGTCTGGATTCTGTTTGCCCCGTAACTTGTGTGGAACTAGAAACAGTGACATCATCTGTAGGCTTTGAATGTTCTTTAGTTGATTCTAAAATTTTGCCATTTATTTCATCTATAACCTTCTTTGCATCAAAAAGTTTCTTACCATCTATGGAATTAGGTAAAACCTCATCAATTTTACCTTCAACGGAAGAACTGTTTTTGGAAGTTTTCTTTGAAATGCTTTTAAGACCTTTCTTCTTTCTACCAACCGATTCTTTTGCAATCCGTATACTTTCTTGAGCCTTCTCTATGGCTTTTCTCAGAGCTGCTGCAGAAACATAAGCAGCTGAATTTACATCACTATCTTCATCGAAATAAGTACTTGAAAATCCTCCTGGAACACTTTCAGATGTTGTATGATTAGCTAAATGGTCCCGTGAAGCTGAAGGAGATGATACTCTGGCGTGATGTATTTTGAGATCATTGTCAGAAGTTTTAAAATATTTATATTCAGAAGCGGGTTCAACGGGTTGATGTTTGCTTTGTTTCCTGACAACATTTTCTGAGGATCGTTTCTTGGGTGAGGAAGTGGGCTTCTCTGGTTCCATTTTTGGTGAAGGAATGGGTAGGGGTTCGTCAATGAAACAAGTGAATCCAGGAGTATCACGTAACTGTGTGACATGTTTTGTCACGTGTAACCCATCTTGACTTTTTGGGCTGATCTTGTTATATGACATGTTAAACTGCTTCACTTCTTCGGAAGATTGACGAGACCAATTATCTGAATCTTGTGAAGATGAAGTTGTTGATGAAGGCGCTCTAAAGACAACATTAATTGAAGTTGGAACCTAATTAGTATACGTCGATTAAAATTACAGAACAATTCATAAAAGAAAACAGACTACTAAAAATGCAAATACTATTCGAAACTTCCTAAAACAAGAGTCTTGACCTAAGTATTCTAAGATCATCATCATACCATATAAGGAAATAAAAGAGAATGATATAGAACTCGGTCAATTTACATCCAAACAACAAGATTAAAGGAAAATATGTAAATTAAAAATCTTTTCCCCTAAAATCTACTAAATTCTTACCAATCTTCTGTTACATATCAGATCAAATTCTTGTGGTATAGATTTTTCTGTTGTCAAACTTAACGGAATACAACAAGACAAGTTCTCTTTAACTAATTCCAACTTACAAACGACAAAATCCTCAAGTATTAACTTTAGGTTTGGTATATTCCAGATTTTTTTTTCTTTTTTCTTCCTGGCCTGCTGTTACATTCCAAACATACAGGGTGTTTGGGATTGCTTATTAAACATAATTGAGTATTTGACAGATAATCAGCTTTAGCCTTAACGTAATGCACGAGATAGCATTTATGTATGCTTATGCTATAAAAAATGGCAATTCTGCTAATTGGAATATTTACGACTAATTCAATTTTGCTTCTATCCAAACACTAAAAACAAGTATTTTTTTTCCAAAACTGAATAAGCATACAAAAAGTTCAAATAAGCAATCATCAACTATGCCATCATATAGTAACAACCAAAAGTAACATACTTTCACGTATGCCAAAACGGCCGTTCGCATATAATAAACTACAATTAGCATTAATAACATCAAGAACTTAACAACAACAAAACTTTTTAATAAAACGCGTTCTAGATAATAAATTACTAAAATCTAAAAAAGCCAAAACTCACCTAGTAGTTTTGTCGGAAGCAAAAACATCATCCAAATTACAAACAACATCATCATGATCACGAAAACCGCCAAATATCTTGTCATAATCCGGCTTCAAACTCCTTAACTTAGCGCTCAAGCCATCAAATGCGCCTTCTAAACTCGAAACATCAAGCACAGGTATAGAACTACCACTTTTTGAGCTCCCGAATATCTCCTTATAATCTTGCACGTCAACTGTTGCAGCTCCACCTCTCCTACGACCAGAAAACACGCCAGAGTAAGCGTTCTTGCCCGAACAAGAACCCGCATTACCAGAAAGTTTTCTAGAGTGATGGTGACGTGACAATGACTCCATTAGTTATCGCGATATCAAACAGCAGAATCAAATCCAGACGTAGTTTTAAAGCACGTACGTACGCTTTATTAAAGCTAGTTGTGTTTATTCAAAACGCATAATCTATTTTGAAAACGCGAAAAACTAACACGTTTCTAATGTTGGTTTGGACTAGAAGTTTGTTTTTAAGAATGTTTTTTTGTGGTTGTATTACAGCTGCAAAAGACAAGACAAATCAGAGGGAGAAGAAGGACCAGAGGAAGGGGTATAACTGGAAATAGTATTTAATGTTTGATTTAATATGATGTTATAATGATGTTGACTCTCAATGATTACAAAATAATTTATAATAGTATATTTATAAAATAACAAAGTATTTGCATACCAGCATACATATATTTTTCTACTAGAACATGCAACTTGGTTGGTGGAATGTAAATACAGACTTTATATCCCTAGACCATAAATATGTTTGACTATAAAGATACTACTATATGTGTTTTAATTAAAGTTTAAAGATATTGTCACAATTTAAAGTTGTAATTAATTATTGTTTATCTTTTGGCTATAGAATACGATTTTGGTTATTTAGAAATCATTTAATTAGTTTTGGTTTATTGATTGCAACAAATATATTGCAAAAGAGGTAAGAATTATTTATGTGTTTAATTTTATTTGGAAGATATTTAGTTATATGATTAATGATTTGTTATACAATGTCCCAAACAATAGTAAAATGCATTTATTATAGTAATTTTATACATATTTAAAGTAGTTATTCATTTAATGCATAATAAATAAATATATAAACTACCTTAAAGGGAAGGGAATCAGTTAGAAAAAAAATTAAAATGAGAAAATAAGAATGATTTCTAGTCATATATTTCAAATATAAGATATAATTTTAAGGTGAGATGCATAACTTTTTGTAGATGCATCTGAAATGTGTGATTGTGATTTATTCTCAACAATCTTATTTTAATTTTTCTTCTTATTTGATCTTAACCCCTACCTTAAATATTTGTAATTTTTAATTAATGGGATTTGTTAAACAAGAACCTACTAGTATTGTTTAAGCATTTCATGTTTAAAAAATTAGTATTTGATGATTTCTATGCATTCTATATTTAACATCACATATCATTTTTAATTAAGGTAGTTTTTTTTATAATTATGTTAGCAAAAGCCTTATTATATTCGGCATAAAAGATATTACAAAACACAATAAATTATATAATGTACAAATCCGTTTAAAATATTGAATAAAGTACTTTCCTTTCATAATATTAAACTTTTTTCTTGGAAAAAGGAAAAGAGATAGAAGGTGTAATATGATTTTTGGATATTATCATTTTAATATTGTATATTTTTAGACGTGTAATTTGCCAAGTTGAGGTCGGTGTACTATCACTTTGTTTGATAAAGATTAGTAGTTCAATAATATATAGCACGTGAACTAATTACAAATATTTATCAAGCATGTAAAATGCAAAATCTAAACTAGTGATTTAGCACTCTTTTCATTTTTATTTCATTTTATATATATATTTTTTTATAAAGAAAATTTATACTTCAAAAAAATTCAATGAGTTTACTCTTTAGTTAAACAAATCAAACTCAAATCAAGGTGCGTGGTATATAAATTGACCCTGCTAAAGAGGAGGTCCATGTTGTAGGCTACAATTTTTTTTTTCTTTTTTTCTTTTTTTCATTTTGAATTTGTTTCAATATTTTGAATCGTGAATCAACTTCTCACATTACAAGTTTAATAATTCCGCGTGTTATTACAACTTCTCACATTACAAACCCTAGCTTTCACTATATTCGAAGACAATTCTACAAATCAACTGATATACAAAAATAAATATTAAAGGTGTTTCGCCTAGTTTGTACGTCGACTAAGAGTTATGAACTCAAATTTTGTTATAGATTTTTGTGAAATATCATTGTACTCTCGTAAAGCAACGATAACGGATAAGATTCTTTTGCTTGTAGCAATTATTTTTAATTTTGATAATTTGGAGAGGTACAGAGTGAGTGTGTGGTCCAAAAAAAAATTAAAATAAATTTTGATGTGTTTGTACATTAGAAATGCAGGACTTTTCAAAGACATTTAAAAAAAAAAAAAAAAAAAAACTCTTTGTGCTAAATGTTTTTGAATATCTTTCTGTTATAAATAAATGCTTGTGCGAGAGTTTAAATCTTCAACTCATTCCACCGAACAGAGGGCAACCCAAGATTTATAACGATCATGTGCAAAAGAGCAAATTGTAAGGTAATGTTGAAATAATATAGATGAATTAAAAAGTTATATCGGCGTTATAAAATGAATTTTCAACAAAATTCACGTTTAGAATAATTCACCGGATTCCATGAAACACGGAAGTTTCCTTAAGTCCGCCCGTGGCAATCTGGCATCAAAGACTTAAGTAGTTGAGTATCTAAAGTAAGTGCTAAAACATGTTATTCTTTTAATGGAAAAAGTTTGAGCTATGATTTTAGAATGAAAATGGTTTCCCTCTCCTCTCATTTAAAGATGTTCTTAAATAATAGAATGATGGTTAGAAAGTTTTATTTATAAAAATGGGTTTGGAATGGTTTATTTCGTTTGGGAATATGCATTTTTCATAATAAAAGGGTTATAAAAAAATAAATAGTGATATAGTAATAGGTAAATGCAAAATTCCTATAGTGAAAAAATAATAAAAAAAACAAATAAATAATACAGCTTCCAAAAAACTGGACCGTACAAAGAATAAAAAGGTCGGATTACGCGTTTAGCGGTTGTTGGGGGAACATTAACGTTTCCTGGAAGAGGGGCTGAATCGGTATTATATATATATTCTAAAAGGCATTTGGGGGTTGTGAGTGTGATGCACTGTTCATGCTACAGTGCAGAACAGTGCAGCACAGTGTACCACTTTTTTTTTCGTTTGCTACAGTGCAAAACAGTAATTTTTATTTTTTTTATTATTATTTTTTTTTTATTTTTTTTTAAAAGAGATGCACCGCCCTCTAATTAAATTTTCGTTTTAGACCATGAGGTTATGGATCTATTGCAAAGTTAGTCCGGCCGTTAATATTGTACAGAAGAAGACCCTCATATTAACTTTTAATTTCAAAGTTAGTCCGTAAATACTAACTTTGCAACATACCGACAATCTCAGGCCGTAAAAAAAATACTATTTTCAGAAACACTTTACGAAAATAGTACTTACGGTTATCAACCTTTTGCATATTTAGTCCTTAATAACAAATTTTTTTTTATACAACCGTTTAATTTCGAGTTTAGATTAAACAAAACATTCCCGCAGCAACGCGCGGGTAAACCCACTCGTTTATGGGAAAAGTCGGAAATATTCTGACAATCATACTTTCATTTTAACCCCTTATTAATTAGGGGTTGACAACACATCCCTCATTTCAAATCTCTTCACTCACTTACACCCAATCCCCTTATGCCACATGGCCTACATCACTCTCCCACTTTCTTCTTCACTCACTCACTTTTTGTTGGCATCAGACCCTTCATCCTTCATTCACTTTTTTTTTTTTTTTTTTTTTTTTTTTTTTTTTTTTTTTTAAATTCTATTAAAATTTCATTAAAAACATCGAGACTACTATCGTTAGACCACTCGAACGGCTCATCTAAAAATAATGTCGAACCAATTTTTTTATGCTCCATATACTTGCGGTTGGATCGGATTTTTTTTTAGATCGGTGGGTTTTTTTTATTTTATTATTTATTATTATTTTCTTTGGATCGGTTTTTTTTTTTTTTTTTTTTTTTTTTTTTTTTTTTTTGATGTTGTGTGTGTTTACTTTTGTTGGCCACTAATATATGCACAAAAAAAAAAAAAAAAAAAAATAGCCGTTTAAAGGCCAACATTCACTTTTTAATTGCTTCCAACGTTCCAATTTCAAAACTTTTCATGCGGTAAGAGAGCACCGGCGGCGGTGTTCCCGCAGGGGAAGCCTGCCGTGCCGTGCCTCCCCGCATGCACTGTCAACCCCTTAATATGTCTAGTTAAATTTTAGGACATTCATCTTCGAAAAACTTACGTTATGCCCCTTATGCAATCTGAACTACTTTAGTGACTAACAAACAAACTTTTAGAGCAAATCTCTTTGGGGTGTTTTGTATCTCTTGGTTTTATAATTATGGTTTTTAACTTTCTGAGTGATTAATCCATGTGGTTATGCCCCTTATGCAATCTGAATTACCTTAGTGACTATACACACTGCAAAATTACAAAAACACAAAATAACTAATTTCAATCATGGGGACTTGTTTTATAATTTTTTTTTCAGCTGCTAGTTAATGCAGCGTTGCCACGGTAACGATTGGGTAACACAATTTAGACACCCGGTATCATAACTTCACATTAAAGCTCGAATTCAGCTTGCCACATAGGCCATAACGCAACCCGTGCGTTATGGTACCAAGGGCTCTTAGGTCTAGATAACTCTAGAGTGATCACGACAACCTTCTCAAAAAGTGAAGAGATTTATTCGAGTGAGTTTGTTCGGCGTTGCCACGGTAACGATTGGGTAACACAATTTAGACACCCGGTATCATAACTTCACATTAAAGCTCGAATTCAGCTTGCCACATAGGCCATAACGCAACCCGTGCGTTATGGTACCAAGGGCTCTTAGGTCTAGATAACTCTAGAGTGATCACGACAACCTTCTCAAAAAGTGAAGAGATTTATTCGATTTGAGTTTGTGCGACGGTACCATGAAAAGAGTGCTAATCGAACAAACTCACTCGAATAAATCTCTTCACTTTTTGAGAAGGTTGTCGTGATCACTCTAGAGTTATCTAGACCTAAGAGCCCTTGGTACCATAACGCAAGGGGTGCGTTATGGCCTACGTGGCAAGCTGAATTCAAGCATTAATGTGAATTTATGATACCGGGTGTCCAAATTGCATTGCGTTATGACGTTACCCCAAGCGTTACTGTGGCAACACTGGGTTAACTAACGATTGCGATATTTCCTCAAAACACAAATTTTTAATGAATAAATACAATGCTTTTAAAGCACATGTTGAGGAAATATGAAATTGCCCCTATATATTAAAACAAACAAAAGTAAAAATCCCAACCGTTAAACCTAACGATTGCGATATCACTAGAATATTCACCTGCTAGGCATCATAGATACGAGGTTTAAACCGCTCACGTCCCCGACACATGAGGTTCAAATCTTTTTAAACATAGTAACAATCTCTTTTTGTTTTAAAGCATTAGGTGTTATAACACTGATAACAACAAAAATTAGTGTCACCCCAACATTACTACTTTTAAAAGCACAAGATGTAATCATTCAGGGTTAACTTTCACACAGTGTCACGTTAGCGTCACATTAGTTTTAACTTTTTAATCTTAACTAAAAAAAACACACTTATCATAACTCAACCTTAGCTCAACTATTTACAAATTCAACCCCTAAACTAAAACTAATACTTCATTTAATAAACCACATAACATTAAATAATAAATATTAAACATTACAATACGCATTTAAATAAAATTTAAAAAAAAAGTTACGATGAAAAAAAAAACTACAAAACATACAAAATTTAAAAATATACGAATTACAAATACTTATTCATCGTCTTCGAAATATTGTTGTTGTTGTTGTTGTTGTTGTTGTTGTTGTTGTTGTCGTCGTCGTTGTCGTTGAAGATGTTTTTGCCAAAGATGCTCCATAAGGTCTAGTTGGAGTCGAGTATATGTTTCTCTGTCGAGTATTTCTTTTTCCTTTCGACGATGGACATCACATCTGTCGACCCACCTTTCTTGCCTCATACGTGGTGACGGATCCACCCACATTTCGCCATACTTACGTAGTGCAAACTTTTGATCTTTTAAAATCATGTTATGCAAAATAATGCAAAAATACATGATTCTACGTATCTTGGTAACTTCCATTTGACGTGCTGGTTGTTGTATTATACCCCAACGTCCTTGAAGCATACCAAAAGCACGTTCGGCATCCTTTCGTGCACTTTCTTGTTTCCTTTTGAAATAACCATGTTTATCGTCAGTTGTTGCCGAGAATGATTTGACAAAAGTTGCCCACTCTGGATATTGGATTAGCTCCTAGATAGATCTTTGAGCCTTAGGAATCGATAGAATACTAATGTAATCAAAAGCAAACTATATAGAGAATCTCTATTAAACTTATGTTCACGCGGAATATAAACACAAGAGTAAAAAAGACAAATAACTAAAATACTTTGATCCTCTATGGATCTATATTAATCACTATAGATTGTTTCTAATGTCGTACATAATTCATAGCCGTGAGTTTCTTTTATACTACAAGAAACCCTAAATAGCTCATTATAAGAAAACGTGTAAAGAAAACTATCAAAGATATGCAATATCTTGTCCTAATATAACTCATGCATATCCTTCTAACAAATTCTAATACTACAGAATCACTATATCCGCAGAAATACTTCATCAGCAGGAACCATTCTATCAGCAGGAACCACTAAAGGTACCAGCAGGAACTTGTCAGCAGAAACATATCAGTAGAAACCAATATTTCTTTAATAATTCCTAACAATCCTCCCCTAAACTTGAATTTGACATGGTTAACTTCAAGTTTCTAGATAGATCTTTAACTTTCAGAGCATGAGGATTGATACTTTAACTTCGACAACAAAATTAGGTAACCAACAACAAGTCAAACAAACTCAAATCGAATAAATCTCTTCACTTTTTGAGAAGGTTGTCGTGATCACTCTAGAGTTATCTAGACCTAAGAGCCCTTGGTACCATAACGCAAGGGGTGCGTTATGGCCTATGTGGCAAGCTGAATTCAAGCATTAATGTGAATTTATGATACCGGGTGTCCAAATTGCATTGCGTTATGACGTTACCCCAAGCGTTACTGTGGCAACACTGGGTTAACTAACGATTGCGATATTTCCTCAAAACACAAATTTTTAATGAATAAATACAATGCTTTTAAAGCACATGTTGAGGAAATATGAAATTGCCCCTATATATTAAAACAAACAAAAGTAAAAATCCCAACCGTTAAACCTAACGATTGCGATATCACTAGAATATTCACCTGCTAGGCATCATAGATACGAGGTTTAAACCGCTCACGTCCCCGACACATGAGGTTCAAATCTTTTTAAACATAGTAACAATCTCTTTTTGTTTTAAAGCATTAGGTGTTATAACACTGATAACAACAAAAATTAGTGTCACCCCAACATTACTACTTTTAAAAGCACAAGATGTAATCATTCAGGGTTAACTTTCACACAGTGTCACGTTAGCGTCACATTAGTTTTAACTTTTTAATCTTAACTAAAAAAAACACCACTTATCATAACTCAACCTTAGCTCAACTATTTACAAATTCAACCCCTAAACTAAAACTAATACTTCATTTAATAAACCACATAACATTAAATAATAAATATTAAACATTACAATACGCATTTAAATAAAATTTTAAAAAAAAAGTTACGATGAAAAAAAAAACTACAAAACATACAAAATTTAAAAATATACGAATTACAAATACTTATTCATCGTCTTCGAAATATTGTTGTTGTTGTTGTTGTTGTTGTTGTTGTTGTTGTTGTTGTTGTTGTTGTCGTCGTCGTTGTCGTTGAAGATGTTTTTGCCAAAGATGCTCCATAAGGTCTAGTTGGAGTCGAGTATATGTTTCTCTGTCGAGTATTTCTTTTTCCTTTCGACGATGGACATCACATCTGTCGACCCACCTTTCTTGCCTCATACGTGGTGACGGATCCACCCACATTTCGCCATACTTACGTAGTGCAAACTTTTGATCTTTTAAAATCATGTTATGCAAAATAATGCAAAAATACATGATTCTACGTATCTTGGTAACTTCCATTTGACGTGCTGGTTGTTGTATTATACCCCAACGTCCTTGAAGCATACCAAAAGCACGTTCGGCATCCTTTCGTGCACTTTCTTGTTTCCTTTTGAAATAACCATGTTTATCGTCAGTTGTTGCCGAGAATGATTTGACAAAAGTTGCCCACTCTGGATATTGGATTAGCTCCTAGATAGATCTTTGAGCCTTAGGAATCGATAGAATACTAATGTAATCAAAAGCAAACTATATAGAGAATCTCTATTAAACTTATGTTCACGCGGAATATAAACACAAGAGTAAAAAAGACAAATAACTAAAATACTTTGATCCTCTATGGATCTATATTAATCACTATAGATTGTTTCTAATGTCGTACATAATTCATAGCCGTGAGTTTCTTTTATACTACAAGAAACCCTAAATAGCTCATTATAAGAAAACGTGTAAAGAAAACTATCAAAGATATGCAATATCTTGTCCTAATATAACTCATGCATATCCTTCTAACAAATTCTAATACTACAGAATCACTATATCCGCAGAAATACTTCATCAGCAGGAACCATTCTATCAGCAGGAACCACTAAAGGTACCAGCAGGAACTTGTCAGCAGAAACATATCAGTAGAAACCAATATTTCTTTAATAATTCCTAACAATCCTCCCCTAAACTTGAATTTGACATGGTTAACTTCAAGTTTCTAGATAGATCTTTAACTTTCAGAGCATGAGGATTGATACTTTAACTTCGACAACAAAATTAGGTAACCAACAACAACTTCTATATGTCAACAGCAACAAGTAACCATCTTTGAAGACCAAGATTCCAGCAGCAATTCCTATGAATCAGCAGCAACTGGAACCAGCAGCAACAAGAATAGATTTGATAAGCCTTTACCAAGTAGCTATTCACTCTTGGGCTAGCTAGTCCTTTGGTGGAATTATGGCATCACACTGGTGAACTAGTAACCAGTTCAACACTTAGAACTTGAATCAATGGTGTGTTGAATAACCCTAATGATTTTTGGCAAACCATCACAGCCATAAACGGATTTGATGTCTTTACCTGTAGCCGTTTTCTCAGGACTAGTCAATTCTTAGGTTCCCAGAAAGGGCCTTAATCCATGGTGAATTGAAAACCATTTGCACTCTCAGCACATGAAGCATGGGTGAGTGAAAAACCCTATAGTTTTGAGCAAACTATTACAGCTATCAACGGAATTGAGATGTCTTTACCAAAAACCGTTTGCTTTTGGACTAGCCAACTCTTTGATGGAATACATTCAAAATCTTGGTGAGTTGATTACCAAAATATGGTTTTCCACTACCTTTACTACAAGCCATATACATGTGGGCTAGTCAACTCTTCACTTAAAGAGATATGGTGAGTTGAAAACCATACAATTTTTGGTAAATTGTCAACCAAAAACGGATTTGATGATCACACCAGAGCCGTACCCTCATGGTGAGTCAACTCTTTCTTGTCTTAATGACATGGTGAGTTGATTACCATCAGTATGAATGAATCAACACTCAAATTCTGTAAACAATGGTTCTCAAACACACAAGTTAGTAGACAAAAATAATACATTTTTTTTATAACTAAAATAAATAAGAAAGAAAAATATACAATAACAAAATGACAAATTACCAGATGTTATATTTAACAGACCTAGCTTGTCTTTCAAGAAGATTCTTCCTGATGAGTTGAATCAACAGTTCTGCATCAGTCATATCATTGCCCACAACATCCTTAGGTATTGTCAACTTGACCGCAAGCATCTGTTGCATAACCCTGATGGAAAGCGGATATGGTACATCTGACCACATAGACAGAACCTTGCCATAATGTGTCTCCACCACATGAACATTAGACAGAGGGAAGAATTTTCAACTAACAACAGTCCAAGTGTACTGTCCATCCCAAGCTCTAAAACCTTTCCCAACATAATAAGTAGAGTCAAACAACACATGGAGATCACCAAGCAGCAACAAATCAACACCTTCAGGTTTATGTGATTGAAAATAGTTTGTCACCCAGCCATACAAATTGATAAGATCCTGTCTATCCACTAGATGCAGAATCTCACTCAGAAAGGTGAAATGCTTATAAGATCCATCTCTTCTGTGAATAGTGTTCAATTGTCCCATTATAGTGGTGGTCAATTCCCATTCAGTTAAAGCATGCCACATAACAGGTACTGCATCAGCAGAATCATCATCATCATCAATCTTGATGAAGTCACTGTCCTCAGCTGGCACATCAAGATGTCTAAAAGGTCTCTTCCTTGCTATGCTCTTCTTTCTCTTACCAAGAGTAGAAGAAGGAGAAGAAACATTAGAGGTATTCACATCAGAACCATGAACTTCTTGTTGTACGCCAGAGGTACCAGCAGGTGTAGAGGATGAACCATCAATAGGAATGACTTGAGGATTAGTAGAAATGGGTTTGCTAACATCAGTAGGAACAGATTGTGCATTCACAGCAGGAATAGATGATCCATGTGAGATCTCCATATGTGTAGATTCCTGAGTTGTTGTAGCTTGAGTTGCAGGAATCTCTTCAGCAGGAATAGATAACTCAGGAGGTGGAACCTCGTAAGAAGTAGATGTACCTTGTGAAGTAGAGGAAGGATCATCAGCAGAAGTAGATCCATGCTTTGAAGTAGCAGAAACATATGTTGGTGCTTCAGTAGAATCCACAACAGGGTGTGAAGCAACCATATCAGCAGCATCCTTAGAATTTTCAAAAGTATCTGCAGACTTTAATCTTTTTGCAACAGATTCTTCCAAAAGACTTCCAGGCCTCTTCAAAGGCTCATTAACCTAAATCCCAGCTTTCCTAAGATTGGAATAAATCCTCTGATACTGTGTAATGAGTTCAGCATCTGAGAAACCTTTCACATGACCCATAGTCCAACCTCTCCCATATACAGCAAACCTCATATTTTTGATAAAGTTCCTCATGTAATCTCTCATTTATGCTTGAGTCAATGGCTTATCTCTCTTCTCTTTTTATTTTCTCTCAGCTTCAGCTTTCTTCCTTTGATTACCCAATTCAACCATCTGTTTAACATAGTCATCCCCATCAAAAGCATCTCCTAAAATAGACTGTGCTAAAGATGTATTGGTGGAGACTTGAGAGACAATGTTGTCCCATTGAGCAGCAGTGAATTTTGAGGATTCCTCATCAAGCTCTCTCTACCTTTCAGGAGGTAAGGTGGATGCAACTGAGGGATTGAGCCTGTGAAAATCTGCATCCAATTTTGCTTGCATTTTTACTGCCAATTCTGCATCAGCCTGTTCATCTGCCAACTTTTTGAAAAGCCTTGCTTGTTCAGCCTTTACATGATCAGAATCAAGATCTTCTTCAACCATGGGTGCTTTGCCCTTATAAGCATAAACTTTTGGAATAGGTTGATTAGCAGGAACATTATCAGAAGGAACATCAATATGAACACCATCAGTGGAAATTCCATGAGATGGAACTCCAACAGCAGGAACCTATGTAGTAGGAAAAGCAGTAGGAACCTCTGTAGAAGGATGATCAGCAGAAACATCTTTCATGGTGTCATCTGCAGTAAATGGAGAAACATCAGGAGGAGTGAGAGTACTAGTAGCATCAAGCCCAGAACTACCTGCTGATCCCTCTGACTTTCTTCTGATCCCCTGTAAGTGTCTCCTTCTGGCATAAGACAACTGAGCATCATCAGGTTCTTCAGCTGCATCATGTGGATTCATGTTAACAACAGCATCAGCTATACTTTCACTTTCCAAAGAAGCTTTAGCCAGCAGGTGAAGACCATCCAAATCAATATCATCCTTGGCTCCATCCTGTTCTTCATCAGAATCAATCACCACACCCTTTCTTTTTCTAGCCTGTAACTTGTCCTCCAGCTTCCTAACCCTTGTCACCAATTTGAGAACAACATTACCAAGAGTTTGCTTGGTATCCTTGAGATCTTTATCCAATTTATCAATCTTGCTCAAACACCTGTTCACTAAATCAGTCATAGAGGTGAGAGTATTAGGATCCTCAGCTCCACCAACATGAGTACATGTGGTACCAGGAGCATCATTGGTCCTGAATGGAGAATCATGAAAACCTTCACCTATGTTTGCATCATCATCAAAAGAAGGTCTAAAAGGACTAGGTGTGGGTAGTCTTGTATACTGTGGTGAGTCAAGGATTTGGTCAACAAAAGTAGCCTCTGACTCAACATGTTTTTCTACATGTACATCTGGAGACTTAATGGTCTCAACAAAATCATTAACTTGCTCATCAGGAGCAACAAATCCAGGTGATGGTGGTGTGGGAGGTCTTGGTGAAAGAGGCCTAGGAGATGGTGGTGGCAAGTCATCAGTAGCAACTGACGCACTTACATTAGGAGCATCTGAGGGGCCAACATCAGCAGTAACTAGTGCATCTGCACCAACAGCATTACCCTTACCAACATCCTCATTGCCAGATGGCAACATAGCAGGTAATAAAGGTGTATGCTCCCCAGCAAAATTGGTTTTCATAGTAGCAAACAATTTGGCATTCAACTTTGCAATAGGTCTATGTGTTTTGTCATTAGTCTCAATACCTACTATAATCTGGAGGAACCTAGGATACATTAGAAATTTGTATTTGGTATCCTTAACATTTTTAAGCATTTCCTCAAATATATACTTAGAAAAATTATAAGTTCTACCCTGTGATAAACAGATAATACCATAGGCAAGAGAGCTTGAGAATTGATCCCAGCCCCCTGACTTGGGACTAATACATTGGAGTAGAGTATGTACCAAAAACCTCCATTTAGGGCAAAACCTGTTTTTGTACCAAATTTTCTTCCTATCAGCTCATCATTTGAGGCACACACACCGCCCGTGACTTACCCGGAAGTAGAAGAAACTTTAGGAATTCCGATGGAGGTCGAACCCTTCTACCAAGCACCACTAGAGGATATAGGTTTGAATACTTGTAGTGATAACCTTACTCTTAGTTCTAGAGAATTTCCTAGTGTTGATGAACCGGAACCTCAATCTTTACATAACTTTCCATCCTTAGATTTACATCTAGGAGACAAAGGAGGAACCGACCCACCCATCAACCAATATTATCCGGGTAGTTTTAGGATGAAGAAAGCCATTCACTCACCCCCTTCACTTCACGTGGCATATTTCCACTATAAGGGTGTGTATCGCTATTTTTACCCGCACTTAACCCTAAGTGTAGGGAAAACCTCCCCTATTTCTGTTAAATAAGGGTAGAGTCAGGCTCGTGACTCGAACAAAAACAAGCGCTTCTGGGAGGCAACCCATGTTTTTAATTGTTTGATATTTTTATTTTATTTGTTTGTTTGTGTCATATATGCTTAATCATAATTAATAAATTTTCATGTTTCGAATAATTTGTGAAAATGCTTTATTTTGTTTTTAACCTCGTCTTAATTGCATATAAAGGTATTTTACAAAAATATAAGTGTAGGAAAGTTTATATTTTGTTAAAATGAATGAAATTCGAACATGAAAAATTCACAATTCATGATTAGCGTATATTCTATCTTGTTTGTGTGTCAATACTTGTGGATATGTTGTATGAGTTCCTATTTGTAATTCATTCCACAAATATCCTATCCTTTAATTGTGTTGTTTTTATTTCTAAGTATGGAATTACATCTAGTTACGATTTTTCTTTGTTTGGTTTGATGCTTTGGTTTTTGTGGTTGTTTTCTTAGTTGATTGCATGTTATATGGGACAAGAAGATGATTTATATTTCAGGAGTGAAGCTTATACCGTGTTATCACATCGTCCATACCGAGCGAATCAGGGGAGTATTAGTTTCTTTCATTCTAATTTATTTTTATGTTTACATCTTTTATTTAGAACATTGGGGACAATGTTCGATTTAAGTGTAGGGAGGGTAAATTAGGATACCTTAGAAACTATTACTTCACTTGATTTTTGTTTTATTTAATAGTGAATAAGTAATAAAACTAAGAGAAATACTTGTTAGGGTAATTTTGGCACCAAATTTAAATTTTTTTGCAACATATAGGAATGAAACTTTAGTCTTAATAAGCGTCTCATGGATAGGAGTTATATGACTAGCACAAAAAACCATACCACTCAAAAATTTGCACCCCAAATATGTGAGGTTCGCCCCTAGATTTGTTAGGAAAAGCATTCATTATTAGTGCTTGCGAGCGTACCGGTAGTATTTAGATTCTAGAACTTGCGTTAGTGATGCATCCCGAGACCGCTAGTGAGACTACGTTCGTGTAGTGAGGATTTACTATATGATAAGAGGCATTAGGATAACCCTTGTTTTAAGCCTGTATTATAATTACATTGACTTCATTGGTCAAGTAATTTTCCCACACCTTTGCGATGTACTCATTTTTAGTACATGATACCCCTAGTGCAACTCTCAGAGCCTATCTTTTTCGTTTCTAACTTTAAGCATCCTACTTAAAGGAACAATTTGTTTACAATCCACCCCCAAATGTACACCCAAATCGCCTTAGCCTACCTTGTATGCACTCATCTTTAGTGCATTATTGTTATTTGTTTAAACCCTTAGTTAGTTGTCTAATTGATTACATGGTTGCTAAGTCGAGTCATATCTTGTACATATTGTTTTTGGACGATTGAGACTCATGGGTAAAAGTACTAAGTGTTATGGAGTAATGGGGAAGAACATCATTTATTACCCCCATATATGCGTCAATGTTTTAAAGTACTCCAAGTGTTTCGATTATCTTGATTCGAGTCTTTATTTTTAATTATGTAAAAGTCCAAGTGTAAGGGGAGGAACCGAGCCGCCTTAATGTACTATTTTGGATGGTAGGACAAGAGCGTATGAAAAAAAATCGAAAAATTGAAAAAAAAATGAAAGAAAAGATAGAAAAAAAAAAAAGAAAAGTATAAAAAACATACGGACTATCATCCCGTTTCTTTTATTTTTATGTTGGTTATAGTTAGCTTAAGTTGAGTCGAATCTTGGCTTAGCAACGCCTCATTGTATATGTAATTAACTAAGACAATTGACTTGCCACCAGTAAAATATCCCTTTATCCAACAAACCGTGTTTTTCCTTATCCCTACACCTATCGTTATAACCCTTTGAAAGACCTCTTTGATAGTTTATCCTAGGTGCTTACGCCAAAGTGGTGGAGGCATGATCCTTTCCCAAGCCTATGGTGATCTATTTGCTATGACAGGTTGTGAGAGATATTTCTTCCATTTCCATTTGTGATATATACACTTATAACACCCGAGTGATGAGAGTATCCAAACACTATATGTGAGGTGCTAGTATATAATTTCCGTGCTTGTTTTGATTAGGGTGGATCGATCATTTGTTGTAATTACTTTTATATTAATATTAAATGACCCCTAACTTGTATTTTAATTGGTATAAAAGCTCATTTTCTTAAGGACAAGCAAATCCAAAGTGTAAGGGTATTTGATAAGGATTTATTTGATACATTTTAGGGGTCATTTAAGCCCTAATTCATGAATTTCTGGTCAAATATTGCCTCAAATCGTTTCTTTTCTTATTTTAGGTACTTGGGACGTAATTTCTAGATTATGAAGCATTTTAGGTACTTGAGACGTATCTTCGATTTGGTGAAAACGGCGAGCTGACTCCGTCAATTGTTAGGGCTGACACTGTCAGCCTTGGCCGACAGAAAGTTTGCCTATAAATACAACATTATAACTTCACTTTTTGTAAGCCACAAACCCTAAGTCCGATTTTAGGGTTAGGGTAGGTGTTTTTCCAGCCACTTAGAGGGTTTCAATCACTCCATAAACATCTTGTATCGGTTTGTTGATTCTATCTTAATTATGTCTTCTATTATTATTGTTGCTTATAAGATAAACTTTAAGTCACAAACATGATACACAAGGTGGTATGGTTCGTTGGTTTTAGAGAGAGAGACAAGAGAAAATGGGAGCCTTTAGAGAGAGAAAGAAAAGATGAAATGTTAGATTGCTTGAAAGGTCCAACCCTCTTCCTTGGTGGGAGAAGGGTATTTATAGTTACAAATAAAACGCCCACACCCGGGCTATAGATCAGGCATACAGTAGGTAAAGACCCGTCCTTCCTCCATGATGTTACTTAATCTAAACTAATACAAACTAAATATTAAACTAACTACGAGCTATCTTAATGCTATTACATCATTTGGGTGACCGAGTCTTCCATAGGAATATTTGTATTCCTAACAATCTCCCCCTAAGCGAGGTCACCTTAGAAATTAAGTTCTTGTTCTTCAAGCATTCTTGTGTATTTGTAGCTCATAGTTTCTGATTTTTCACTTTTGGCTCACTTTGTACATCAAGCAATAATCAGGTGATCAATGTTCCTTTGGAATGTGTGATCTTTGAGCATTCTTGGAGATCATCAGCAACCGTAAATCTCCAAGCTCATCCTTAGTCGTATCGCCTTCATGTGATGAAGTGACTTTAGGACCGTCATGCTCACACTCTTCTGGTTTCAGAGACTTTTCATCATAGTAGCAAAAGCGTTGTTGTTAGTCTCTAGACATTTATGATCTTCAATCAGAATGAGTTGTTAGTGTGAGCATGAGGTATGGAATGACACGATTCAGCTGGAATTAGGTATCACCATCTCCATCTTTATATGTTCCTGAAACTAAGACAATTAGAAATAAATATCGAGAACGAATATGGCTTTGTCATTCGTTCTGCGAGGACAGACTACCCTCCGGTTCGGTGAGAACCGTGATGAGTGTGTAAATACTCATCATTTTATACCAATCTGAACTGCCAAAACATCCAAAAACACTCAATATTGTATCAAAATAGTAAAAATATCCCAGAAATGTGTTTTATATGTTTCAAATGCAAAATAATCAAAAACAGATGAAAAACGCACAAAGTTTGCATAATTGGCAGTTTCAGTCCCTCAAGTTTCATAAATTGGCAAAACTAGTCCCTGAAGGTTTAAAATTAATAAAAAGTCAAATTTAATCCATGGGAAGTCAAACATGTTCACAAATAGTCCCTGGATAAAAGTTTACACAAACTGGCAATTTTTACCCCTCAAAATCCAAAATGGCATAAAAGGTCCCTGAACTTTCAGATTTTGGCAGATTTGGTCCCTGGTGGGATATTTTTGAAATAAAAATCATTTTTGACCTTGGGAAGTTAAAATATTCACAAATAGTCCCTTGGTGTGAAAATTGGGAAAGTTACAAGATTGGTCCCTGAAGTTTGGTGAATTGACAGAATTGGTCCCTGCAAGCTCAAAAATTGGAAAAAGTCAAAACATGTCCTCATACTATTCATCTTTGACCAATTCAACCCTTATGATGACTTTGGGAAAATACCATAACAGACCCCTCAACTTTCAAACAATTACACTTTTGGTCCTTGTGTTTTTAAGTTACATATACAAACGGACCCTTAGTAATATTATTACCCAACAACCAAATCCAATACCCATTACCTGATCCAGTCCACTCCAAAATCCTAAGCCCAAAATAATATACGGCCCACTCCCTCACCCTTATTACTCCACCAGGTTTGACCCCAGTCAAACCCACCTTCCCTACCTTTCCCACTACAGCCAATACCACCTCCCATCATCCCTGGTATTCACCCCCACTTGCCACCACTTTCCACCATCACATCCCACCTCCCTTATCCCTCCAAGTACACACCCCAAGGCCACATTTAATGCCCTTCTGACAATATCTCAGAGCAAATGGCCAAATACCATTTTGGCGCCAAATTTCACCAACGGCCAAGATCAAATATTTATCATCCAATGGTGCTGGGAAATGCTCTGTGGGACCCACAAGATACAATTGGAGGCTATAAATTGAGGAAGAAGCTGAAGTGGAAGAGTATTAATGTAGTTATAGTTTTAGTTAAATCGTAGGTAGTATGTTATCCTTTTTTAATTGTAATTTTCAATTTTAAGCTATTGTAATCAGTTTACCAAGTGTATTTGTAGGACCTTAGATATATCAACTTTAATACCAATATAAGCACTAGATGAAGTAAAGATGGTGACTTGGTATAGTATGTGTGGCGTTAACTTGTATGAAATAGAGATAAGAGATGAAGAGAACTTTTATTAAAAACACACACAATACACACACAAGCACACACCTCAAATGAGCTTTGAGGTGTTTATATAGTACAAGAGTTAGGATGCCCTAAAGGCTTTCCATGGGCTTGGTCTTGGGCTTGGCTTTCTTTTATCTATAAAGGCTTATGAAACATAACTAATAGCATATTAGCTTACCAAGACCAAGGCCCATTGACTAAACTATTACTAATCTTAACAAACGACAGAAAGTTACAATATGAGAATGACCATCACTTCTATATATATATAAATATTTTAATGCTAACAATCTCCCCCTAAGGGGTGGTCATTCGAATGATGCTCCACGTGAGTGGGTCTTCCGTGTTCTTTGTCTTTAACTTTGTGTGTCGTTGTATAATAGTCTTTAGTCTTTGTTCCTTCATGCTTTGTGATCTTTGATAACTGATTTTTCATCGTTCTTTGTTCCTTTGTGATGTGGAGTTATCTGCATTTCGTCACTTCTGCGTCTGTGGTGGTTGTTTGCCATTCCAACATGCTCATACATCTTTGGACTTTGATATTCATATGCACGTAGTTCCATTTCTTTCACTTTGATCTTTAGTCTTTAAACTTTGTAGATTCTTCTTTTTGGCGTAGAATCTGTCTTTGAACTTTGTGTTGTATAGATCTTTGAGGGAGCTTTCTTTAACTTCCAGATGTATGTATGAGCATGTGGAATCTGTCGCCATTGAGATGAAGTGTCCCTGCATATAAACAGTTAGCAATAAAACATCCGGTACTTACAGATAAAAATTAGAGATCGTCAACAGCATAGTGTGAAGACTCCTTCTAACCCTTACCAAGGCCGTTCCCATGTCAGATACTCTCGAGAGAGCTTACGAGACCTACTAAGTAGCTCAATGACTGGGTGAGTCGCTGGGGATCACTCCACGACTGTAGACCGTTTGAAACCACCGCGAACACTAAGCGTAACCCATAAAGAATTACCGAAGTGACCTGCTGTCAGGGCTGCTTGATGTTGACCCTGGCAGGAATTTCCATTCAATCACTGAGAATCACAAAAGTGAATCCTCTCATAAATGTTCTGGCAGATTGCTAAGATCTGCGTAGGACTCTAAAGTTTACATCTGGCGTCCTTAATGATGAACAACCAGTGTATAAATATCATGTGTTCCTATGAGATCTTTTGATGAATCTCGGGGCTCTAGACTCGATAAGTGCACATTTGGTTTCCTATGCGGAGATTAGGGAGAGGTCTCCTGCTTCAATATCAACCATCTCTAAGAGACAGGTCGATAGATTACACCGGTTCCCCGTGAGAATGAAACAAGCTCTTTTAAGAGAACTTGAGTGGTTAAGAAGGTTTAGTGCAGTGCGTCACTGGGTCCATGACGTCTTTGTCTTCAATACCGGTGTCACCTTAGTAACAACCAGTAGCATATGAATTGTACCCGGTGTCTGCCCTAAGGTTGAACATTTGGAGGGCTATTTCTTTTCACCCTTTTTCATAACTTTTCTTTTTAATTCTTCAACCCCTTCTTTCCCCTTTCTCATTTTTCTCCTTTTTTCAATCATACCTAAGGACTTCTAATTCTAATCTATTGGAATTGTCCTTGGGTAGATCCCTCCGGCTCTGGCGGATCATAGGACGGTTTTACCTAACCTTAGTCACCTTATAACTCCATGACTATCCTATCATTGCCATGAAACCATTTTATTGAAAATCTCTCAAAGTGTTTATGATAATAAAACACATTTTGTTGACACTTCGAGAGTTTTGCATTTCTTTTTGAAGGACTCCCCCTTCACATGTGCTCATGAATATTTAAGAAATTTGCACATGCGTGAGGAGTTTGCACTTTTTGAATTGATCCACTTTCAGTGAACATGACCGATTCGAGACACGCTTACATCACTAGTTAGACTAGCTTGAAATTATTACCCGTCCTGATCAAGTCCAAAGAAAGTTTCTCGAAACGGTACATTTCTACTAAGACAAATCCTTTTCGAGACACGCTTACGTGGCTAGTTAAAGAGTTCCATTGTCAGCTTTTAGGTGACAACTAGCTCTAGTAACTAACTTGATGTTATTACCCGTCGAGGATAAGTCTTTTCGATTAATAACTTTTGTTGTTTCGTCAATTCTTGGGTCATTTCTGAGTCGAGCTCTTTTGAGATTCAGCCACAATCTTTACACATTTTGATCACATTTTAATCATGTCTTCTCCCCCTCAAAAATAGCATATCGTGATATTTTTGATATCAACTGAGTAAAAAAAAAAAGCTTTTTGGAGAGAAAGACAGATTTTGCATGAATTTGGAACATTTTTCTTTTTGTACTCCCCCTTAATGATAGCATATTTAAAATTAATTAAGGGTTTTGAGGGAGTTATCTTGAGCGCTAATTTTGAGAGATTTTGAGAAATCTTTTGAACAATCTTGAAAAAGTGCTCAAGAATTTTGTTTTGAAAACGAGTTTATGCTTGAAATCTTTTTCGTTTGTTTAGACTCGAACTTTTTGAAAAAGAGTTCATCATTGAACGTACGAGTCCTTGATTTGAAATAATCAGAAGTCATTGTTCGGGTCCGGGTTTCGTACAGATGTATACGAAAGCCATTGTGAAGAAAATTTTGAGAAACGACATGTTTTAGAAAAACATTATAATGAACTCCCGCTCAAGCATCTGTACATATCCGTATCATTGTTGAATGACATTTCTAGAAACGTACAGAATATCGATTTATACGAGAGACATGTCGTGAGAAGAATATTTTTGGATTTTTTGATTTTATATTGTTTTTGTATTTTTTGAAATTTTATATTTTTGTATTTTGTTTTTGTTGGTTTTTCAAATTTTGTATTTTGTTTTTCAAAAATATTTACAGCGAAGCGGTTTTGAAAAGATTTTTCAAGAAGATTCGAGAAGACGTTCTAGCTCCTCAGGAGTTAGGCTTCGCATGCCAATTCGTCGAACTAAATAGTCAAACCTTTCTTTTGGAAGGGCTTTAGTAAATAGATCGGCGAGTTGATAATCAGTCTTAACGAAAAATAATTCAACAGTACCCACTTCCACGTGTTCTTTGATGAAATGGTAGCGGACTTTGATATGCTTCGTCTTAGAGTGATGTACGGGATTGCACGAGATGGCTATGGCACTTTTTGAGTCACAATACATAGGTATTCTGTCAAAAGTAAAGCCATAATCTGTGAGCTGTGTCCGCATCCAAAGAACTTGGGCACAACACGCAGATAGAGACACATACTCGGCTTCGGCGGTTGATAGTGCAGTACAATCTTGTTTCTTTGACGACCAGCTTACAAGCTTTTCACCCAAAAATTGTGCTCCACCTGATGTACTCTTTGCTGTAACTTGATCACCAGCATGGTCTGCATCTGAAAATGCTGTTAGATTAAACTCCGAATCCTTCGGATACCAAAGTCCCAAGTTAATGGTGCTTCGTAGGTACCGAAAGATCCGTTTAACCTCTTTGAGGTGAAGCTCGGTAGGCTTTGCCTGAAACCGTGCTAACAAACAAACAGCAAATTGAATATCGGGTCGACTGGCAGTTAGGTACATGAGAGAACCGATCATGCTCCGATATTTCTTCGGATCGATGGGTTTCCCAAACAAATCAGCACCAATTTTTGGTGAAGTGACCATTGGTGTACCAACAGAATCACAATTTTCCATTCCATGTTTTTTCAAAATCTCTATCGTATATTTAGCTTGATTGATAAAAATACCACGAGGGGATTGATGTATTTGTAAACCAAGAAAGAATTTTAGTTCCCCCGTCATGGACATTTCAAATTTGCTTTTCATGAGATTTTCAAAATGTTTTGAATGGTTAGGATTGGTTAATCCAAAAATGATGTCGTCCACGTAAATTTGAACGATCAAAATGTCATCTTTGAACTTTTTGATAAACAAGGTGTCATCAACCGTTCCTTTTGTGAAATTGTTTTTAAGCAAGAAAGATGATAGTTCGTCATACCACGCTCTTGGAGCTTGTTTTAGACCATAAATTGCTTTCTTAAGCTTGTAGACGTAGTCTGGATGATCTTTGTCGACGAATCCCTCTGGCTGACTCACATACACTTCTTCTTTCAGAGTTCCATTCAAGAAAGCTGTCTTAATGTCCATCTGATAGACCGTGATGTTTTTGTGAGCGGCATAGGCTAAGAAGATCCGGACGGCTTCAAGTCTAGCTACAGGCGCGAATGATTCTTCGAAATCTATCCCTTCTTCTTGTGGATAACCTTTAGCCACGAGACGAGCTTTGTTGCGAATGACAGTCATTTCCTCATCCAGTTTGTTCTTCCACAACCACTTGAGATCAAGAACACGTTTATCAAGTGGTCGTTCAACAAGTTCCCAACTATCATGTAACAGGTATTGAAGAAATTCCTCCTGCATCGCTTCAATCCATGGGTTTTCTGCCATTGCTTCCCGAATGTTCGTAGGTACTTTGGTGCTTATTGAGCAAATGTAAATGCACAATTCGAGATCGGTGGCAAGTTGTCTCCTCGTCTGAACTGGCATTGAAGGATCACCAATAACATGTACTAACGGATGGTCTTTTGTCCATTGAAACGTAGAAGGGTACCTTTGGTTGAACGAGTGTGTGTTAGATGGTTCTTGTAACCTTGAAGAAGATTCAGCAGAGTCTGATGCAAACGGGTTTTCAAATACTTCTTCTTCTTCTTCTAACGTAACATCGTTTGAATTATTTGTTGGTTCTTCTTGAAAATTTGTAGTTTGATTTTGCTCATCAACTCTTTGTAGAACAGATTCAATAACTGGAGTTGCTTGAGTAGATGTTGATGATGTTGAGGTAGTTGGTGCTTCAGCTTCGATTGTAGTAGATACATCTTGTGGTGGTGGTGGTGGTTGATGGTTTTGAGCGGGTGCAGTGGAATGTTGTTGAGATGTATTAGTCGAAGTTCCACCATAATATTCATCAAACATTAACTCGAAGAAGTTTTCCAGTTCTTGTTCTGAAGGTTTATCCGTGTTTGTTGACTGAGCTCCTTGAGGCACGAGTCCTGAACTGATGTGTCCAGAAGTCTGACTGTTTGGTGCGGGTCCTAATCCGTTATGATTAGAAGCCATAGGATTAAGCGCGGGTTCTAGAGCGTATCTCTCAGAAGCCATTTGTGAAATCTCGTCAAACTTCACATTCATCGTCTCCATTATCTTTTTCGTTCTTCTATTATACACCCTGAATGCCCTCGAGTTTTCTGAATATCCAATGAAGATTCCAATATCACCCTTAGCTTTTAACTTCCCTAGATCTTCTCTGTCATTCGTCGGATAGCACAAAGCGCCAAACACGTGAAGGTAAGAGATGTCAGGTTTACGGTTGTTCACTAGCTCATATGGGGTTTTATTGAATCTCGGATGGACTAGGGATCGGTTTTGAGTAAAACAAGCAGTGGATACAGCATCAGCCCATAAGAATAGAGGTGCACTAGAGAAAATTAGCATTGTGCGAGCAGCTTCCACAAGAGTTTGATTTCTTCTTTCAACTACCCCATTCTGCTGTGGAGTTCTAACAACTGATGTTTGATGTGTAATTCCAACATCTTCAATGTAAGTTCTTAACTCCTGGTTAGTAAATTCTGTGCCATTGTCTGTTCTTATAATCCTTACTGGAGCTTGAAGTAGAACTTGAATACGCTTCAGAAAGGTGATGATGATGCCTGGTGCTTCGTCTTTTGATCTCAAAAACTTTACCCATGTATATCTTGAATAATCGTCAACGATAACAAGAATATACTTTTTCCCATTAAAGCTTTCAACTCTCATTGGGCCACATAGGTCCATGTGCAACATATGTAACCTTGCTTCCGAACTAGGTACGGTTTTGGGTTTATATGATGCTCTTTTGCTTTTTCCTTGTTCGCATGATGGACATAGGTGATCCTTGGTGTATTTGAACTTAGGAAGTCCGGTGACGATGTTGTCTTTGGCTAACTTGTTGATGGTGTCGAAATTAAGATGGGATAAACGTCTATATCACAGCCAGGACTTTGTTTCGGTTGCCCTTGTCATAGGACAAATTGGTGATGTAGAAGCCATTTGGTTGATGTCGATAGCATACAAATTTGTACCACGATTACCAGTTAAAAGATCATCACCAACCAAATTTCTTATAAAAACCGTGTTTCTCCTGAATGCAACTTCTAGATCTGCATCACAAAACTGCCCGACTGAAAACAAGTTGTGTCCCAATCCTTCGACGTAGTAAACTCGAGTGATCAAAAAATTCTCAAACTGAAGATCTCCATAACCCTGAATAGCTGCTACATGATCATTTCCAAAGCGTACAGTTCCCATGAATTTCCAGACGAAATTGATCAGCAGCTTTAAATTCCCGGTCATGTGCTTGGAGCAACCCGAGTCGACGATCCAAAGACATATTTCGATAACCTGCCAAGAACAGAAGAGTTTGTATTTGGAAACCGTTTTGAATTTGGTTCCATTGGGTTAGGAGTAAAATCTAAATCACACTCATAGACAGTGGCTACTTGTTTAGCTTGAGCTATTTCTAATTTGCCGTCCTGAAGAGTGAACTCTCTACCCGTTGGTATCCACATACAAAACTTAAGGTAGTTCCTAGGCATTCGACTACTAGTGGTAGACCTAAATCGTGCAACTAGTCGTTCTATAGATCTGGATCTAGCACTAGGTCTTTTTGGAACATGCTTCTGTTCAGGCGTAACATTCACATTCTTAGAAACACATTCATCATGAACATCATTAATTAAACATTTCTTGCATATTAAACAAACTGAGTCATTACATGCATTAGAACCAGTACTTTCGACATTACATTCAGATGAATCATGTTTCTTATTACAAAGCGATAAATTCCTAGGGTGTTCTTCTACTTCTTCAACTTTATTCTTGCTACTACTCGTAGAAACAGGCGAGACTCTATTGTTCCTTGTATTGCTCCTAGGCTTTAGTCTGCTGCTCCTAGAGGTGCATTCTAATCCTGTAGAAGGTAAGGCACACACATTAGGATTTATATTGTTGTCCTTTTTAGCATCACTAGACTCTTTAGAATTATCCTTTTTGCACGCATTTGTCTTAGATGTTGAGGCAAACGCACTAGTGGGACTAATCCTAAAAAGGCCAGGTGCTATCACTTTTGGTGTTTCGACAACCGCTTTTCCTTTATCAACAATCTTATCATTTTCACTTTTCTTGGGCAAGGGTGTTGGAGTGACTGGTTTTGTCAAATTCTTTTTCTCATCGACTTTTGGAGCAAACCTTGAAATTGACATCTTTGGTTTTTGAACCGTGTTTGAAACATTTGGTTTCTCCGAAGTCGACGGTTTTGCAAACTTAGTTTCCTCACCCTTTCCTTTTTGACTTTCAAGCTGAGCCCTCAAAAGATCATTTTGCTCTTTCATATTCTTTAAGGCACGCTCATACGACAATTTGTCATACTTGCATTCTTCCTTTTTTCGATCAAGTTGTTTAAAATATGACACATTTTCTTTTTCAATCTTTATAAGAGCATTTTCATATTTTGAAACAATTGCGAAGGTCTCAGCTCTCAGTCTTTCATCGTCTTGAACAGAATATGTTTGTAAAATGATGGACATAATGTCAGTGATTATAACAGCTTCGAAGAGAGAATCATTCAGGTTTTCCAAAACATTTATGTTTTCACGAGTATCATTAGCTTCGTTTACCAGGGATTTGTGGTCCTTGACAAAGTCGGCCGTTTCTTTTAAGAAAGCTTTTTCAAAATGGATTACCCTCGCACTGATGTTATTCAGTGGGATAGTAATTTCGTTTTCAAAAACGTTTTTCTGCTCAATATGAAAACTGGAATGCCAGTTGTTAATATCGATTGTAATTTTAGAAGCAACAATATTTTGAAGTTCTTGAATTCTCTTTTTAACGTCATCCAAAATTTCTCTAGCCTCACTTGTATTAAAAGTGTTGTTAGAGGAAATTTGTTCCATTTTTGAAAGAGATTTGGAAACAATTACTTTCTTAGAAAACATTTTTGAGAATGGTCGTTTTATGGAAAACACAGATGGTTCTTTTTGTGGAACAAAAGTAATTCCCGAAAGTTTGTTCAATTTGTTGTAATCAATGGGTTTCAAATCCTTTTGTTTCATTTTAGTAATGCTCTCTTCGACATGTTCTATCGTTTGCACAGAATCCCGAACGACGGGAGGATCATGTTTAGTGTAAATCACATTACCATTATACAAAACATTCTGTTCTTGCTGAGCTTTCTTGAGATTACTGGGGGTGTTGTTACCAAGAGCCACTTTATGTTTCGTATGGTAAACCGGATTAGTTTGATTTGAAATCATTTTCATTGTTTGACTTGACTGACCCGATTTAACCACTAATTCTTCTAAATGAGCAATCATGTGTTCTGACTCTACGATTTCGGCCAAAAGTTTGTCTTCTTTCTTTGCAAAGTCCTTTTTCAACTCATCCCTTTCTTTTTCAAGATTGGTATAAGCTGTTTTTTGTTTAGAAAGTTGGTTTTGTAAATCAGAAATTTCCGCGTTTAAAGATTTTATCTTTTTGAAAGAATTAACATCAAGTGTATCAAACTTGAGTTGCAATTGTTTTTCCCTTGAAACGGAATTTTGGTAACCAGTTTCTAATTCACACAATCTTTTGTTATGAAATTCAAAAGCTTTAACGTTTTCTTTGTAACTCTCAAGCTCAGCGGTCAATTTAACATTCGCGGCCTTAACATCGCGATTGACCTTTTTCACTTTTTCGATTTCAATACGACAATTATTCAATAATGATTCAAATAAAGCACGTGTTTCCTCATCATTCTCAGCATGCTGTGAAACGAAGCCTCCATTATGATTCATATTTGGAGTTGCTAAAGGAGTATTGCTACTACTTGGCGTGTCCAGGTATGTATCATAAGTGGGTGCTAGCTTCTCAAAATGTTGTTCCTCATGAGGAGACATATCAAATATATCATTATTGTGACATGTGTTGAAGTTTGATACCTCAGATGGTGCATTGGTGTCATAAACAGGAAGTGTATCAGAATCCGTGTCATACTTAGCTTCCTGAAGATTCGCCATGAATATGCAGTTCGCATCGATATCCTCTCTATCTTCCATGTCATCCATAAGAGCCATAAAATCATTCTCCTCTGCGCTTAACTGAAACCCTGCCTCATTCTTTTGTGCCAACAGTAATGCTTTCTGCAAGTACGCTGTGTCTTTCTTGTTCGGCTTAGTAGGACAGTTCCTTGCCATATGACCTACACCCTGACAGTTGAAACACTTAACCGGATTACCCTGATTCACATTTCCCAAATTCCCAACTACTGGAGCTGCAACATTTCTATTCTGATTACCCATCGCCTGATTACCAACATTCTGACCCCTCTGATTTCCAACAAACTGACCCAACTGATTCCCTGCATACTGACCATGCTGATTTCCTGCATTCTGATTTCCCATGTTGATTCCAGTTGCATATCCTTGCTGATTTCCATAAACTCCAACCATTTGGCCTCCGTTGCCCATATTGAAACTCGGCTGAGCAATCTGCTTATTGCGAGTGTTCGATGAAATCCTTTGGTTGTTGTTTGTTGGTGTAGAATAGCGTCCTTGGAATGCCTTTTACAGAAAAGCAAACGCTTGGGTCAATGCTGCAGTAGCTTCATCATTTTCAGTGAATTCTGGTTCTTGGAATTGTTGGTATTGCTGTTGTGGAATAGCATGTTGTTGTTGCTGTGGGTAGAACTGTTGTTGGTAGACCGGTGTTGGTTGTTGAATGTATGATGGTTGCATGTAGTTGTGAGTGGAAGATGATGATTGTTGTTGTGTGTTCACTGGTAGCGGTGTTGGTGTAGTAGCAATTAATGCGAGAGGATCATGATTCTTTGCCAATCTTTCTTTCCTTACTTCATTAGCCTCAGCTTGGTTTTGCTTCAAAAAGTCATAGAGTTGATCATAATTCACCTTATGTAAATCCTTTGTTTGATTGACAATTGTAACATAACGACCCCATTCTTCTGGAAGGTTATTGATGAATTTGATGTTTGTTGCAATTGTTCGAGGTGTCAACTTGTTTCTGATTAACTCATTCATCAAAGTGCAAAACCTTGTGTAGTAAGATTCAATCTGTTCACCTTTAGTGGATGTAAAGTTCTCCCATTCAGCAAGAAGTTTGTTCTCAACATCCTGTTGTCCAATCTCTGTTCCATGACATATCCTTCTGACTCGTTCCCACATAGCATACGCAGTTTCACAACTGTCGACCGCAGCAAAGATCTCTCGTGGTAATCCAAGTTGGATTAAATGTATTGCCATATCATCAGCGGCGGTCTGCTTCTTGTCTTCCTCTGTGTAATCTGCTTCTGTTTGTTCACGCACAAATGGTTGAGTAGGAGGTGTTGCATTTGGATTACCGTCAATTTGAACTTGTCTTGGCTTGAATGGACCATTTGTAATGGAGTTGATCATTAATTTACCATCAGGCTTTGTTTTGATGTAACGAAGCATGCGGCTTGTCCATGGGAGATATCCACCTTTTTCAAGCATTGGAGGTCGGTTTTCCGCACCGGCTGCATGAATATCTTGCTGAGTTGCCATTGATGAAGTGTAGATTGATAAAGTTGATTTTTGGATCGATTCAACGAAGTAGGAGTTGTGTTTAGTGTAAGTTGATGCAAGTACTGAGTCACCGTAGCACGAAGAGAAGACCTTTGATGAAGTTATGCATAGAATTCTGAAACTTACGCGTAAGATTAAATCTTATGCGTAAGATCTGACTTATGCGTAGAAATGGAACTTACGCGTAGGATTTAACGCGTAGACTTCAACTTACGCGTAGAAAATCAATCTTATGCGTAAGAAGAGGGTTTTGACCAGAGTTACGCGTAGAAAAAGGGTTTTGACCTCAAACTTACGCGTAAACAGTACTTTTTATGCGTAGAAAGGACAGAAAGTACTGTTCACAGCTAAGAAATCGTACTATTCATCCAACTTACGCGTAGGATGACCAGAAAACTTCAAAAATACGATTTTTTCACCCAAAAACTCCTTTTTCACTTGTTTCTAATGAACAAATCTTTCCCAAAACACTTAGAATCACTAAAACTTCAATAAAAACAACAACTTTAACACTAAAACCACGTAAAAATCAAAACTTTTTGAAGAAAAAGTACACAAATGAATGAAAAGTGTAACTTTTTAACAAAAAACTTGATGAAAACACTCCTAAATCATTGTTAGGCGATTGATACCACTTGTATGACCTTAGATATATCAACTTTAATACCAATATAAGCACTAGATGAAGTAAAGATGGTGACTTGGTATAGTATGTGTGGCGTTAGATTAGTAGAAATAGAGTAATAAGATGAAGAGAACTTTTATTAATAAACACACACAATACACACACAAGCACACACCTCAAATGAGCTTTGAGGTGTTTATATAGTACAAGAGTTAGGATGCCCTAAAGGCTTTCCATGGGCTTGGTCTTGGGCTTGGCTTTCTTTTATCTATAAAGGCTTATGAAACATAACTAATAGCATATTAGCTTACCAAGACCAAGGCCCATTGACTAAACTATTACTAATCTTAACAAACGACACAAAGTTACAATATGAGAATGCCCATCAATTCTATATATATATAAATATTTTAATGCTAACAGTATTTTTAACTTCCTTTACTCTTAATTCCAAGCTTCCTTTTATAAAATTAGATTTGGCATTATTTAAGCAAAACTGACAATTTTGTTTAAATCCTGTTAAGTGTTGTTCTTTTTGTGTTCCATTAAGCCTATTTTAGTTCTATATTAAGTTTCTCAAGTGTTTAAAACATAGAAAGCAGTTAGGATTTAAAAATCCAAAATATGAAAAAAAAATCATAAAAAGAAAAGTGGTAGCAGAAAAAGAAGCAAGAATGTGTGGAAAGCATTGGTTTAGAACCTCATGGGAGGTACTAGGTTGGGCTAGATACTGATTCACTCCTGGTTTTGAGCACAAAGCTCAGTGTAAGTTCCAATTTCCATTTTTAGTATAAGTTTTCATAATTTGTTCTAGTTAGTTGTAATGGTTATTAGTTGGTTGTACTTGCTTAATTGAGTTTATTTCATGTTAGTATAATCTCATTTATCAGTTTCCTTGCCTGAATGTATGATTTACTGCATTAATTTTCCTTATCAAGTTTTCAAGGACTGTTTGGATTATGGCAGCCCAGGTTGACTTAGGGTGTTTTAGTTGATGTTTGTTGTTCCATTAGGTCACTTTAGGTTTTATTAGGCTAAGTAATGAATAAAAGTGGTAGGTTTAGTTGACAAAAGTCAATATCACACAACTCCCACCACCATAGTTAACTGTGGTGGTTATTGAATCCCACAAACCTTAGTTTCATCTTATAAATGGTAGATTTACCCTAAATTAAGTTCCTTATAGCTTATTACAACCTAATTAGTTAGTAAGAATCCTCAGAATCTCAAAAAGGTCAAAGTTCATGATTTGCTCAATAAGTCAAAGTGGTCTTTTAGCAGAAAATCCAAAAACTCAAGGAATTTTGTGGAATTTTGTAGTAGGATTTAGGCTTTGGAATTTTTAGGTCTAGTAGTACCCCAGCTCAACTCTTGATTCCCCCCTTGTGTTATTTTTGTGAATTTTTTGGTGGGCCCCACAACCTTCCAAAGAGGGCTGCAGGGCAACCCACTGCCCTATCTCAGCAGATACACCATCCACACCACCACCTTTGGTGGTGGTTTGTGGCCACCACAGTGGGCCCCACACCCTAGAATTTGGTTCTCCCAACCCCCCTCCTACCAGGCTCCCCCCTTTGACCTTTAGGATCCCTGGGACCCACCCTATTTAGCTCTTAGTTTCTGTCCCCTTTTTTAGTTAAGATTTAGAAATCCAAGTGCTTATTTGTACCCATACAGCTTATTTGTGTTCATTGCTTGATATTTCTGGCTTATTTTAGCTTGTTTAACTTATTTGTATCTGTTTTCATCATTGTCGGACCCACACAAGCTCATTTGAGCTCATTTTCCTTTTCAGTCAACTAAAGTCAACTGTCTTAAGTAAAGGGGGTGTTCTCAGCTTATTTTTAAGTTGTAAAAAGTTTGTTTTCACAAAAAGTATTTGTTTTTAGGTATAAATCAAGTTTGTAAAAGAAAAACCAAGAAAAATCAATTTTAAATTAAGTGATAGTTTCTATTTAATGTAATTTAATTTTAATTTTCATTTTTATATTTTTATTAAGTACTTAGCTATTTTATATTTTTATTAATTACCTTATATAGTAAAGTAATTTTAGTAAAATTTTCAGATTTTTATATTACAATTTAGTATTTATCAGATTTAATTCTAGTTTTCTTAATTATTAATTAATATTAAGATTTAAATAGCATATTTAGTTTTTAATAATCAAAACCTAGTTTTTATATTTTTCCTAGCTCTAATATAGTATAATAGACTTTTAGAAAATAAATTTTTAGTTTATACTGTTCATTTTCCATTTTTCTTATTTTAATTATTGAAATTAGACTTAAGTTAATTAAAAGGTAAATAATTAGTGGATTATTCTTAAAACATAATTTTTAGAGTTTTTATAATTTTGTAGAATTCCTGTGATGGTTAAGTAATTTTATAAATTTTATCTTAATTTTCTAAGTTAATTTAATATTAATAGTAATTAAAAGTAGTTTAATTAGTTTAATTAAGTTAAATAGTTTTTAATTAATATAAAACTCATAAAAAGACAAAAATATTTATTTTAATTTTTTATACTTTCTTCAGGTTCTATTTTAAGTTTAGAAATTGTTTTTGCAAATTTTTAGTTTAATTTGTAATACTTATAATTATTAGTTAATTTAAATTAGATTTTAATTAGTTTAATTAATTAAATAGTATTTGAATAATATTTTAATCATTTTCATAATTTCATTTTCATTTTCACTTTTCTGTTAATATTAAGTTTCAAAAAGTTTCAAAAGCACCCCCTGTAGTTTGTTAAATACCAAAATCCCACTTTCTCTGTCTGTTACGTGATCTGAATTGTGAATACGTGCATATATCTGGTATCTGATTTTTGTGAATATCATATCTGTGTACCAATACCAAAATAACAGTAGCAATATCAATTCCACATCATATGGGCTACTGTCCTCAGTGCCACTCTCTCATAAACGATTCCCAAAGCACCATTTCAATCTCGCTGGGACTTTAACGACCCGGGGAAACACTATACTATCACCGGAGTATTGGTCTAGAGAGTTTGACTTTGTTGACCATTTACTTGGTCAATTTAAGTTGACTAGTTTAGACCCAATCAAAATTTGGCGCCGCTGCCAGGGAGGTTGTTGCGTGTTTTATAAAATCGTTTTAAGCTTAGTGGTTTTCAAAACCCTCCCTGTACAAAATTCACACAAATTTGTAAAAAGTTTTTGTAAAAACATAATCATATAAAAAAAACGTTCATTAACACTTCTCCTGAAGTGTTGAAAACACCAAAAAAATTAAAAACAATCAAAAACAAACTGTGAAGTTAAATTACTTCGTTTTCTTTAAGATTACAACCTGAAACAGTTGGTTTAAGGTAAGTTCTGACATTAAATTGCGAACTAAAGAGGAAACCTATTTACTTCCTCCCGCCAACCTGCGAGTAATCTTAAAAGAACGATTTCTGTTAACGAATCAGTTCCAAAAATATTTCCCAAGTTTTCTGCACACACACCCATAAGCCTAAAGCAGTTTTTCAAATTAATAAACAAACCCATAATAAGTTCCCAAACTTAAGATTAAAACTTGCCTTTGTATCCCTGTGAGTGGTGTACCTTTTTCAAAGAAGCCATTCACTTGTGATTATTGGTTTAAGTTCCCTGTGGTTTTGCCTCGAATTTGTTTTGAAAAGTTGTTTTTGGTGCATGTGCACTAAACATGTTTCTCAAAAAGACCAAAAATATTCACCTTTACCCTCTCACCTTTTTGATTCTTCATCCCTTTACCCTCTATCTTTTTTATTCTCACTTCTTCCACTTGTCCCATAATTGATTCTAATGGCATCTCTCGATGACGATTTCTTTGAACAAAGGGCCTATGAGAGCAACATTGAAAAACTTATGGCCTTGTCAAAGATATCGAGATGTCGTGTTGATTATGATGGACCGTCGATTCCTATTCCCTCTCCGATAAGGGAAATGGAACAAGAAACCGGGGTGACAAAGGACCATGTACTTTCCTCTGACTATGGAAGTGCTAAATACGTCCAACCTACGGTTGTCCACAAATCTAAGCTCACAATTGCTCCTAACCTTTCACGATATACTGTTATAAGCAAAAACCAAGAGCTTAGAGCTATGACTGAAAAGAACGACTTGCCTAATCTTCACATTCAAAAACCCGAGACCATAACGGAAGTGGTGGATATTGCTAGCTCTAAGAGCACACCACTTGTCCCACCTCCGGTTTTTGTTCCTTGTGTAGGTTGTGGTGAGCCACTTTTTGGTTTTCCATGTCGTTGGTGTACATGTGTACAATGTGGTAACGATATTCGAGACGGGAGTTGTTTGTTTTGTGGATCGAGTAATTCATTTGCTTATGATCCTAATCAAAACTCATTCAACAACTCCTCAAAATTTTCCAACTACCCATCACATTCATACGAGCAAGAATCATATTATCCTAATCTCAATAATGCTTTGTATCAAAATACACCAAACCAGACTCAACAGTTTTACTGTTGTGAGTATTGTGGAGGCCCTCACTACAGCTCTGATTGTCAAATTAGGGATCAGTTTGTCTATGAACAGGTTCCTTGTAACAATCATGAATTTGGTTTTAACCAGCCCTCATAATACACAAACCCTCACCCACCGCCTCAGGACGAGTTAGCTAGAGCTGAATTGATTACTAAAATGATTATGAATCAAACTCAAGTCAACAAGACCATTCAAGGTAGTATAAACTGTCTTGAGGATTTGACCCTTAGAAAACAAAAGGCTCCTGTTAACTCATTTTACTTTGAGGATGAAAGTGATGAGGATGAACCATTTGAAGAGGTAAACCCTAAGGAAACTTCAGATATCTTGCCAATGGGGGACAAGGAAGTCAAAATCAATCCTCTTGAGGAAATTGATGACCTTGTTCCAATCCCAAAAGTATTTGAGAAACCTCTTGATTCAACTTCAGTTGAAACTGATTCAGTAGAAATACAGGGAGAAAAGAATATGATTGAATCACTAGCAGTAGAAATCATGGAACTCGTAGAAACCATGACTGCTAGTCCTTCTCAACTCCCTCAGTCTGCTGTTATCACACCCGAAGTTCACACTCACTCTCTAATCATGGGGGATGAGCATCTTAGCACTGTTCCTAATAAGGAATCGGACGAATTAATAAAGTCTAGTGCTGAGAACCTTGTCCCAATCCCAGGAGAGTCACAGGGAACTTTTGATCATATTTGTGATATCCCTCCTCCTCTTGTCTTCCCGAATGATGATGTTGAGATGTTCTCCGATTCAAATGATGACGATTCGTTATCATGTGGAGACATCAGTTATGTGGAAGAATTACCTTCTCAGCTAGTTAGCTTAGAAGAAGAGAATGATGAGATTGACACTGAAATCAAAGATGAAGCACTTCGTGCAACATTAGTGAAAGTCAATCTCCTCATTTCTAAAATCGAGGCTTTCAAAGAAAAACCTATTTTATCTCCTATCCCCATTAAGGATAGTGACATTTTCTCCGATGATCCTATTCCGGAGTTTGAAGCCTTTACTTTTGATCCTATGGGAGAGAAGATTAGTGGCAGTACCACTTCTCATTCTCATAATTCTCTCCCCGATTATGAATCATTTACCTTCGATGAGTTCTCCTGTGAACTCACGCACATCAATCCAGAATATGATTCATTCACATTTGATGAGTTCTCTTGTGAACTCACTCATATCATGACTCCTCCGGAGTATGATGACCCGGGGGGAGATGCACTCAATCATGAGAATTTGCAAATTCCCACCCACCCTCCTGGGATGTTTTCGAGCTTAACCTTTGAAATCCAAAATCAGGCTAATGAGCCTGCCTTCGAGGAAGAAGAACTTATCATGATTTTCATCATGGTTTTCTTCCTTTTCTTCACCTACAGGGTGACTTCTCCTGTTCTTCACTCTTTCGGGAGTGAGGACACTATATTTGATCCCGACATTTTCATGTATCATTATCTTGAGCCGGGATTATATCTCATCGGTGTGGAACTTTCACGTGCTTCAAATGTTTAACCAAACATCTTGAATGAAAGTCCGATGGAGATTATTTCTTCCACATCATGCTTCCCCAAGGACAAATGAATTCGGGGTCGAGTCAAGCTAGCGACTCGGTAAACAAAAACAGTAGCATGCTTATAAGGGTTTTCACCCTAAGTGTGGGGGAGTCCCCCATGCTATGATTACAAAAGTGAAAAACAAAATTGTGTTTCCACGTTTAGCTTGTAATATTGCCCTTTTACGTTCCAAGAGTCGGCATAATAGCCGGAACTTTGAATATTGAGGACAATATTCATGCTAAGTGTGGGGGGTATTCGCTATTCTAGCGAATTTTATCATATTTTACTATCTTATACCCCCGTTTTTGACCAAAATTTTTCAAAATTTTTTCACTAAAGTTTAAATTTTTTTGTGGTAATCAGTCCGCCAAAGTCTAAATGACAAAGGGATTGGCTAGTCCAGGAGCAAACGGCTCTTGGTAAAGACATCTCAAATCCGTTTATGGCTCACAATTTACCCAAAATTGTATGGTTCCTCAACTCCCCAAAAACAAATGAGTTGGCTAGCCCGCAAGATTATGGCTTGTGGTAAAGGCCGTGGAAAATCCATAATTGGTAATCAGCTCACCAAGATGTTGACTTAGTCCATCAAGATGCTGGCTAGTCCAGAAGCAAAACGGCTTTTGGTAAATACTAATCAAATCCGTTGACAGCTGGTGGTTTGCTCAAAATCACACGGTTATCAGGTGTGCCACAGTTCTTACACCTGGCTACTCCAGAAGTGATGGATTTTGGTAAAGAGATTTTCAAATCCATCAAGTTTTTCTCAAAAGATTGCTAGGGACTAGCAATGTTTTAGTATGGGGGATTGATGAGTGTGTAAATACTCATCATTTTATACCAATCTGAACTGCCAAAACATCCAAAAACACTCAATATTGTATCAAAATAGTAAAAATATCCCAGAAATGTGTTTTATATGTTTCAAATGCAAAATAATCAAAAACAGATGAAAAACGCACAAAGTTTGCATAATTGGCAGTTTCAGTCCCTCAAGTTTCATAAATTGGCAAAACTAGTCCCTGAAGGTTTAAAATTAATAAAAAGTCAAATTTAATCCATGGGAAGTCAAACATGTTCACAAATAGTCCCTGGCTAAAAGTTTACACAAACTGGCAATTTTTACCCCTCAAAATCCAAAATGGCATAAAAGGTCCCTGAACTTTCAGATTTTGGCAGATTTGGTCCCTGGTGGGATATTTTTGAAAGAAAAATCATTTTTGACCTTGGGAAGTTAAAATATTCACAAATAGTCCCTTGGTGTGAAAATTGGGAAAGTTACAAGATTGGTCCCTGAAGTTTGGTGAATTGACAGAATTGGTCCCTGCAAGCTCAAAAATTGGAAAAAGTCAAAACAGGTCCTCATACTATTCATCTTTGACCAATTCAACCCTTATGATGACTTTGGGAAAATACCATAACAGACCCCTCAACTTTCAAACAATTACACTTTTGGTCCTTGTGTTTTTAAGTTACATATACAAACGGACCCTTAGTAATATTATTACCCAACAACCAAATCCAATACCCATTACCTGATCCAGTCCACTCCAAAATCCTAAGACCAAAATAATATACGGCCCACTCCCTCACCCTTATTACTCCACCAGGTTTGACCCCAGTCAAACCCACCTTCCCTACCTTTCCCACCACAGCCAATACCACCTCCCATCATCCCTGGTATTCACCCCCACTTGCCACCACTTTCCACCATCACATCCCACCTCCCTTATCCCTCCAAGTACATACCCCAAGGCCACATTTAATGCCCTTTTGACAATATCTCAGAGCAAATGGCCAAATACCATTTTGGCGCCAAATTTCACCAACGGCCAAGATCAAATATTTATCATCCAATGGTGCTGGGAAATGCTCTGTGGGACCCACAAGATACAATTGGAGGCTATAAATTGAGGAAGAAGCTGAAGTGGAAGAGTATTAATGTAGTTATAGTTTTAGTTAAATCGTAGGTAGTATGTTATCCTTTTTCAATTGTAATTTTCAATTTTAAGCTATTGTAATCAGTTTACCAAGTGTATTTTTAACTTCCTTTACTCTTAATTCCAAGCTTCCTTTTATAAAATTAGATTTGGCATTATTTAAGCAAAACTGACAATTTTGTTTAAATCCTGTTAAGTGTTGTTCTTTTTGTGTTCCATTAAGCCTATTTTAGTTCTATATTAAGTTTCTCAAGTGTTTAAAACATAGAAAGCAGTTAGGATTTAAAAATCCAAAATATGAAAAAAAAAAATCATAAAAAGAAAAGTGGTAGCAGAAAAAGAAGCAAGAAGGTGTGGAAAGCATTGGTTTAGAACCTCATGGGAGGTACTAGGTTGGGCTAGATACTGATTCACTCCTGGTTTTGAGCACAAAGCTCAGTGTAAGTTCCAATTTCCATTTTTAGTATAAGTTTTCATAATTTGTTCTAGTTAGTTGTAATGGTTATTAGTTGGTTGTACTTGCTTAATTTAGTTTATTTCATGTTAGTATAATCTCATTTATCAGTTTCCTTGCCTGAATGTATGATTTACTGCATTAATTTTCCTTATCAAGTTTTCAAGGACTGTTTGGATTATGGCAGCCCAGGTTGACTTAGGGTGTTTTAGTTGATGTTTGTTGTTCCATTAGGTCACTTTAGGTTTTATTAGGCTAAGTAATGAATAAAAGTGGTAGGTTTAGTTGACAAAAGTCAATATCACACAACTCCCACCACCACAGTTAACTGTGGTGGTTATTGAATCCCACAAACCTTAGTTTCATCTTATAAATGGTAGATTTACCCTAAATTAAGTTCCTTATAGCTTATTACAACCTAATTAGTTAGTAAGAATCCTCAGAATCTCAAAAAGGTCAAAGTTCATGATTTGTTCAATAAGTCAAAGTGGTCTTTTAGCAGAAAATCCAAAAATTCAAGGAATTTTGTGGAATTTTGTAGTAGGATTTAGACTTTGGAATTTTTAGGTCTAGTAGTACCCCAGCTCAACTCTTGATTCCCCCCATTGTGTTATTTTTGTGAATTTTGTGGTGGGCCCCACAACCTTCCAAAGAGGGCTGGAGGGCAACCCACTGCCCTGTCTCAGCAGATACACCATCCACACCACCACCTTTGGTGGTGGTTTGTGGCCACCACAGTGGGCCCCACACCCTAGAATTTGGTTCTCCAAACCCCCTCCTACCAGGCTCCCCCCTTTGACCTTTAGTTTGACTTTAGGATCCCTGGGACCCACCTTATTTAGCTCTTAGTTTCTGTCCCCTTTTTTAGTTAAGATTTAGAAATCCAAGTGCTTATTTGTACCCATACAGCTTATTTGTGTTCATTGCTTGATATTTCTGGCTTATTTTAGCTTGTTTAACTTATTTGTATCTGTTTTCATCATTGTAAGACCCACACAAGCTCATTTGAGCTCATTTTCCTTTTTAGTCAACTGTCTTAAGTAAAGGGGGTGTTCTCAGCTTATTTTTAAGTTGTAAAAAGTTTGTTTTCACAAAAAGTATTTATTTTTAGGTATAAATCAAGTTTGTAAAAGAAAAACCAAGAAAAATCAATTTTAAATTAAGTGATAGTTTCTATTTAATGTAATTTAATTTTAATTTTCATTTTTATATTTTTATTAAGTACTTAGCTATTTTATATTTTTATTAATTACCTTATATAGTAAAGTAATTTTAGTAAAATTTTCAGATTTTTATATTACCATTTAGTATTTATTAGATTTAATTCTAGTTTTCTTAATTATTAATTAATATTAAGATTTAAATAGCATATTTAGTTTTTAATAATCAAAACCTAGTTTTTATATTTTTCCTAGCTCTAATATGGTATAATAGACTTTTAGAAAATAAATTTTTAGTTTCTACTGTTCATTTTCCATTTTTCTTATTTTAATTATTTAAATTAGACTTAAGTTAATTAAAAGGTAAATAATTAGTAGATTAATCTTAAAACATAGTTTTTAGAGTTTTTATAATTTTTTAGGATTCCTGTGATGGTTAAGTAATTTTATAAATTTTATCTTAATTTTCTAAGTTAATTTAGTATTAATAGTAATTAAAAGTAGTTTAATTAGTTTAATTAAGTTAAATAGTTTTTAATTAATATAAAACTCATAAAAAGATAAAAATATTTATTTTAATTTTTTATACTTTCTTCAGGTTCTATTTTAAGTTTAGAAATTGTTTTTGCAAATTTTTAGTTTAATTAGTAATACTTATAATTATTAGTTAATTTAAATTAGATTTTAATTTAGATTTTAATTAGTTTAATTTATTAAATAGTATTTAAATAATATTTTAATCATTTTCATAATTTCATTTTCATTTTCACTTTTCTGTTAATATTAAGTTTCAAAAAGTTTCAAAAGCACCCCCTGTAGTTTGTTAAATACCAAAATCCCACTTTCTCTGTCTGTTACGTGATCTGAATTGTGAATACGTGCATATATCTGGTATCTGATTTTTGTGAATATTATATCTGTGTTCCAATACCAAAATAACAGTAGCAATATCAATTCCACATCATATGGGCTACTGTCCTCAGTGCCACTCTCTCATAAACGATTCCCAAAGCACCATTTCAATCTCGCTGGGACTTTAACGACCCGGGGAAACACTATACTATCACCGGAGTATTGGTCTAGAGAGTTTGACTTTGTTGACCATTTACTTGGTCAATTTAAGTTCACTAGTTTAGACCCAATCAAATCGACCTGTGATAAGGTAGAGTCTCTTTTAAAGAAGACTCCCCTTGACAGGAATTTCCAGCTTGTAGTAATGAGTCTTCAAAAAATCCACTTTGAAATCATCATACTAAGCATGTTCTCTTACCGGAATGTCTCAAAGCAGACAGCACGATAGAGTGAATCGGTGAATTGATTTTCACAGATTGATGAGAAATTGATTTATAGAAGTAACTCGCGTGTCACATAAGAAACATTTTTTTTGAGACACGACGAGAGTTTTATACTTTGAATCACATTTCCATAAAAAAATACTGTTGTTTGAAAGATTATACACAATCAATGTGCTCGAAAATTAGTTGGTGAGCACATTGAAAGGTTTTTGCAAAAGTATCTGTCAATCCAATTCCTGGAACAAGTTTAATTCAATGTTGAATCGCCCCATCGTTGCTTTCCAGTTGTCACTTGATCATTGATCCAAGACGGATCTCACATGTCACCTACCAAGAGCTTGAAAGATGTTCGCTCTAAAAGGATTTCCATCGTCATTGTGAATAATAGCATATCACTCTGATGTTCCGGCAATACCACAAGGATAATGCGTAGGACTCTTAATATATTATCTTACTTTCCACGGTGTATGAAACAGTAAGCATATTGGAAGTGTGTCCTAATGAGATTTATGGATGATCTCTTGGCTCTAGACTCAATTGTGCGTTTTGATCCGCTCCTGGAGACTGGGGAGGCGTCTCCTGTTTAGGTACCAACATGGCTCGCAATGAGCGGTCGATACATTGGACAGGGTTCCCCGTGAGAATGAAACAAGTCCTTTTAAGAGAACTTGAGTGGAAAGGAAGTTTAGCGCAGTGCGTCATTGGGTCCATGACATCTTGTCATCAATATCGGTGTTACCTTAGTAACCACCAGTAGCATATGAATTGAACCAGGTTTCTACCCTAAGGTTGAATAAATGGAGGGCTATTTCTTTTCACCCTTTCTCATTATATTTCTTTTTCATTCTTCAACCCCTTCAGTGCTTACCGAGACTTCATTACTAGAACCTTGTTGGGTTTGTTCCACTTCTAGCTCCATCTCAGTCGGCACTCTTCCCTTATCTCACTTTTCTCCTTTTTTAATCATTCCTAAAGACTTCTACTCTAACTAGAGGATTGTCCCTTGGAAGATCCCTCCGGTTCTGGTGGATCATGGGAACTCATACTTAACCGTAACCATCCTTATAACTCCGTGCATTAAAGTAAATGGCCGGTCTTTGGTATTTTTCCACAAACGCCTTTTGCTCCCCCTTAATATGTGCATCGGTATTACGAAAGCGTTTAGCACATATGAGGGAGCCTATTATTGAGTCCAAAAGATCACATTTTATCAGATTTCATATTTAAATCACATTCTCTCCCCCGATCAAAAATATCAAACCTTTTGCAAAAATATCAAACCTTTTGAGATTTTGGATCTCAATTGATTTAAATAAGTTAGAAAGCATTTTTGGGAGAAGATGTGGTCAGGTTAAACTTTGTCTGATAATAGGAACATTTTTTAGCTCCCTCTCAATCTATGAGGGGGACGGTTATGTATTAGAACTGATGAGTTTATAAATGATTTGGAGTTCAATGAGAAACTCATAAAAAAAATTCATGTATTGACACATAACCATCACAGATTTGAAAGCTGCTTGATATGTACAAAGTGGCGAGTTTTGATGATTCATAAAATTTTGAAATCACTCTCCCCCTCAATCAATGACCCATTTTAAAATTAAAAGAAATTAATGTCATTGATTGAGTGATAAATTTTATGAAAATTTGAGTTCAGATTGATGTCCAAGCAAAATTTCACGGTACCACCAAGTTTTGCACAAATACTTTCCTGAAAAATTATAGAAGGAAAAGTATTGCCGATAAAAAGAAGATTTCTCTTCTTATACAAGAAATGATGCACTGAAGCGTACATCAAATCGAGGGTGCTTGAATGTAAAGTAATTCACACTCAGATGAACGGCACCCTTTGCTAGGAACAACCGTCTTTTTGGCGACGTATTTTCCTTATTTTGAAAAACGGGTTGCTATCTGAAGTAATAGCAAGCTGATGAGGCAAAAAATGAACCGTTTTTAGGGGGTCATTTTAGCCCGGATTCGAATTTATTTGATCAAATATTGTCCTAAATCGTTCCTTTTGTCATTTTAGGTACTTTTGGAGTGAAATCTGGAAAAGGAAGCATTTTGGACGTTTTTGGAGCATAAAAGTGAAGAAAACGGCAAAGTCTTAATTTTCCTTGCTGGGAACAGTACCTGACGGCGTCACAAGTTTCTTAATGACGGCGTCAAGATCAATGCAAGAGGTGGAAGTGGATAAAGTCCGTGACAGTCCAGAGAGTTTTATACTAGGGACATGACGGCGTCACCATAGGCCGTCATGTTAGGTCACCATTTATGTAAACACAAGTATGATATTGATAGAAATGAGATGAGAAAAGAGATTGGTTGATTATAAGAAATGAGAGGAAAGTAAGAACAATAGTTTCACTAAGATATTCAAATAACCAACAATGTGAAAGGTTACATAAGCTTTCTATTTATAAGGGAGGAGTAGGGCAACACTCCCTTCCTCCCTTATCTCTCTAATTCGTGGGCTTTCAAGCCCATAGGGCTTTAACACTTAAGCCTTGTAACATGAAACATAATGAAATAAATACCAAAGCAACCTATTACAAAAGGTAATGACCGAGACTTGACTAAATACAAAAGTATGATCCCAACAATATCCCCCTAAGGGTCGGTCATCACGGTTGCTTGACGTCTTCATCTATGTCGTTGACTTGTGACATGTAAAACTCTAGACGTCTTCAAAATGGTTGAATGATAATGAATATACTTTGCTCTGTGTCTTTGTTCTTTGGTGATGATGTAGTGATTGTGTTATGAAGTAGTCTGCCTTTAGTCACTCCTGCGTCTGTGGTGGTTGTCCGCCATTCCAACATACTCATACATCTTTGGACTTAGACTTTCACGTACAAGAAGTTCCTTTCCATACATTAAGATCTTTGTCTTTATACTTTGTAGATTCTTTTTATTGGCGTAGAATCTTTCTTTGAACTTTGTGTTGCTAAGAAATTTGGGGGAGCTATCATTTGCTTCAAGATGTATGTATGAGCATGTTGGAATCTACCATCATGGAAGTGAGGTACCTGCGAGTAAACAGTTAGCAATAAAACAACTGGTACTTACAGATAAGGAATTAGAGCTCATCAACAGCATATTGTGAAGACTCCTTCTAATCCTTATCCAGGCCGTTCCCATATTAGATACTCCCGAAGGAGCTTACGAGACCTACTAAGTAGCTCAATGACTGGGTGAGTCGCTGGGGATCACTCCACGACTGTAGACCGCTATGGAACCACCGCAAACACTAAGCGTAACCCTTGTGGGGTTACCGAAGTGACCTGCTGTCAGGGCTGTTTGATGTTGACCCTGGCAGGATTTCCGTTCAATCACTGAGAAATACGTTTGAAATTCTCTCATAAACGTTCTCGGCAGATTGCTAAGATCTGCGAAGGACTCGATAATTTACAGATGGTGTCCATTGATGTAGAACACCAGTTGTAGAAATACTAAGTGTTCCTAAGAGATCTTTGATGTATCTCAAGGCTCTAGACTCTATAAGTGCACACTTAGGTTTCCTATGCGGAGACTAGGGAGGGGTCTCCTTCTTCAATATCAACCGTCTCTAAGAGATAGGTCGATAGATTACACTGGTTCCCCGTGAGAATGAAACAAGCTCTTTTAAGAGAACTTGAGTGGTTAAGAAGGTTTAGTGCATTGCGTCACTGGGTCCATGACGACTTAATCTTCAATACCGGTGTTGTCTTTTGCAACAACCAGTAGCATACGTATTGAACCCGGTGTCTGCCCTAAGGTTGAACATATGGAGGGCTATTTCTTTTCACCCTTTTCTTTACTTTTCTTTTTAATTCTTCAACTCCTTCTTTCCCATTCATTCTTTTCTCCTTTTTTCGTATCATACCTAAGGACTTCTAATTCTAACTATTGGAGATGTCCTTGGGTAGATCCCTCCGGCTCTGGCGGATCATAGGACGGATATTCCTATCTTAATCACCTTATAACTCCGACAGTAGACAAGAAACCTTTGATAGAAAATCTCTCAAAGTGTTTGTGATAATCAAATATTTTTGTTTAACACTTTGAGAGTTTTGTGTACACTTTTGAAGGGCTCCCCCTGCACATGTGCTCATAAGTATTTAATAAATTTGCACATGCGGGAAGAGCAAGCATTTTGAATTGATCCACTTTCCGTGAACAAGACCGATTCGAGACACGCTTACATCACTAGTTAAACTAGCTTGAAATTATTACCCGGCCTGGTCTAGTCCACAGAAAGTTTCTCGAGATGGTACATTTCTATTAAGACAAATCCTTTTCGAGACACGCTTACGTGGTTAGTTAAAGAGATACATTGTCAGCTTTTAGGTGACAACTAGCTCTAGTAACTAGCTTGATGTTATAACCCGTCGAGGATAAGTCTTTTCGATATTACTAACTTTTATTGTCTCGTCAATTCCTGGGTGAATCTGAGTCTAGCTCGCACATGATACAACTTTTAAGCTTTGACTTCTTATATTTTAATCACTTTATCATTTTCTCCCCCTCAAAAATAGCATATAAAATGATGTTTTTGACAATCTTTTAGATTAAAATATGCCTTTTGAGTCTTACGGGGAGATTTACCAAGAACTTTTAGATTTTGAACAAAGTATTTTGTTTTTGACAAGTGCTCCCCCTCAACAAGTGATTAGGTCTTATTGAGGTGAAATACTTGTCCTTTTGAGCAGAATTATGAAAATTCATAAACATTTGATTAATTCTACTCAAAAGTAAGAAGCCTTCGCTCCTTATATTTAGGATTGAGGCACTGATGCGTACCTCAGGGTCCTTTCTTTACAAGTTCAGGTTGTGCACTGTAATGTGTACACAAGCCATTATGAAGTATATAATTGACAAATCAAATCAAATCAAACTCTTACAACTTTCTACCAATCAGGTCTCTGAAATGTCAACACAGGAAATTTTGTTCTTCCTCCAACATAGCTTTCCAATCTCCGAAACTGATCCCTGCGCTTCAACCGGTTCTCAATCCTTGTTATGAATCTGCGAGCTTCCCTGGCCTCATCGGTGTTCCATCTTTTGGATTTCCCCAGTGCTATGTCATCGATTCTGCTTTTGATTCCATCTCTGATGAACTTCAAGGTTTCATCACAGAACTTATGTATTTCTTTGTAGCCCATGAAGCAGTTTCGACCGTTGACACTGCGGTAAGTGAACCCGAATGCTGGATGCTTGATCAAGGTGTATTGAGGTAAATGTTGAAGGTCGGGGATGTCGAACATGTTAGGTTTGGTGAGATTCAGCTTCTTCTGATAACTTTCCACTCCTAGTTGAAGATCTTCTACTCTTTCTCTGATGACTATCTGCCTAATGAAGATTAGGAGAGCTTGGATAAAGGCAAGCTGCATCTCTTTTGGCAAGTTGCAGAGCTTTCCTTGAACTTTGAGTAGATACATATCTTCTATGTCGTTGAGAAGTAGTCGTGGAAAGTCTGACTCAGAAATATCGCACTCCTTTTCATCAAGTCTTTTGAGTGTGATTTTGCTGAGGAAGGGGTACCCAAAGTGAGTGACCGTTGAAATGAACTTAATAGAGACAATCTTCAACTCACTTGTCACATCGCCCATCGTCTGATTGAGTCTGCTGCTTTGATAGTACTGTGCCCGGTTGTCTGGCCAATGATGTATACCGCAGAGTGCGTTCCGGTCATAGTCAACAACTTTATCGATGAATAAGGCTGTGGCCTCTTCTTCGATGGCATTGTTGAGATATCGAGCAGCAGGGAGAAAGGCAAGTGATGTAACGTACTTCTTCTCAATCTTGCTGCAAAGTTTCAGAAATTCCAAGTCTGTGTTGAAGAAGAACTTGTAAGGGATCTTTGGTTCCTTAGGCTTCCCAATCATAGGTAGTGGTTTGGACCAGTCGGTTATGTATGGTGCGGTTTTCCTTGTGACCGGATCGACATAAGATTCAGGATTGATCCTGTCAATATTGCTTGACATAGCTCGAGCAATATTTTCCAGATGGTACTCAAGTTCGATTGAGTTAGCAGACCGATCTTTTAGAAGATTGAACGCATCATTCTTGATTCTTTGTAGCTCTTTCTTGTTCATCTTTTTCATCTTAAACTTATGCTGAATCAATTGAGCGTATTCCACCGTTCGACCATCTTGAGGTTCTTGATTGTCTGCAAGTGGTGGTTGCGAATTGATCATCTTCTCAAACCAGGAGTATTCGGCAGTATCGTCTTGGTCTAACCATTTGAGGACGGTTTTCGGTTTCTTTGGTTCTTTGCCTTTTGATGAGGTGTCCGGTTTGGGTTGATGATGCTTTCATTTCCTTTTTTTCTTCTTCTTAGAGGACGGTTCTGGAACTTCATCGGGCTGAGGAATCTCGTCACCACCTGTGTATTCAAAGTGGTCGTGTGCTTTGGGAGTGGAACCAGATGCCTTAGGTTGTTGTGAGGACGTTGTTGTTGTTGGAGGGATGACCGGTGGTTTTGATTGAGATGAGGGTCCTTCGGCTTGTTTCTGTTTCTTTGCCTGAGAATTAGGATCCCTGTCTTCATCATCTCTTGGACGTTTCAGTTTGTCCGCCTCTGTGCTGCAAGTCTCTTTTATCATTTTAGCTTTCAACGCTTCCAGGACTTTAGCTTCTTCAGGTGATAAAGTGAATTTGCTTGCCAGTTTGTCCAAGAGCTGGGCTTCTAATTCATCCAAAGATAGTCCTGGTAGTGGAACCGTTGATTTGTCAGCTCGAAGAGTAAACGTGGTAGATCGGATCACTTTCTTGACTGCTTGCTCTGCGAACTTGGTGAGTTCATCTCTCATAGGTGCCAGCAGATCTTTCAACTCAGCAACTAAGTGTTGTGCCATGTACTGATGTGCTTGAGCTGCTAATGTGTCTTCCAAGTTTTCTTGCACACCCTTTGCTAGGAAGGTGTCAACCTTATCTTGAAGTTCCTGGACATTAGAGTTGAGCTTTGTCAGTTCAGCAACTTGGCTTGCTAGTAATGCAACCTGATCTTCCAGTCTGCTTTTCTTTTTTTCATGTACTCTTCTGAATGCTGACTTTAGCAACTTTGATACAACAGAGGCTTTGGTGCTTGGTTTCTTGATTGATTTGTCGTGGGTTGATTCGGATGCAGGAGGTGATGACTGTGAAGATTCAAGGTTGGTGGTAATGTCTTTGTCATCTCCTCTTTGTGGTTCGGGTTGATCAACTTTTGTAGCTTTAGCTGCTTCCTCTTTCAATCTCTGTTCTTCAGCCAGTCTTTCAGCTTCGGCCTTAAGCCTTAATTCTTCAGCAAGCTTGGCTTCTTCTTCTCTTTTCAACTTTTCTTCTGCCAGCTTTGCTGGCTCTTCAGCCTTCCTGCTTTCCTCCATACGGATAGTTTCTTCCAGTTTGGCTTGTGCAAGCTCCTCAAGCCTAGCCTCTTCAGCTTCTTGCTTTTTCCTTAATTCCTCTTCTTGAGCCCTTTCTCTGAGTTCCATTTCTTCTACAATCATCAACCGTGGAGCATCAGTATCCATGGGATCTTCCTCTTCTTCTTCTCCCGTTGCAGAGGCATTAGTCATTTCTATGTCTGTGGGAGATACTGAAGGATTGTCGTAGGCGACCAAGTCAGTATTGATTCCTGTAGCAGAATCAGGAATGCTGCTAGATCCGCCAGCTTCGGAAGTATGAGAGAACACTGGAGGTGGAGGAGGTAGATCAGCATTGAATGCGTCTCTCTTGCTGTGGAGGAGACCCAGATTGAGAGCTCTTTCATTTTCTTCTTCAACTGAAAGGCCTATGTCTGAGTGAGCAGACTCTTGTTCGGCAGTCATAGGTTCCTTCATCTTTTCTCTCCTAATCCTTTCTTCTTCCAAGATTGTCTGTGCTTCAGTGAACGGTCTTTGATTGAGATATGCTGGGTATTTAGCATTATCAGCAAACTCATCAATGTTTTTCTCCCAATCTTCGAAAGTCAAATCTTTATCATCAATGTCTTCAAGATTGACATTTTCGGTGATATTGGCAAAGGCTTCCCTGTAAACTGGACCTTCGTCAGATTCGGTTTCTGAGTCAGATGGTTGTGTAGGTTCAGGAATGGATTCGGGCTTCTTGATAGGAGTTCTTCGCTTGAGAGTACCCTTCTTCTTACGTTTAGACTGGGTAGAACTGCCGGAGCTCCCAGTCTTGGTACCTGTCTTCCCCTTAAACGGTTGAACTTCATCCACGAAACCAACCTTTTCTGCTTCAAGAGCTTGAAGGTAGTACTTGAAATTCGGGCAAAGCTTCACTTTGTCATTCAAGAGACAGTCGAGAAATTTCTTTCCTTGCTTGCGTGTGCTGGTGTCAAGTCTCTTGATGATCTTGAGAGTATCTTCATTTCTGAAAGTATTCTTATCTTTGTCATCAAGTCTCTGTGGGATATCGTCATACTCACGAAGGAAGCTTTCGATGAGTTGTTTTGTGAAACGGACAAATGGAATGTTGGTGGTCTTGTGTTGAATGTGCCACACAAGGTCTTCCCAAATGATGCTGGCATAATCTACTTTCTTTACATTTGCCACTGCCCAGAAGAGTTTGAGGTGTTGGAGCTTGGGGTGTTCATGGCCAGTATCTCTGCCAGATAAGGACTTGGCAATCAGAATGTATAGGGTTTGATGCGTGGGAATCGCAACAAGCTTTACCTCTCGAGGGATCTCGAGAAGCTTACAACCCCCACCAGGCAGTGTACCTGATCGTTGTAGTATAGTATAGTGACAAGTACCGGGGGATTGATCGTTCAGCTTAAGAATAGTGTCGCTAGGATTAGAAAGCCTAAATTACTAGTTCTAAAGGTGAGAGATGATTATTTTTGTATTTTTATGTTTTTTAGAAAGCAAGTAAAATCTCGGGTTTTGAAAGAGTGGGCGGAATTAGTTGCTATTCAACTAACCCAAAACTAAGATGCAATCAAAATAAAATACTAAAAATGAAATTAAACTAATTAAACTAAGGTTGTGAGCAGTAATTGGAGAAAATGTATTTACTTAGACTTCACTACTCCCTAGATATCTTTTACACGTTAATTACTTGTTATAATTGCATGGATGACGGATCGTATTCCTTAATACCATTCATGGGGTGGCATACATAACTCCCCAATTCTATGAGCTCTTATCTCCTCCTACACCATGCCCAACACAACTATAGGGATTGTAAACAGTGGCTCATGCATTAAATATAACCAATAAAGACCTAGTACGCCTCGGTTCATGTTTCTTAAGACGTTCAAGCATGTTACCATTTGGAGATCTGCCAGTTTTCTTAAGCCTAACATATAAATCATTCATCCAAGAACAAGAATAAACAAGTAATCAACACATAATCAATATCTAGGTTTCATTAGATCTAAGCAAACACAAAGGAGATCTAGCCTAGCATAATGGAATTGAGACAAGAACAAGATATAGACAACCAACACATAGACATATTGATTGAATTAGAAGAACACTTATCTCAATTACAATGCAAGGTATCAAGGGTTTGGAACCCTTAAAAAACCTGTAAAAGTTGCACCAAATTCGTCTTTAGGGTTTCTCCAAAACTTCTCTCCTTTTAATGAAAAAACTAGAAAACTATATATAGGAAAATAAGGGTGACGGCGTCAAGAGCAATGGTGTGACGCCGTCATCTCGCCGCCAAATACTTCCTCGGACGGCCTTGATCTACTTATGACGGCCTATGTGACGCCGTCATCAACCACGGTATTTTATTCTTGGGACTCTGACGCCGTCAAAAGCAACTCTTGACGCCTTCATGCACTGTTCCCAGCATAGAAATTTGAGACTTTGCCGTTTTCTTCACTTTTATGCTCCAAAAACGTCCAAAATTGCTTCTTTTCCAGAATTCACTCACCAAGTACCTAAAATCACAAAAGGAACGATTTAGGGCAATATTTGATCAAATAAAGTCGGATTCGGGCTTAAATGACCCCCTAAAAACGGATCATTTTTTGCCTCATGGCGTAAGCACCTAGGATAAACTATCAAAGAGGTCTTTTAAAGGGTTGTAACGTTAGGTATAGGGATATGAATTACACGGTTTTGTTGGATAAAGGAAGTTTTACTGGTGGCGAGTTAACAATCTTGGTTAATTACATGTACAATATGGCGTTGCTAAGCCAAGACTAGACTCGACTTAAGCTAATAAATGAAAAATAACAAAAACATAAAATGAACATAGAATGAAAAGGGATGGTAGTCCGTATGTTTTTTTCTCTTTTTCTTTTTCTATTTTTTTTTCTTGATTTTTTCGACTTTTTTTTTTTTTTTTTTTTTTTTTTTTTTTTTTTTTTTTTTTTTTTTGCATACACTCTTACCCTACCATCCAAAATAATACATCATAGGGGATGAGAATTCCCCTTACACTTGAATTTTTACATACTTTACATTAAACTATTCTAATGACTCGAATTAAGAAACCAAAACACTTGGAGCACTTTTAATATTAACGTACATATGGGGGTAATAAATGATGTTCTTCCCCATTACTCCATAAAATAAGTACTTACCCATGAGTCCCAATCGTCCCAAAACAATATGTACAAGGATATGACTCGACTTAGCAACCATGTAATCAATTAGAAAGTTAACTTAGGGTTTAACAAATAACAATAATGCACTAAAAATGAGCGCATACACGGAAGGCTAAGGCGATTTGGGTGTACATTTAAGTGGGGTGTAACAAATTCTTCCTTTAAGTAAGATGCTTAAAGTTAGAAACGAAAAGATAGGCTCGGAGGGGTGTACTAGGGGTTTCGTGTACTAAAAATGAGTACAACGCTAAGGGTGTGGGAAAAATTAGTTGACTTAACTAGCCAAGTAATATGACTTAAATGGTCAAGTAATTATGATACGGGTTTAACACAAGGGTGATCCTAATGCCTCCTATCATGTAGTAAATCCTACTACACGAATGTAGTCTCACTAGCGGTCTCGGGATGCATCACTAACGCAAGTTCTAGAATCTAAATGCTACCGGTACACTTATAAGCACTAATAATGAATGCTTTTCCTATCAAATCTAAAGGCGAACCTCACATTTTTGGGTGGAAAATTTTTCTGAATATACGGTTATGTGCTAGTCATACAATCTCCTATCCATGAGACGCTTGCTATGGTTAAAGTTTCACTCCTAAATGTTGTAAAAAATTTTAAATTTGGCGCTAAAATTGCACTAACAAGTATTTCTCGTAGTTTTATTACACATCTACTATCAAACAAAACAAACTCAAGCGAAAGTGCATATGTAAGGTATCATCTTTTTACCCTCCCCTTACACTTAAGATGAACATTGTCCCCAATGTTCAAGTAAAGAATGTAAAAGTGAAAAAGCAAAGAGAATGAAATCAAATACTCCCCTGATTCGCTCGGTATGGATTATAGGTTGGCCAGGTTAAATCTTCTTCCAAGAAAACGAACAATCAAAGCTTCCCTTCCAGAATATAAATCATCTCCTTGTCGAACACAACCTATAAATCCTGAAAAAATAGACAAGACAACCTCGCGTAAAATCGGCGGCATCCTATATAAGTTACTAAATCCTAGAAAACAAAGTAAGATATAATGCTTGTGGAATGAAGTTTGCAGATTTCCTGGAGATTATAAAACTTAATAATTCACAAAAACCATAAGACTCCGTTAGAAAAACAAAACCGGTAAAATTTCCAGATTTTAACTCCTGACGCCGTCAAGAGTAAACCTCTGACGCCGTCAGAATGGACCTGCAGAAATTCTTATGTTAAGTTTCCTGAAAATTTCTGGAAAAACTTGGTCCTACTTCCTGGAAAATCCTGCAAAACTTCATTATGACTCAATACAAGCATTTGACTCTAACAAATACGAATATACATGCTCATTTATTATTGTGGAGAATCATGATCGGTTTGTTTCTTAAAAACATATTTGGGGTTTCCCCTTACACTTATCTTTTGCAAAAAATACTTTTAGGTTGGAGTTAAGACTAGGCCAAACAACATAGTAAAGTATTTCCACATTTTAATTGAGAAACATGATCAACCAACAATAAAAACTAAACATGCATACGGAAGCAAATAACAATCAAACAAGTAAAATCACACAAAACATGGGTTGCCTCCCACGAAGCGCTTTTCTTTATTTACGAGTCTTGTAGCTAGACTCAAGGTCATGGGTTACTACGTGATTTCATCATTGGTTCCACTCTCTAGGTCGTCTTCTAAACCAGTTTTGTATTCCGGACCTAGTTGCAAGCATTCTTTGTAGAAACCAAGCATTCTATTTCTAACATACTCTACTCCTCTACTTCTATCCTCCTCATTCCTATAATAAGCCACTTGCTTGTGTTCCTTTTCGAAATTAGAGAGAAGGCGGTATTGTTCGATCTTGTAGGGCATTTGATAAGCAACCTCATCACTCTCTTTCTTGAATCTAACTATCCCTAAAGTCGGATCATAACTCATCCTAGTGGCTTCAACAAATGGTTTTCCGAATATTATTTGGCTTAAGCAAGCATCTATCACCGGACGAGTGTCTTCTACTATCATAAAATCGATTTCATAGGTAAGATTTCCTATAATCACATGCAATCCCTTCACTCTTCCTGCAAAATTACTTATCAGATTCTTACCGGGCATCATCCTAAAATTGAGTTACTTCTTCATCACCCAATTGTAATAAGTCCTAGTCATGATGTTTACGGGGGATCTAAGGTCGATGTAAGCTTTCCATATATGCATGTGCCCGATATTGCATGGGATGTTAATGTTAGAGGGGTCTCCCATTTTGATAAGGGGGTCGCCAAAGATATATGTTTTCTCGGGACTATCGAATAAATCTTTATGGTATTCCCGTTCTTCCTTGGTTGGCAACTTATCAAAGTATTCTTCTATAGGTTCTACCTCTTCTAATTCCTCATCCTTATTAACCTCAACTTCCCTACTCTCATCCTTACTATCGGCTTCTATTCTAACTTCATCCTTGTCACTCTCCTCTATCTCCTTATCTATTGGCTTAATGGTGACAACATTGACAAAGTGGACATGTTTGGATGATGAGGGGTCCTTAATTTGGATTATACTATTGGTGTCCCTAGTGTCCTTCCTAGGTGTGATTAACGCTTGGTTGTTGAGGGCTTTCAACAAGTTGTCAATCTTGTTGGTCATCTCTGTTTGTTGTTGGTTGAATTCGGTTTCAAACCTAGCTATGCGGGCTTCTTGAGATGCCATGAACTTTGACATCAATCCTTCAAGATTGTTGGTACTACCATAGTTGTTAGAAGGATTGTTGTTGAAAGTACGGTTGGATGGTTGACCGTTTGGTTGGTAACGATTAGGCGGATTGGAGGAATTGGGTTGATTTTGTTTCCACCTAAGGTTTGGGTGATTTTTCCATGAGGGGTTGTATGAATCACCGTAAGGGTTTGGCTCGGGTTTGAAAGTGTACCACTTATCTCCCGCTTCGTCGGTACGCGTGGATGCGTAATCCGCAAAAGCTGTTCCGGGGAGTTCCACACAATCACGAGTGTCATGGGGACCACTACATAATTCGCATGAAGAAGTGATTTTGTTCACTTGGCTTGAAGGCTTCGGAGCTTCGTAAGATTTCATGAGAAACTTGACTTGGTCCTCAAGTTCCATGATCCTACGGTCGGGAGTGCTAGAATTGTTCGAAGGCAAAGATATTGCCTTGACCGTTTTGTTCAAATCACGGGGATCATTCCAACTTTCGTTGTCATAGAGAGCAAGATCTTCTATGAGTTCCCATGATTGTTCCGCACTAAGATCACGTAGCTTACCACCGGCCGATTGGTCAATGGCTCGCCTCGTGGAGATATCAATATGGTCATAAAAAATTTGGACTTGGAGCCAAAGATCTATGCCATGATGAGGGACTTGTTGGATTAAGTCCTTGAAACGAGTCCATGCTTCATAAAGAGATTCATTTTGACGTTGTTGGAACATCAAGATGTCATTCCTAAGCTTAGTAGTTCTCCCCGGTGGGAAAAATTGAGCAAGGAAACGAGTGGTGAGATCATCCCATGTGGTGATGGATCCCGCGGGTAAACGCTCAAGCCATTGACTAGCTTGATCCCGTAGAGAGAATTGGAATAGGCGTAAACGGGTAGTCTCTCTAGTTTCAACACCTAGGTCTATGGAATCTACGATTTTGAGAAAGTCCTTAAGATGTTGGTTTGGATCTTCGGAACGAAGTCCATGGAATGCACATCCGCTTTGCACCAACCGGATGGTGTCGGATCGCAAGGGGGTCACATTGGCTCCGGTGAGCTCAATGGTGTTTCGGTAGCCTTGGTGGCTAGGTCGGGAATACTCTCCTAAGGTTCGGGGCCTAAGGGGTTCTAGTGGTGGGTTTTGTTGTGGTGGGATGACGGGTTCAAAGATGTTACCACCTTCCATGATGTCGGATGGTAAAGAGTTACGAACAAAGGCACGAAGAAATAAGATAGACTAAAGAAGACCTAAAAATAAAAATAAAATCTTACTAGAAAGGAATCTAGCAAGTAGACCTAATAAAAAGAAATCCTAACCTAGACAATAACTATTCCCCGGGCTGCGGCGCCAAAAATTTGATGCGTGCGAATCGCAACAGGCTTTACCTCTCGAGGGATCTCGAGAAGCTTACAACCCCCACCAGGCAGTGTACCTGATCGTTGTAGTATAGTATAGTGACAAGTACCGGGGGATTGATCGTTCAACTTAGGAATAGTGTCGCTAGGATTAGAAAGCCTAAATTACTAGTTCTAAAGGTGAGGGATGATTATTTTTGTATTTTTATGTTTTTTAGAAAGCAAGTAAAATCTCGGGTTTTGAAAGAGTGGGCGGAATTAGTTGCTATTCAACTAACCCAAAACTAAGATGCAATCAAAATAAAATACTAAAAATGAAATTAAACTAATTAAACTAAGGTTGTGAGCAGTAATTGGAGAAAATGTATTTACTTAGACTTCACTACTCCCTAGATATCTTTTACACGTTAATTACTTGTTATAATTGCATGGATGACGGATCGTATTCCTTAATACCATTCATGGGGTGGCATACATAACTCCCCAATTCTATGAGCTCTTATCTCCTCCTACACCATGCCCAGCACAACTATAGGGATTGTAAACAGTGGCTCATGCATTAAATACAACCAATAAAGACCTAGTACGCCTCGGTTCATGTTTCTTAAGACGTTCAAGCATGTTACCATTTGGAGATCTGCCAGTTTTCTTAAGCCTAACATATAAATCATTCATCCAAGAACAAGAATAAACAAGTAATCAACACATAATCAATATCTAGGTTTCATTAGATCTAAGCAAACACAAAGGAGATCTAGCCTAGCATAATGGAATTGAGACAAGAACAAGATATAGACAACCAACACATAGACATATTGATTGAATTAGAAGAACACTTATCTCAATTACAATGCAAGGTATCAAGGGTTTGGAACCCTTGAAAAACCTGTAAAAGTTGCACCAAATTCGTCTTTAGGGTTTCTCCAAAACTTCTCTCCTTTTAATGAAAAAACTAGAAAACTATATATAGGAAAATAAGGGTGACGGCGTCAAGAGCAATGGTGTGACGCCGTCATCTCGCCGCCAAATACTTCCTCGGACGGCCTTGATCTACTTATGACGGCCTATGTGACGCCGTCATCAACCACGGTATTTTATTCTTGGGACTCTGACGCCGTCAAAAGCAACTCTTGACGCCTTCATGCACTGTTCCCAGCATAGAAATTTGAGACTTTGCCGTTTTCTTCACTTTTATGCTCCAAAAACGTCCAAAATGGCTTCTTTTCCAGAATTCACTCTCCAAGTACCTAAAATCACAAAAGGAACGATTTAGGGCAATATTTGATCAAATAAAGTCGGATTCAGGCTTAAATGACCCCCTAAAAACGGATCATTTTTCGCCTCATCAGGGTTCTCCATGGTTGTGGAAGAAATCTAATGTTGACCCTAGAATGTCTTGTCACAACTTCTTCTGATTCGTCATAGCCAATATCCCGTAACCACTCTGTTAGCTCTTCCTCTGTAGGTACTTGATCATATTCTTCATCTGGGCCAAGTTCGGGTAACCCAAGAACATTCCTAAGTAAATCAATGTCCACAGTGACCTGTCTGTCATGAAGCATGCATGTGAAGGAAGCTTCCCCAAGGTCAAGCTGAAGTGTATGCCAAAACTGGTGTATGTAGAAGCAGGAGACTGAAGCTGACTTCGTGAATAACAGCTTGTTGGGGTGGTATAGGAGAGCATCCACTGCAACAATGCATGAGGATTCGTTCCAAGTGATTTTGTTGAAGTTGATTCGTAGGTTGTTCTTGCCTATCTTCCTGGTGTAATCCTCTGGAAAGGTCTCTTCCCATGAAAGTTTTGGTTCAGGTTATGGTCCATATGGAACGTCATTGTGTTCTGCCATCTGAATTCATCATAAACAAATACAAACATGGCAATGGTTTACTGTGTTAGCTCAGACATAAGATTACATGATTGTGCATATTATTGATTGATCAGTGGGTGTTTGTGTGTGAAAAACTTTTGTTATATGACAAACTTGAGTTATTATTACATGGTAGAATCTTCTAACAATTAAATTACAACATAAGTTTATCATAACAAGAGGTTACACTTTGGAAATTTTACAACACTTAGAAAATTTCATGAATTGGACAAGTTTACGCGTAAGTGGAAAAATCTACGCGTAACATGACTTAAGCGTAAGAAGTGAATTTAGGCGTAAGAGCAAAAGCTACGCGTAAACTTATATGTTACGCGTAAGGTAAATCTTATGCGTAGGCTCAATCTTACGCGTAGGATAAAATCTTAGGCGTAGGATATGAGTTTATGCAAAGGATTAACCTTAAGCGTAAGATATAACTTATGCGTAGGTTTTGACTTATGCGTAAGTTCAAGACTTAAGCGTAAGATCAAAACTTATGCGTAAGAATTATCATTTAAGCGTAAACATTGTCTTATCCAAGACAATGTTTGTCCACGTGTCGAATCTTACGCGTAGGATGAACAACTTGAGCGTAAAAACGCCATTTTCCAGAAAATCACCTTAAGTAATTAGAGTTGTTTGATTCCTGAAAGTGTACAAAACATATCCACTGATCAATAATCATACCAACACACTTAAACTCACAACATTATGCGTAGACGAGACAAAATTATGAGTTACGCGTAAACATGTATGAACACATAATCAAAATCCCAATCAAACATGATTCTGGGTAAGAATAGGCAAAGGGCAATTGATTATTACATCCTAAAGAACATATGGTCCAAGTTATAACAACATTTGACCACAAAATCAAGAGATCACAACTGCAAGTGCATTCGAACCCTAAATCTTTAATTCATGATCAAGAGATGTTACTGAAACAATTAACCCATAATAACATGATCTTAGGCATATAATAACACAATCCCCATCACCAATTTCCATCCTAACGCATAAAATCAAGAACCCCTAAATCTAGCGTATGAACCCTAATTCAAAGAAACAATCAATTGATGTTTCTGGGTGAGTTTAGAGATTAGATACATGTTTATAAACACCTTAGGAACGTTTCCCATCAATCAATTTAATCATAACATCAACAAATTTCTGGGTTTATGATTTACGAACAATCCTAAGAACAAATAATCGATTATGACCATTTTAACCGTTGGATTGATATAAAACTTAAAACCCTTGTTTGAAATTATGATCAAAACATTTTTACAACTTACAGATTCGAAGATTGATACTCGGATTTGATGAATGATTGTGAGTCGTTAGATTGAGTAGGTGAAATTGTTATTACTTTTTGCAGGTGGGAGTAAATGCGTGGTCAAATGTGTTTTGACCATAGTTAAAACAAGTTTGACATATTGACAAGTATGGTCCCTTAACCTTATTCACCATTTACTCTTAATGCCTAAACTCATTATCACTTTTAACTTTCGTTAATAACACCAAGTTATGACAAGAACAACTTATGGAATTTTACTCCCCCTCGACCTTAGACCGTAGTCTTTAAAAAAAAACATAAAAATTTATTATTTTGGTCAAGGTGAGTAACCCGAAACACTTTTGATGCATCCTTTTAAGATAAAACGTAATATTTTTGGTAAAATGCAAGTATAAAAGTTAATATTTATGTGAAAATTTTAAAATACTTTTCCTCCCCCTCAACACTTGTTTTTAATAAAATAGTGTTGAAAGGGATGGTTTATACTTGCATTTTTTTAAAGAATATTTACAAAGATAGTTTTGATGTTTGACGATCAATTGTGTTTTAAAAACTTTTCCAGATCCTCTGGAGTCAAACATCGCATACCAATTTGGTGAACAAGACTAGCAAACCTTGATGGTGCTAAGGATTTGGTAAGTAAGTCCGTCAATTGGTACTAAGTCCCAATAAAATAAAGTTCAACGGTACCCTTTTCCACATGCTCTTTGATGAAGTGATATCGGAGATCGATGTGTTTGGATTTGCAATGATGTACTGTGTTGCAGGAGATAGCAATTGCACTTTTGGAATCACAGTAGATAGGAATCTTGTTGAATAGGTAGCCATAATCCTTAAGTTGTGATCTCATCCAAATGACTTGAGCACAACAAGCAGACATGGCTACATATTCAGATTCTGTAGATGACAGTGATGTGCAGTCCTGCTTCTTTGATTGCCATGACACAAGTTTGTCTCCGAGAAATTGTAATCCACCAGATGTACTTTTGCGTATGTCTAAACATCCTGCATGGTCAGCATCTGAAAAAGCAATTAGTTCAAAGCCAGAATCCTTTGGATACCAGATTCCCAAGTTAATGGTTCCCTTTATGTATCGAAGGATTCTTTTGACCTCACTGAGGTGTTTTTCAGTTGGTTTAGACTGATAGCGAGAGCACATGTAGACAGCAAATACTATATCAGGTCTACTAGCTGTGAGATACATGAGGGACCCAATCATACTTCGGTATTTGGTAGGGTCAACTGGAATCCCATGTAAATCAGCATCTAGTTTTGTGGTATAGCCCATTGGTGTATTATAAGTATCACAAGACATCATTCCATGTTTCTTTAAAATTTCAAGAGCATATTTGGACTGATTTACAAAAATTCCACGGGGTGATTGATGAACTTGTAGTCCTAGAAAGAACGAAAGTTCACCCATCATGGACATTTCAAAATTATCTTTCATTAATTTTGCAAAATCATTAGAGTAACTTCTTTGTGTTGAGGCAAAAATAATGTCATCGACATATATTTGAACAACAAGTAAGTCCTCCCCGTAGGTTTTTGTAAATAGTGTTGGATCCACCGATCCTTTAGAAAATTTATTGGTCAGCAAGAAAGTGGACAGTTTGTCATACCACGCCCGTGGGGCTTGCTTAAGTCAGTAGAGTGCCTTTTTGAGTCGGTAAACGTGATTAGGACGCTCAGGATCAACGAAGCCGTCTGGTTGGCTCACATATACTTCTTCACGGAGTTCTCCATTAAGAAATGCGGTTTTCACATCCATTTGGTAAACAACCATGTTCCTGTGTGCAGCATAGGCCAAAAAGATCCGAACAGCTTCATGTCTAGCCACTGGAGCAAAGGATTCAGCAAAATCAAGTCCTTCTAGTTGGGAGTATCCTTTCGCTACCAGACGTGATTTGTTACGTATGACAGTTCCTTCAGCATCAAGCTTATTCTTCCAGATCCATTTTAACCCGATGACAAAGACTCCGTCAGGTCTTTCAACTAATTCCCAGACTTCTAATCTTATGAATTGCTGAAATTCCTCTTGCATAGATTCAATCCAGTTGTCATAAGTCATAGCTTCTTTAATATTCTTAGGTTCTTCGTGACAAACTGTGAGTGCATAGATACAAGTTTCTCCATCCGTGTGAAGTCGTTGTCTTGTCATAAAAGGTGCATCTGGATGGCCAATAATATGAACTAGTGGATGGTCTCGAGTCCATTTGTGTGTCGAAGGGTGTAGTTGATAAGTATCTCGCATGTTAGCAGGATCCAAATTGCGTGTTGACGACTCAGCTATATCAGGAACTGTAGGAGCCGGTGCAAACGGGTTAAAGAACGCATCAGGATCATGCTCTGCGGGTTGTGGAACTGATTGTGGTGTGGGATCTTCAGCTGAATGGCGGGAGTTAGAAACAGTTTGTTCTGCTGTAGATGGTGATGCAATTGGAGGACCGTCTCTCTCAACAGTTGCTGTAGTTTGTTGAGGTGAGTCTGGTACTGGAATGTTTTCAGGTTGAGCAGCGGAATTAGGTGAGACCTCAGTAGGACGGTATTCAATTGTGTCATCAAATAGTGGAGCAAACAAGGTTTCCAATTCTTTGTGGTTGAGTGGCAATGATTCAGCCGAAGATGCCAGAGAGTTAAGACGGTTGAATTCGGGTCCTAAGCTGTGTTGCTCAGAAGCCATTTGTGTGAGTTCATCAAAATTAGCGTGAATGGTTTCTTGAATTTCTCTTGTTCGACGATTCCATATCCGAAAACCTTTAGAATTTTCACAGTATCCAACGAACACTCCAATGTCAGCCTTTGGTTTAAGTTTACCTAAATCATCACGATCATTTTTCGGATAACAAAGTGCTCCAAATACATGAAAGTAATCGATATTCGGTTTTCTTTTGTGAACAATTTGATAAGGTGTTTTGCGATGGCGTTTTGTAATCATGCAACGGTTTTGAGTATAACATGCGGTTGAAACAGCTTCTGCCCACAAGTAATCTGGTAATTGAGCATTAATCAACATAGTTCTAGCAGCTTCCACTAAAGTCCTGTTGCGTCTTTCAACAACTCCATTCTGTTCTGGGCTTCTAGGAATAGATGTTTGATGTTCAATTCCCACTTTCTCATAATATGACCTAAGTGTCTGACTATTCGTACCGTGTTGCGTAACTGAACTTGAATTTTAGTGAGAAAGGTGATGATCATTGAAGGAGCCTGATCTTTACTTCGTAGAAAATAAACCCAAGTCCATCTGGAATAATCATCCACAATTACAAGAATGTAGCGTTTACCGTTGATACTTTGAACACGCATCGGTCCACACAAATCCATATGTAGCAATTGTAAAATATGATTCGTACTGTGATCAGGTTTTGAAGGAAAATGAGCCCGAGTACTTTTTCCTTGTTCACAGGCTGGACATAAGTGATCTTTGGTAAAACGGAATCTTGGAAATCCATCAACAAGTTTATAACGAGCAAGGTCAGTCATAGTTTTGAAATTCAAGTGCGAAAGACGTTTGTGCCATAACCAAGATTTAGTCGATTCCGCTTTGGAGAGAAGACATATCGGAGATGTTGCAATCATATCTGACATTGATATTGTATAAAGATTAGAGCCACGTGAGCCAGACATTAGATCGTTTCCTTATAAGTCACGAACAAAGCAAGTTTTCTCACGAAATGCAACTTCTAGATCCCCATCACAAAATTGACCAACAGAGAAAAGGTTGTGTCCAAGGCCTTCCATATAGTAAACACGACTGATTTCGACGTTCCCACTTACATAGTCACCATATCCCATGATTAAAGCGTAATGATCATTCCCGAATCTGACAGTACCAATGAACTTTGAGACAAAGTTGTGTAAGAGTTTGAGATTGCCTGTCATATGTCGGGTGCATCCGCTATCAACAATCCAAAGAACAATCTGTACCACCTGCATCACAAGAAGAAGATACGGATGGAACAGAAGTAAGGGTGGAACCCAAAGAAAGTGCGGGTTCCTGTTGGTTAGAAACACATGTATTCAACAATTTAGGAATCCATTTAAAGTCTGGTTTGTGTTGTAACCAACGTTGCTAATTCCAACTAGTTCTTGCTTTCTTAATGTTAAATGCACTAGTAGTTGGCTCAGTCCTAGATTTGTTCTCGGCACCTATGGGGGTAACTTCAACTTCATTAGAAACCGTAGAAGATGGCTTTCCTAAGATAGACTTAGAGGCAGTAGTGGGCCTAGAAGGAATGCGTGTCCTACGTTTCTTATGACGATTGAGAAGAGAATTAGCTAAACATTTTGTATGATCACCATATGACACGCTTTTACGACAAAACACACAAGATGCATTAATATTCAAAACATTCAAAGGTTCATCATTCGTTACATTTAGATTTTGATTACAATTTGCCAGATTAGAATCTAAATCTGATGCAACATGAGTTTTATTCAAATTCCTAAGTTGATCTTCTACTTCTTGAGCTTCTAGTTGTCCTCTCTTACGTTGCAAGATCCTATTCTTCTTTTTTACTTTTTCGCTTGGGTCTGCTAACCCTATTAGTAGAGACTAGTCCTGTAGAAGTGGAGTTATCAACATTAGTGTTTTGAATGACATTTTCCTTAGCAGTTTTGTCTAATTGATACATTCCTGGTGCTATCACCGTGGTGTCAACCATCTTTCCCTTTTGAATTAGCTTAATTTTCTCTTTCAAATCAATGTTGATGTGATTTTTATCCTAAATTTCAGACTCAAGTTTCCCATTGCAGTAACTGAGATCATTGCGTTTTTCTTGCCAGTCGGCAATTATAATTTTTAAATCCGCAATTTCTTTCTCATATTTGAGACACAAACTTTTTAAAGGCTCGTTGTTTTTGCAAATCTGACAAGAGTTTGAAATATTTTGACTTTGAAGCTTCAATTCCATTTCAAGACTTTGAGCTTGACACCATTCAAGCCTTTGTTTGAGTTGACAAATTTCTTTTGAAAATTGTTTTGTCACATCATCATTTTTACTTCTCAGCTTGTTATTATCATGTTTAAGTGTCTCGATTTCCACATTCAACAAGTTATTATCAACACAAAGATCATCCATAAGCATAGAAGTACCAGATTTATAGAGATCATTCATGATAACAGATAAAATATCAGCATTGAGAACTTGTTCCAAGAGTCGATCAGCATCATTTTTTAAAACTCTATTTCTTTGCTTTTGAACCAAAATCTCATTTTCAGTTGAGTTGAAAACGTTTATCATATTTTTGACCTCGTTTTGAAGTTCCTGATCCCAACGTGTAGCACAAAGACGGAGGTGTTTGACAATTGGCAGCATTTGTTTTTGAAAAATATCTCTCTTTTCTCGCTCGTAAGCGGATTGAAAAGTTTCAATTTTTATTTCAGAATTGCGTTCAATTGTTTCCTCCAAAATTTCGATGTCTTCCATAAAAGTTTTGAAATAATTTAAGACACGACATTTTTTCGGTAAAGGTGTAAGTTCACCGGATGATGGTAAAGGACCATTTATTTGTGCTACAGTTTGGACAGGGGCCGCATTGGAGGATGAAACATATGACTCAGTGACGTACCATGATTTCTCAGGTAATTCTTTTTGAGTAACAAAAGATTTAGAAATAGGAGGAGCTTTTGAATAATCATATGGTGTCCAATTTTGAACATAACTCATTTTTGATCGACTCTCGTCTTCAAGTTCTTCTTCTTCCTCAGTATCAAAAACAACAGCACGCACAATCGTATTATCAAGCAAATGGTCCATGCTGTAAATTTTCGGAATTTCTTTGAATGCCGTGTGAAGAAACATTGAATTGTAATCGCCAAGTGCAAATCCTTTATCGGGTCTCGGTTTTAAAGTAAATTTCTGAATTGTTGTGACAGAGTTCCCGTGTTTGTAAACAATGTTACGAAATTCTTTGAGTTGTTTTTCAAGATCAACAATATCACCGAGTAAGTCATCTATATACTTCCTTTTTCGTATTTTATGTTCACAAAAATCCTTTTTACAACTTGACAATTCTGTTTCTGTTTTTGAAAGTACTGTTTGAAGACGTTCAACTTGCATTTTCAATTCACACTTCTCACTTTCGAGTTTAGAAATCAACTTTCCGTTTGACTCAATTAAATCTTGCATTTTGTGTTGAAGATCTTGTTCTTTGTTGTAAGAATCTTGAAAAGCTTTTTCAAAACTTTTTGCATATTTAATCTTGTCTTCCTGATTTGAAAGTTGAATTTTATAACACTCAATATCTCTTACAAGAGCTTCATTTGTTTCTTTTAAAGCTTTGTTTTTCTCGTTGCATTTTATGATTTGCAATTGTTGATCATTCAGTTGTTTAGATAACAATATGAGGTCAGGGTCTGGATCAAATGATGGTTCTTGTTGTTCTAATTGATCATGTTTATCATTCTCAATAGGATCATCAAATGAAACAACTGTGTCATCATCGAATATGACAACTGTGCTTATTTGTTCATCTGTTTGAGAAGATGAAGATGATGTAGATGGAACAACTTGCGCCATATCTGATTCAGAAGCAGAGGGTGAGGCTATTTCATGTATTAGGCATGCTTTTTGGTCATGTACCTGAGACAAGCCGTCAGTGTCATACACTGGACCTGAATCATTAAACTGAAGTTCCTACATGTTGGCCATAAGCATCACAGCTGCATTGGCTTCCAGATCTTCCATGTCATCATCATTGTTCACATTTGCCATGAAGTTGTTATCCTGTTCAGGGAAATGTCCATCTTTTTCATCTTGAAGAGCCATGAGTAATGCCTGCTTGTGAAACTTACTACCCCGAGTTCTCGGTTTAGGACATGCTGTCGCTATATGACCTTGTTCATTACAATTATAACACCATACTGCATTCCCTGAGTTGGAGTTCCTAGTAGCATCTGGTTCAGACCTTTGCTGAGAAGACCCTGAGTTGTTCCTGAACCCCCCATTGTTATTAAACCTCTGACCATTCCCAAAACTTCCTGAAGAACTTCCTGAACCAGATCTACCATAGTTACGATTCTGAATTTCCACTCTTCCATCATTGACAACATCTTGATTCCTTGTGTTAGAAGACGAACGTTGACGGTTGTTTGTTTTGTTGGAGAATTTTCTGAAAGCACGAGCAATAAGAGCAAGTCCCTGATTCAAAGTATTAAAGTCATCATCGTCATCTTCATTGGAATTGGAGTAATACACTGCATCATTGTTGTTCATTGGAACAAGTTGAGTAGAAGTATTATGCGGAGATGAATCATAAGGGACCATTTGGTTCGAGGTAGAAGACTGTGGATAACTGAAGTAGTTCTGCTCTTGAACATATGCATGATTTGACATTGGTGGTGGAGCATAGAGAGATTGAGCTACGAGAGCCAAAGAATTTGGTGTTGGTGTTGGTGTGTATCCTCCTCGTAGAGCTCGATCTTTTTCAACTTCAGGTTCATGGTGTTTCAGAAAATCATACAACAAACCATACGGTGCATCATGAAGATTTTTTGTTTGACGAACAAATGTCACATATTTATGCCAATCAGGGCCAAGACTACCGACGAATTTGGAGTTCACTGCTATCCTCGGTACTGTGATTTTGTGACGTTCCAGATCATTGACCACATTTGTGAAACGATGATAGTAGGATTCAAGTGACTCTCCTGGTTCAATTGTGATGTCTGTGTATTCCATGTAGAGTTTGGATTCCATATCAACTTTGTTCAATTGAGTGCCTTCCATAAGGAGATGAACATGTTCCCGCATAGCTTTGGCTGTTTTCTGAGCATCGACACTTCGATAAATTGGATTAGGTATACCTTGAAGTATATAAGCCATTGCGTACTCATCAGCTTCACGATGTAATTTCTGTTCTTCTGTGAGTGCAGATTCTGGAAGAGGTCTATCACCAGGAGGACGTGGAGGATCAGCATTTGGATCACCAATTTCAAATCTTGTTGGCCACTCAAATGGTCCTTCAAGTATCACTTGCTTCAAGAATTTCCCATGAGGTTTTTTTAGTTCAAGAAATCGTAAGAATCGACTTGACCATTGAACATAGTTCCCAGGTGTTAGCATTGGAGGTGTTTCAAGTGATCCTGCCTCATGTCAGGATTGTTGAGTTGTAATAACTTCACACATTCTGTCAAACCAGTGAGGTTGTTTGGAGGAAAACTGAGTGTTTTGTTGGGACATTTGATATGGTTGTTGTTGAGGAATGATTTGATGTTGTTGCATCATGAGATATTGTGGTTGTTGATTAAACGGTTGTTGTTGAAAGTGTGACTGTGAAGGTTGTTGATATGATTGTTGCTGATGGTATTGTTGTTGCTGATACTGCTGATGTTGTTGCTGAGGATTTGAGAAGTAGTAATGTGGTGGTTGAGACATCTTTGAACACTTGTGTAGAAATGGATCTTTGTAGAAGATTGAAATGCACGTTCCTTTGGTTAAGCTCAAAATCCCTGGGGTAAGTTGAATTCTTACGCGTAACAATAATCTTACGCGTAAACTTTTAGGTTAAGCGTAAAGAGTAGTTTAGGCGTAAACAAAGAGTTTATGCGTAAGTTTTCTCTTTACGCGCAAGCTTTGGCTTATGCGTAAGTTTAGACTTATGCGTAAGGTTAAACAACCAAACAAATCTTCCAAACTTATCCAAGCTTGAAAGATATCCGAAGTCGAAGTATTCCACTAACTTATCCAAGCTAGGGAAGTACTGAGTCACCGTAACATAAGGAGAAGACCTTTGTTGAAAGTTAAGCGTAGATTCTGAAACTTACGCGTAAGAATTACTCTTAGGCGTAGGATAGATCTTATGCATAGAAAGGGCACCTTATGCGTAGGAAGTAACTTACTCGTAGAATCTTGAGCGTAGGAATCACAACTTACTCGTAGAAATTGAGCTTACTCGTAGGTTTTAGGCTTAGAAGACCAAAGTTACTCGTAAGAACAGGGTTTTGACCTAAGTTACTCGTAAGAAAAGGGTTTTAGCCAAAAGTTACTCGTAGAAAGGACAAAAAGTACTGTTGACAGCTTTTTAATCGTACTGTTCACATATGTTACGCGTAAACAGGTCAGAAACTTGAAAAATCTCAAATTTTTGAAGAAAAATGCTTAGAAATAAGGTACTTTTGATCAAATAACTTCACCAATACTTAGAAAACACTAACTATTGAAGATTTTGCTACCAAAAACTAGTTTTCCAATATCAAAGAAGCTATAAAACCTTAATAAAACCTTAAAAATCACAACTTTATGCAAAAACTAAGCTTCAAATCACTATATCAACCTTGAAACTTGTCCAAGCTTCAAGATTTGAGTGAAAGAAACAAAGAAAAATGCAAAAAGATGATGAACAAGCACCAAACCCCACGTTAACAATAGAAAGTACACTTCAATCTCTATTAGGCGAATGATACCACTTGTTAGGTCACCATTTATGTAAACACAAGTATGATATTGATAGAAATGAGATGAGAAAAGAGATTGGTTGATTATAAGAAATGAGAGAAAAGTAAGAACAATAGTTTCACTAAGATATTCAAATAACCAACAATGTGAAAGGTTACATAAGCTTTCTATTTATAAGGGAGGAGTAGGGCAACACTCCCTTCCTCCCTTATCTCTCTAATTCGTGGGCTTTCAAGCCCATAGGGCTTTAACACTTAAGCCTTGTAACATGAAACATAATGAAATAAATACCAAAGCAACCTATTACAAAAGGTAAAGACTGAGACTTGACTAAATACAAAAGTATGATCCCAACACGTCATGGTCCAAATGTTAGTGACGGCCCAGAGTAACTTTAAACATGACGACGTCAAAAGTGGATCTAGGCAATCCGATTTCATAGAGAAACCCTAGTCCGATTTTCACAGCTTTTTCAAGGGTTTTTACCCTTTGAAACCTCTTATGTTCAATTGAGATAAGTACTCTTTCAATTCAATCAATATGTCTATGTGTTGTTTGAATATATCTTACACTTGTCTTCAATTTAACATGCTTGGCTAGATCTCTCTTATGTTTTCTTAGATGTAGTGAAACCTAGATGTTAATTATGGGTTGATTGTTTGTTTATAGTTGTTACGGATGATTGTATTCGATGTTAGGCTTAAGAAAACTGGCAAACTTCCATTGGTAATGATACGTGGGAATCGCACCAGGCTTTACCTCTCAAGGGATCCTGAGAAGCTTACAACCCCCACCAGGCAGTGTACCTGATCGTTGTAGTATAGTATAGTGACAAGTACTGGGGGATTGATCGTTCAGCTAGGAATAGTGTCGCTAGGATTAGAAAACCTAAATACTAGTTCTAAAGGTGAGAGATGATTCTTTTTGTATTTTTTATATTTTTTAGAAAGTAAGTAAAAATCTCGGGGTTGAAGGATTTGGGCGGAATTAGTTGCTAGTCAACTAACCCAATACTAAAGATGCAATCAAAATAAAATACTAGAAATGAAAATAAACTAATTTATACTAATGTTGTGAGCAATAAGTGGAGAAAATGTTGTGGAAAACTAGAAGGGGGGTTGAATAGTTTACCGATTAAAATCTTTTTAACTTGTTAAGTTAGCTTTGAAACTCTCCGTTTGATCAAAGATATATGCACAAACACAATATATAACATGCAAGTAAATGAAAGAAACGATCAAACCACAACACGAGTATTTATCGTGGTTCGGCTACAAGGACTCTTTTTCCTTGCCCTACGTCCACGCCCCGAGTATTCAACTCGAGAGTTTCTTTCACTAGTCAACAAGCTCCTTTCACCGGCGGAGAAAACCTTACACGTCGCTTATACTTTTACCAACACAAAGCTAAATGTCGAGTTCTTTTACAAGGGCACAACCACTCCCATTAGTTCTTTTACTAGGGTACAACAACTCCCAACACTCTTTGTATTTTGAGGACTAAAATACTAACCACTCACTACAGAATATACACAAACAAATGAAGTGTAAACAACACGAGTTTACACAATACTAAGCTACCAAGTCTTGCAACGTTGTGTTGGAAACTTGTAACTTTTCACGACCTTGTGAGCTTCTTTGCTACAAAGAGAAACTTCACATTAACAATGTTAAGAGGTTAGAAGAAAAGATGAGTGTGTGTGTAAAATATGATCTCAAGAGGTTAGCCAAAAATCAAGTTATGGCTTGGTATTTATAGCACATCAAACTGCATGCTTGGCGGATCAGGCGGAACCCTCAGATGGGTTCCGCCCGTGTAACCCCAGGGTACCGCCGGGTCTGCAGTAGGTTTTTGCAATAACTCTTCAAACCAAACAAGGTCTTGTCTCATAACTCCTAGCAACCAAACAATGTCACATCACTTAAATCAAGTCAAACATGAAACTTGTAAGCAACAACAAAGTTAGTCAAACACATTTCTTTCCATAAATACATAATCACAAAACTTGCCATAAATGTGATGTGACAATTTCTAATTTAAGAAATAAACTTGTGTTGTGTTTTATGAAATGTAAAATGTAGCAAAAGTCTAGTTTATGCAAGTCTTAAAAACTAAGATTATATTTTGCTTAGAAACTAAAGTTTACATTTTGTCGTTAACAAAACTTAGCGAAGATCGTAAAATATAAATAACGTTTTTAGGCGATATTTGTATTAACAATCTCCCCCTTTTTGTTGATGACAAAACATAAACTTTGTTTTTAAGTAACACGCAAAATCTTGGTTTTCAAGACTTAAAAAAAATTATATTAACCTTGTTTTACTTAAGAGACGAAAAAGCATATCAAGTATTTGAAGGTTTAATATATTTCTCCCCCTTTTTGTCGAAACAAAAAGTAGAGTAGCGAAGCGGAATAATGGCCATACTCCCCCTTGATCGATACTCCCCCTAAATGGAGTACCAATATGGGAAACATGGATTTTGAGACCTACAAAAAAAATGGTTAGTTGGTGATATATATAGTCAAGCTTGTGGTTACCACACACATTGCAACCATAACACAAACATGATCAACCAACAATGTAGAAAGAAATTTCATTCCAAGTAAAATTTTGACTATAAAAGTCAAAAGACAAGAAATGAGAAGTATTCTTCTACTTGTACACAAAAACTAAAAAATAACCAAGAAAATAAAATAAAATCCTACATTCCTAGAGTGGGGCAAATGGCCTCCAAAGGTTGTCTAGGATTAGTTGGGGTGGGAAAGTGCATCCAAACGTTCTATGACGTGTTGGAATGCAAAACGGGTTTCGTTTTGGAATTGGTTAAGCAATGTTTTGATGGTTTCACCCATTTGCTCACAATATGAGCAAGCATGGGGATGAGTGGGTTGAAATGGGTTGGTTTTGGTTTCTTGGTTTGATGGTTGGTTGGTTTTTGGTTCTTGGGTGGAGGATGGATTTGGTATTGAGTCAAGCAAGGTGGTTTGAAATTCCATTGCTTGATGAAGGTGGTTCTCAACCATGCTTTGGATTTCCTCATATGAGGGAAAGAAAGTCTCATAGGTTTGGGCTTGAGAAGGTGGTGGAGTTGGGTGATCATGGTGTTCAAAATTTGGTATGTCTTGATTTGCAAAAGGTGGTGGTTGGGTATGTCTTGGTGGAAGATCATTTAAATCTTGGACAAATGGATGTGGTGATGTGGGAGGAGACCCAAATAGTTCCATTGGCTCAATTTTTGGTAATGGTGATGGTGATGGAGTCTTTGATGGTTGGGTTGGAGCACTTGGTGGAGTTGGGTCAATAGGTGATTTAGTAGGTGGTGGAGTGTGCTCATTTGGTTGTTTGGGTGATGGAGATGGAGATGCAAGGTTCAAAAAATGTTCATTTTTGATGGGTGATGTGAATTTCTCCGATGATGAGGAGCTAAGGTTGATGGGTTGATTGCACCATAGTGGTTTCACACTTATCCGGGCGGTTCTCCGGATGGGTCGTGATGGTTGAGAGGTGTTTGTTGACTTGGTCATGGTTAAAATGGTTTAAAGTTTCAGAAATTTTGATGAAGAAGGTGTGGTTTGATAGTGTTTAGGATGGTTTAATTTATAGTGATGAAGATTTGTGGGAAGGAGTGTTTGGATTTGATGTTAGTCCATATAAAAATGGTGGTTCCTAATGATTTGGAAAACTTAATTGTGGGTTGTCATGTCATGGAAGTCAATCCAATGAAAATGGTGAAGTGAGAAGACAAGTTTTGCACTAAATGCATAGTGGTTTTGGTGGAATTTTGGTAGTATAAATATCAGGGATTTCAAGGATCCCTTAAAAGGGTTCCTTCCTTTATGTTTGAGGGGTCCTTGAGGTTGTTATGGTTAAATTTGAATTTTGGCGGGAATTGGTTTTGGTTAAGTTCATGGAAGAAGGAGTATCCTATTATGCTAAACACATTGCAAGTAATGGGTTTCTACCTAAAAGGATTGGTTTTTGGTGTTTCAATGTTGAATTGGCGAAAAAGAAAACAACAAATCTCCAGGCTACTGGCGGCACCCTCAGATGACACAGGCGGAACCCAAATTAGGGTACCGTCTGGTCCGTTGGGCAAATTCTGGGTTACCCAGAATTTGTACTGGCGGAACCCAAATTTGGGATCCGCCGGGGCTGAAAAAGTTCACAGTCCGCGTTTTTGACCCGCGAAACGATTTTCAAAATTTTCGAAAACTCCTAAAATCAAAGAGATACTTCATTTCTGGTTAGGCAATGCAAAAATTAGACACCTAAACACACATATCATAGGAGTTTGACCTTGAGGTCGAGAATTTCACCATACTTAGTGAAAATATCATAACCACGAAAATTTGACAACTTGCCAAAAGTTGTCTTCCTGCAACATTGTTAGTTGAAACATGTTCCAAAGTGTATCAAACATTGTACTAACGCACAAATACATCACAAAGATTGTTTAAACTACCAAATTGTTCCAATAGCACCTTGTGCCAAACACTCCTAACACACCCGCACTCATTGACGGTCCATCTTCTTCTTCATCTTCCCGAGGAATCTCCCGATGTTTTTGAACATCCCCTTAGTTTGCTTGAACTCCTCCGATTCATTAGGAATATCCAGAAGTTGAGAAAGGTATTCGAGAGGAGGGAGCCTAGAGTTTGGCAAATTGTCATCTTGACTCATTGAGGAAGAAGATGATGAGGTAGGAGGATGTGGACGTTTTCCTTGGGCTTTGTAAACTCTCTTATCACTAAGTGGAACAAAGGTGTGTGGAATGAGAGTGTAGTCAAGACGAAGACCATTTGAAGTTGGTGGAATGGGTGAGATGAACCTAAAGAGACGGGTCAAGAGCATTCCATATGGCATAGCCGTTGTGCCATGCACGGGAATGTCGGCCATTCTCTTGGCCATGTAGTAGGCAAGGTTGAAGGGTTGCCTAATGGAAAAGGAGTAGAGCATGTAGCAAAGGCAAAGGTTGATATGGTCACGGTTCCCTATTGTGCTAATGACATTGGCTCTATGGACTTCCTCCCATTTCTTGAATTGAGGTTTGAGTTCGTTCATTTCCATTCCATATGGGTCCTTATCGACCTCATTCCCCGAACGGGTTCTCCTAGTAGTGGTGGTCCTAACAAAGAGGTGATCATGGAGTACGTCTTTTGAGACAAGGGGTGTGTCATAAGGATGGATACGGTCTTGGAGGTTGTCAAGAGTTGAGAGGGAGTGCAAGTCGGAATAGAGGCAAGTACCACGGTTTGGAACACCTAGGATTTGAGCAAACTCCTCAAGAGTGAAGGAGTATTGGTGACCGCTAACCCTAAAGTGGATAGACATATGACCATAATCATCCGTTGAGAGGACGCATGATGCATAGAACTCTAGAATGAACCTAGGACAAATAGGCTCGTCGATATTCAAAAGACACTCAAAGTTTATTGTGGCAAAATCGGCGTAAAGGTTTGTGCCTTCTAGGAAAGATGGGTCTATGGTTCTACCCTCATGGACATAGTGTTTTTCTAGGGCTTTGAAAACTTTTACTTGATTTGCGGTAAGGCCTTTGGTTTTGTGGTGTTTTGGTAGGTACTTAATGGTGTCCTTGTGGTCGTAGTGGGTTAGAGGAGGCATGATGATTCCTAGAACAACAAAATTTCACATTTTAGTTTACGTAAACCACTATTATAATGTGGAAGTTCTAGTGTGTGCCTATATGAAAACAATGTGGAGGTGCGGTTATCTTGACTTATTTTGATGCTTCAAAATCGTTTTATGCAAGTTTTGTTATAAAACAAAAGATAACCCAAACGCTCCTAGTTCAATGTAGCTTCGTTTGAATGTACCCGAAAATACATATTGGTTATGTATTCCCTTTAGCATTCAAGAGACATTATGCAAGTGATGTTTTAAGCATAACGTTTTGATTTTGTATTCTCAATGTGAGACGAAAAAATATTTGTCCTACTTGTGAGAAATTTTTGAAAGGATTTGACATGGGGTGTTTTAGCAAACATGTTTATACTAATTAAAGATGCAATTCCTAACTATGGGAAACATGATTAGTTTTATTAATTACCTAATCTCATGCATGAATTTCTTAAGTTAATGCATAACCCCAAGTTTTTGTTTTTGTGCAAGAAATAGAATTCCTAGACTCAGATCAGGATTGTAATCATGTTTAGAATACTTACAATGATGATTGATTTGCAATGTAAATGAATGGAGGACCAAGAATTCTTAGGTGTGGATGAGTGGTGAAGTGAATAGTATCAGCCTTGAAGTGGTGGTATGAGATAATGGGTGTTTGGTTAAATATAAACAAAAAAATGATTCTGCAGGTCGACGGACACGGCGGAACCCTGGGTTGGGTTCCGTCCGTTATGGCTGAGGGTTTCGCCGACCCTGCTGAGTAAAATGGTTTTGGATTTGTTTTGATTTTTGTGATTTTTGTCTAATGTCCAGAACTACAATGTAGGTTCCATGAGTCCTAAGCCTAGCCTAAGAAGATTAAAAGGTTCATGTTTAAGAGGTTTTGTGAGAATGTCGGCTATGTTATCTTCGGAAGAAACTTTCTCAATTGAGATATTTCCTTTTTGGACGTTGTCACGAAGGAAATGATGACGGATTTCAATATGTTTGGTACGAGCATGTTGAACCGGGTTTTTGCTAAGATCAATGGCACCTTTGTTGTCACAAAGAATTGTGATGTCGTTGAGTTGAATTCCGTAGTCGACAAGAGCTTGCTTCATCCAAAGAGCTTGTTGACATGCCTTTCCGGCCGAAACGTACTCGGCTTCCGTTGTTGAGATAGCAAGAGCCGTTTGCTTCTTAGAGAACCATGAGGTGAGACAATGTCCAACAAAAGTACAAATACCACTTGTGCTTTTTCTATCGACATAGTCACCGGCATGATCCGAGTCGGCATACACTATGGTGTCTATTCCCGTTCCTTTGGGATACCATAAACCTAAATGTGTAGTGCCCTTAATATACCTAAAAATCCTTTTAACGGCTTCGAGATGGGTAGTTTTAGGATCTTCTTGAAAACGAGCACATAGACAAACACTAAACATAATGTCGGGTCTACTAGCCGTTAGGTAAAGTAGACTACCAATCATACCTCTATATTTAGTGCTATCTACGGATTCACTTTCCTCATCCTTGGTGAGTTTAGTTTCCGTGGACATGGGAGTTTTGATAGGTTTCGAATCTTCTAGTCCAAATTTCTTAAGCATGTCCTTAATATATTTAGATTGGTTAAAGAAGATACCATCTTCTAGTTGTTTGATTTGGAGTCCTAAGAAAAAGTTGAGTTCTCCCATCATACTCATTTCAAACTCGTCATGCACGATTTTTGAGAAATCCACACATAGTTCTTGACAAGTTGATCCGAATATAATGTCATCAACATAGATTTGGACTATGATAATATGTGAATCTTTCTTCTTAGTGAAGAGAGTATTATCAACTAAGCCCATGGTATACTTATGGTCAACTAGGAATGTTTTAAGTCGATCATACCATGCTTTTGGAGCTTGCTTAAGTCCGTAAAGAGCCTTTTTAAGTTTGTAAACATGATTTGGTTTTTCAAAATCGATGAAGCCCGGTGGTTGAGCAACATACACTTCTTCATTAATGACTCCGTTTAGAAATGCACTTTTGACGTCCATTTGAAAGAGTTTAAAATTATGTGCACACGCATAAGCAAGTAATATTCTAATTGACTCGAGCCTAGCTACCGGAGCAAAAGTTTCATCGTAATCAATGCCTTCTTGTTGATTATATCCTTGTGCTACTAGCCTAGCTTTGTTTCTAGACACAATTCCATTTTCATCCATTTTATTACGAAAGACCCATTTCGTTCCAATTATTGTTTGACTCTTTGGTTGAGGAACTAATGTCCATACATCATTCCTAACAAATTGGTTTAATTCTTCTTGCATTTCAATTACCCAAGATTCATCTTTAATGGCTTCATTAATGTTTTTCGGTTCAATGGTTGACACGAAACAAAAGTAGTTGCTTTCATTTTGAACTTTTGATCTAAGTGTTCTTTCGTTAATGTTGCCTATGACACCATCTAATGGATGACTTTTAGATTCTTTGACATTGACAAGTTCTTTGTTTAATAGTTCATCTTCCTTGTCATTACCTAATATTTCTTGACATTCAATTGCTTGGCTTTCAACTAAGTCATCATCTACCAAAGGTGATGTCTTAGAGGGAGGTGGACTTTCGTCAAATGTTACGTTTAACGATTCCTCGACTCTTAAGGTTTCTTTGTTCAAAACAATGTAAGCTTTACTATTTTGTGAATATCCAAGAAATACACCTTCATAAGACTTTGGGTCAAATTTGTTGAGATAATCCTTGGTGTTAAGAATGAAGCATTTACTCCCAAACACTCTAAAGTATCCTAATGTAGGCTTTTTACCTCTATAAAGTTCATAAGGAGTTTTATTCAAAAATCGTCTAATTAGGACTCGATTAAGAATGTACGTTGATGTGTCAACGGCATTACACCAAAACTTTTGTGGAATAGTTTGTTCATTAAGCATTGTTCTACTCATCTCTTGTAATGTCCGGTTTTTACGTTCTACTACACCATTAGATTGAGGAGTACGTGGAGCTGAAAAGTTATGAGTAATGCCATTTTTATCACAAAAGTTTCCAAATTGAAATTCATTATAAAATTCACGACCGTGATCCGTTCTAATAGACACTATATTAGATCCTACTTGATTTTGAATTTTCTTACTTAGAATCTCAAATTTATCAAAAGCTTCATTTTTATTTTTCAAAAACTTTGTCCAAGTATAACGTGAGTAATCATCTACTATGACCAAAATATAGAAGTTACCTCCATAACTTTGTATAGCGGATGGACCAAATAAATCCATATGCAAAAGTTCTAGACACCTAGATGTAGACACCATGTTTTTAGCCTTATGGCTACTATGGACTTGTTTACCGACTTTGCCAGCATCACAAAAGTGTTGGTCATATTTCAACTTGGGTAGGTTTCGAACTAAGTCTTTGGAGGAGAGGTTTTGGATTAGTCTCATGTTAGCGTGTCCTAAACGTCTATGCCATAAAGTTGAAGATTCATCTAATGAGGTAAGACAAAGTTTGTCTCTAGATGTTGAATCCAACTTCATGACGTATACGTTGTTCTTAAGGACACCTTTGGCTACGGTTATACCATCTTTAAGAATTTTACTACCGTTTTCACTAAAAAGGACATTATACTTATTACGACAAAGTTGACTAATACTAAGAAGATTAAATCCTAAGTTATCAACATGAGCAACATCATCTATAGAAAGGGAGTCATGAGAGATTGTACCTTTTCCGATGATTTTGCTCTTAGCATTACTACCAAACGTAACATTACCTCCATCACATTTGTGATATGTTGAGAAGAGGCTTTTATTACCCGTCATGTGCCTTGAACAACCGCTATCTTTAATCCATTCATCCGGTTCCAAACAAACTTTGAGGCACACCTATTTTATGAAAAACACTCAAACATTTGGTCCCCAATTTCTCGTGGGTCCATTTTGGTTAAGCATGCCATTAATTTGTTCCAAGTATGAAAATAGAGCATAAGGGTTCCATGGCATGTGGTTTTGAGTTTGGTAATGTCTAAGAGTGTTTTGGTTCCAAACATATGGGTAGTTTGGTCGAGCGTTGAAGTTGCTCTTTGGAAAGGGACGTTTGGGAATAGGAGTCATAGGTCTTGGTTGAGTAGTTTTAGCTCTAAATACATTTTTACTAAATCCTACTTCAGTTTTAAACTCAGGTTTTGTTCCATTTTTGTATGTAACTTTAACAAATTTTGAACGATCCGAAGTGGATGGAGTTACTGCTGCAGCAGACCTGGCGGAACCTTCGGGACCAATGGGCGGAACCCTATTTTGGGTTCCGTCTGATCCGCAGGTTGCTGTAACAGTTTTGTTTGTATCATGTGCATTCTTTTCTTGTTTCGTTTGACCCTTAACGGTTTCTACTTTCCTGAACCCTAGACCTGTTTTATCAAAGGGTGACTTTTGAAGTTTCATAATTTCATCCGCACACGAAATGCTCTTATCGAACTTTTTGAACTTTGTGGTTTGTTTGATTAGATCATTTTGAGTAATTTTAAGTTTCTCAACTTCAAGTTTAAGTTCTGCACATGATTTGCATGATGTGTCAATACCTTTACCCTTTTCTAATCTCTTAGCTTTTTCTTTTAACTCATAAACTTCATTTTCTAAAAACTCCTTTTTAGTTTTCAAAAATTTATTTTTGTTTATGATTTTTAAGCTTAACTCACAAAGTTTGTTATATTCATTTTGTAAAGTATCATCATCAATAGAGGAGTAAGATGAGTCGGAGAGTACCTCATTTGAGTTATGAGCCATGAGAGCAATATCATCATTCTTTGGCTCATCATCATCTCCTTCATAGTCACTCCAAGCACCACCCACAAAAGCTTGTTGAGGTTTGCTCTTGGGTGGTTTTGGACATTCTCCTACAAGATGACTTGTGTCTCCACACCTATAACATTTTCTTTCAACTTTTCCTTTTCGATCATCACGATCTTTCCGGAAGGTTTTCTTGTCATCTTTAGGTTGCCTTACAAACTTCCCTCGCCTACGAAAGAACTTCTTGAAGTCTCTCACAGCCATAGCATATTCCTCATCATCACTATCCGAAGTAGATTCTTCATCATCACTTGATTGGACTCTAGCTTTCAAGGCAATGGACTTAACTTTTTCTTTCTTGCCTCTAACTAGTTCCGAATCTTTTTCCATTACCATTTCGTGAACTTTGAGGTTTCCAATTAGCTCATCAAGTGACATGCTTGAAAGATCTTTGGATTCTTCAATTGCCGTCACTTTTGCTCTCCACTTCGGATGGAGTGCTCTAAGAAATTTCCTGACAAAGTTCTTACTACAAAAAGATTAGTCAAGTGCTTTAAGTGAAGTAATAATGGTATTAAATCTAGCAAAAGCATTATCAATAATCTCATCTTCGGAAATAACAAATTGTTCATATTGTTGAACAAGAAGATCAATTTTGTTATCTTTAACTTGTGAGTTTCCTTGATGAGTGACAATTAAAGATTGCCAAATATCTTTGGCGGTTTTACACAAAAAGACTCTTTCATATTCTTTCTTAGGCAAAGCATTATAAAGCATCATTTTAGCTTCATTATTTTTACCTATTAATTTCTTTTGATCATCATCTTTGATGTTAGTAACTACGTTATCACCATCAATAATTATATACCACAAATCTATATTTTTAGATTTCACGTAAGTTTCAAAACGGTTTTTCCAATATATAAAACCATTTGCTTCAAAGAGTGGTGGTCTTTGCATAGATTGCCCTTCTTTGTAATTTTCAAAATCCATGGATCGTTTCAAGTTTTAAAACACAATATATTTTAAAAGCTTGAGTAACGTAGCTCTTGATGCCAATTATGGAAAACTAGAAGGGGGTTGAATAGTTTACCGATTAAAATCTTTTTAACTTGTTAAGTTAGCTTTGAAACTTTTCGTTTGATCAAAGATATATGCACAAACACAATATATAACATGCAAGTAAATGAAAGAAACGATCAAACCACAACATGAGTATTTATCGTGGTTCGGCTACAAGGACTCTTTTTCCTTGCCCTACGTCGACGCCCCGAGTATCCAACTCGAGAGTTTCTTTCACTAGTCAACAAGCTCCTTTCACCGGCGGAGAAAACCTTACACGTCGCTTATACTTTTACCGACACAAAGCTAAATGTCGAGTTCTTTTACAAGGGCACAACCACTCCCGTTAGTTCTTTTACTAGGGTACAACGACTCCCAACACTCTTTGTATTTTGAGGACTAAAATACTAACCACTCACTACAGAATATACACAAACAAATGAAGTGTAAACAACACGAGTTTACACAATACTAAGCTACCAAGTCTTGCAACGTTGTGTTGGAAACTTGTAACTTTTCACGACCTTGTGAGCTTCTTTGCTACAAAGAGAAACTTCACATTAACAATGTTAAGAGGTTAGAAGAAAAGATGAGTGTGTGTGTAAAATATGATCTCAAGAGGTTAGCCAAAAATCAAGTTATGGCTTGGTATTTATAGCACATCAAACTGAATGCTTGGCGGATCAGGCGGAACCCTCAGATGGGTTCTGCCCGTGTACCCCCAGGGTACCGCCGGGTCTGCAGTAGGTTTTTGCAATAACTCTTCAAACCAAACAAGGTCTTGTCTCATAACTCCTAGCAACCAAACAATGTCACATCACTTAAATCAAGTCAAACATGAAACTTGTAAGCAACAACAAAGTTAGTCAAACACTTTCCATAAATACATAATGACAAAACTTACCATAAATGTGATGTGACAATTTCTAATTTAAGAAATAAACTTGTGTTGTGTTTTATGAAATGTAAAATGTAGCAAAAGTCTAGTTTATGCAAGTCTTAAAAACTAAGATTATGTTCTGCTTAGAAACTAAAGTTTACATTTTGTCGTTAACAAAACTTAGCGAAGATCGTAAAATATAAATAACGTTTTTAGGCGATATTTGTATTAACAAATGTGTTTACTTAGATTTCACTACTCCCTAGACATCTTTTATATGTTAATTACTTGTTATAGTTGCATGGATGACGGATTGTATTCCTTAATACCATTCATGGGGTATCGCACATAACTCCCCAATTCTATGAGCTCTTATCTCCTCTTATACCATGCCCAGCAAAACCATAGGGATTATAAACAGTGGCTCATGCATTAAATACAACCAATAAAGACCTTAGTGCAATCGGTTCATGTTTCCTAAGACGTTCAAGCACGTTACCATTTGGAGATCTGCCAGTTTTCTTAAGCCTAACATATAAATTCATTCATCCAAGACAATTATAAACAAGTAATCAACACATAATTAACATCTAGGTTTCATTAGATCCAAGCAAACACAAGATAGATCTAGCCTAGCATGATGGAATTAAGACAAGAACAAGATATAGACAACCAACACATAGACATATTGATTGAATTAAAAGAATAATTATCTCAATTACACATGAAAGGTATCAAGGGCTTAGAACCCTTGAAAAACCTGTAAAATTCGCACCAAGTTCGTACTTAGGGTTTCTCCAAAACTTCTCTTTTTTTTAATGTGAAAATTAGAAAACTATATATAGGAAAAGGGGTCTGACGGCGTCAAGACCAATCTTGTGACACCGTCACCTTGCCGCCAAAACTCTTCTCGGACTGCCTTGATCTACTTCTGAAGCCGTCATGTGTTATGCAATTCCAGGCCGTCATGAATTTTACTCTTGACGCCCTTTCTTGTGACGCCGTCAAATCTGTACTGGGTCGTCATGGAAATTACTCTTGACGCCGTCAGGATGTTACTCTTGACGCCGTCACCTACTGTTCCCAGCAAGGAAAATTAAGACTTTGGCGTTTTCTTCACTTTTGTGCTCCAAAAACGTCCGAATTGCTTCCTTTTCCAGATTTCACTCCCAAAGTACCTAAAATCACAAAATGAACGATTTAGGGCAATATTTGATCAAATAAATTCAATTCCGGGCTTAAATGACCCCCTAAAAGTGGTTCATTTTTCGCCTCATCATATACCCTTACACTTGAGATTTGCTTGTCCTCAAGCAAATGCGCTTTTATTCTACTCAAAAGACAAGTTAGGGGTCATTTAACACTAATATAAAAGTAATTACAATAAATAATCGTTCCACTAAAGACCAATAGACAAGCACGGAGGTCATACACTAGCACCTCACAAATAGTGTTTAGATACTCACATCTCTCGGGTTTAATAAAGTATAGATTACAATATGGAAACGGAAGATATCTCTCACTACTTGTCATAGCAAAATAGATTACCATAGGCTTGGGAAAGGATCAAACCTCCACCACATGGCGTAAGCACCTAGGATAAACTATCAAAGAGGTCTTTTAAAGGGTTGTAATGTTAGGTGTAGGGATATGAAATACACGGTTTTGTTGGATAAAGGAAGTTTTACTGGTGGCGAGTTAACAATCTTGGTTAATTACATGTACAATATGGCGTTGCTAAGCCAAGACTAGACTCGACTTAAGCTAATAAATGAAAAATAACAAAAACATAAAATGTACATAGAATGAAACGGGATGGTAGTCCGTATGTTTTTTCTCTTTTTCCTTTTTCTATTTTTTTTTCTTTTTCTTGATTTTTTTCGATTTTTTTTTTTTTTTTTTTTTTTTTTTTTTTTTTTTTTTTTTTTTTTGCATACACTCTTACCCTACCATCCAAAATAATACATCATAGGGAATAAATATTCCCCTTACACTTGAATCTTTACATACATTACATTAAACTAATCTAATGACTCGAATTAAGAAAATCAAAACACTTGGAGAACTTTTAAGATTAACGTACATATGGGGGTAATAAATGATGTTCTTCCCCATTACTCCATAAAATAAGTACTTACCCATGAGTCCCAATCTTCCCAAAACAATATGTACAAGGATATGACTCGACTTAGCAACCATGTAATCAATTACATAGTTAACTTAGGGTTTAACAAATAACAATAATGCACTAAAAATGAGCGCATACACGGAATGCTAAGGCGATTTGGGTGTACATGTAAGTGGGGTGTAACAAATTCTTCCTTTAAGTAAAATGCTTAAAGTTAGAAACGAAAAGATAGGCTCGGAGGGGTGTACTAGGGGTTTCGTGTACTAAAAATGAGTACAACGCTAAGGTGTGGGAAAAATTAGTTGACTTAACTAGCCAAGTAATATGACTTAAATGGTCAAGTAATTATAATACGGGTTTAACACAAGGGTGATCCTAATGCCTCTTATCATGTAGTAAATCCTACTACACGAATGTAGTCTCACTAGCGGTCTCGGGATGCATCACTAACGCAAGTTCTAGAATCTAAATGCTACCGGTACACTCATAAGCACTAATAGTAAATGCTTTTCCTATCAAATCTAAAGGCGAACCTCATATATTTGGGTGGAAATTTTTTCTGAAAGTACGGTTATGTGCTAGTCATACAATCTCCTATCCATGAGACGCTTGCTATGGCTAAAGTTTCACTCCTAAATGTTGTAAAAAATTTTAAATTTGGCGCTAAAATTACACTAACAAGTATTTCTCATAGTTTTATTACACATCTACCATTAAACAAAACAAACTCAAGCGAAAGTGCATATGTAAGGTATCATCTTTTTACCCTCCCCTTACACTTAAGATGAACATTGTCCCCAATGTTCAAGTAAAGAATGTAAAAGTTAAAAAGTAAAGAGAATGAAATCAAATACTCCCCTGATTCGCTCGGTATGGATAATAAGGTGGCCAGGTTAAATCTTCCTCCAAGAAAATGAACAATCAAAGCTTCCCTTCCAGAATGTAAATCATCTTCTTGTCATACATAACATGTAAATCCTGAGAAATAGCCAAAACAACCTCGCGTAAAATCGGCGGCATCCTATATAAGTTACTAAATCCTAGAAAACAAGATAAGATATAATGCTTGTGGAATGAAGTTTGCAGATCTCCTGGAGATTATAAAACTTAATAATTCACAAAAACCATAAGACTCCGTTAGAAAAACAAAACCGGTAAAATTTCCAGATTTTTACACGTGACGCCGTCAAGAGTTAACTTTTGACCCCGTCAGAAGTGACCTGCAGAAATTCTTATGTTAAGTTTCCGGAAAATTTCTGGAAAAACTTGGTCCTACTTCCTGGAAAATCCTGCAAAACTTCATTATGACTCAATACAAGCATTTGACTCTAACAAATACGAATACACATGTTCATTTAATATTGTGGAGAATCATGATCGGTTTGTTTCTTAAAAACATATTTGGGGTTTCCCCTTACACTTATCTTTTGCAAAAATACTTTTAGGTGGAGTTAAGACTAGGCCAAAACAACAAAGTAAAGTATTTCCACTATTTAATTTAGAAACATGATCTACCAACAATAAAAATAAAACATGCATACGGAAGCAAATAACAAACAAACAAAAATAAAATCACACAAAGCATGGGTTGCCTCCCAAGAAGCGCTTTTCTTTATTTACGAGTCTTGTAGCTAGACTCAAGGTCATGGGTTAACGTGTATCGCTTATGCTCACATAACCAAGTGTGAGCCATCTAATAGTCGCCTCATCTTTCTTATAATCATCTCCTAATTCTAAGCTTCCGCGATAGTATCTTTTATTATTTTCATGAGTATACTTAAGTCCTTTTCTATTATCATTCTCACTTAACATCTCTATAGGCGGATACCTACTACACTTTTCCATGGGAAAATCCTTGAACCTAGGGTGTGTGCGGGGCATGTGATAGATAAATTCTTCTTCCCCATCCGAGAATGTAATTAACCCTTCTATGAGTTTTTCATCAAGGTTGGTCAACTGTTTGAAAGGTTTTCCAAACACAACTTGGGTCAACTTATCATCAATAAATTCTCCTAGATTCTCCATAACCATGAACTCAACAAGATAGACCAAGCTTCCTACAAACACATGCAATGGTATTGCCCTAGCAATAATGTTTTCTCCTTTGTACTCTAACTCATCTACCATGATTTTATTGTATTCATTACGCGAGATTACGTTCATTGGAAGAGATGAGTTAAGATAGGTGTTAAAGCTCTTAAATCCGATCTTACAAGGAAATTGCATGTTAAATGAACTATCACACTTAATCCTGGTTCTAGGGTCGACATACCTAAGAGGGTTTATTTCTTCTTCCATTCTATCCTCATTAATCACATCACCATCATCAAGATCCTCATCGGAGTCTGAATAGTAAAAAGGACTAACCCTACGGTCATCATCATGATCAGACTCTTCTAACTCAGAATTATTGTCAAAGTGGTGGTTGGGTGAGAGGTTAGGTGGGTTCTCATTCTCCACTAGAGGGAGTGGGGCTGGCATTTGGAAAATCCTACGACGAAAAACACGAATAACAGGAATCAAACGATCAATGTTATTGTTATCCATCGAAATAGTTTACGAACAAAGGACACAAAGAAATAAGATAGACTAAAGAAGACCTAAAAATAAAAATAAAATCTTACTAGAAAGCAATCTAGCAAGTAGACCTAATAAAAAGAGATTCTAACCTAGACAATAACTATTACCCGGGCTGCGGCGCCAAAAACTTGATACGTGGGAATCGCACCAGGCTTTACCTCTCAAGGGATCTTGAGAAGCTTACAACCCCCACCAGGCAGTGTACCTAATCGTTGTAGTATAGTATAGTGACAAGTACCGGGGGATTGATCGTTCAGCTAAGAATAGTGTCGCTAGGATTAGAAAACCTAAATACTAGTTCTAAAGGTGAGAGATGATTCTTTTTGTATTTTTTATATTTTTTAGAAAGCAAGTAAAAATCTCGGAGTTGAAGGATTTGGGCGGAATTAGTTGCTAGTCAACTAACCCAATACTAAAGATGCAATCAAAATAAAATACTAGAAATGAAAATAAACTAATTTATACTAATATTGTGAGCAATAAGTGGAGAAAATGTGTTTACTTAGATTTCACTACTCCCTAGACATCTTTTATATGTTAATTACTTGTTATAGTTGCATGGATGACGGATTGTATTCCTTAATACCATTCATGGGGTATCGCACATAACTCCCCAATTCTATGAGCTCTTATCTCCTCCTATACCATGCCCAGCACAACCATAGGGATTATAAACAGTGGCTCATGCATTAAATACAACCAATAAAGACCTTAGTGCAATCGGTTCATGTTTCCTAAGACGCTAAAGCATGTTACCATTTGGAGATCTGCCAGTTTTCTTAAGCCTAACATATAAATTCATTCATCCAAGACAATTATAAACAAGTAATCAACACATAATTAACATCTAGGTTTCATTAGATCCAAGAAAACACAAGATAGATCTAGCCTAGCATGATGGAATTAAGACAAGAACAAGATATAGACAACCAACACATAGACATATTGATTGAATTAAAAGAATACTTATCTCAATTACACATGAAAGGTATCAAGGGCTTAGAACCCTTGAAAAACCTGTAAAATTCGCACCAAGTTCGTACTTAGGGTTTCTCCAAAACTTCTCTTTTTTTTAATGTGAAAATTAGAAAACTATATATAGGAAAAGGGGTCTGACGGTGTCAAGACCAATCTTGTGACGCCGTCACCTCGCCGCCAAAACTCTTCTCGGACTGCCTTGATCTACTTCTGACGCCGTCATATGTTATGCAATTCCAGGCCGTCATGAATTTTACTCTTGACGCCCTTTCTTGTGACACCTTCAAATCTGTACTGGGTCGTCATAGAAATTACTCTTGACGCCGTCGGGATGTTACTCTTGACGCCGTCACCTACTGTTCCCAGCAAGGAAAATTAAGACTTTGGCGTTTTCTTCACTTTTGTGCTCCAAAAACGTCCGAATTGCTTCCTTTTCCAGATTTCACTCCCAAAGTACCAAAAATCACAAAAGGAACGATTTAGGGCAATATTTGATCAAATAAATTCAATTCTGGGCTTAAATGACCCCCTAAAAGTGGTTCATTTTTCGCCTCATCAGGTAACATGCTTGAACGTCTTAAGAAACATGATCAGAGGTGTACTATGATTTTTGGTCGTATTTAATGCATAGGAGAATTCTAATGATCCCTTGTTAGGAGCTTCTAACAGCTCGACATAGGAGTGAAGTAGGATCCTATAGAGTTAGGGAATATTGTACACGGCCCTACGACTAGTATTAAGGAATACGACCCGTCATCCATGCAATTGTAACAATTTATCAACCTGTAAAAGATATCTAGGGAGTAATGAAACCTAAGTAAACACAACTTTCCCCATCATTGTTTACACCACTAGTTTAATTAGATTTCATTTCATTTTTGTTATTTTATTTTGATTGCATCTTAGTTAATTTGGGTTAGTTGATTAGCAACTAATTCCACCCACTCTTCCAAAACCGAGATTTTAATTGCTTTTATAAAAATATAAAAATACAAAAAGAATCATCCCTCACCTCTAGACCTAGTTTTTAGGCTTTCTAATCCTAGTGACACTATTCCTGAGTTGAACGATCAATCCCCTGGTACTTGTCACTATACAATACTACAACGATCAGGTACACTGCCTGGTGGGGGTTGTAAGCTTCTCGAGATCCCTCGAGAGGTAAAGCCTGGTGCGATTCCCACGTATCAAGTTTTTGGCGCCGCAGCCCGGGGAATAGTTATTGTCTAGGTTAGGATTTCTTTTTATTAGGTCTACTTGCTAGATTCCTTTCTAGTAAGATTTTATTTTTATTTTTAGGTTTTCTTTAGTCTATCTTTTTCTTTGTGCTTTTGTTAGTAAATTAAATTCATTGACTATTCCGTTCACCATTATGGAGAACGTGAATCCACCAAGTCCGACACTAGAGTTTTACTAGAAAAAAATATAATTACACCAGTTTGGATATACCAAGATGGAGGAATGAAATGAGGAGGACATGATCTTATATTGATTTTATTGAGTACCTTGAGAAAAGAGGCCAAATGCAAAAGACTTTTAAAGAATTCACCTTAGGAGCTTCATCAACCCCTTAAAATGCCTCACTTAGTGAAACCTATGCAACATATGAGCCTTCACCTAGGATAGTTTCGTATGAACCACCTAGCTGCATGTCATGGTTAGGCACTACCATAATACAGGATGAACATATAGGTGACCTTGATGTGATGGAGGATTTAGTCGAACATGATCACATTGATCAAAAAGACCTAGGTTTTATGATCGATGATGATGAATCTCAAGAAACACATGATGAATCTTTTGGGCAATTTGAATATAGCAGTCAGAATATTGAGGATGATCCTTATGATTCGGATATAGAAGTTGAGATGCCTAGAGAAGCACTTGAGATACTTGGGAAAATGTTAGGGTTAGATTATAATAAAACACATGTTGAGGATATAGGTGATCTTGACACAAGGAATGATGAAGTAGAAAATCTAAGCCCACCAAGTACCCCACAAATCCTACCATCATTTGAGGCACACACACTGCCCGTGACTTACCCGGAAGAAGTAGAAGAAACTTTAGGAATCCCAATGGAGGTAGAACCCTTGTACCAAACACCACTAGAGGATATAGGTTTGAATACTTGTAGTGATAACCTTACTCCTAGTTCTAGGGAATTTCCTAGTGTTGATGAACCAGAACCTCAATCTTCACATAACTTTCCATCCTTAGATATACATCTAGTGGACAGAAGAGGAGCCGACCTACCCATCAACCCATGTAGTCCGGGTAGTCTTAGGATAAAGGTGGTAGACTTTAAGCCATGTAGAGAGGAAGCCAATATAGGAGTGGAACATAACCTTACATACTTACATCACCCATTCATGATTGATCACAAGAAACATTATGGGTTTAAACCAGGTTTATTAGGTCAAGATGGATTCCCAACTAGGTGTCTCTCAAAGTTGATAGATGATGATCCCTTTTTAGGAGAAAACTTTAACTCACCCATTGACCAAAGTGAACTAGGTGAGGTTATGATGAAAGGAACACACCCCTTTGAGCATATAATTCATCCACTACTTTTTCCTCACGAGGCGTACTTCCACCGAGATGGTGTGTATCGCTACTTCCACCCGCACTTAATCCTAAGTGTAGGGAAAACCTCCCCTATTTCCATTAAATAAGGGTAGAGTCAGGCTCGTGACTCGAACAAAAACAAGCGCTTCTTGGGAGGCAACCCATGTTTTGTGTGTTTTTATTTGTTTGATGTTATTTGTTTCCGTATGCATGTTTTATTTTTATTGTTGGTAGATCATGTTTCAAACTAAAATTGTGAAAATGCTTTATTTTGTTGTTTAACTTCGTCTTAACTTCATATAAAGGTATTTTGAAAAAGCTAAGTGTAAGGGGAAACCCCAAATTTGTTTCTAAGAATGAAATTGATCTTGATTCGCCACAATATTAAATGAACATGTGTATTAGTATTTGTTAGAGTCAAATGCTTGTATCGAGTCATAATGATGTTTTGCAGGATTTTCCAGGAAGTAGGACATAAGTTTTTCCAGAAATTTTCTGGAAACTTAACATAAAGATTTCTGCAGGTCACTTCTGACGGCGTCAGGAGTTAACTCCTGACGGCGTCATGTGTAAAATTCTGGAAATTTTGCGAGTTTTGTTTTTCTAACGGAGTCTTAAAGTTTTTGTTAATTCTTTAGTTTTATAAACTCTAGGAAATCTGCAAACATTCATTCCACAAGCATTATATCTTAATTTGTTTTCTAGGATTTGTAAGTATATATAGATTGCCGCCGATTTTACGCGAGGTTGCCTTGTTTGTTTTCTCAGGTTTAACAGGTTATGTATGACAAGAAGATGATTTATTTTTCTGGAAGGGAAGCTTTGAATGTTCATTTTCTTGGAGGAAGATCTAACCTTGTTGACACACTATCCACACCGAATGAATCAGGGGAGTATTTGATTTCATTCTTTTACCTATTTCACTTTTACATTCTTTAATTGAACATTGGGGACAATGTTCATCCTAAGTGTAAGGGGAGGGTAAATGATGATAGCTTATAGGATACACTTGCACTTGAGTTTGTTTGTTTGATGGTAGGTGTGTAATAAAACTAAGAGAAATACTTGTTAGTGTAATTTTAGCGCCAAATTTAAAATTTTTTACAACAATTTGGAGTGAAACTTTAGCCTTAGCAAGCATCTCATGGATATGAGTTGTATGACTAGCACAAAACCGTACTATTCAAAAAAATTTTCCACCCAAATATGTGAGGTTCGCCTTTAGATTTGATAGGAAAAGCATTCATTATTAGTGCTTATGAGTGTACCGGTAGCATTTAGATTCTAGAACTTGTGTTAGTGATGCATCCCGAGACTGCAAGGGAGACTACATTCGTGTAGTAGGATTTACTACATGATAAGAGGCATTAGGATCACCCTTGTGTTAAACCCGTATCATAATTACTTGACCATTTAAGTCATATTACTTGGCTAGTAAAGTCAATTAATCTTTCCCACACCTTAGCGTTGTACTCATTTTCAGTACACGAAACCCCTAGTACACCCCTCCGATCCTATCTTTTCGTTTCTAAATTTAAGCATCTTACTTAAAGGAAGAATTTGTTACAACCCACTTAAATGTACACCCAAATCGCCTTAGCCTTCCGTGTATGCACTCATCTTTAGTGCATTATTGTTATTTGTTTAAACCCTTAGTTAATTATTTAATTGATTACATGGTTGCTAAGTCGAGTCATATCTTGTACATATTGTTTTGGGACGATTGGGACTCATGGGTAAAGTACTTATGTTATGGAGTAATGGGGAAGAACATCATATATTACCCCCATATGTGCGTTAATCTTAAAAGTACTCTAAGTGTTTTGATTTTCTTGATTCGAGTCATTAGATTAGTTTATTGTAAAGTATGTAAAAATTCAAGTGTAAGGGGAATATATATTCCCTATGATGTATTATTTTGGATGGTAGGGTAAGAGTGTATGCACAAAAAAAAAAAAAAAAAAAAAAAAAATCGAAAAATTAAGAAAAAGAAAAAAATAGAAAAAGGAAAAGAGAAAAAACATACAGACTACCATCCCGTTTCATTTTATGTTTGTTTTAAGTTTTTATTATTTTTGATTTATTAGCTTAAGTCGAGTCTAGTCTTGGCTTAGCAACGCCATATTGTACATGTAATTAACCAAGATGATTAACTCGCCACCAGTAAATATTGCCTATATCCAACAAAACCGTGTATTCCATATCCCTACACCTAACGTTATAACCCTTTAAAAGAACTCTTTGATAGTTTATCCTAGGTGCTTACGCCAAGTGGTGGAGGTTTGATCCTTTCCCAAGCCTATGGTAATCTATTTTGTTATGACAGGTAGTGAGAGATGTTTTCCATTTTCATATTGTGATATATACTTTATTACACCCGAGAGATGTGAGTATCTAAACACTATTTGTGAGGTGCTAGTATATGACCTCCGTGCTTGTCTTTGGTCTTTAGTGAAACGATTATTTGTTGTAATTACTTTTATATTAGTGTTAAATGACCCCTAACTTGTATTTTGATTAGATTAAAAGCGCATTTGCTTGAGGACAAGCAAATCTCAAGTGTAAGGGTATTTGATGAGGCGAAAAATGAACCGTTTTTAGGGGGTCATTTTAGCCCGGATTCGAATTTATTTGATCAAATATTGCCCTAAATCGTTCCTTTTGTCATTTTAGGTACTTTTGGAGTGAAATCTGGAAAAGGAAGCATTTTGGACGTTTTTGTAGCATAAAAGTGAAGAAAACGGCAAAATCTTAATTTTCCTTGCTGGGAACAGTACCTGATGGCGTCACAAGTTTCTTAATGACGGCGTCAAGAGCAATGCAAGAGGTGGAAGTGGATAAAGTCCGTGACGGTCCAGAGAGTTTTGTACTAAGGACATGACGGCGTCACCATAGGCCTTCATGGTCCAAATGTTAGTGACGGCCCAGAGTGACTTTACACATGACGGCGTCAAAAGTGGATCTAGGCAATCCGATTTCATTATGGGCGGCGAGTTGACGGCGTCAGAATTTTCTTCTTGACGCCGTCACCCTGTAAAATCTATATATAGTTTTGCAATTTTCATTCATTAATATATAACTTTGAGGGTGTAACTTGGGAGAGAAACCCTAGTCTAATTTTCACAGCTTTTTCAAGGGTTTTTACCCTTTGAAACCTCTTATGTTCAATTGAGATAAGTACTCTTTCAATTCAATCAATATGTCTATGTGTTGTTTGAATATATCTTACACTTGTCTTCAATTTAACATGCTTGGCTAGATCTCTCTTGTGTTTGCTTAGATGTAGTGAAACCTAGATGTTACTTATCGGTTGATTGTTTGTTTATAGTTGTTACGGATGATTGTATTCGATGTTAGGCTTAAGAAAACTGGCAGACTTCCATTGGTAACATACTTGAATGTCTTAAGAAACATGATCAGAGGTGTACTATGATTTTTGGTTGTATTTAATGCGTAGGAGAATTCTAATGATCCCATGTTAGGAGCTTCTAACGGCTCGACATAGGAGTGAAGTAGGATCCTATAGAGTTAGGGAATATTGTACACGGCCCTACGACTAATATTAAGGAATACGACCCGTCATCCATGCAATTGTAACAAATTATCAACCTGTAAAAGATATCTAGGGAGTAATGAAACCTGAGTAAACACAACTTTCCCCATCATTGTTTACACCACTAGTTTAATTAGATTTCATTTCGTTTTTGTTATTTTATGTTGATTGCATCTTAGTTAATTTGGGTTAGTTGATTAGCAACTAATTCCGCCCACTCTTCCAAAACCGAGATTTTAATTGCTTTTATAAAAATATAAAAATACAAAAAGAATCATCCCTCATCTCTAGACCTAGTTTTTAGGCTTTCTAATCCTAGCGACACTATTCCTGAGTTGAACGATCAATCCCCCGGTACTTGTCACTATACTATACTACAACGATCAGGTACACTGCCTGGTGGGGGTTGTAAGCTTCTCGAGATCCCTCGAGAGGTAAATCCTGGTGCGATTCCCATGTATCACAAGCCATAAGTTTAAATCCGGGTTACAGTCAGAAATAACTGCAAGCCATATTTAAAAGAATGTTTTGAGAAACGACATGTTTTAGGAAATCATTATTTGAAATAAAAAGTAAAACTCGTGCTCAAGCATATGTATGTTTCCGTGTCATTATTTAATGACATTTCTAGAAACGTACATAATATTGATTACACAAGAGACATGTCGTGAGAAGAATATTTTTGGATTTTTTGTAATTTTTCAGATTTTTATGGTTTTATAGGTTTTATTATTTTCTATTTTGTTTTTGTTTTAAGCTATGTACAAAGGATATGTGGAAGCAATCCTTCACTCTTCATTTTCTTCCTGAAGACATTTAAGAGTTTCTAGTGTGAGGCTCTTCATCCCAAGTCGTGGAAGAATGAACTGAAATCTTTCTCTAGAAAGAGCCTTTTTAAAGATATAAGCCAGTTGAAACTCTGTCCTCACGAAGTAGAGTTCCACTACCCCTTTCTCCAATTGTTCTCTGATGAAGTGATGACAGATGTCAATATGCTTGGATCTGGAATGCTGGACATCGTTGCAGCACAAAGCAATGGCACTTTTGTTATCACAATACATCAGGATTTTTTTGAAGTCAAACCCATACTCTGATAGTTGAGATCTCATCCACAAAATTTGAGCACAACATGAGGACATGGCAATGTATTCAGCCTCTGTGGATGATATCGATGTACACATTTGCTTTTTAGATGACCAGCTTACAAGTTTCTCACCCAGAAATTGAGCAACTCCTGACGTACTTCTACGAGTATCTTGACACCCAGCATGGTCAGCATCTGAGTAAGCCGTGAGAGCCATTGCATTGTATTTAGGGTACCAGAGACCCATGTGAATGGTCCCTTGAAGATACCTAAATATTCTCTTGACTGCTTCCAAGTGCTTTTTGGTAGGCTTGGATTGATACCGAGCACACATACACACTTCAAATAGAAGGTCTGGCCTGCTTGCTGTGAGATACATGAGAGATCCAATCATGCTTCTGTATTTGGTTTGATCAACAGGTGAGCCTGCTGGAACGTCATCAAGTTTGGATCTTTCAACCATTGGTGTGTCAACTGAGTCACTTGAATCAAAACCAAACTTCTTTAGAATGTCATTAGCATATTTGGCTTGATTAATGAAGGTGCCGCTTGGATTTTGTGAGATTTGTAACCCCAAAGAAGAAAGACGTTTATCCCATCATAGACATTTGAAACTTGGAACTCATTTCCTTTGCAAATCGATCACATTCATTGGAATCAGACGATGCAAAGATGATATCATCTACATAAATTTGAACGTGGAGCAGATGGTTTCCTGTCTTCCTAGTGAACAAGGTAGGATCAACAACACCCTTGGTGAATCGGTTTGCAAGAAGAAACTTGGACAAGGTGTCGTACCAAGCTCTAGTAGCTTGTTTTAGACCATAAAGCGCTTTCTTCAAACAATACACATGATTTGGTCGTTCAGGGTCCACGAAGCCCTCAGACTGAGTAACATAGACCACTTCTTTCAAATCTCCATTCAGGAAAGCAGTCTTAACATCCATCTAGTAAACAATCATGTTACTGCTAGCAGCATTGGCAAGGAAGATTCTAATGGCCTCGATACAAGCAACCGGTGCAAATGATTCTTCAAAGTCAATTCCCTCTTGTTGACTGTAACCTTTAGCAACTAGCCGTGCCTTGTTTTTCAAGACATCACCAGGCTCATCAAGTTATACTTTGAAGATCCACTTGAGAGCGATGATCATTGCGCATTCTGGTGGTGGCACCAATTCCCATACATCAAGTCGATCAAACTCATGGATTTCTTCTTGCATTGCTGTGAACCAGCATTCTTTAGATAAAGCATCCTTGAAATCTTTGGGTTTGGTTTTGGATAGAATGGAATTGAAGAAGCACCACAAGGCATCGGTAGCAAGTTGTTTTCTGGTGGACACCGGTCGTGAGGGATTTCCTATGATGTTGTCAATAGGGTGATCATTGGTCCATTTTCTGAGATGTTCATGAGGTTGAGGGTAGTGAACCGATATAGCTGTGTTGGATTCTCCTGAGGATGATGCTTCGTTGGAGAATTCAGGAGCGAATACATTTTCAAATGGTTAATCTTCCAGTGGAGCAAAAGGATTAACTTCACATGAATGGTCTGCTGTCATTCCTTGATGTTCTGAAGATGATTGTACATTTGACGCATGTTGAGAGTGGCTAGATTCTGGAGCATCCAGATCAATGGAGATAGAAGTGGATGGACCATTAGTGGCATGAGGAGCATCTACAGCCATAACATTAGGATCTGCAGCCTGCTGTTCAGGTTCGTGTGACTCAAAGTACTCATCAAACATGGGGTCAAATAACTTCTTCAATTCTTCACAAGTGGGAGGAACATAAGGAGTGACAGGGTTGGAATTCTATACAAGTCCTGAACTAATTGGTCCAGGAGATAAAAGATTTGGTGAGAGTCCAGAACTTGTGTGTCCTAAAGCCGTATGCTCTGTCAGCTCATCAAACATGACATGGATTATTTCCATGATTTGTCGGGTTCTTTTGTTGTAGATTCGGTACCCCTTTCGATCTGGCACATATCCAACAAATACCCCAATATCTGCCTTAGCCTTGAGCTTTCCTAAGTCTTCACTATCGTTGGTTGGATAACACAGACCTCCAAACACACGAAGAAAGGAGAGATCGGGCTTTCTGAGATGCACCAGCTCATAAGGTGTCTTGTTATGGAGAGGATGTATCAACGATCGATTTTGATTGTAACATGTAGTAGCAATAGCCTCAGCCCATAGAAACATTGGTGTTTTGGAGAATATCAGCATAGTACGAGCAGCTTCAACTAGTGTACGATTCCGTCTTTCAACAACTCTATTTTGTTAAGGGGTTCAAGGAATACTCTTTTGATGACTGATGCCGATACTTTCATAGAATTGAGTGAGTTGTTGGTTGACAAACTCAGTTCCATTGTCAGTGCAAATGATTCTAACAGTCTTGTTAAGCCTTATTTGCAGCTGCTTGATGATTTTAATGATGATTTCGGGAGTTTCATCCTTGGATCTTAAAAACTTCACCCATGTAAATCGTGAGTAATCATCCACAATAACAAGAATGTATATTTTCCCATTGAAGCTCTGCACTCTCATGGGTCCACACAGATCCATGTGAAGAGTATGGAGAACTTCTGTGTTGGAGTTGGCGGGTTTCGGTTTGTGAATGTGCTTCTTGCTTTTACCCAATTGACATGCTGAACATAGATGGTCCTTTTCATATTTCAATATGGGCATAAAGATCTTTGCGAGAAAGTTCATTAATGGTGCCGAAGTTCAAGTGGTTCAACCGTCGGTGCCATAACCATGATTTGTTCTTTGAGGCCTTAGAGATCAAGCAAATAGGAGAAGACCGCATCATATCTTCGATAGAGATGGTATACAGATTTATGCCACGACTTCCCTTAAAAAGATCAATTCCATCCAGTTCTCTAACAAAACAGGTGTGCTTTCTGAAGGCCACTTCGAGGTTGGAGTCACAAAATTGTCCAATTGAGAATAGATTATGCCCAAGTCCTTCCACATAGTAGACTCTTGAAATCACACTGTCCCAAACACATAATCACCATAGCCCATAATGGCACCAAAATGGTCGTTTCCGAATCTGACAGTTCCGATAAACTTTTTCACGAAATTTCTGAGCCGAGAGCGATCCCCAGTCATATGTTTTGAGCAGCCTGAGTCCAAATACTGTAGGTCGATTTGTACAACCTGTATTTGAAACCAGTCAGATATGGATAACTAAAAAACGTGGATCCCCAAGTGTGGTTGGGATCCAATTGGTTAGCACACACATACTTAGGAGAAACAGGATTAGTACATGCAATGATTTCAACAAATGAAACAACACTAGTGGGTGCTACTGACTTGTCATCAAAGCATTGTGTCACTAAAGGGAAATTTCTATCAGTTGCCTTCCATTTCTTAGCCTCTAAAGGCTTGGGATTGGTCATTTCTGTTAATGGGCATTGGCTTCCTAAAGTGAACTTTCTTCCTATAGGTCTCCACTGGTATCCTACATTGGTGAAATTTTTTCATGTGGTCTTCCAAGTGTAGTTTTCTAGTTTATGTTTCTTAGCAATCTTAACTGAGGATGGGTAATAAGATTTCAAAAATGACACAACACAATCATCATGATTACCAGAAATCAAACAACCATTACATGTCTTACAAGTAGCATTAGAATTCGAATTAATTACAGTACGCTTATAGCTAATACTAGAATCAACACGATTCTTTTCATTCAAATCAATCTTATTATTCCTATGGTGGTATTCTACTTTCTTCCCTTGAGCACTCTTAGCTGGCGAAGTCCAATCATTCCTTGTATTGCCATAAGGCTTTGACCTGCTAGCTTTAGTGTCATTGCTTACTCTTGTAGAATTAACAATGGGAACATTAGATTGTTGCATAGTTGTTTGTTTTCTAGGAAGTGATGTGCTATGTTCGTTTCTTGCCAAAGGTATGTCAAATGTAACATGCTTGTTCAGATTCTTAGATGAATATGTAGCCATTCTATCTCGCATGTTGAGAATCTTAGGACACGTACCTATGGCATATTCTAATAGTTATTATGACCGTTTGGTGAGAAAACCAACATCTAATAATGTGTTATCAGAAGGTCTCGCCATTCTATCTTCTTCTATGGTCTCGCGAGTCATGTCGAGGCAAGCCTTAAGATGTCTAAGGTAATCACTATGGACTAACTCATTGTTCCTAAGGGGAAGTGGAATGTACACGGCCTCACATGCATAATTTTTACATTCACAGACCTTTGAAGTACCATTGTCACATGCAGTGACAGGCATTTTCCCTTTCACCTTGGTCTTTAGATTCTCAATTTCATTAATCAAAGAAGTTATCTTTTCATTGGATTTATCACGTGTGATCTTAATTGAACCATATAACTCTTTGTAATGTTGTTTGACTTTCGAATTTTCAGCTTTAAAACAATCATTTTCATGTTTGAGTTTGTTGATCATGTCTTGAAGTTGAAAATCCTGAGAATCTGCAGACTTTGGTTTATGGGAATCGATCACATTATTCATGGGAGATTTCAATTGGGCAATTTGAGCCCTCAGTTTCTGAATCGTGTTCGTGTGAGCTTGAATTTTTTCATCCCTTTTTGCTAATTCAAAATATGTATCAAATTCAGGAACATCAGAAGATGTCTTGGCCTTTGATATTTTAATCCTTTCTTCTAAATGTTGATATTTTAATTGTAAGTTAAGATTATCAACTTCTAGTTTAGAAAAGTGCTTGACCATGTTGTCATGATCACCATTTTGAATTTTTTCATGCAGTTTTAAATTCTCCCCCTCAAGCTCAACAACACGATTTTGGAGAAAATTCAAAGCAATAGACATTTCATGAAATTGACAAGCATTTAATGTAGAATCTGTGGCAGTGAAGAACACATCTTGAGCAATACTTTTAGCAATCAAATTGTCATTCATGATAAGAATATTTTTCCTTACAATTTCACTATGTTGAAGATCTATTGTAATTTGTTTTCCCTTGTTTTCCACATTTTTAAACACTTCTTTCATTTCTTTCAGTTCAATTTCAAAGGACTGTTGTAAACCCTCTAAGTGTTCTTTGATTAGTTTAAAAAATGGGATAACTTCAGTTAAGTAACACTCTTTTGCAAGCTCAAACCCTTTCACCCTCAGTGATTCCCGTTGGCGTGATTCTCTTTTTGCATGTTTTATCAAAATCAGTGAACATTTGATAGAGGACATATATGCTAATAAGAGTTCTACATTGTGTGGGAAGTGACAACTTAACTAAGTGCATTGGTGTATTGGGTGGATACACCGTTGGGTTAGCAAACTTTTGAGGACATTTGGCTTTAAGTTCATCAGCTTTCATTTTCTCAACATCTAATGGCCAAAATACCTGCTCTGGTGTTAACTTAGTTTGGGGTGCAAAAAGAGTCACACGGTTTTGTTCATAATAATCATGGGGTTTAACAATGATACAGTGTTTAATGCACTTGGGATCCTTCATTTTATTATCAAATCTCTCTCTATTGGCAAATTCAATATAATCCATTTCTTTATCAGACCAACTATTTGGGGGTTGATTGGCCTGATACGGTCAGATAGTTATTGGTCAACCACTTGTGAATGGTCAACTATAATAGTCAAACAGCTTAGGCCAATGCTTCCGTGGAATACAGTGTTTCCCCGGGTTGTTATGTCCCGACGAGGTGTGGATGGTATTAAAAACGAATTTGTGATCGGGTGAATTTGAACAGGAAATGGTATAAGTGTGAGTGAGTGATTAATCTAAGGGTTTATAAAACAAAATAGCTTAAATAAGCTATAAGAGTGATTACGTAAACCAAAATAACTTAGAAACGTTTAAAACCTAGAAACGCGTACGTATAATTTAAATCTATGTAAACGTACGAAACAAAAACGATTTTAACTAAAGTAGGAATTTGTATGCCTTAGGGGCTTAAATGCAAATTAAATAAACTTAAAATATTTATTTTATAATTACTAACTAGTTAATTAATTATTATTATTTAATAACTATTTTTAAGTATTTAATGATACACTAATAATTAATAAAATGTAAAATAAGTATAGGAAAATAAAATTAAAATTTATAAAAGTCTAAAATATTATAAAACTTATTTTAAAATTAAAATTATATTTTTCACACTATTTATCTAATTATTATTAATTATTAACTATTTAATTATTATTTAACTAATTATATTGATTTAAATTATTATAAATACTAAAAAGACTTAGATAATTAAGAAGATTTTTATAAATCTAATTAAACATCACAGGAATCCTAAAAAATTATAAAAAGTTGATTTTATATATTTTTAAACTAATTTACTAATTATTATTCTATTTATTAATTAATTACTATTTAAACTATTTAAATTATAAAAACTATAAGATTAACAGTAAAAATTATGGAAAAATTCCTAAAATTATTTTATAACATATAAAAGCTAGGAAAAATATAAAAACTAGGTACTACTTTATAAAAACTAATTTTGCTATTTAAATCTTAATTATTAATTAAAAGCTAAATTTACTAATTTAAATCTAAAAATTAGAAAACTAAAAGTGAAAATTGCAAAAGTAATTTTTACATATGCTTAATAACTTATAAAAGTTAGAAAAATTATAAAAAATTATCTAGGATAAAAATTAAATACTAGAACTAATTTATTTTTGGCTTTTTCATTTAAACTAATTTAATTAAAATTAAATCTAAAAACTATGTAATGAACAGTAAAAAATGTGAAAAACTTATATAAAGTATATTTACTGATGAGGAAGGTAGGAAAAATAAGTAGGGGTCATCAGCTTATTCCAAGAAGCTGGAATAAGCTAAACAGTCCAAATAAGCTAAATATACTAAAACTATGTTAAGTATATTATTTGTGTAAACATGAACGGAACTGGTGCCCCAGAGCATATGGAAGGGGTGTGGGAATAAGCATGTTATACTAGCGAGAGGTCCAAGGTTCGAATCCCACACCCAACATTTTTGCATTTATTTTATTTTTTGATTTTTCTTTTTACAAAACTTAAACACAGCTAATAATTATAAGCAACTTTAATAAATGAAAACTTTCTACAAAAGCTAAATAAGCTCTGTACTAGCTTATTTTGTTATCAGTTTAATCAATATAAGCTAATAAGCAACAAAGCTTCTAAATAGAAGCTATTTTTTTTTGGTAAAGGGGAGTAATCATGTACCCTGGTAAATATATTAAAATCCAAACGTTTAAGAACAAATGGAATGTGGTTGAAGTACCACATTAACCTCAAGCTTAAACAGCTTGATAAACAAAAAGCCTATAGCCTATGAAATGCCAAAAGCTCAAAGCAACTTCTAGAATCAAAAAATGAACCTAGAAAAGAACTAAGCAAAACAAGCTAACCAACTGCTGTCGTGTATGATGGACCACCATCATTATTGGAGTGAGGAAATAAGTTAGCCGATTCATCAAACTCGTTAACAACAAAATCTTCATCAGTAGCTAAAGCAGCATATGGATTTGACGTAGTTATATCGCTTTCCTTAGAGGATAAACCTTTAGATTTCAACATAGATGACGATGTAGGCACATTATTCCTTTTAGTAACTCTCTTGTTTGGCTCACTGGTAGTCTTCTTAGGCTCATACCTAAGGTTTGGTTTGACTGAGATACCAACCTGGGTCACGTTACCAGAGTGGGCTTTACCCTTCTTTTTCTTATGATTTACCTTTTGGAAACCATCATTAGGAGGCTCTGCCGGAGTAGCAACACTGGGAGTCGAGACAACAGGAGGACTGACCATGGTTTTAGGACAATGATCCTGAGTATGCCCAAAGATCTTACATGAAGTACACCTGGGAGGCCTCCATTCATACTCGACGCGGATAGTTTCTTTTGTAAACCCATCCCCTATAAGAGAGGGGACACCAACAGTAATAACCTCTACAAGCTCAACCTCAGAACAAATCTAGATTAAGCACCGAGCAAAACTACTTCTACCCCAAGAATCCTTACACATAGAGCTAGTGTACGAATCAAGCATAATAGGTTTACCAAGAAATGACGCAATCAAGTTAATACCATCATCTTCAAATACTTGAATGGGAACATCATGTAATTTAACCCATACCGGAATACGGGTCAACTCTTCCTTACATAATCTAGTATCAATTGACCATTTCTTGAGAATGATCGGTGATTTGCGTATCAACCAAGGTCCATCTTCCAATACTGCTTCTAAACCAGCTTGAGTATCAAATTTGAAAAAGAAAAAACCTTTTGCATTCAACATAATCTTTTTCAATCCATATTTACCCCAATTATTTCTAACATAGTATTCAACCACAGGAAACGCCATTCTATTACCAATAAAGTAACCATATAGAGTGTATTCAAGACGTGCACTAACCTTTTCGACCACTCTACGTGGAATAGAAACATTAACTCTGTCACAAATTGAATCAACTTGGACAATAGGAGACTCATGAGTAGGTTTAGTGGTCTTAGATTTAGCAATAAAAACCTACGCCAAACCACAAACAGCCTCCATAACCATAGTTCTAACATTACTTTCCAATTCATTCCACATCGAATATGTACCATCTTCACAACCCTTGGTGAAATCATCAATATCCTTCATAGTTTTAAGCGACACACCAAACAAAACATTAATATAATCATGCTTACTTTTAGTAGATTTGGTCTGATCGTCAGTCACTAAACTAGGATCTGAAGAGGTGTTCTCCACAACGGCAGTGTTACTAGTATCATTCACGGTAGCATTCCTTTGTGACTTCTTGTGTTTCCTCACAGTCACATTCGACAACGAATACGTATTCTCCACTCCCGTACCCAAATCCAAATTATCAAAACTCACTTTCTCCATAGCAATTAAAACAGCAACGAAACCCTAAAAAAGAAAAAATAATCGCACATGCAAAAACAAGAAGAACACCGCCTATCTTCAAAACGAGAGCCTTAAGAAATTAAGGCATGAATATATAAGCCCCAAAAGATCCCTAACCGACTTTCATCTTGAATCGTCCAAAAGAATAAGAATTAATAAAAATGATTCCCTAATAAACCCTAAACGACGATTAACAAAAAAACCCTAAAAAAACGAAACCTAATCGAATCAAGGCTAATTCCCGATAAAAACAATGTTAAAGATCAAATTAAACTCAGTTAATTAATCAAGAACACAATCGTTATTGGGATTAGGATCAAGATTGAAGATTAAGCCACTATTATGGGAGGTTAGGGTTTTTTGAGAGTCGCCATATGTCACCAGAGAGAAAGCTTCAAAGTTGTTTTTGGCTTTTTCTTTTTATAGAACTATATATATATACTGTATTTATACAAATTTAACAAAAATGAGACATTACAAACTAAAGAAATAAGCAGTTTCAAGGCTTATGGCTTATCAGTTAAGACAGTCAAGCCATAAGCTTGAAAAAAAACTGTACACAGGAAACAAAAGAGAAATAAAGATGCAAACATGTCCAAGGGACATGTTTGAACAAAGAAATGCACAGAAAGTGTGCATTATAGTGCAATCTTATGGTTTAGACATATGAGCTTTTTGACTCATCTGTGATTGAATGGAAGCTTGTTATAGCTTAGTATAAGCTTCACACTAGAAACTAAAGTAAAAATATGATATGTACAAGTTTTATGAACAAGTTTAAACAAGAAAATGTACTGGGAGAAGCCAATAAGCTCAGATAAGCCAATAAGCTAATCCCAATACACTGCAGTCCCAAACACCCCTGCAACCTTGTTGTTTGGCAAATTAAGCTTATGAAATAAGCTTACAAGGCCAATTAATGAACTTGGATAGCAAGAATGGCTGGTGGGCTTCTCAAAAAGTCCAAGCCTAAGCTGTGGGGTCCACAGCTTAGCTTTTGAAGAGCTTATGAAAAATCTGCCAAGTCACTGAGTATGCTGGTGAACCAGTGTACTTAGAAACATGGGACAAACAAAAAGCTAGTACGAAGCTTATCAAATAAGCTTGGAATTGGAAATAAGCAGATGGACCTTGGATTTTGGTGGATTGACTTCTCAAAAAGCCAATTCACATGATATGGGACCCATTGGATAGCTTTTTATGAGCTTAAGAAAAAGCTACAAGGATACTGATTACTCAGTAAACTTGTGAGATAGGACAAGTTAAAAGCAATGAACAAGCTTATGAAATAAGCTATAAAATGAGGACCAAACTTAAAACCTTTGAGAATGGAACCTAAGCTGTCTAGAAAGCCCAAGTTCACAAGCTCAAGTCCTATGGAAAGCTTTTGATAAGCTTATGAAGTAGCATGAGTGTACTGATTTCTCAGTATACTCATGAAAATGGGACAAGCTAAAAGCTTGTTGCAGCCCTATCAAGAAAGCTGCAACAAGAAAATGAGGCATAGGATCTTGAATTTGGGTGGCTTAGCTTTAAGAAAAGCCAAGCCACACAAGCTTTAGACCAGGAATGAAGCTTTAATGAGCTTTTGAAATTGGCATAAGCACACAGTATATATTGGGTACTCAGAAAGTGATGCAAACTAAAAGCTCAAATCTAGCTTGTCAAATTAGCTTCCAAGAGCTCAACAAGCACTGTACCATAGAGTTTGGTGGATTATCTTCACTTGAAGCCAAAGCACACAAGCTCTAGGTCAGTGAGGAACTTTTTGGAAGCTTGGGAAAACAAGCTCAACCATACAGTTTGCTACTGTATGGTGAGCTTGGTGTAACATAAAGTTGTGGTGAATAAGCTATCTAATAAGCAAGAAATTAGAAAATAAGAACAAACATAAACATAAGCCATAAGGGCACTACAAAAATGCCAAATACACAAGCTTGGTCAAAGTCAACAAGCTTCTGCAAGCTTGTGACTTTGACAGCAAACTCATGATGCAGGGCAGAAACAAGTAGAAAGAAGCACTAAAATAAGCTACTAAACATTAAAACTAAAAATAAACAAAATACACAGAAAAAGATAAGCAACAAAACTAAAATATCCTAAAAGGATTAAGCATGAAACTTAATAACAAAAACACAGTGAAATTATACATTTAATTCAAAAACAGATTTTAGGTAATTTTGACTTTTTGAATTTATGAACAAAGTTGACTTTCATGAACTTTGAACTGAATTTAATCACTGGTTATGTTATATTAAACAACATTAACATGAAATAAACAAAGATTAACAACTTTTAAACACATATGCAAGGATATGAGACCTAATCATCTCACAGTTAACATGTAAAGAGGATCAATTGTCATTTTGACCTTTTCACATATAAGACTGATTAATGAAAGTTGCACTGAATCAATTTAGTCATATAAAGTATACATCAAACAAGAACAACACTATACACAACCCTTAACTCAGTTTAACCATTAAATCCAAACACCCCTTTAATGGAACCAATTTGAACTTTTCAAAGCTTAAGACTGTGTACACCTATCATATCCAATCCAGAGGTCACAATATGTCAAGTTGGACCTTTTTAAGCTTAAACATGCTGTCAAACAGTTTAGGCTTAGGATAATCAAAGATTGAGCATATTGGCAGTCAAATGGATTTCAAAGCATTAATCAATTCTAAAACATAGAATACTAAGATTAAGCTATATAATCATTAACTAACAATAATTAAACACAGAAACATGAAAATTAAGGCAAGCAAACAAAAAGAACAGGAAAATTCAAAATTGATGAAAAATGAGACATAATTGAGATTTTTAAACAAGTGACTGTATAAACCTAAATTATCAAAACCAGGGATTAGCCTATGCATATCTAACCCTTTTTAGTTCAAAATTGGTGTTTAATCAAGATTAAACCTAGGAATGTCAAGATTTAGGCAAATGGACTGTCAAATGCATTTCAAAGCACAATTAGATTTCAAAACATAACAAGCTAATATTAAGACAGATAAACATTTAACTAACAACAAAGAAACACAAAAACAGGAAATCAAAGCATATTAAAGGCTAGGAATATGAAATGCAAAAATGGTAAAAAGTGAGCTTACAAGAGCATGAGACTGAGAACCAAGAACCAAGTGACAAAGTTACTTCCTAAAACCTCCCATGAGGCACTAATACCCATGGAACTCCATAATTCACCATGCTCCTTGCAGTATCACCCAAGAACACTAAATTTTATATTTTCATTGATTTTCTTAAATTTTAATCTATTTTTAACTTTAAAAGAATTAAGCTGATTAATGTTTCTAAAAGCTTAAACAAGCTTTGTCAGGAGCTTATGTGAGTTATTAGAGTCCATTGAACAACCATAGTTAAACAGAATTTGTAAATGACTTGGAAATTAAAGGAATATTAAAGAAAACATGAAATTTAAAAGAGACATGAAATTAAACTGAAAGATAAGTTTCATTACACTATTTTGAAGATCAGTACAACATTTAAAACATAAAAAGACATTTAAATTGAGAAAGCAATAAAGTTTAAATTACACTACGACTAAGGCTAGCCCAAAGTATCTATTCCTTCTTCATCTCTTCTCTTTTATAGCCTCTCTGAGTTCCTTGTTGACCACTTCATAAATCCCATCACAAATCTTGGCCTTTGATTGCCTGTAACTCATCCTAGCCGTTTAAAAGTGTTTTGGCGCCAAAATTCAACACGTAGCTTAGGAACAGTTTGAGTGTAATAAAAGCTTTTTGTTGGGATATGGAGGTGGATGGGAACATTTTAGATATTTCTATGGTCAAGTTGGGGAGGTATTGAGCAAAACAGGGGAATGGTATGGTTTTGAGGTGAAAAGGGTGGGAAAGCATTAATTGCTTGTGGACTACTGTAGGGGTGGAAGTAGGTGGTGGAGTAGTAGGTTAGACAGCTGGAAAGGTGGTGGACAGGTGGTGAATGCCACCATGGTTTTGGGTAGGAGGATGGGGGTGAGGGAGATGAACAGTAACCATGGTTTGCCCAGTTTTATTTTAAAAGGGAGTGGGCTGGTAGGGAGTTGGGCCTGGGAAAGGGTAAAGGGCTTGGGCTGGTTTGTTTTGTGTTTGGATTTGGTTTGGTTTTTTAGTTTATTAAGGATCCGTTTGGTTTAAGTAACATAAGGACCAAAATTGTAATTATCTGATTTTCCAGGACTGAATATGAAACTGTTCCAAAGTATTCATAAGGACCATATTTGCCAAGTATGATAAACCAAAGGACCTTAAATGTAATTTCCATCTCAAACCACCCGGGGACCAATTATGCCAAATCTTCAAACTCCAGGGACCAAACATGTAATTTCACCAAACTTGTCACCCAAGGACCATTCCTGCCATAAAAGATTAGTATACGGACAAAAATTGATTTTCTCAAAGTTTTTACATCCCAGGGACCATTTATGTCAATTTTGCAAAGTACAGGGACCAAACTTGTAATTTTGTGAAACTTTCCACCAAAGGACTAAATATGTAATTTGTGATTCAAAAGGACCTTTGGTGACTTTTTCAAGTTTTTAGAATAACCAGGGACTAGTTTTGACAACTTTTGAAGCTTGAGGGACTGAAACTGCCAATTATGAAAACTTTGTACGTTTTTCATCTGTTTTTGATTATTTTGCATTTGAAACATATAAAACACACTTCTAAGATATTTTCATTATTTTGATGCATATTTGAGTGTTTTTGGATGTTTTGATATCTCAGATTAGTATAAAATGATAAGTATTTAGACACTCATCAATCCCCCACACTAAAACATTGCTAGTCCCTAGCAATCATTTGAGAAAAACTTAATGGATTTGAAACTCTTTACCAAAATCCATTACTTCTGGAGTTGCCAAATGTATCAGTTCAAGTAAGAACTATGGTCCACTTGATAACCATGTGATTTTGAGCAAACCACCAGCTGTCAACGGATTTGTTTTGTCTTTACCAAAAGCCGTTTGCTTCTGGACTAGCCAACTCTTGATGGACAAAGTCAACATCTTGGTGAGCTGATTACCAATTATGGTTTTTCCACTGCCTTTACCACAAGCCATAATCTTGCGGGCTAGCCAACTTATTCGCTTTTTAGGATATGGCGAGTTGAGGTACCATACAATTTTGGGCAAATTGCAAGCCATGAACGGATTTGAGATATCTTTACCAAGAGCCATTTGCTCCTGGATTAGCCAATCCTTATGTGGTTTAGACATGGTGGATTGATTACCATTTGTTGTGTTTAGTGCAAAACACTTCCACTAAGTGAAAATTTTTAAAATTTTGGCTATTTTGGGGAAAAAGGGCATAAAAGAGTACATAATTGATCAAATTCGCCAGAATTTCCCCCCCCCCCCCACACACACTTAGAAATGAATATTGTCCTCAATATTCAAAATCCCAGCTATTATGCCGAATCCTCGAACGTAAAAAGATAACATTTAAAGCTAAGTGGGGTAACACAACAATTATTTTATTTTTTTTGTATTTACAATTTTTCATTTTATTTTCAAGATATATACAACATGTGGGGCACACCCCCACACTTGGGTGGTACACACGGGTGAAAACCCATGTTTATGCTACTGTTTTTGATTACCGAGTCGCTAGCTTGACTCGACCTTGAATTGATTTGTTCATGGGGAAATGACTGGATGAGAAATTGGAGTGTGGTCCACTCACAGAATTATAAATAGTAAGGTAAGGAGAATCTTTTTGGTATTTTTATTTTATAATATCGGATGTTAGTCATCATAACTATCATATCCTAAAAAGAAAAGAAAGTAGGGAAATCCTAACAACCGCCCCTCGAAAGGGAATCTGGACTTGACAAAGCTCAACAACTGGAATCCAACAACTGAACGATCAAACGTTCTCAATAGAGGAGTTAACAAACTGCGCGTTTCCACCCCTTAAAAGGGAATCTAGGTTTGTAACGTCTACCAAATTGTGTTCAAACAGCCAACAACCAAATGTTGTAACTGAGGGGGTTATCAAACTGGGCAAGTTGTGGGATACAAAAAGGAAAATATTTTTGTATTTTATATGTTTTTGTAATATATACAAATAATATATATTTCAACAAAACACAAATTCGTTATACGCAGCACAGCCTCCCCGGCAGCGGCGCCAAATTTTGATTGGCCTGATACGGTCAGATAATTATTGGTCAACCACTTGTGAATGGTCAACTATAATAGTCAAACAGCTTAGGCCAATGCTTCCGTGGAATACAGTGTTTCCCCGGGTCGTTATGTCCCGACAAGGTGTGGATGGTATTAAAAACGAATTTGTGATCGGGTGAATTTGAACAGGAAATGGTATAAGTGTGAGTGAGTGATTAATCTAAGGGTTTATAAAACAAAATAGCTTAAATAAGCTATAAGAGTGATTACGTAAACCTAAATAACTTAGAAACGTTTAAAACCTAGAAACGCGTACGTTTAATTTAAATCTATGTAAACGTACGAAACAAAAACGATTTTAACTAAAGTAGGAATTTGTATGCCTTAGGGGCTTAAATGCAAATTAAATAAACTTAAAATATTTATTTTAT